>CM033734.1:37355058-38555058 GCA_019671005.1 Hibiscus mutabilis | reverse complement strand
GAGGCGAATGCGATGACGGATGTATTTACCAAGGGTGGTGTTGATCGAGCGTTGTGGTTTCGGGTGATGAAGTATTTGACATGTTTGAGTGAGGTGATGGTTCGGCTTGAGGAGGTCCTGCCAGTCAACACGAAGCTTGCTGGATTGTTTGGGATCTGAAATGGTTGTATTATAGGGGTGGTGCACATATACGTGTTCACTGTTGTCATTTAGGCTTTGTTTCTAGGCTTGCTGGTTTGTTTCTAGGCTTGCTGGTTTGTTTCGTTTCTTTGTGGAGTGCATATCTTTGTTTTTCGATGCTTCAAAAATAATCTTTTACTCCATATTAGGTATATTAGGTTAAGAAGGTCTTTAATGGGGCTTTTAGATAATTCTAGTATAATTTTTTCATTTTATAAAATCATACATATTTGGATCAAAAAAATTGATGCAATTAAGAATAAGATGCAACATTGATGATTTAAGATTATTACATGAACAAAAGTACCCTTTAAGCCTAATTTAAAATTATAAGAGTATTTAAAAATATTTAAAAAAAATGCATGAAGTATAGGTAGACTATTTGGTGGAATGTGATGTTAATTGTGTTGAAATTTAATGTTTTTAGCAAGTATTTTTGTTAAAAATTAGTGATTTGTTTTTTTTAAGATTTGTGTTTAATTTTTTGTTGAAAGATTGCTGTTTAAATTTCGTTTAAAAATAGTTATCATTCTCTAATTTTTCTGAAATTGAAAAACATGTTTAGTAAATAGAAATAAAAATTTATTTTCAATAATAAAAATATAAAAATACATTTTATTATCTGTTTTCTTATCACATAAACATGATAAATAAAGTAAAAAAATCCTACATTTATGATTCGAATCAGGCCCAATGAATTAACATTTAAATATTGTTGAAAAAAAAAAGAATATTTTGTGTATATGAATTTGAAACAAGTCAATTCATTAAGTTAGAGAATTACTGATTTCAAAATTTTCAATTTTACGATCATTTTTCGTGGAAATAACGAAAATAACTTGTATTGTTTTATAATTTTCACATATTTTTATTTTCTAATTTTCTTTTTATTTTTTAACTAAACACGTTTTTCTGTATTTTCTTAGCAAGTCGTATTTTAAAATAAAAACAAAATTGTCTATGTTTTTGAAACTAAAAATAACCATATTTTTTATTGAGTTGAGAGGCAAATATTAAGATTTGAACACATACGAGATGAGATAACATGAATATTTTTGGCCACTAAGCTAATTAATAGATCTTCGTAGCATTATTTTCTTATAAGCCGTAACTAAATTTATTTCTCAAGAACTCAAATTTTGTTTAAAACGTAGAAAGAGAAGAATATGAACAATTGATATATATATATATATATATATATATATATAAGATTGATCTTTTAAAATTTAATATGTTTAATATATTTTTATTGTATTTATATATCTGAAAAATAGATGTTATAGATACATCCAATACATTTATTAAATAAATATATATCAACACATTTATTAAAAAAAATACATCATTACATTAATACATGTAGGGATGTACTGTGGTGACTTTAAGGTGACGCTCAATTAAGTGGTGTAAGCTGATGCAAGGAGTCATTTACGTTGGGACACGCACACCCAATAAAAATCCTCGTTTATTTTTATTTTTATATCTTAATATTAAAAATAATAAATTTTATATTCTAATATTAAATTTTAAATTTTAAACCTTAAAATTTAAAATTCTATCTCCTAAATTTTAAATTCTAACTCTAAATCTTAACCCTAAAAATTAGTGTCACAATAAAGAAAGAAGGTTTCTGCTCCACGCACACCTCGACACGCCCAAGACGGCAGACTGCCTACTTCAGGAATCGAATATTAGTTTTATATAATATATGATCCAAGTATAAACATTGGAAACCTACTTGCGTTAATTTTAAGCTGTATATATAAGTGTTAAACTTCCCTAAATCTTAATCTTAACCTCCAAAATCTTGTTTTCAACTGGAAACAGTCCATGGAAGAAGCATATAAAGAAGAAGGGAGCTTGAAGGAGATGGAAACGATGAAGGAATCTTATGCTGCAAAGGATAATGTTAGTCAACCTTCCAATTCCATTAATGAAGGTGAAACTACACCCTTTAATACTTGTGTATCCCCGTTAGGTTCGTATATCTTCTCCTGTTGTCTCATAATTGATTTCATAGAATATCTTGCTTTTAGTTTAATTCATGTTGTATGAGTTGTTACAGGGAATCACCAGGTTTCCGATAAAAAACAAGAAGAAGCAAAGCCTCCACCTTTGGAGACCATCAAAAATGGATCTTCAGAACAGTCTGGCGATAAAAATCCAGCAAAAGATGAACCAAACCCTGGTGATCAAAAAAAAAAAAAAAACAAATTGGTTTTGCATCCAAGACCAGATCCTAATAAATCTAAGGATAAATGTTGTTGCAAATGTTGTTGCAAATGTTGTATTTCGTGAAAACCTAATTTCACCTCTCACGTATTCAAGTGATACCTTATGGTGAGTATTACTAAATGACCGCATATTTTCAACGTATATATCTTCAATTCTCCATTAATGTATCTTCTTCAGCTCTTTGTTTTCTGTTGCTGTTTCCCATGTACCTACCCGTATTAATTCATATTTCATATAATTATGAACTCTTTCTTTAGGTATTTTGATATATATATATATATATATATATATATATATATATATATATATGATAGGATCATATTACACTATGTAAAACTTGAAAGTTTTATATTTTTTAGATCATTGGATGAAGATAAATGAATGATTGAGATTAACAATAGAAAATGTGAAGACTATCCCAACGAAAAAAAGATAAGAAAATATTTGTGTATAACTTTTATTCAAATATGATTATAAAGATGTGTTTTTTCAAAATTCTTTCAAATATATGATTTCTTTTTAAAAATGAACATATTAATATAAAACACCTACCAATATCTGACACCCATATTAGAAACCAAATGATATGTCACTTAACTAGCTGGATACAAATATATAATTTATTTATTTATGATACCACATGAAACAATTCTAAAAGAATAAACTCTCATGGTAAATTCAACAGTTATATACTCCCTGGATTAATTTTTTAAAAGTTAACTTTTTAATCTTAACTATAATTATTTTAAATATTTTAATTATTTAAAATTTATAAAAAATATATTTTAAAATTACTTGTTTGAAATTTTTTAAAACATAATTTTTCACATTTTTATCTATAATAAATTTAAAGTAATAATAAGACAAAATTAAAAAATGACTAAAAAAGTCAATACTAGATATATTAAATAGGACGGAGGGAGTCATTATTAAAATAACAAAAAAGTCACTTTAATTAGGTAAATTTCCTGTACTAAATTAAATATTTTTTCAACATCTATGCTAAATTAAATATATTATACTTGTGGCACTGGATTTGCATATTTAGAGATGTTAATGACAGATAAAGTTTAAAGAAATAGGGGTGCACGCTTTTTTAAGAGAATATGGAAACACATGAAACACACCAAGCTAGCATTTAACTTTTCCATTGTATCGATTAGAACTACTCGGATAATATTCAATATGACTCAAATATAATTAAATCAGAAATGTTACGTAAATACAAATACTGACACATTCATTTTTTATTCAAATTCTATCGTTACTCGTTGTATTATATATAGGTGGTAGATTTAGTCGTTGTACTTTAGTTTTATTAATTTTAATTTTTATATATTTTTTAAAATTTTGTAATTTCAATCATAAATCAAATGATATAAAAATAATGTTATTAAATTATAGAAACTTAAAATAATTAAATTAAAGAACAAGAACAAATGTACAGTTTATGCATAATATATAGACAAATAACATCGATTGACTTATTAAGTTTCACAAACACTATTTAATTCATGATAGAAATTTTAAGATATAATTTATAAAAAAGTAAAGAACAATTAAGTAATATAAATTAAAATACAAACTAAATTCACAATAAACTCATAATATATGAACTACTAAAAGAATATGATTTCATTTGTCCTTTCTTCCATTAGACTTCTGCGCTGTGACCCACTTCTACTTTCCACCTCAAAACATTAAAGTTGGAAGGGAAAAAAAAAAAGAAAGATTCGATTGTTAATTAGAGTTCAAAGAGAAGCAATCAACCAATATCTACGGATGAAAATTTTATGGGATATTTCTCAATTTTACCAATTTTTCAAACATGAAATATAACATATCCTTATAGGTAAAATTCTACTTTTTCGTGCCCCTAATTTTTTTCAAAAATTATATTTAAGGTTTATATTAAAATTTAGGGTTAGTTTTTAAGGTTTAGTGTGTAAATTTTAGTTTTAGTTTTAAAGTCTAGGGTTTGGTGTTTAAAATTTAGAATTTAGGGTTAGGACTTAGTGTTTAAGTATTGAGACTGTATGTCCCAACACTAAAAAAATAAAATTTAAGGTTTATGATTTAATTTTTAGAATTTAAAGTTTAATATTTAAAATTTAAGATTATGACTTAAGATTTAGCTTTTTAACATTGATGATACATAGAAACATCAAAATGAAACAAAACATTTTTATTCAAACGTCAGATCCTTAACCTCATAGCTAAAAATGGAACGAACAATCAAATATATCACATCTCATGGTTATATTATACTTGTAATTAATGAACAAGACGTAATAACCTATCTTCCCATCATTTTAGCCCTTCCACTTTTATTTCATTTCTTGATCCGCAAATTTTTATCTTTTTATCAAATTGACCCAAATATAATAAAATAATAATATTATTTTGTCTTTATTGAAATTTGATATCAACTATTTTTCCTTTTTCTACTGATATAAAAATTTAAAAATGATAAAATAATTTGTCCTTGTTGAAATGTTTACATCAACTCCTTTTAAACCTTTTTAATATTTTTGATGAAGTGACAAAAAGAATAAAATAATTGACATCAACATTTCAATAAGAATAAAATAACGCTAATGTTTCCTAAGGTTTTAGTCATTTTAATAAAAATAAAAGTTAAATACTAAAATAAACCCAATAAAAATTTAAGGTACGAAGTCAAAAAATGACCTTAATGTTTGACTGAATAGTCACTTTGGCCTCTATTTTCTTGAAGTAATTTAACCCTTAATATTTTATTTTAGGTTAAAAGAGCCCCTCTGCAAATGAAAAACTGTTAGTTAACTAACGATAAACAGCTTGTAATGACTTAACAAAATGACACGTCAGCAGAAAAAAATAATTTTATAAAATAATTTTTTGACTTTTGTGACATTCTTTCAAGTCAACACCTTTGTCTATATGACACTGCAATGTTAGAGTGCACTGCCATGTATGTTTGTCACGTTATTTCAAGTCATTTACCGTTAGTTGGCTAACAATTTAATCTACATAAGAACCATTTTGACCCAAATAAAACGTTGAGGGTTAAACTACTTCGAAAAAAGAAATGTAAGTTAAAAGAACTATTGAATCAACGTTATGGGTATTTTTTGACATTATGTCAAAATTTAAAGCCTAAACTAATAAAAGTATAATATCATATATATATATATATATATTAAATAGATATTACATTTTTATACCGAGATTCGAATTCATACAAGACAGGATAATATGAGCATCCTTAGTCACTAGGTCAATCAGTGGATCTCTTACAATATCATATTTTAATTTAAATCACACATCTTATAGAAAAGTAATTATTAACGAAGAAAAATGATTTTTATTTGATTTTTGCTAAATCATATATGATATGAGAGTGGAAATTTGGATCAATTAAGCATTTGATGGATTTGAAATTTAAGAATTAAGAGTTAAAATTTAAAATTCCCAAACAATTCTATGAAAGAAAAGTAATAAATAGAAAAAGTAAAACAAACAAAAGAGACGATGAATTTTGTTTTTTTGGTCTACCCTTTTGACTTT
Source organism: Hibiscus mutabilis (assembly GCA_019671005.1). Taxonomy (NCBI): domain Eukaryota; kingdom Viridiplantae; phylum Streptophyta; class Magnoliopsida; order Malvales; family Malvaceae; genus Hibiscus; species Hibiscus mutabilis. The sequence goes on along the minus strand of CM033734.1, from coordinate 38,549,094 downwards.
TCCTATAAGGATGTTTCGCCTTAGCAACCTAAACAATTTTTTTTTTGAGAAAAAAATGATTATTTAACCTTATAAGGATAATTAATCCTTAGTAACCCAGACGACAAAGAATAACACCACACAACACAATTGGATCTTCTAGTTCCGAAGCAATAATAAGATAGAGTCTTAAACAAAGAAAAACTCTCTCAAGAGACCTTGAAGAAAGAAAACTCTTATTATTTTTAATTCGTATTTTACATAAGAAGAGAACTTATTATAGACTAAACCCTACAAAATATAAAAACCTAGTTCTGTAACACCATGATCTCGATTTCGATCCGAAGTATTACATTATGGTCTCCCAAAATCGACCCATCAAATTTTTCATTTAAAACCATGAGTTTGACATTTCACAAAACATTTATTTCCATAAATCCACGTATAAATAACATTAAACGAGTTTAAAAAATAGGAGCTCCAATTAAAATACACCGTTTGACCAATTAATAATAAATCAAATAAAGTTACAGACTCAACTGTGGTAAAGTCCTATGAATACAATCAGTCCAAACTAAAACATCAAGTGCTATACTTCAAAGCTGGCTCGGTGCTGGGAAATCCCTTTCAATGTGCTCCTTCAAAAGAAACTTGTCAACCTACACACGAAAAAACCACAATTCCGTATGTTGAGCTTACAAAGCTCAGTGGTACAATTCTACTCTACCGTAAATCATGAATATCATAAAACAAGCATGCATGATAATATAATTAAGAGTGCACAAAAAGGCTTATCAATATTAAGAATCATCTTCTAGCCTACCCTAGCTAGAGTTCACAAATATGTCTCAAGGCACCATTAAAAATATAAGAAGTCTCACATACCATCATAGGCTTACCATACTCGAGGTCATACAACCCATCGAGTTTATTCGAGCTCACACAGCCTACCGAGTTATAAATATTATACCTGATCACATATCCCTAGGATAATATAGCCAACATCAAATGTCAACACAACCACATAAATAATATACATTCCCTAAGAAATAGCCAACGAAGCCCTACATTACCCGTGCTCACACAGCCGTCAGATTACCCGTAACTACATACCCGTCAGGTTAATGGACCATATCCGGATCACCATAGCCACAGATACATCCTAGACTTACTTGGATCACAATAACCACAAGCAATCTTTACCTGAGGTTACTCAGCCAATCAGGTTATTCGAGTTCACATAGGCCATCGAGTTACTCAAGCATACACAACCATTGAGTTGTGTTTCCTGATCCAGTTTACCATAGCCATGGACAGGTTTCTAACCACATCCAGATCACATAGCCCGTGGATACGTCAGATGTACTCGATCACAACCCAAAGTACATATCCCCTTATATAAGTGCCCTTGCACTGACTCTAGGATATCCGAATTCCTAACCAAGACACATAAGATAACATATGCTCCCCGAGCATCCATACATCTCACCAAGAGATAAGAAGCATCAAGCCAACCATTACAAATGCCCTAAGGAATATTTCATTCATTACGATTATTAATATAAGACTTTTAAGCTCATTCACGACACTCTCATTAGATCATCTCATTATTCGCATCAACTAGTCCATATGGGCGTCCCTTCAGCACACAGCAAGGACCCCAATCTCCACACAACATCAACCGATCCATCATGGATCCTTATAGATTTTTAATACGAGCAATCAACTCAACATTTACCAAGCCATTAGCCATTTATTCCACATGTAGGTTATAAACCCTGATTTCTCAGTTTTAGAATTCATTTATACCTTTAGGGACCCATTGGGCCCTTTACCTCGAATTATAGAACCCCCGAACGCAAACACAAATTTCTTGGGTAGATCATCCAGCGAGTATCGATACTCCTATATGGGTATCGGTACGCCCCTCTAGGTACCAGTATTCTTCCATGAGTACCGATACTCAATTTAGGTTCAAAATAAATAGGTCCTTAAGACGTACCAATACGCTTAACACCGTATCGATACTCAGTATCGGTAAGTGAACCACCCCGTACCGATCCTCACCCGTACTGGTACTTCTACCTTTGCGTACCCGTACACGAAAGCCTTCCTTATGCAATAGAATAGTAGTGCCGATACGCCCTAGCGTATTGATATGAAAAAATGCCACTGGAATTCCTAACAAGCATGGGTTACCAATACGTGATTAGTTGTACTGGTACGCCCCTCACATGACGCCCACTTTCTTACTAAGGCGTACAGATACGGACCACCCCGTACTGGTACTGCAATCACTCATTTTTATTTGGTTTGTAATTATCATATTAATATATTAGTTTAATAATTAATATATCATTGCATATATACATATTATATTGTATGTGTGATTAATGTACGTAGAATGTGTGTGATGTGTGCATGTATATTATATACTATGTAAGAATACGTATTAATAATTAATATGGTGTATGTGTATCACGTATGTATTTACTTTTATGTGTGCATTGTGTGAATGTGTAATATGTGGATATTTATGTTAATTATGTGTATGATTATATATGCATGTATGTTGGTATATTATATTAATTAAGAATGTGTTACATATATTAATGTTTGCATGTATGTGCATCCGTATGATATACACATATGTATGTATTATTATTATTATTATTATTATCATCATAAGCTGACAATATATTAAAAAACCAAAAATCATTATTATTAACAGTCCAAGTCCGTATTATTATAGATCCAAAATACATATTACATGGCCCATTTTCGGCCTAACCCAAACCTAACCCTAACCTTAATTGTTTCTGTTTCTGTATGCAGGCGATCTAGAAATGTTAGATCAACCCTTGATCCAACGGCCATGATTAAAAGAAGACACCCGTCCAACTACCGCGTGTGGTACGCGCTCGAGTCATCCAACTCCCCACGCGCGCGTGTGTCGCACGCGTGAGGCTCCTCGGTTTCCCAGACGCCACGTGGCATCATCTCGTGTAGTCTCACCCTCTCCAGATTACATCTAAGCTGTCCGTTATTCACGCAACCTCAGCCGTTGGATCAGATCTGATTCAATGGCCGAGAACGAGTCTTCCAGAGAACGCCTCCACCATGCTTCCTTCACCAACTCCAACCACCGCTCAGGGATGTGCCGAAATCAAAAGAAAAAATAGAGATTTGTCAGTAACCAAATCTGCAAAATATGTATTTTATTTTTTCCTATCTACCAAATGAAAAGGAGAACGGTTATATGTATAAAACTCAGAACAACAAATATTCAGATCAATTCCTAATATTCGAAAAAATAAAAAAAACCAAAAAAAAAAGTTTCTAGGTAATCTATTCCTTATTTTTTCCTCTCATGCATGCATGTTTAAAAATAAGTAAATAAAAAGAAGTAGAGTTTACCTGAGGGCAAAAAAGATCCTTCCTTGCCGGCGATAAGCTCTTAGGGGTGAGCCGCTAAAGGGGTATTTTCTTTTTCACGTTTCGAAACAACATAGATCTGGGTTCTGTGGTCTCAAAATAGGAGGGTTGTAGTTTTTTTTTGGGGGGGTTTGTCATTGAACGGCCGTGGTCTAGGATGGTTTGAGGCGGCCTCAAGGTCAAGCTTCACCGGAGACCAGCCAGGCACGGCTGAGTGCGGCGGCCGAGGGGGCTGGTTTTCTTTTCTAGTTTTAGAGAATGAGAGAGTTCTTAAGGGTTTTTCAAAAACAAAATGAAGAAAGATGAAATTAGGGACCGATTGTTGTATTTTATAGACCAATTTTTTTTAAATGGTATAATTGTTCATTAAGTACCTCCGACCTTTGTAATTTTTCAAATTGGGCTTGCCCTTGGTACAATTACAATCCTAATCCCCCTTTCTTTTTAAAATTTTTCATTTTCGTCCCCAAATTAAACCAAATCTATTTTGTAATGGTGAAATTATGCCCTAAGTCTCCCGACAATTTTGAAAAATTTCATTTTGGGATTGCCGCATGGGTTTTTTTACAACTTTAGTCCTTTGGAGTTTAATATGGTTTGTAATTAAGTCCTAAAAATGAGTTTTTTTTTGTTTTTGTCTTCTGATTTCGTTTTCACTTCATTTCAGTCCTTTTTTATGCTTAAATATTTATGCCATTATGTTTTTTATTATGTGTCTTTTAAGCATGTTTATATTGCTCATTACACTCATGTATGTTTTTTTTTTCATGTTTATTTATGCCTTTTTTAATGTGTTATATTATGTTTTGATTTATTTGGTATTGTGGTATGCATGTTTGTTTTAGGTGTCATGTTTTAGTTTTGTTTGTACATCATGTTTATATGGTTCTTCATGGTTTTTATGTGTTTTGGTTGGCATATTACATGCATTTATTTATGTTTTCATAACATGCGTATTATCATTGCTAATGTATTATTTAGTTTGTTTGTTTATGTTGCATATATGTGTTTTATTAGGTGATCATGCTTAGTTTAGTTATTTATCATGTATATATGTGTTCTAGTATGTTCTATTTTTTTGTTTCGCATTTAGGTTCATATGTTAAAAATGGGTGGTATTTGGTACATATTAATGTTAATGTGTTTGGCATATATGTTAATGTGTTGCTATGACGTGTTAGTTTGGCATCATATTTTATCCATGTCATGCATGTGTTATAGTTGTGGTTTATTTTAATGTGTTTGAGCATGCTGGGATTAATTAATTTAGTTTTGAAAGCATGTTTTTTCTTTTTTCTTTCTTGTTCATGTCTATGTTTTTTTATTATCCTAGTATGTTATCCTTCTTTGGTCATGTATTTTATTATTTTTGTTTAATATTGTAATATTCATGTTTTTATGTTTTTAATATCAAGCCAATGTGAATGTATGTTTTTTTCTAAGATTGCATAACGAAATATTAATTGTCAATGTGGAGCCCTTTTATTCGAGCGTAAACGTGGCCAGTATCAAATGCAGTGATGATGGTCTATCGGTTTACTCTCGAATAACGGGGCCTTTAAAATCTACTCGCACTTATAACCAAATTTTAATTTAATCGCCACTTTAATCCAGAAAATCTAATATTAATAAAGCAGTAATTATTAAAGTACCAATTTTGGGCGACATGGGGGGTGCTAATCCTTCCCCATCCGTAACCGACTCCCGAACCCAACATTTAAAAATCTCTAGTTTTATGGTGTCCGACCTACCTTAGTGGCCGGTGGTGACTCTATTTTTAATAAAATACGGTTTTTTCTAAAACCCCATGGAATACATATTTTTAAAATACCCGAAAAGACACCAAACACCTTGAAACCCATTTTTTAGCGAGAAAAAGAGATCGCTACAGATGGCGACTCCGCTGGGGACAATTTTTGTTTTTCGAAAAAACAAAAGAGAGTGAAGCTTTTTAAATGATTACCACTTTATTAATATCAAAAGTTTCTAGATTAAAGTGACTATTAAATTAACATTCAATTGTAATTGCGCGTTTATTTTAACGCATTTAAAAATTTGGCATATAAACCCGTCCTTTTTAAGTGGGGGGAAAACGCTAGTGCTCTCGTGAGGATATTGTTCGTCCGTATGGGCCTAGAAAAGGACCTTCGGGGCTCGAGTACCTTATGCTTTCGTAAGGATATCGTTCCTTCGTAGGGGCATAAGCAAATGGGTCCCCTGAATTGAACCCGGTTGAAAGGAGCCTATAATGGGTGATGATCGGGGGCCTTGCTACCCTTAGTAGGGGACAACAAGGACAGTTCTGGTACCTTCTAGCACCAACACTGCATTTAGAGACCATATAAAAACCCACCCTTTTAGAGCCATGCGGATAACCTAGGTGTTTTAGACGGGATGTAAATAAGGATGTTTTGTTTGTTTAATTTGTCCTTTTATTTATGTATTTATTTATTTATTTTATCCGGTACTGACTCGTTTTCTTTTTTTTGTTTTGTTTTTTTTTTGCATACATCATTGCATTTGCATTACATAAAGGTACTGGATCAAGTTGTTTGCCCGATCAGAAAATCTTTCATCATGGAAAAAATGTATCTTAAGAAGGACTACCTCAACTCAGCCGTTAGACATTGGTCAGAAGTCAATCAGAGGACCCAAGGTAATAGTTTGCCGAGTGAGCACATAGTGGTAGGGTATACCTACATAAGCTTCCAACATAATGACTTATGGGAACTTAAAAGGATTTGGGAAGGACGGGATCAAAGACTACAAGGCTTATTCTGTGATAGTTACGACGACATAGCATAGTTGATGTATGTCCGGGTCAACCAGCCTTTACTCTGAGCCATCTTCCAGTTTTGGAATCTTGCTTTTTGCTGCTTCACTTTCAACGGTCAAGATAAGATGCCTACGGTAGAAGAATACACAGCCCTACTTAATCATAAGAATGTCCAGATGTTGTCACTCGATTTTCACTCGAATATGTTATTAGTTTTGTTATATGAATTTTAAATAAAAACCCAATTTTTTAAATAGAACCCACCCCAAAATAAGTAGTCCATTTTAATTTATTAGAAACCCCAAAAAATATAAAAGTAAAAACCCACTAGAAAAATAATAAATAAGGAACCCATTTTATTTTTAAAGAGGCCCAAAATAACCCATTTATCTTTTTTTTCAGGTTTATTCAAGACCGTCGGATTTGGGGTTGAAATTATAGACATCTTAGATCGAATAAAAGAAAAAAAATGGGGGAAAGGGGTGGATCATCTCCCCTAACCTTTCCCCTGTTCGCACGCAGCATGGCTGCAATTGCTTCCCCACCGTCCCTGGGTCACGGTGGCCGTCGTGGTTGGTGCCAGTCGACTCACCTCGGCCAGCTGAGTCCAACGCCGTCGTCCCCGCCCCTTGCCGTTGCTGGTCACCTGCAAATTGGAAGGAAAAAGAGTCAAACCCTACCTCGGTATTAGGAGCAAATTCATCCCCAAATCCGAGCCAAATCGGATTATTTTCTGGAATTCAACCGAAAATCAAGTCCTCTATCTGATTTTGGCTCGAATTTAGGGATAAAAATCCGATTTTTGCCTTGAATCCCAATCCCCCAAAACCTATAAATAGTGCCCCTTTTCACCATTGTTGAACACACAAAAAGCATCCAAACAATACTGAAAAATTGGTCTGAAAATACCAAGAAAAATACTCTGAAGATTTTTGGGAAGTTGCTGAAATTTTTGGAGTTTTGTGCAGCATTGGTTTGAATTTTCGCAAGGAGTAGGAGCTAGTAATTCGTTGCTTTGTAGGTACAATTTCTTCCCTTTTCCTTTTATGATTTTAATTCAGTTTTTTTATTCGTTCATTTTAATGTTCATACTTTCTATATATATTATTCGTATAAGTTTACATTAATCAGGTTCTGTTCGAATTAATGCCTTTTTTGTGACGTTTCTTTCAAAAAAAATAATAAAAAGAAACACCAAGAACATGTTATTTTCTTTTAAGTATGACGTTTGATTCATTTGGTTTCTAAAAAAATAAAAATGATGTTTGTTGATTTTTTTTTTAAATAAACAAAAACAAAAAAAAAACAACAAAAGTAATAAAACATTTTTAAGAAAAAAAGGTTTCTTTAAATTTCTTTCAAAAAGGGGGTTTTAATTAAAAAGGGTTTTCATAAAAAAACTCACAACTTTTTTTTTAAAAAAGGTTTAAAATTTAAAAATAAAAGGAAAAAAACTCTAAAACATAAAAAAGACATAAAAAATATCTCAAATAAAAGCTTTAAAATAAAAAAAATAAAAAAAAAAGAAAAAAACTTTTCAAAGTTATCAAAAAGGATTAGAAAGGAAAGAAGTAAAATTTTTAAATAAAAAGAATAAAAAGCTTTTAAAATACAAAAAGAAAAATAATCTTTTTAAATAAAGGCTTTTAAACGAAAAAATCAAAAAAAAACTTTTCAAAATATTGTTAAAAAGAAAATAATAAACTAACCTTTTCTTAGAAAAAAAAAATAAACAACTTTCTAAAATAAAATTCTATTCTTAAGTCATCAAAAAACTTTAGAAAAAAAATAGCAAATATTTAAAACAAAAAAAAGAATAAAAAGCTCTAAAATACAAAAAAGGTAAATAACATTTTGAATAAAAGCTTTAAATCACAAAAAGTCAAAAAAAATTTAGATAAAAGCTTTAGAGCAAAAAACAAAATAAAAAATAAAACCTTTTCAACTTACCAAAAAGAAAGAAAAAAACTTCTCGAATATAAAAAGAATAAAAAACAAAAACATCTCATCAAATAAACTCAAAAAAAATGATTTTTAATGATAAAAATCTTTTCCAAATAAAACTAAACCAAGCCCATCAAAAAACTTCGAATTCTAATTCTCTTGCTTTGCTTTCGTTTGCTAATTAAGTTGGCCTTAGGAATAGGTTCTTCAAACCTTAAATAGAGACTTCTTTGGAATAAAATTTTCTTCACAAAAAAGAAATAAAACACGCTTTATAAATTTAAACCCTCAAATAGGAAAAAAACATTTAGACTTTTTTAGGATTAATAAATTTTAACTTAGAATAAGTAAAAATCTTCAACAAATCAAGTTTCTTTGTTTGTTAAAAAAGTGAAATTAAAGTAATGCGGTGTCTTACTAAGCGGAAATGACGGGTTAGCGCCAGAAGTGTTGGCGGTGATTAGAGTTCATTTTCGAATAGCAAGGCCGTTAAAATAAAAATTAAACTTATAAACGGACAATAATTTAAGCTTTACATCGATTCGTAAAATCCGATTTTAAAACCTTTTGTAACCGACAAGGTATCAATTTTTGGGCGTCTTGGGGGTGCTAATCCTTCCCCACGCGTAATCGACTCCCGAACCCGTTTTTGTGTTTTCGCAGACCAAAATTGTTGTTTTAATAAAATAAACTAATTTTATTAAAATGACTCGTTTTTAGGTGATCTAATCACACCTTTTTTTAAAAAAAAATATTGGCGACGACTCCGTTTTTTTGGTTTTATTTAAAAAAAATCGTCGAGACCCTTCTTTTAAAAAAGGGGTTGCGACAGCCTGGCGACTCCGCTGGGGAAAACTTTTTGTTTTTACAAAAAAAAGTGAGTCAGGCCATAAGTTAGTTACATCTTATTTTAATGTCAGAATTTGTGAATTTAAGTAAAGCTTAACTTAATTGTCCGTTTATAAGTTTAATTTTATTTTACACATTTAAGACTTAAATCCAAGCTCTAAGCCCGAGCTTCATCCCAATCGTTTAAGTAGGGGGAAAACGCTATTGCTCTCATAGGAATATTGATTCTCCGTATGGGCCTAGCAACTACCTTTAGGGCCCACGCTCTATGTCCCTATGTGGATATTGATTCTTCGTATGGTCATAGGAGTGGGTCCCCCTGAGTTGAACCTGATTCGTTTGAAGCCTATAATGGGTGAGAATCAGGGGTCTTGCTACCCTTAGTAGGGGACAGTAAGGACAATTCGGGAACCCTTTTAGAACCCAACCTGTGAGAGTTTAGAAGCCCACCTCATTAGAGCCATGTGTAAAACCCTAGGCTGTAATTTCATTCTCTTGTCTTGTTTTTGTTTTGCATGTTTGCATCCTCATTTAGAAAGGGGTTGATTCTTAAGACATTTTCTCAATTAGAAAACAACTCTTGTCATGGATAGGAGATACTTAAAGAAGGAAGAAGACAATATGGATGTACGTCACTGGTCTGAGGTCAGCCAGCGAGCACATGGAGATAGTTTAACAGTTGATCACAAGACAGAGACATCAGAGTATGCCCATATTAGTGTCAAACAGAACAATGCACTTGAGCTACGAGAGATATGGGGCCATTTTGACTATGCAACAAAGCAATTGTTCCTCGATACTTATGGCGACATAGCATATCTGCTTCATGTAGAGGTGGATGAACCATTCCTCAAAGCATTGATTCAGTTCTGGAATCCCGGGTACTGTTGTTTTACTTTTAATGGTGAAGATATGATGCCTACATTTGAGGAGTATTTTGCACTTTTCAACCTACGCAAGGTGAAGAAGGACCGAGTCTATGCTAAACCTCTTAAGAACAAGAATGCTCACTTGAGGCTCAAATCTTTTGCTGGCATAGGGGATGGTTGGGTAAAAGGACTGATACAGAAAAGATGGGGCAGCTTTTCATTCCCTTGGTGGAGCATCCGAAACATAATTCCCACTCATCCAGATAAGGAAAAAAGAGTGGATCTCTTGGCTATAGCAATTTACGGCTTGGTCATCTTTCCAAGGGTATTAGGCAGTATCGATGTGGCCATGCTAGATTTCTTTGAGCAGTTGAAAAGGGAAACCAACCCAGTGCCAGCTGTACTAGAAGAAACATTCATCTCTTTGAGTGCATGCCGAAAGCTGAAAGTGTGCGTTTCAGAGGATATGCAACCTTTGCTCCAGGTTTGGGCCCTTAGTCATTTCTGGAAGTGTTCGACCCTAGCCTTGCCTATTATGCACTCCCCAAACTTTTCTCCACTCCGAGAATTTCTGCCAGAGAAGTGGCCGGTAGCTAAGAGGAATAAGTGGGTTGATATCTTCCGGGATCGCCGTGATCAGGACATCGTATGGAGAGTTCCATGGATGGACCGCACCAAGGTGTTGTACAGGTGTGGGGATTATGATTATTTGATGTTGTTAGGCCTATGGGGTGGAATTGGTTGTGCTCCCTTACTAGTATTGCAACAGTATGGCTCTCAACAGTTTGTCCCCCTCACCACGGGTCTTAATTTATCAGAATTCAAGTTTCAAGGAGAGTTTAGGGAGAAGATCCAAATTACTAATAATTCATGGAAGCATTGCTACCTCATGGAAATCGAGTTCGACAGTCAGTGTATGTTCACCCCTGATTACGATGTTTGGAGACGTGTCAGGATGAATGACAAAGTTTTACCACCAACTCCGGGACAGGCTAAATCCTTGGAGGAACATCTAAAGGTGGTCTCGTCTGAAGCAGATATTCTAAGAGCCGATTTGAAGAAGGCTAAGGCTGAAATTGAAGAGCTACAAAGCCAGCGCACGAAGGACTTATTCGAGGCAAGCTTAGATGTGGATAAGTATAAAGGAGAGAAAGATCAGGTAGTGAAGCTGTACAAGGACTTAGAAATGAAGTTTGAGATTCAGAGGGTGGATTTTCTCAAATTTCAGGCCACAGTTCAAAATGCTGATTTGAGAAAAACTCTAGAGCAGTGGAGGCAAGAAATTGAGCAGGCCGTGAGAAAAGAAAGAGAGCGTGGCAAGAAAGAAATTGAAAATATAAACGATTGCTGATGGATGAGAAAAAAAGAAGGGGCAGGTAGTTGATAGTGAAAATAACAAGCATGCCCTCGAAAAAGAAAAAGAAAAAGAAAATGTTACTGCATGGAAGAGGAAAGCCCATGACAATAAGGTCTGTTTGTTTGAGTTGCAAAGGGTATGTGATGAAACAAATAAGAAGCTGAAGCAGAGCCAAGCCTCCATTGTTGAGTTGCAAGCCAAGGTGGTAGACCTGAATCATTCACTGCACAGGTTCCAGAATCATCATACTTATATCAAACTCCAGGCCAGTCTAAGTGAAAATGATACATTGAAGAAGCAAGTAGAAGCTATGGAAGGCATTATTCAGGAGTACAAGACGAAGATTCTGGTTCTCGAAGATATCAATGAATGGGGCAATGACTATTGGTTTACCCGGCTTAGGGACAATGCCAGAGAGTTCCAAGAACGAGATGAATTCAACAAAAGCATCATGACCCAGATACAAGACGTGGCTAAGCATGTAAAGATGTTAGCTACTTAAGCTACGACCCTCCGCCAGTATGTTAGACCAGTTGGTGAGTTAGGACCAAGACTCATATGGCTGATAGAGGAAATGAAGGAATTAGGTATTCGGGCAGAAATATATTTGTAAAAAAAAGAGAGAAGAGTTATTGTAATAAAGATCCTTCCATCCAATAAAGAGTTTGTTCTTTGAGCAATTACTTTATGGAATCAATGGTCCTTTGTTTACATTCATGCTTTTTTCATTTTTTGCATTTCTTTGTTTGTTTTGCGTTAGATTAATATCATTGCATACATATATATAACATAAGATTTTAATCAAAATAATTTACCCAAATAGAAAATTCAAAATAGCAAGTCTTAAATATGATACCCGTTCCAAAACCAGAGCAATGGACAAAAGTATTGAAGACAAAATAACATCTCTCGATATCAACCACAAGAGTACTAAGGACATGCTGGATAAGATTGAGAGTGAATTGAAACATGAGATTGAATTGGCGCACATGAAGACGGTTGGTCAGATTGCGACCATGTTTCGATTTAGAGACCCTGATGCTCAAGATAACCCAGAAAATGTTAACACTTTACCACAGTTTCAGGTGATTCACCTTGGGATACCAAAAGGGGCCTCCCTGTTCAAGGCCGAATACTCGCTCAACTTTGCAGAATCTTCTGCCTACGCACAAACTGGGCCAGTGGTCAACGCTGGGGTAGTACATGATCACGAGGTCTCGAACCTTGATGAAATTGCTGATAAGGTCAACAAGAACAAAAAACTTGAAGATCGTTGTGACAAGTTAGAGGAGATCATTAGGACCTTCCAAGAAGGGAACACCCATGGAGGCATAGATGCTAGAGACCTGAGTCTGGTATCCAACTTGAAAATTCCTCCGAAGTTCAAGACCCCTGACTTCGATAAATACAATATGACCACATGTCCCAAGGCTCACCTAATCATGTATTGTCATAGAATGTCTATGTACTTAGAAAATGAGAAACTCCTCATTCATTGTTTCTAGGACAGTTTGTGTGGGTCCGCTACTCGCTGGTATGATCAGTTAAGCCGGGAAAGCATCCAAACCTGGAAGGATTTGTCAAGGGCGTTCAGTGAACAGTACAAACATGTTGCTGATATGGTTCCAAACAAGCTTGTTTTGCAAGGGATGGAACAAAGACATAATGAAAGCTTCCGCCAATACGTTCAGAGATGGCGGGATGTGGCCGCTCAAGTTCAGCCGCCACTATTGGAAAAAGAGATAACGCCCATGTTTGTGGACACCCTAAAAGGTGCTTTCTATGATCGTATGATCAATCATGCGACGAAGAGTTTTGCAGACATGTTGATGAACGGAGAATTGATTTTGGCAGCAGTTAAGAGCGGGAAGCTTGATGGAGGAGAGATGAAGAAACCATATAAGAAAAAAGATAATGCAGTCAGTATGGCAGGTGTTTACAACCCTAATTATTCAAAATGGGTAGTCCTTAATAAGCCTGTTACCTAGAATACCAATCATGTGGCTTCAAATCTACCAAAAGATGAACGAAAACACAAAGGGAATAAGAAGCCGTATTTTCCTCTTATCCCTATGACGTATGCCGAGTTATTCTCCGAATTGGTTGAAGCACGGATAGTGCTACCACGGCATGTTCCTCCCTTTTTCTCCTCCATACCCGCCATGGTATGATGAGAAGGCTCAATGCGAATACCACGCTGGGAACATGGGGCATACTATTGAGAACTACACTTCCTTCAAAAGGGTAGTAGACGATCTACGAAAATCAGGCATGCTATCTTTCGATACTTCAGACGTGAAAGATAACCCACTGCCTAACCACCAGAAGACTGAAGTGAATGTAGTGGACAAGGAGGAAAGCAAGTTGGTTAAAGAATATGTTGAAAAAGTTAAGGCACCTACGACATGGGTATGGGCCCAAATGATGAATGCTGGACTACTAAGAAACAAGACATGGAAGTTGAAAGCGGATGGTGAGTTTTTCTGCGAGTACCATCAAGAGGGAGGGCATGAAATTCAAAGCTGTTTTGAATTCAGGAGTTTGGTCCAAGACAAGATAAACAACAACGAACTAGAGTTCTTTGAAGAGAAGGAAATGTGTTGCACGTCGGATGTATGCGCCTCAGATGAAGACCCTGCAAGAAGGGACTATACGAAAATGAAGCCCTTAGTAATTAAGACTAAGGTTAGAATTACTGAGCCCGAGAAATGAACATTTCTGAAGCTGGTTATAAAGGCACCTACCCCATTTCTATACAAGGACAGTAAACAAGTGCCTTGGAATTACGCTTGCTCGGTAACGGCTCCAGAAAATACATTAGGTGGAGAAAGAAAAGAAGAAGAACCGGTCAATTAGGTGGGCAATTTTACAAGAAGGGGAAGGTGTTACTCACCACTAGAAGCTGAAGATAGGGATACCACCAAGAGGAAGATAGCAATTGAAGAACCTGAGGGAGAAAAGATTTCTTTATAGAGAAACCCAAGACTCACCTTGAGCCAGTGAAAGAATCGGAGGCTCAGGAATTTTTAAAGATACTCAAACATAGTGAGTAGAGTGTGATGGAGCAGCTCCATAAACTCTCGGCAAGAATTTTAATGCTATCTCTTTTGCTAAGTTTGGAGGGCCACTGTGATGCCCTTTAAAAATCCTGAATCAGACTTTTGTTCCAAAAGTTGGTCAGCAACATTGCGGTGAATAATTTCATGACATTCAATGACAAAGAGATTCTGGCAACTGGGAAGGGATCCTACAAAGCCCTTCATATCTCTGTTAGATGCAAGGGGCACATGCTTCTATGGGTTCTTATTGAAAACGGGCCAGCGTTGAATGTATTGCCTTTGGATACCTTGAAAAAGCTCCCGGTTGACCGCTCTCATATGACTGCATACGAAAACACTGTAAGTGCATTCGATGGAACCCAGAGGGATGTTTTGGACAAAATAGAGATACCCCTAGAAATTGGCCCATCTACTTTTGAAATAGATTTCGTGGTAATGGACATCAAGCCCACCTATAGCTGCCTGCTGGGGCACCCTTGGATCCACACTAAGGGGCTGTTCCCTCCACTCTGCATCAGAAGTTGAAATTTATAGTTGATGGCCAGCTAGTGATAGTCGGAGTTGAAGAAGATATCATCGCCTCGGTATTAACTGGAGCCCTTTATATAGAAACAGATGAAGGTGTGCTCGAGTGTCATTTCAGGACATTTGAGCTCGTTAATGCTACCTTAATAGGGCAACATTATCCTAGTTCCGAAAAAAGGTGGGAAAGTACGAATGTGTGTTGATTATCGAGACCTTAATAAGGCAAGCCCTAAAGATAATTTCCCATTGCCGCACATTGACACGCTGGTGGATAACACGACAGGGCATTCTCTATTCTCTTTCATGGATGGATTCTCAGGGTACAACCAAATCAAAATGTGCCCAGAAGATATGAATAAAACAACATTCGTAACATGGTGGGGAACCTTTTGTTACAAAGTCATGCCTTTTGGTTTAAAGAATGCATGGGCAACCTACCAACGTGCCATGGTAACCTTATTCCACTACATGATGCACAAAAAGATAGATATGTATGTTGATGATATGATAGCAAAATATCGATCAGAAGATGAACATATCGAAAACTTGGAAAAACTTTTTAAAAGGTTGAAAAAATTCCAGTTGAGACTCAATCCGTCCAAATGCACTTTTGGAGTACGATCGGGAAAGTTGCTAGGATTTGTTGCGAGTGAGAAGGGGATTGAAGTCGATCCAGACAAAATTAAGGCCATCCAAGAACTTCCTCCACCTCGAACACAAAAAAGAGGTTCGAGGATTCCTTGGAAGGTTAAATGACATTGCCCGTTTTATCTCCCAAATAATGGAAAAATGCAGCCCTGTATTTAGATTGCTTCGGAAAAATAATCCGAGAACATGGAATGAAGAATGTCAAGTGGCCTTAGAGGAGATCAAGAGGCAGTTGACGAATCCACCTATTTTGGTGCCACTTGTTCCGGGGAAGCCTCTAATCTTGTACTTAACCATTCACAAAAATTTAATGGGATGTGTATTGGGGGAGCTTGACGAGACTAGGGGGAAGGAGATAGAAATCTATTATTTAAGTAAAAAGTTCACAGATTGTGAAACCAGATATTCCCCAATTGAAAAACTATGTTGCACTTTGATATGGACAGCCAAGAGGCTTAGGCAATACATGTTATACCACACCACATGGCTAATATCGAATTTAGATCCCTTGAAATACATGATAGAGGCACCAGCCTTGTCAGGAAAAATGGCTCGTTGGAAAATGTTACTTTCGAAATTTGATATCCAATATGTAAGTCAGAAAGCAATAAAAGAGAGTGCAATAGCAGACTTTTTGGCAAGCCGTGCTTCTGAAGATTACGAGGCCTTGAACTTCAATTTTCCTAATGAAGAACTAATATGCATTTCGATTGACAAGGATAATAGCTCAGAGGAATCTTGGGTGATGAACTTTGAAGGAGCTGCAAATGCATTAGGACGTGGCATTGGGGCGGTTTTAGTTTCACCAGAAGGGAACTACTACCCTTTCTCTTGTCGATTAAAGTTCTTATGAACTAATAACATGGCTGAATACGAAACTTGTTTATTAGGTTTGCAAGCGGTCATTGAAAAGAAGATCAAAGTTTTAAGAGTTTTAAGAGATTTTGCACTGGTCATTTATCAAATCCGCGGAGAGTATGAGACTAAGGATGCAAAATTGATCAAATATCATTCGTTAGTTCTTGAATTAATCAAGGAGTTTGACGAAATCACCTTCATGCATCTCCCGAGATAGGATAATCAAATGGCTAATGCTCTTGCTACTCTGGCTGCCATGTTCAAGGCTAGTGAAGGTACTAAAATAATGCCAATCAGGGTGCAAATGTTAGAATTCCCGGTCCATTGTTACAACTTGGAAAAAGAAGCTAATGGTCTCCCATGGTACCATGAAATTTTTACAGTATATGAAAACTCAAGAATATCCATTACAGGCAACTAACAATAATAAGAAAACGATCAGGAAATTGGCCACGGGCTACGTCCTTGATGGCGAGGTTCTATATAAAAAGAGTCGAGATCAAGTGCTATTAAGGTGCGTAGATGCTAAAGAAGCTCAAACGATCTTGGAAGAAGTGCATGAAGGGGTTTGCGGGGATCACCCTAGTGGCTTTACTATGGCTAGGAGAATTATGCGTTTTGGATATTATTGGTCCACTATGGAAATAGATTGCATCAACTATTCCCGTAGATGTCACAAGTGCCAGGTATATGCTGATAAGATTCATGCACCTCCCCTACCACTTCATGTCATGACTGCCCCATGGCCCTTCTTAATGTGGGGCATGGATGTAATTGGCCAAATTTACCCTAAAGCTTCGAACGACCACATGTTCATCTTAGTGGTTATTGACTATTTCATAAAATCGGTAGAAACAGCCTCATACGCGAATGTCACCAGGTCGGTTGTTTGCAATTTTTTGAAAAAAAGATCATTTGTCGCTATGGCTTATCGGAGAGAATCATCACCGACAATGCATCCAATTTAAATAACAATATGATAAATAGGGTTTGTGAACAGTTCCAGATCAAACACCATAATTCGGTAACGTATCGCCCAAAGATGAATGGGGCTGTCGAAGCTGCAAATAAGAACATCAAGAAGATAGTCGCGGAGATGGCTGACACTTACACTGATTGGCATAAGAAGTTGCCATTCGCATTATATGCTTATAGAACGCTGTACGAACTTCCACTGGGGCAACACCTTTTTCATTAGTATATGGAATTGAGGCTGTGCTGCCAATTGAAGTTGAAATCTCTTCACTCCGTATTTTGATGGAGGCAAAATAAGAGGAGTCTGAATGGGTTCAAGCAAGATCTGACCAGTTAAACCTCATTGATGAAAAGAGGTTGAAAGTAATTTGCCACGGCCAGATGTATCAAAGAATAATGATACGAGCATATGACAAGAAGGTCCACCCGAGGAAGTTCAAGGAAGGCGGTATCATGCTAAAGAAGATGTCGCCAATCCAAAAGGATTTGCGAGGAAAATAGGTACCGAATTGGGAGGGGCCATATGTGGTATCAAAAGCTTTCGATGGAGGGGTGCTAATTCTGGCTCAAATGGGTGGAGACGAGCTCAAGAATCCAATAAATTCTGATTCAGTCAAGAAATATTATGCATGAAATGATGAAGAAGAAAAAAAGGAAAAAAAGCGCGAAAACCCATAAAGGGCGCTCAAAAGAAAAAAGAATAGAAAAGAAAAAGAAAAGAAAAAAATAAAAAAAAGAAGAAGAAAAAAGAAAAAAAAGAGAGGAGGGTTCAAGGTGAAAACCGCAAAGGGCGTCTTGAAACCAAATGAGCATTCGAGTTGAAAACCCGCAAAGGGCGGCTTGAATTATTACAGACAACGAATAATCCCTTCAGAGGTTTGGCTATTCAGAAGGAATTTCATATCTTCATTCATTGTTGTAGTGGACAAAATTTTCTCGACAAAGGCATCACTCGAGGTTGTTTCGAAGGAAGTTCTTACCTTTGATATCCGGATACTTGTCTTTTGACCCTTCTTTTGTACTTTTCTTTCATGTTTGCCACAACATTAATGAAATTCTTCTTTTAAGCCTATCTTTCTTTGAATGCCCCTTTATATGAACGTCTTTTATTTGGTTGAGGGTTATTTTGGTTTAGACATCATTAAAATATGCAAGAGGTTTTCGTGTATTACTCTGGAAATGATTTAAGAATGTAGGAACTATGACATGGTCCCTTGTTAAGCCTCGAATATGGGGCATGATCAGGGGCAATTGAAACCCAACCGCTTTGGCAATAAGCCTGGAAAGAAAAAGGTTAAAATTCCATGTCATTCGAGGATATTTTATGAGAATTCATGAAGATCCTCAAAAAGGCCTTGTCATACACAATACTGCTTGAAACTCACTCACCCAATACTGATGTATCAACTACAATAATAGTTGAATGTGCGAAAGAGTATGTTTTTTAATGGGCAAAGAGATACAAAGAATAGTGAAGAAGAAAACTACTATTCAAAGATTGGTGAAGCAGAAGAAGATCGTTTGATGAAGCAAAGAGATATTAAGAATGTGAATGAAAAAGTTAGTGAACATGGACTTTTGTCCAGATTAAAACAAGCTAAGAAAAAGATTAAAACTTAGCATGCATTCACATTTTAGACATCCTCAGGGGCATGCACAACATAATTGCATCATATTGTAGGTATGCAGAAACTCTTCAGCAATAGAACCAGCCTATCCGTTCAGGCATAAGGAGAATGGAACCTTGCTCATCTATTCGGGCAATTGGAGAATATAACCCGTCTATCCGTTCAAGTGTAAGAAGAATGGAACCCTGCTCATCTATTCGAGCACTTGGAGAATAGAACACGTCTATCCGTTCGGGCGTAAGGAGAATGGAACCCTGCTCATCTATTCGGGCATTAGGAGAATAGAACCTGCCTATCTGTTCGGGCAAAATGAGAATAGAACCTGCTTATCCATTCGGACAAAAAGAGAATGAAACCTGGCAGCAAATCGGTAATTGGTGAAAATCAAGTGCCTCATGTTCTTTGCTATATTCCTATTTCACTGGAATAAGCAGAGAAGGGCAGCTGTTGTGACTTGATTTTCACTCGAATATGTTATTTGTTTTGTTATGTGAATTTTAAATAAAAACCCCATTTTTTAAATAGAACCTACCCCAAAATAAGTAGTCCATTTTAATTTATTAGAAACCCCAAAATATATATATATAAGTAAAAACCCACTAGAAAAATAATAAATAAGAAACCCATTTTATTTTTATAGAGGCCCAAAATAACCCATTTATCTTTTTTTAGGTTTCTTCAAGACCGTCAGATCTGGGGTTGAAATTATGGAAGGCTTGGATCGAATAAAGGAAAAAAGAGGGGAAAGGGTGGATCTTGCGTAGCCACGCGCCAGCGCGTGCGCTGCACACGCGCGGGATCATTAACCCCTCCCCTGTTCGCACGCAGCATGGCTGCCATTGCTTCCCTACCGTCCCTGGGTCACGATGACCGCCGTGGTTGGTTCCGGTCGACTCACCTCGGCCGGATGAGTCCAACGCCGTCGTCCCCGCCCCTTGCCATCGCCGGTCACCTGCAAATTTGAAGTAAAAAGAGTCAAACCCTAGCTCGGTTTAGGAGCAAATTCATCCCCAAATACGAGCCAAATTATGTTATTTTTTGGAATTCAACCAAAAATCAAGTCCTCTATCTAATTTTGGCTCGAATTTAGGGATAAGAATCTAATTTTTGCCTTAAATCCCAATCCCCAAACCCTATAAATAGTGCCCATTTTCACCATTGTTGAACACACAATAAGCATCCAAAAAATACTGAAAAATTGGTCCAAAAATACCAAGAAAAAAACTCTAAAGATTTTTGGGAAGTTGCTGAAATTTTTGGAGTTTTCTGCAGCATTGGTTCAAATTTTCGCAAGGAGTAGGAGCTAGTAATTTGTTGCTTCGTCAGTATAATTTCTTCCATTTTCCTTTTATGATTTTAATTTAATTTTTTTATTCGTTCATTTTAATGTTCTTACTTTCTATATATTTTATTCGTATAAGTTTACATTAATTAGGTTCTGTTCAAATTAATCCTTTTATTGTGATGTTTCTTTCAAAAAAATAAAATAAAAAGAAACACCAAGAACATGTTATTTTCTTTTAAGTATGACGTTTTATTCATTTGGTTTCTAAAAAATAAAAATGATGTTTGTTGAATTTTTTAAAAATAAACAAAAACAAAAAAACAACAAAAATAATAAAACATTTTTTAAGAAAAAAAGGGTTTCTTTAAATTTCTTTCAAAAAAATGAGTTTTAATTAAAAAGGGTTTTAAAAAAAAACTCACAACTTCTTTGATTTTTTTTTAAAAAATTTAAAAATAAAAGAAAAAAGCTGCAAAACATAAAAAAGACAAAAAACATCTCAAATAAAAACTTTAAAAAAAAAAAAGGAAAAAAAACTTTTCAAAGTTATCAAAAAGGCTTAGAAAGGAAAGAAGTAAATTTTTTAAATAAAAAGATTAAAAAGCTTTTAAAATAAAAAAAGAAAAATAATCTTATTAAATAGAGGCTTTAAAACGAAAAAAATAAAAAAATCTTTTCAAAATATTGTTAAAAAGAAAATAATAAACTAACCTTTTCTTAGAAAAAATAAACACCCTTTCTAAAATAAAATTCTATTCTTAAGTCATCAAAAAACTTTAGGGAAAAAACAGCAAATATTTAAAAAAAACAAAAAAAGAATAAAAAGCTCTAAAATACAAAAAAAGGTAAATAACATTTTGAATAAAAGTTTTAAATCACAAAAAGTAAAAAAAATATATTTTAGATAAAAAGCTTTAGAACAAAAAACAAAATAAAAAATAAAACCTTTTCAATTTATCAAAAAGAAAGAAAAAAAACTTTAAATATAAAAAGAATAAAAAACAAAAACATCTCTTCAAATAAACTAAAAAATAAAAAAAATAATTTTTTTAATGATAAAAATCTTTTTCAAATAAAACTAAACCAAGCCCATAAAAAAACTTCGAATTATAATTCTCTTGTTTTGCTTTCGTTTGCTTTAGTATTAAGTTGGCCTTAGGAATAGGTTCTTCAAACCTTAAATAGAGACTTATTTAGAATAAAATTTTCTTCACAAAAAATAAATAAAACACGCTTTATAAATTTAAACCCTCAAATGAAAAAAAACACTTAGATTTTTTTAGGATTAATAAATTTTAACTTAGAATAAGTAAAAATCTTCAACAAATTAAGTTTCTTTGTTTGTTAAAAAAAATGAAATTAAAGTAATGTGGTGTCTTACTAAGTGGAAATGATGGGTTAGTGTCAGAAGTGTTGGCGGTGATTAGAAGTCATTTTCGAATAGTAAGGCCGTTAAAATAAAATTAAACTTATAAACAGACAATAATTTAAGCTTTACATCGATTCGCAAAATCTGATTTTAAAACCTTTTGTAACCTACAAGGTACCAATTTTTAGGCGTCGTGGGGGTGCTAATCCTTCCCCACGCGTAATCTACTCTCAAACCCGTTTTTGTGTTTTTGCATACCAAAATTGTTGTTTTAATAAAATGACCATTTTTAGGTGATCCAATCATACCTTTTTTAAAAAAAAGATTGGTGGTGACTCCGTTGTTTTGGTTTTATTTAAAAAAATCGTCAAGACACTTCTTTTAAAAAAGGGGTTGCGACACCAGAAAGATTAGATCTACGCGAAGCCGCCGAGAAACCAGAATTACTCTTCGAAGCTCGAAACTTTTGCTGGGATGAGCGATGATTGGGTTAATGGCCTGATCTAGGTCCGAAGAGACAGCTTGGCCTTCGCATGGGAGAGTATCCGAGACATCATACCCACTCACCCAGATGAGGTAAAGAAGATGAACCTATTCGCCTTAGGAATATATGGTTTGGTCATCTTTCTGAGGGTTCTTGGAAACATCGATGTAGCCATCCTAGATCTATTTGAGCATATGAAGCGGAAGATGAGTCCAGTACCGACCATTTTGACTGAAACTTTATTTCTTTGAATGCGAGCCGAAAGCATGCAGAGGGACGTTTCAGAGGGTGTGCACAGTTACTACAGGTCTGGATCCAGAGCCATATGTGGAAGACACCAACGAGGGTTTTACTAGGAATATTATTCTGAGACTTTCGCCTTTGCGAGAGTACTTAGCGAAGGAATGGCTAGAAGACTGGAAAACGAAGAAATGGTCCCAGATCTTTAGGAACATTCAAGAAGAAAACATAGTTTGGAGAGTTCCTTGGCTTGGCAGGGTTAGTCACTTCCTATACAGCTGTGGTTATTATGACTGGCTAATGATGCTAGGGATACACGGTGGGATTGCTTGTGCTCCACTTTTTGTGTCCCGACAATTCGGATCGCGACAGTTTGTTCCCGTCACCGCCGATCTAAGTCAAAGTGAGTTTCCTTTCAAGGGCGAGTTCAGGACGAAGATTTAGACCATCATGAGAGCTTGGGATCACTGTTACCGAATCACGGTAGAAGGAGATACCGAGCCCATGATCACCTCGAATTACGATCTTTGGAGGCGTCTGAGGGTTAATGACAAGATTCCAAAATCTGACCAGGGACCAACCATGTCACTTGAGGAGCATATGAGGATAGTACCGTCTGAGGCTGACATTTTGTGAAATGAACTCGAGGAGGCTAAGAAGAAGATAGAGGCTTTACAGACACAACATATGGATGAGCTCTACAAGGCAAATTTAGAGGTCGACGAACGAGATGAGACCATCGGGCAACTGAAGAAGTTGGATACAGATCTGAGTGAGAAGAATGCCCTTTATTAGAAAGATACTCTCCAGCTTCAAGCAAAGGTGCAGAATACCGGCCGAAGCCAATTCCTATCTATGGAGAAGGAAAGGATGAACGACATGCGTTTAGTCAAAGAAGAACGAGAGAAAGGCAAGCGAGCAATCGAGAAAGAGGTAGAAAGTTGCAGGTTAGCCATCGAGAGTGAAAGACGGTCTTTTAGGGATGCCATTAACCAAGAGAAAGAAAGAGCTAGGCAAGAGATTGACAAAGGCAAGCAAGCAATCATCTACGAAAGGGAGAACACTTCCATTTGGAAGAGGAAATCCATGGGGAGCAGGAATAAACTACTAGAGATGCAAAACTTGTACAAGGACACCATTCAAAGCCTGAATCAGAGCCAAGATCAGAACGTCGAGTTAGAGGGGAGACTGACAGAGTTGGAGTGGTCCTTTCAAGCCTATCATCAAAGAAATGGCTTCATCGAACTACAAGAAAGAGAGCGCGAAATTGGTATGTTACGGGCCCAGATTGAGTCACTTGAGGCAACCATTCAAGATTACAGAGGGAGAATTAGGGTATTCGACGAAGCTGCAGTGGGTGGATACAATTATTGGCGGCGAAGACTTCGTGATGCCTCCCAGATGATTCAAGATAGATACCAGTATTACGCGACCCTGATGGTGGACATACGACGAGTTGCGGGACATGTGACGGACTTAGCTACAGAAGCCGAAGCTCTTTGACTTTCATAACTTCAAACATACAAGAAGTGCCTAGGTTCATCAAACTGCTCAGGTCTATCGAGAAGTTAGGAGATAGAGCTAGGGCTTATGTGTAGAACTCTACCCTACTATTTTGTAATCTGGACCCTTTAATTCCCGTGAAAGTAATTCAAAAGAGTGATTACCAGCAGAATCAGTACCTTTATTTGCATACATTCTTGCATCGCATCATCGCATCATCGCATTTGCATCATTATACATTCATTTATCTTTCTTTGCAATAATATTGATAGTGTAAATATTGTGGCAGTGAAACTAAAAGATAAGCCGCAACCATTCCGCATCCATACTTTACTCGGTTCTAAAGCAAACTAATGGAGGACATGATAGTCAGTTTGGAAAAGGGACAGAAGGATTTGGAAGCACGTTTCGACGAAGCCAAATAGAGCCTCAGTGAGCAGATCGCTCAATCACGAGCTGTGATAGCATCCGACATAACTGCATTGCTGGAAAAATGCCTTGGTAAAGAAAAGGTCGAAGACAAAGTTGTCCAGGAGCCAGAAGGTGTCACATCTCACAACAAGGATCAACCAACGACGCCAAGTCCGGCAAAAAGAGTATATATTGACCCTATCGGGATATCTTTTAATCTTCAGGCAGGGGCATCAGAATTCCAACCCATTGATGTAGGGGCATTCTACGAGGAAGAGGAAAGATCTGAACTTGGTCGAGAAAATCAGAACGGAAGTGGAAAAAAATGGGAGGAAAGATTTCGTCTCATGGAGGAAAAGTTTAGAGCGCTACAAGCTACAGACGAACCTGGGAACGAGGCCAGTGATTTGAGCCTGGTATCTGACCTTGTGCTACCATCAAAATTCAAAACTCCGGAGTTCGACAAGTATGATGGAAATTCATGTCCTTCAGCACATGTGACCATGTACTGCCGAAAGTTGGCAGCCTTCATCAAGGATGAAAAGCTTTTAATCCATTGTTCCCAGGATAGTCTGACTGGGGCAGCACTCTGGTGGTATACCCAATTAAGCCGGGCAAATATCAAGTCCTGAAAGGATCTTTCAAAGGTGTTCATTGACCAGTACAAACATGTGACATATATGACCCCTAGCAGGATCATGTTAGAAATCATGGGACAAAAGTCTAACGAGAGTCTGCGGCAGTACGCCCAGAGGTGGCGAGAGGTGGCCGCTCAGATCCAGCAACCAATTCTTGAGCACAAGATCATGCCCTTATTCGTGTATACTCTGATGGGGACACTATTCGATCGCTTCATTAATAATACAACTTAGAGCTTTGCCGATTTGATCAAGATTGGGGAGTCTCTCGAATTGGCGATTAAGAGTGGCAGGATTGATAGTGGGGATAACTCTCGAAAGTACAACAAGAAGAATAAGGTAAATGCTATGAGTACTTATAATGCTCCAAAGAACTTCACAGTCTCTCAGCCGCAAGCATCTGCAGGGAAGGTTCAAAACCCTAACCAAAGAGAAGAGAGAGCTCCAAGAAAGGAAAAAGAGAAAGCAGCCTTTACCCCGTTGCCTGTTTCACACTCTGAGCTTTATTCTCAGTTGCACAAAGCTGATTTGGTCCGCTCGCACTATGTTACCCCATTCAAACCTCCATTTCCGTCATGGTATGATCTTAACGCACATTGCGATTATCATGGCGGTGCTCATGGTCACCCCACAGAAAATTACCTCGCATTCAAGAAACTCGTACATAGTCTGATGGGGTATTAAAGTTCAAGGAACCAAACGTGGCCGCTAATCCATTACCTAATCACGGAAACCGCAGAGTGAACGCTATTGAAGAGTACTCTGCTAGGAATTCTAAAGAGGATATGTCAGCAATTAAGTCTCCCTTACGGTGGGTTTTCCAATAATTATGCATGGCCCGCTTGATCGACAGGGGCATGGTAGTAGTGTAGAAGGGGTGTACAACTTATTGCGAGTTCCACCAGGATAGAGGACATGACATCCAATAATGTGAAGAATTTAGGATATTGATTAAATAACTGATGGACAGTAAAAAGATAAAGTTCTTTGAGGAGGCTGTAGGAAGGCATGGGTTAGATGTATGTGAGTCAGATAGCCCCAACATCAAGTATAGAATAGAAAAGCCCTTTATCATTTCTTCCAGATCAGAGGAAGCAAGTTCGTTCCAAGGAGAAGCTGTAAAGGTGGCTCCTAAAATCATCATCTTAGCATCAACCCCATTCCTATTCAAAGACATGTGACGTACCTCTTGGAATTATACAGCCAACGTGACTATACCAGACAAATCGAAACCGATGAAGAGAAAGAACAAATGGTAGAAAAAGAACCAACACAGAAAGATGAACATGCGAAGAATAATGAAATCGTCAAAGAAAGTAGGCCACTTTACGAGGAGCGACATGTGCTACTCTTTAGAAGCCTTGAAACCGACCGAAGCTACAAAGGATAAGGAAGAAGGTAAATCAACTGGTCCTGCACAGATATTTGGAGAGGAGCCCTCTCCAAAGATTAACAAGTCGGTAATTGAGGCTCAGGAACAGGAATTTTGAAGTTCCTGAGGCATAGTGAATACAATGTAGTGGAACAACTGCAAAAACAACCAGCAAGGATCACGGTGTTGGGGTTGTTTATGAGTTCAGAAAAGCACCGTGATGCATTGTTAAAGGTGCTGAACTAAACGTTTGTGCCCGGTGACATTTTTGTGTCTAAGCTGGACAGAATAGCAGGGCATATCACCACATACAACCACATCACATTTAGCGATGACGAGATCCAGAGGGAGGTATAGGGTCCACCAAAGCTCTCAACATCACGACCCACTATAAAGGGTATGTGTTGCCAGAAGTGTTGATTGATAATAGGTCGGCACTAAACGTACTACCAATGGTGACTCTGCAAATACTACCGGTAGATAATTCTCATATGAAACCATGTCATAACTCCGTGAGAGCCTTTGACGGTACTCAAAGGGGAGCACTTGGAAAGATTAAAGTACTTTTATTGATCGGGCCGACAGAGTACACGATTGATTTTGTGGTAATGGACATAAAGCCAACCTACAATTGTTTGTTGGGGAGACCATGGATTAACTCTATTGGGGCAGTTCCCTCATCACTCTATTAGAAGCTGAAGTTTGTGCTCGAAGGCAAGTTGGTCACTGTAGAGGTGGAGCAAGAGATCATCGCCTCGGTAACATTGGATTCCCCTACATCTAGAACGATAAAGATGTTGTGGAATGCTCTTTTCGAGCACTTGAGCTGGTAAATGGTACATTTGTTGCAGAAGGTAATCAGATCCCTTGCCCCAGGTTATTAACTGCACTAAGATGACCGTTTCTGAAACTTTGGGTCAAGGAGCCAAAGCAGGAAAAAGGCTAGGAAGGAGATTACAAGGAAGCTTACGACCCAAAAGCGTCATCACCAAGAAAGGTCATTTCAGGCTTGGCTACAAACCAAGTATTCAACAGAGGAGAGAGAAGTATAGAAGGAAGGAAGAACAAAGGAGGGCTAGACTCATGGGAGAAGATATTCTGTGGAGACCAATGTCTTTCCCTCATGTAAAAGATATTTTTGTCTTTGGAGGAGTTGACCGTACATGACAGAAAGTAGAGGAATCAATTCAAGAAAATGACATACTTAATGAGAATGAGATGTTCAGTGAATCACTTGAAGGGATGTCCATCAACATGATAGCTGAAGATGACAATGGAAGCAGCGTGTTGACCAGCATCCGCCTCTGTCGTCCCGGGGAAACTCTCGATAACTAGAGCTACGTTGATTTACCTGTAATCTTTAGGGCTAGATTAGAGTAATGCTCCAAATTAAACCTTTTGTGTTTTTCCCATAGGCAATGTGGATCTTTTGTATAGGGCACCTATGTTAACTTTTTGTTTGCAATGAAAGAATGTCTTCCTTGTTTTCTCAAATGGCAAACATTTCATTTACTTCATTAATTCATTTTTACTCATATTCAATCAAAATCATTCTCTTTCCAATACACTCGTTCTCATTCTATGCAGGTTCCCCATAATTAACTTTATGAATGATTCTAAATCCAATCCTGAGGTAGATTTCGAACACCCTGAGATCTCAGCAGAAATTGAAGAGGAGGACGACGAGACAGAATGCGGGGTCCCTGAAGAGTTGGTAAAGATGATGAACAACGAAGAAATGAAAATCACGCCCCACCGAGAAGAAACATAAATTGTGAACTTGGGAACCGATGAGGAGAGAAAAGAAGTAAAAATTGGGACTACATTTTCCTCAGAAACCAGACATGAGCTGATAGTCCTACTCCAAGAGTTCAAGGACGTCTTTGCTTGGACTTACCAAGATATGCCAGGGTTAAGTACAGACATAGTGGTGCACAAGCTGCCAACAAGACCATAATGCAAACCAATCCAACAAAAGCTCAGAAGAATGAGGACTGGCATGCTGTTAAAGATCAGAGAGGAGGTAAAAAAGTAGTTTGATGCTGGCTTTCTAGAGGTTGCCAAATACCCTGAATGGGTTGCAAACATCGTACCAGTGCTAAAAAAAGACGGGAAGGTCCACATGTGTGTAGATTACAGGGATCTCAATCGAGCAAGCCCTAAAGATAATTTCTATTTGCCACATATTGACACGTTGGTTGATAATACCGCGAGACACTCATGGTTCTCATTCGTGGATGGTTTCTCAGGATACAACCAGATAAAGATGGATCGGGGGACATGGAGAAGACCACATTTGTAACCATGTGGGGCAAGTTTTGTTGAAAGGTGATGCCTTTCAGAATCAAGAATGTAGGGGCAACTTATCAAAAAGCGATGGTGACCCTTTTCCATGATATGATGCACAAAGAGATAGAAGTATACATGGATAATATGATTGTTAAATCCCGAACTGAGGAAGAACAAGAAAGCTATTCCAAAGACTGGAAAATTACAAACTAAAGCTCAACCTGTCTAAATGCACATTCGTGTTCACATCTAGAAAATTCTTGGGGTTTGTAGTGAGCATGAAGGGGATTGAGATCGATCCAGAAAAAGTAAAGGCTATCCAGGACCTCCCACCACCTAAAACTCAGAATGAAGTCTGAGGTTTCTTGGAAAGGTTGAACTACATCTCCCGTTTCATCTCTCAATTAACTAATAAGTGTAACCCTGTCTTCAGAATACTTAGAAAGAATAACCCAGGGGTTTGGGATGAAGAATGTCAATAAGCTCTAGAGAAGATTAAAAAGTACTCGACGAATGCTCTGATTTTAGTCACACCGGCACCAGGCATGCCTTTGATCCTTTACCTGACGGTTTTTGAAAACTCAATAGGTTGCGTATTGGGGAAACATGATGAGTCTGAGAAGAAAGAAAGAGCCATCTACTACCTAAGCAAGAAGTTCACTGATTGCAAAATATGATACCCGTCAATTCAAAAGCTATGTTGTGCTTTGGTGTGGACTACCAAAAGGCTTAGACAGTACATGTTATATCACACCACCTGGTTGATATCCAAATTGGACCCCTTGAAGTTTTTGATGGAAGCACCGGCATTAACGGGGAGGATGGCCTGCTGGCAGATGTTGTTATCCGAGTTTGACATTGTATATGTGAGCCAAAAAGCTGTAAAAGAAAGTGTTATAGCATATTTCCTAGCTAGCCGTGCTTCAGATGATTATGAACCATTGAACTTCAATTTCCCAGATGAAGACTTGATGTGTATTACAACTGGGGAAGACGTGGTTTCAGATGACGGCTCGTGGAAGCTTTGCTTTGATGGAGCCTCCAATGTCCTTGGTCGTGGAATAGGAGATGTGCTAATTTCTCTAGAAGATACTATTATCCCTTCACCAGCAAACTATAATTCTTTTGCACAAACAACATAGCTGAGTACGAAGCTTGTGTCATGGGACTGAATGCAGCCATTGAAAGAAAGATCAAAGAACTTCGAGTATTCGGAGATTCGCCTTTAGTGATCTATCAGCTACGAGGAGAATGGGAAACTAGGGATCTGAATCTAGTAAAATACTACGAGTTAATTCAAGAGCTCATTAAAGATTTTGAAAATGTCAGTTTCATTTACCTTCCTAGAGAAGAAAACCAGATGGCAAACGCCTTGGCAACCCTGGGCTCCATGTTTATAGCAACTACGAAAGCGAAAATGCAGCCAATTGAGATGCAGAACTTTGAGAGGCTAGCTCACCACTATAATTTGCAAGAAGAAATAGATGGCAACCCTCGGTATTACGATATCATGCAATATATCAAGTTTCAAAAGTATCCCGAAAGGGCAAATGAGAATGACCGAAAAATGCTCAGAAGGATGTGATAAGTGTTCAAAAGTACTATTTTTCTTACCCTTTTTACTCATATTATTGTTAGACTTAGGCTCATATTAGTTGCATAGTTAGCCATTCATGCATTAATCCATGTTTCCTTCAATCGTTGAGCTTGATTACATAACTTGGTGATTTTTGTGGAAATAGATGCTGCTTTGGTGTGTTTTTGTGTGTGTATGTGCAGGATCACTTGCCAAAGCAATGCCGAGCTAGTTGCCAGGGCAATGCATGAAGGATATGCCGAGCTAGTTGCCATGGCATTTGTCGATAAAGACCAAAAGCAATATGGATGTCGAAATTCATGATTTTACAAGCCCAAGATGACATGGAGCAAGGTCCAAGCCCAAAGGAATTTGATTGCCATGCAGAGATTAAAGAAGAATTAAATTCCAAGAGGATAGGAGAAGTTCTAATAGGAATAAAATTATAATAAAGAATTATATTCTTTAAAGATAATTTAATTCCAACTCAAACTCCTCCTCAAAGAAGGACTTTGGCCTAGCCCTATAAATATCAAGGAGATTTCGACAATTCAAGGGGAGAGCAAGAGGGAAATTTCGGCAAGTCCAAGTAGGGCAAGAGGAGAGAATTTTCGACAAGCATCAAGGGCAAGGAGGATTTCGACAAGCCTCTTCCTTCATCTTTGTTCGATTGGGTTCATGCTAGGGATTAATTATCTTGTGTTTCTTTGGAACCTAGCCATGAACTAAATTTACTTGGCTATGGTTATTGTGTTTTGTGGTTGTGAGAAACTATTGGTTTTTGTTTAGGTAATAAGAGTTTGCACTTTTCTATTTCAAGGTTTATTCATTCTTGATTCTTATTATTGTTTTTGAGTGAATTGGGAGAGGATCTCGTGATTTCATCCATTTATCTAATATCGGGAGAGTTAGATTCAAGAAACGAATGAATATGATCTTTATTCAATCCAATGATGGTGAAGATTAATCCGGCTTAGGAATAAGTTAAGGATTTCAACGGCTAAGAGGAGCGCAAGATTGGTTGTTGTTCACCCTTGATTCACGCAGGGATGTATTATCAAGGCATGCACAAATAGCTAGAGTTTTGACTTAGGGATAAGAAGAAACCATTGAAGAACGCTCCGCCGAACCTTGAAGTTGCTGCCCAGTCACCCAAGTAGTTGCCCAACTAGTCGCCCAAGCAACCATCAATTAGTTGCTACGGCAACCCCGTCGTGCAAGTTGCCACGGCAACTGAGTTGCCCGTGCACTCTTTTACCAAGACAATCCAATCGGCTATCACACCTCAACTCACGATAACCTAGCCTACCTCTCTCAATTGAATTCATCTTTTCTTTTACTTAATTGCTTTTCAGATTAGTTATTATTTAAAACTTCTATAATCCTTCACTTGTGTTTTTACTTTTTACAGTGCAAGAGACTAGATTCTTGAAGTGGCACCAATCCCTGTGGAGACGATATCTTTTATACTATAACTTGCGACGTGTATACTTGCACAATTGCGTAGCACTTATTACGCGCAACAGGATGTTAGTATGATATGTTTTGGACGGAGAGGTTCTGTACAAAAGAAGCCGTGACCAGACGTTATTGAGATGTGTAGATGCCCGGGAGGTGAAAGAAATTCTGGCAGAAGTGCACGATGGTTTGTGTGGAACACACGCCAATTGTCTGTCAATAGCCCGAAAAATCATGAGGTATGGCTATTTCTGGTCGACTATGGAGCGAGATTGCATCAATTACGCCAGAAAGTGCCATAAGTGCCAAACATATGCTGACAAGATCCATGCTCCTCCTTTACCTTTACACACCATGAACTCACCGTGGCCGTTCTCAGCGTGGGGCATGGATGTCATTGGACAGATTCATCCGAAGGCTTCCAACAGACACCGTTTTATTTTGGTTGACATTTATTACTTCACTAAATGGGTGGAGGCAGCGTCCTACACCAATATCACAAGGACAATAGTGTGCAAGTTCCTAAAGAAGGAGATTATTTACCGATATGGTTTGCCAGAAAGGGTTATCACCGACAACGCTTCCAATCTGAATAACAAGTTGATGACTGAGGTGTGCAACCAGTTCAAAATAACACACCATAACTCTATGACCTACCGTCCTAAGATGAATGGGGCAGTAGAAGCGGCAAACAATAACATAAAGAAAATCATTGCGAAGACAACTGACACCTACAAAGATTGGCATGAGAAGCTGCCATTTGCTCTGTTCTCCTACTGGACATCTGTTCGCACATCAACAGGGGCAACACCATATTCTCTAGTGTACGACACATAGGCGGTACTACCAATTGAGGTTGAGATTTTATCACTTCGAGTTCTGAATGAAGTGAAGTTGGGTGAATCAGAGTGGGTGCAAACCATGTTCAATCAGTTAAATCTCATTGAGGAAAAGAGGTTGAAAGCCATCTTCCACGGTCAAATGTACCAAAGACAAATGATGCGGGTATGTGATAAGAAAGTGCATCCGAGAGGGATATCTGGTGCTTAAGAAGATCCTTCCAATTCAGAAAGATTCCCGGGGAAGTGGATGCCTAACTGGGAGGGGCTATATTTCGTTAAGAAGGCCTTTTCGGGAGGGGCGTTGATTTTAACTAAAATGGATAGAGAAGAATTGAAAAATCCCGTGAATTCTGATTCAGTTATGAAGTATTATGTTTGAAAAAAATGATAAAAATGAAAATGAAAGAAAATGAAAAATGAAAAAATGAGGCGAAAACCTGAAAGGACACCTTAGGTAAAAAATGATGAAAATGAAAAATGAATGAAAAATGAAAAAATGAGACGAAAACCCGAAAGGGCTCCTTAGGTAAAAAAAGGGAGAGCTCAAGGCGAAAATCCAAAAAAAGGGCATCTTGAAGCAAATGAAGGATTTGAGTTGGAAACCCGTTAAGGGCGACTCAGATAAATCTTGAGATCAGGCCTCTGGTAAGTAGAACTATCCCCACGGGTACCAGAAGAATGAGCTCCAGGCAAAGATTCTACTTCGGTTGACGGGATCACGCATCATTTATAGAGTAAATATTTGGGGGTTTTGCATTTCATGTTTTGCTTTACCTTGTCCTTATGTTTGCCATGACTATTCCAAAACTGTTCCAAGTCCTTAATTTCAATAAAATCATATTTTGTGCCTTCCATTCCCTGTCTTCTCATTATTTTCATAAGCATTATTATGATCTAACCCTGAGAGTGCAGGTGAGTAGAAGACATAATTAACTTTGATCTCAAGCTCTCTACATAATATATGTCGAGGCACGACGAGGGGAAGACTCCGAGCATCAAAATAAGATAACCAGTGTTATGAACCATTCATACTTGTCCAAGGAAATATTCAAGACAACAATAGAGATCTCCTAGGTGAAAACCCATAAGGGCGCCTAAAAAAACTCTAAAGCGAAAACCCGAAAGGGCACTTGAGAACTTAAAGCCAGAAACTCAAAAAAGAAAGGCTGAAACGGTTGAACTTAACAGTGAGATGGGGTACCGTCACCGGAAGAATAAAATGAAGAGAAAACAAGCAGAGGGTCGGGATTGACTTACTGCGAAAGTAGGCACACCGGGATATTGATACCTATGCATCATGTATAGTTAGGCATCCCTAGGATTAAGAGCATGCTAACTTATTTATTACAACATTTTGTCTATTTTAAGCAAGTGTTTACAAAATTTGAAGGAAGATTTTGGCAGCCTTAGTAGTGTGAGTCTAGAAAGTTCGGTAGCCATTTTTGTCGTAAATCCCCAAATTTAAAGAAAGATTTCGGCAGCCTTAGTAGCGTGAGTCCAGAAAGATCGGTGGCCAGTTTGGCGCGAACACCAAATTTGAAGTTAAAGGTTTTATATAGGAATGACCTATATTTTCGAGCCCTCGCAGTGAAAGGTTCTATATAGGAAGAACCCGTAACTCTGAGATTTCAGAAGCTAAAAGTTCTATATAGGAAGGACTTGCGGCTCCAGGGTTTAATGACTAGCAGTTCTATATGGGAAGAACTCCCAGTCTGAAGAATCCATCCGTGACGCAGAAGGTTTTATATAGGGAAAACCCGCCGCGTTGAAGGCGAAGATTTCTATATAATAATGACTCCAAGCTTTACCGTCTCAGAGTGAAGTTCTATATAGGAGGGACTCGTAACTCGAGGCTTTAGAGTGAAAGGTTCTATATATGAAGAACCCTAACTTCAGGATTTCAAGGTAAAAAGTTATATATAGGAAGAGCTTTTAGTCCGAAGGATCCGCCTAAGAAAGCGAAAGGTTCTATATAGGAATGACCTATAGCTCCAAGATCACAAGGTGAAGAAGTTCTATATAGGAAGAATTTATGAGGCTGAAGATTCAGCCGAGGAAAAATGGAGAGTTCTAGAAGAACACATGATTCCAAAGCTACAAATAGGGATGTCAGATAAAAATGAGTACTTATGATCTTTGCTTTGTTCCCGTTCCACGTGAACAAGCAAATAGGGGCAACTGTAATCACTCATTTTTATCTGGTTTGTAATTATCATATTAATATATTAGTTTAATAATTAATATATCATTGCATATATACATATTATATTGTATGTGTGATTAATGTACGTAGAATGTGTGTGATGTGTCCATGTATATTATACTATGTAAGAATACGTATTAATAATTAATATAGTGTATGTGTATCACGTATGTATTTACTTTTATGTGTTCATTGTGTGAATGTTTAATATGTGGTTATTTATGTTAATTATGTGTATGATTATATGTGCATGTATGTTGGTATATTATATTAATTAAAAATGTGTTACATAAATTAATGTTTGCATGTATGTGTATCCGTATGATATACGCATATGTATGTATGTATTATTATTATTATTATTATCATAAGCAGATAATATATTAAAAAACCAAAAATCATTATTATTAACAGTCCAAGTTCATATTATTACAGATCCAAAATACATATTACATGGCCCATTTTCAGCCTGACCCAAACCTAACCATAACCCTAATTATTTCTATTTCTGTGTTCAACCGATCCAGAGCTGTTGGATCAACCCTTGATCCAAAGGCCATGATTGAAAGAAGACATTCGTCCAGCTGTCGCGTGTGGTATACGCTCGAGCCGTCCAACTTCCCACGCGCGCGTGTGTCGCACGCGCAAGGCTCCTCGGTTTCCCAGACACCACGTGGCCTCATCACGTGCAGTCTCACCCTCTCCAGATTGCATCTAAGCCGTCTATTCTTCACGTAACCTCAACTGTTGGATCAGATCTAATCCAATGGCCGAGAATGAGTCTTCCAGAGAGTGCCTCCACCATGCTTCCTTCACCGACTCCAACCACCGCTCAGGGATGTGCCGAAATCAAAAGAAAAAATAGAGATTTGTTAGTAACCAAATCTGCAAAATATGTATTTTATTTTTTCCTATCTACCAAAACAAAAGGAGAAAGGTTATATGTATAAAACTCAAAACAAAAAATATTCAGATCAGTTCCCAGTATTCAAAAAAATATAAAAAACCAAAAAAAAGTTTTGGGGTAATCTATTCCTTGTTTTTTCCTTTCATGCATGCATGTTTAAAAATAAGTAAATAAATAGAAGTAGAGTTTACTTGAGGGCAAAAAAGATCCTTCCTTGCTGGCGATAAGCTCTCAGGGGTGAGCCGCTAAAGGGGTATTTTCATTTTTTTTTTCGTTTCGAAACAACATAGATCTGGGTTCTGTGGTCTCAAAATATAAGGGTTGTAGTTTTTTGAGGGTTTTTTGTCGTTGAACGGCCGTGGTCTAGGATGGTTTGAGGCAGCCTCAAGGCCAAGCTTCGACGAAGACCAGCCAGGCACGGCTGAGTGCGGAGGCCGAGGGGACTCGTTTTCTTTTCAGGTTCAGAGAATGAGAGTGTTCTTAAAGGTTTTTCAAAAAAATGAAGAAAGATGAAATTAGGGGTCGGTTGTTGTATTTTATAGACCAAATTTTTTTTAAATGGTATAATTGTCCATTAAGGACCTTCATCCTTTGTAATTTTTCAAATTAGGCTTGCCCCTTGGTACAATTACAATCCCAGTCCCCCTTTCTTTTTAAAATTTTTCATTTTCGTCCCCAAATTAAACCAAATTTGTTTTGTAATGGTGAAATTATGCCCTAAGTCCCCCGTGTTTTTGAAATTTTCATTTTAGGATTGCCACATGGGTTTTTTACAGCTTTAGTGCTTTGGAGTTTAATCCGGTTTGTAATTAAGTCCTAAAAATGATTCTTTTTCTTTTTTTTATGTCTTCTGATTTCGTTTTCACTTCATTTCAGTCCTTTTTATGCTTAAATATTTATGCTATTATGTTTTTTATTATGTGTCTTTTAAGCATGTTTATATTGCTCATTATACTCATGTATGTTTTTTTTCATGTTTATTTATTCCTTTTTTAATATGTGTTATATTATGTTTTGATTTATTTGGTATTGTGGTATGCATGTTTGTTTTAGGTGTCCTGTTTTAGTTTTGTTTGTACATCATGTTTATATGGTTCTTCATGGTTTTTTATGTGTTTTGGTTGGCATATTACATGCATTTATTTATGTTTTCATAGCATGCGTATTATCATTGCTAATGTATTATTTAGTTTGTTTGTTCATGTTGCATACATTTGTTTTATTAGGTGATCATGTTTAGTTTAGTTATTTATCATGTATATATGTGTTCTAGTATGTTCTATTTTTTGTTTCGCATTTAGGGTTATATGTTAAAAATGAGTGGTATTTGGTACATATTAATGTTAATGTGTTGCTATGACTTGTTAGTTTGGCATCATATTTTATCCATGTCATGCATGTGTTATAGTTGTGGTTCATTTTAATGTGTTTGAGCGTGTTAGGATTAATTAGTTTAGTTTTGAAAGCATGTTTTTCTTTTTTCTTTCTTGTTCATGTCTATGTTTTTTTATTATCCTAGTATGTTATGCTGATTTGGTCATGTATTTTATTATTTTTGTTTAATATTGTAATATTCATGTTTTTATGTTTTTAATATCAAGTCAATGTGAATGTATATTTTTTTCTAAGATTGCATAACGGAATATTAATTGTCAGTGCGGAGCCCTTTTATTCAAGCGTAAACGTGGCCAATATCAAATACAGTGATGGTGGTCTATCGGTTTACTCTCGAATAACGGGGCCTTTAAAATCTACTCGCACTTATAACCAAATTTTAATTTAATCGTCACTTTAATCCGAAAAATCTAATATTAATAAAGCGGTAATTATTAAAGTACCAATTTTGGGCGACGTGGGGTGCTAATCATTCCCCATTCGTAACCGACTCCTGAACCCAACATTTTAAAATCTTTGGTTTTATGGTGTCTGGCCTAGCTTAGTGGCCGGTGGCGACTCCATTTATAATAAAATACAGTTTTTTTCTAAAGCCCCACGGAATACATATTTTTAAAATACCCGAAAAGACATCAAACACCTTGAAACCCATTTTTTTTAGCGAGAAAAAGAGATCGCTACAGGTACACGAGCCCAAATTTTAAAATTTAGAGCTTGAGATTTCATAATCCCTGCTCTTAACCTAATTGGTTAAGACCCAAAAATGTTCCTACATGTTATTTAAGTTATATTAGGTGGTTTACTACCAATTTCACACATTAACAACACTTGATTCTTGATTTACCATTAAAAGGGGTTTAAAGCTTCTAAAACCCAAACTTTGCAACCCAAAATCATAAATCACAAAAAACAATTATTTTATGATCTTCATGAAATAAAGGAGTTAGAAATGTACTGACCTTAAAGCAAAAACCCAAAATTAATCAGCAACCAAGCTTCTTCCTCCTCTTTTCCATTATCAAAGCTTCAAATCCAACTTCCACCAATACTAGAGATGTTTACCTTGAATGACAGATCTTTGCATGCTGAAAAACTTCCTCTTGATGGACAATCCGAGATTCTCACTCCACAACAACAAGTTTTCAACTTTCTATTTGGTTTTGGGATGGAAAGAAGAAGATGGAGAGAAAAATATGGGAACATGGATGACTTTATCCCTCCCCACTAATTGCAAAAAATTAAAGATGATATCAGCCTTTGGGGGGAAATTAACATGTTGCCCACTCAATATCTCCTTCTCCATCCATTTACAAGCCCAACAACACATGGAGGCCCACTAGACTCTCATGAAGCCCATCACAACCTAGTAAAAATCTCGAATATTCAACTCGACATAGTGGTCCAAGACCCGGGTCAACGCCCATCGTTGACTCAAAAATCCAGGTCGTTATAACTCTCTCCTCCTTTAAGAAATTTCATCCTCAAAATTTAAATGAATAGAGGAGATGAAACCCAAACAGATTCAAGCATTTCACAACTCATACAAGATCCCCTTGATTTGGGAGAGTTCTCCATCATCCTACCTTAATCAAAACCATAACACTGAACCACTTGTTCCCAACAC
This sequence comes from Hibiscus mutabilis, assembly GCA_019671005.1. Classification (NCBI taxonomy): domain Eukaryota; kingdom Viridiplantae; phylum Streptophyta; class Magnoliopsida; order Malvales; family Malvaceae; genus Hibiscus; species Hibiscus mutabilis. The sequence goes on along the minus strand of CM033734.1, from coordinate 38,510,596 downwards.
TTTTCTCAAAAATTTTAGCGACCTAAACACCACAATCATTAGCTTCCGCAATGAAACGTAAAGCATGGCAACAAACCAAACCCAAATTATGCTATCCAAACACCAACTTAAGGAACTCAACTCCAATGAAATCCATCTCGGGTAACGATCCTTCCTACTATCATTCGTCATTCATACTCTGAACTTATACTTCAATCTAGGTTTCAAGCGTTGCACCATCTCCAAGATACATTTCCAGGAACATATCTATCTATCAACAATACCCAGATAGACATTACAGGACATGCAAAACCTTGACCAGTGGACCTTACCATTAATCTAACTTGAACTAACAAAATTTCCTTATGACTCGACCAACCCAAGCAGAACTTAGCACTTTACTTTATTCGAACCTTACAGCCCATACAAGCGATAACTACTTACGATTCATTAGTTTCCACCATTCAACTACTTGATTTCGAGAAATGACCATTGTTACTTACGAATTCTCACAAGCAACCCAACTCACCAAGATATCCTTAAAGGTCTAAACATCTTCTTCCAAACCAATCATTTAATCTCAACTAATGATTATACAGAAACATATAACAGTTCTCAAAAATATTCAAATAGTCTCTCTGACAATATTCCTTTGCAACACAACATCACCAACATCCAGTTACTCACAACACAACTGTTAAGCCCACACTTTCACTGTGCTACTCTGATATCTTCAATGCTGATTACCTTACCTGAAGACACTCACCTCAAGATGGTGAACTAACCAGTCCAATGTCTTCACGGCCTGCCCATAGGCTTCAACCATCGCCTCGACCACACTTATCACAACTTTACTTCATCTTCACCATGGTTCTTTAACCTTGAACAAATAAACGAAACTGTTATTACCCTACAAGCAAATACGAGGTCATCATTCTCAAGAACCAAACAACAATCTTCCACTATTACACTTCATCTTAACACATCTAAGGCCCCCCACAAGCCACTCTAACACATGCACTTCTTAAGGCAAAACACTTGGCAACGACACCCATATGATCGCTTCCACAAGTAATTCCCCTACAAAGAGTTTGTTAGGTTCCATACCATAGAGCGATAGACACTAACAATGAACTCAACCTTACCCTTATCGTGGTTCTAAACGATGATCAAACGTTAAACTGCTCATTCACCAAGGGTACCTCCGTACCCTCTAAACATCTACAACTTTAAGGCCCAAAATTCTAAACCATCACTTCTACAACGCAAGCTAGGAACATCTTATAACATACAAAACCTTTCTTGAGCTATCACCATGGAGCATAACGTCCACCTTAAAGAGGTAAGGATTCTACACATCTAACACTAACAGCAAGACTCAAACAATTTAAAACTTCAAACTCATCGCTCGCAACTTACAACATACTTTACACTCACAACAACCATCTACGATAAAAACTTATCTAGTAGAAGATGCAATTCTAATTACCATCTAAAGTAATAACAAACCCAGGATTTACCAAGATACACTTTCATAAGAACCAACCCATTACACATCTGAAGAGTTAAATGGCTATCAAAGCAACTGGAACCAAAACAGAACTTAATTACCTGACATATTCTCGGCCGTAATGCTGTCATCCCTAGATTGAGCAGCAGACCGTCTAGCAACGCTTAGTATGTCATCCTTATTGGTAGATCTCACAAAACCTCTACCTTGATATCTTTATAGTGCCCTACTCCACCTCTAGCAAAACTCTGATCATGTCGAAAAGTAGTCAACCTCTGAGATTGAGCCAGTGTATCCTCATCCATAATTGGCCAGTCCTTCGCCATATGTCCTGGTGCCCGACACCTATAGAAAACCCTTTAAAGTAAAAAGTACACTCTAAGGTGATGTCAGCTGCAATGCTCGCATGCTGGTGGATGCGACACTCTAATAGAACCATCAGTACTCCCTTCTTGAGTAAAAAATCAAAGAGCCCATATGGACCCTTAATCTAGATCCTGAACTGACTCTCGGTAGCTGGTCTAAAGCAACCCTCTTTGAATCATTTGAAGCACACAACCTCCCATGTGGAACTTGAGAAGAACCTATAACATCCTAAATCCCCACAATATGGCCTATAGAGTCCTCAAACTGATTAGATGTTGAACCCTAAAGTCGCTCAAGTGCCTTTATACTATTGGCTAACTTGGAGAATGCCCCAAGCGGACCCCCTGTTATGTGCAACTGAATGTCAACTTTCAATCCATGTCTGAACCTCTTACACCTTAACTCCTCAGTGGCAACCAACTCTGGGGCATAAAGACTCAACCATAGAAAATCTTGCTCATACTCAAACACTATCTGATCCCCTTGAACTAGATGCAAGAACAGATCTTTCATCTCATCCATATAAACCTCACTGATGTAGTTATTCCTGAACTCATCCATGAAAGTATCTCATGTAGGAAGTGCAAGCTGTAGACACCATTCGTGTCCATTACTCAATGGTTCTAATGTATCAAAATTGTCCAGATTTTTCATGTATAAACATATATGCAATCAAACATTTTTAACATGGTTCCAATGTATCAAAACTGTCTAGATTTTTCATGTATAAGCATATATGCAATCAAGCATTTTTAACATGGTTCTAATGGATCAAAACTATCCTCAAATTAAAGTTTACAAAGCAGTTTATAATTGTTGTAGTAGCCCACAAATTTATAGTTAAATCCTTGTTTATCAAACAAAATAATCCATAGATTGTTTCCATCAAGCAAAGTAATCACAATTAAATTTCAAGTCTAATTCTCTCATTCGACCATGGTTTACGATTATTTAACAATTCTTAAAACAAGACATGATCAAGACAACCTTTATCGGTTTCAAACAATTAAAACAGTCCACAAACGATCCATGGATTACATTATCAAACGAGTTTAGCCTCTCATACTAGATTAAGGATTCAATAATGCTATTAACAAAGATTTTCGAGTAATTCATACATCAAACATGGTTGTTTAAATGTATATATATAATCAATCCAACATAGTATTCACATAACTTGAGATGATAACCTAAGATTCATCTTCCAAAATAATCAATTATCACCAAGTTCATAAGCAATTAACCTAGGATATCATGAGTTCACTTATAATTCTAAAGGAGGAAGGAAGTTTGCTTACCCCTTTAATATCCAGCTATCCAAATCTATGCTTCCAATTTGATCCAACTATTACTTATCCAAAGCTGTCAATCTTTATTTTCTCTCCCATGTATTGTTTGGAACACAATATGGAGAACATGATGATAATGGGATCAATTTCATTCCCCAAGTCGTGACTCATTCTTTCAAAACCACATGTTTACATAATTATGTGACATGTGTAAGAAGCCTTAAAAATATCTTCTTTTACATGCAAACTCTATATTTGATATATTGTACAATTCGATACATTAAAGATTGGTCATTCGTTATTCTATTTCTTTTGATTTGGTCACTGCATTTAATTAAATCTAGGCTTATGCATATGTATACATATAAGCTAATAAGTTTCTTATTCTGAGGAAAATTAATATGCATCCAAACCGGTATTTGGGGTATTACAAATCCTCACTCCTTCAAAGAAATTTGTCCTCAAATTTCCTTACTGACAACAATCTGAATTATCAAGCTCAGAATACTTCCACCTATTCTGAATGTCAAAACTGACTAGACAAGTCACGTTAGTTGCAAGTCATCAATACTGAACAAAAATTTGAACTCCTAGGTGGCATATGCAGAATACAAACATACAATAGACTTTGGTTTAACCCTAGAATCGGCTAAACCTAAGCTCTGATACCAAAACGTAACATCCTCAACCCGGTTTAGAAGAAAACTAGAATCAAAGATGTCACTATAGGATAATTCAAAAAACATGAACTATCATTTAAGACTTCCAAAGTAAACCGAGATCGATTAACAAAAATTTTCTTAAGAACAAACTTTAACCACATAACTTAATTAAATCGTACCACACTTCTTAATTTAGTTTATGTTACAAGTCAGGTTATTGTTCAACTAGTATGGAATTATTCCCATATTACAAAGATTATACAACAATAAACAAAAGAAATCTTAAATTAAGGACCAAGAAGGATTGAGACCATTGAACAAGTAAATTATACCTTTATATAAATAATCAAATTAATCCCATGCACATATACATTCATTTAGTCAAAGCATATTTAATTACATGGGTATTTAGTCAAGTATATCTATTCACTCAATTAGGTATTCAGCAATCAATAAGAAGGCATTACTTGTTATACAAGACTTTTCTATAATTCCTTAATTGAATTATAATCTTTCTAGGCTTATCCTTGTCAAGGGTTAACATTATAGAAAATACTCAACACACTACCATTCGAACTTGACATAACATAACATGATTTACTTACTAAATAAGGTATCAATTTGACATAGTACAACATAGATTACTTGTCAAATAAAGTATTTACTATTCAAACTAACATGTACATGTATACCTGAATATGTTTCAAATAAGCATATGTATTTAGTCAATACAAGGAACATGCATATAGTAAGGTATTAATAAACATATATCTTCTTCTAAAGTATTTTCAAGAAGCTCAATGGATACATCTTGCTTATATATATATATATAAATCATGGCAAGGAACTTAAAAGCATTTTGTTTAGTTATCATATTCGTGGGTGGTAGCCTCATTCAATCCACTTAGCTGGAGCATACATACTACTATGATGTTCTCTAATTAATTAATCAAAGTGACCAGCCAAAATTAATTATTTAACAATTTCAAGAAATAGATAAGCCATTCAACTTTACAATGATTAATGCAATGCTACAAATTTTTTTATTGATATGCTTCTATACATTCACTATGCCACTATCTAAGGAGTTCAACTAAGGAAATCTAAATATTTCTTTCTAATATCATTGATATTATGCTTTGATAATCCTTGTGTCTCTACCTCACTTAGGCTAATTAAGCCTAATGCATTCATTTTCATGCATTTTTCAAGACTTAGAGAGTTCTCGTTGTTCGATCGTGGTTCAAGGTTGCAAGTCACTGCTTAAAGTTCCAAGTATATTCAAAGAATACAAACTTAGGTTAGCATTTGAATCTGAAGTTTTAACCTTAACCTTAACAATGTTTTATTGGGAGTTTATAATCTTCAAAACTTAACTGATTATCTTATGGCTTTTAACTGAGTTTCATATCGAAGCTTATTGCCTTTCATATTAGGCATATGTTCACCGCATGTGAATTTTTATTTCTTAAGAATGATCATTGCTCCATATTCTTATTAACTTTACCACCAAGGCATACTTTATAGTACATCAAAAGTTTATTCACTTGTTTCATTCAAACAAAGATGTATTAAATGTTCATAGATCATTTCAAATATTAGTATATATGTTCAATTCTTTTAAATCATTTGCCTTGGATCACATTTGGACAAAAGTACCATTGGTCCGCATTATACATAGCACAAAGCACTAAGCAATGGCTAGTGTCTGAACATAATAATCCTAACTTCTCACTATCCAACCAAACTATCACCAATCTCCTTACATCTCCCACGTTACCTCTTACTGTCGCCAATATATCACATACAATGGGTAGTCACCCGAGCCGTAGCTCATGGACCTTAGTCCCAAAGTATATCATGTATTATGCCAATGTGTCCAAGGGCTTCCATTGAATGGGCAACTTAAATATTTTGTCTTGAAGATAGGAGAGATTTCTTATGTTACAAGTAGACTTACTTATTTTTTCTTTCCAGTTTCTTAACACAAGTTGAGCTTCTAGCTCCTTAAGGCTTTCGAATTCAAGAACTTATAACATTGGGATTCAATTCCTTTATCAGAATCTTATGGCATTATAGGTTAGAAGTTAGCTTCAAGCTTTATCACAAAGATAGTTTATCTTCACTTTTATACATCATAACATAGCAAAGTAAAAAATGCATATGAAATGCAACATTAAACAAAAGACTAACAGAGATGCTATGCCATGAGTGTATGTTCCCCCAATGTACTTTACTTGAGCTTTATGCAAAATGTACACATTTAAAACATAGTAATCCATTAAATAAGGATTAGGATGACGTCTTGTCATCCCGAATGCATAACTACACTCACCTGATATCCCGAAGTTACGGGATACCTGAATCCACAATTATAACTTGTTTCCTAACATTCCTTCTTCTCTAGCTTTTCTTAATTGAATATCCAATTCCAAGATTGTACTTCATTGAATTTCTTTTTCTCAATTAATCTCACACAAGAGTAAAAAGAAAAACAAGGCATTAGGATACATTTATGCTATCAAGACTGCATATTAAATTATTACATCTATTTTTCAAGACGACATCAAGCTTAATTCACAACAACCATCACAACATTTAAATAAAATAAAACAACCCCTTATCTTACATGTATTCACATATACAATCACATAACAATTCACTAATTTATATATTAGCGCAAAACAATCCATCCTTTGACTTACATACTTAAATATTATAAATCAGCCCACATAACTTTTACATTAAGGTAAAACAGTCCAACAATGTTCATATTTATGCAAAAATAGTCCTTATTTCATTCATTAAGCAATTCTCCTATTTTTAAACTACTCCAAACAGTCCACACATTTTATTATACCTTCAAAACAGTCTACATATTCTCATGTTTACACAAATCAATCCAACTTAAACATATATACATAATTTCATAGCAAAACAGTCCCAAAACACTTAGATATACACTTATAAACTCAATACAATTCAACATACATTCCATGCACTCAAAACATTTTAGATTTACGTATATTTATATACATAAGTACACTCAAAACAATACAACATAATTTCAATGTTTTCAAATCTGTCCAGATTTTTCATGTATAAACATATATGCAATCAAGCATTTTTAACATGGTTCAAATGTATCAAAACTGTCCAGATTTTTCATGTATAAATATATATGCAATCAAGCATTTTTAACATGGTTCTAATGGATCAAAATTGTCCTCAAATTAAAGTTTACAAAGCAGTTTATAATTGTTGTAACAGCCCACAAATTTATAGTTAAATCCTTGTTTATCAAACAAAATAATCCATAGATTGTTTCTATCAAGCAAAGTGATCAAAATTAAATTTCAAGCCTAATTCACTCATTCGACCATGGTTTACGATTATTTAACAATTCTTAAAACAAGACATGATCAAGACAACCTTTATCGGTTTCAAACAATTAAAACAGTCCACAAATGATCCATGGATCACATTATCAAACGAGTTTAGCCTCATACTAGATTAAGGATTCAATATTGTTATTAACCAAGATTTTTGAGTAATTAATACATCAAACATGGTTGTTTAAATGTATATATATAATCAATCCAACATAGCATTCACGTAGCTTGAGCTGATAACCTAATATTCATCTTCCAAAATAATCAATTATCACCAAGTTCATAAGCAATTAAACTAGGATATCATGAGTTCACTTCTAATTCTAAAGAAGGAAGGAAGTTTGCTTACCCCTTTAATATCCAGCTATCCGAATCTATGCTTCCAGTTTGATCCAACTATTACTTATCCAAAGCTCTCAATCTTTATTTTCTCTCCCATGTATTGTTCGGCACACAATATGGAGAAGATGATGATAATGGGATCAATTTCAATCCCCCAAGCCGTGACTCATTCTTTCAAAACCGCATGTTTACATAATTATGTGACATGTGTAAGAAGCCTTAAAAACATTCTCTTTTACATGCAAACTCTATATTTGATATATTGTATAATTCGATACATTAAAGATTGGTCGTTCGTTCTTCCATTTATTTTGATTTGGTCACTGCATTTAATTAAATATAGGCTTATGCATATGTATACATATAAGCTAATTAATTTCTTTTTCTGATAAATGTTAATATGCATCCAGACCGGTATTTAGGGTATTACAATTCCTAATTCCTTAGAAGAAATTCGTCCTCAAATTTACTTACTGACGACAGTCTGAATTATCAAGCTCAGAATACTTCCACCTATTCTGAATGTCAAAACTGAATAGACAAATCACGTTAGTTGCAAGTTACCAATATAGAACAAAAAATTGAACTCGTAGGTGGCATATACAGAATACAAGCATACAATAGACTTCGGTTTAACCCTGGAATCGGTTAAACCTAAGCTCCGATACCAAAATGTAACACCCTCAACCCGGTTTAGAAGAAAACCGGAATCGAAGATGTCACTGTAGGATAAATTGTAACTATCATTTAAGACTTCCAAAGTAAACTGATATCGACTAACAAAAATTTTCTTAAGATCACGAAAATGACTCGCCTCTCCATTACCAATTTCCTCTTTCATTAACTATTTTCTGAAATACAAGGAAACAAGGTGGCACATCAGGATTTCTAGTCTTGTAATGTACAACTCAAATTTAGAGACTTATATTCACTAGACACCTTTCCACGACCTCTATACCACCCCGGGGTTTCCTAGAACTGACTAAACCTAAGTTGTGATACCACTAAATGTAACACCACGACTCCGATCTGGATTCGAAGTATTACATTTGGGTCTCCCAAAATTGACCCATCAAAATTTTCATTTAAAACCACGAGATTGACGTTTCACAAAACATTTATTTCCATAAATCTACATAATTAAATAACATTAAATGAGTTTACAAAATAGGAGCTCCAATTAAAATACACCTTTTGACCAATTAATAGTAAATTGAATAAAGTTACAGACTTGACTGTGGTAAGGTCCTATGAATACAATTAGTCCAAACTAAAACATCAAGTACTATACTTTAAAGCTGGCTCGGTGCTGGGAAATCCCTTTTGATGTGCTCCTCCAAAAGAAACCTGCCAACCTACGCACGAGAAAACTACAATTCCACACGCTGAGCTTACAAAGCTCAATGGTACATTTATACTCTACCGCATAAAACAAGCATGCATGATAATATAAGTAAGAGTGCACAGAAAGGCTTCTCAATATTAAGGATCATCTTCTAGCTTACCCTAGCTAGAGTTCAAAATTATGTCTCAAGGCACCATTAAAAATATAAAAAGTCTCACATACCATCCCAGGCTTACCATACTCGAGGTCACACAGCCCATCGAGTTTACTCGAGCTCACACAGCCTACCGAGTTATAAATATTTTACCATGATCACATAGCCCTAGGATAATATAACCAACTTCAAATGTCAACACAGCCACATAAATAACATTCATTCCCTAAGAAATGGCCAAGAAGCCCTATATTACTCGTGCTCACACATCCGTCGGGTTAGCCATAATCACATAGTTGTCGGGTTAATGGACCATATCTGGATCACCATAGCTACAGATACGTCCTAGACTTACTTGGATCACAATATCCACAACCAGTCTTTACCTGAGTTCAATCAGCCAATCAGGTTACTCGAGTTCACATAGCTCACCGAGTTATGTTTCCTGGTCTAGGGTATTTGGATTCCTAACTAAGACACACAAGACAACATATGCTCTATGAGAATCTATACATCTCACCAAGAAATAAGAAGCATCAAGCCAACCATTACAAATGCCCCAAGGCATATTTCATTCATTATGATTATTAATATAAGTCTTTTAAGCTCATTCACGACATTCTTATTACACCATCTCATTATTCGCAACGACTAGTCCCTATGGGCATCCCTTCAGCACCCAATAAGGACCCCAATCTCCACACACATCAACATCCATCATGGATCCTTACAGATTATTAATACGAGTAATCCACTCAACAATTACCAAGCCATTAGACATTTATTCCATATATGGGTTATAAACCCTAATGTCTCAGTTTTAGAATTTATTTTATACCTTTAGGGACCCATTGATCCCTTTACCTTGAATTATAGAACACTCGAATACAAACTCAAATTTCTTGGGTAAATTGCCCAACGAGTATCGATACACCTATATGGGTATCAGTAATCCCCTCTAGGTACCGGTACTCCTCCACAAGTACCAATACTCAATTTGGGTTTAAAAAAATGGGTCCTCAAGTTGTACCGATACGCTTACCCCATATCGGTACTTAGTATCGGCACATGAACCACGCCATACCGATCCCCACCCGTACCTATACTCCCACTTTTATGTACCGATACACGAAAGCCTTTCTCAAGCAATAGAATAGTAGTACTGATACGCCCCTAGTGTACTAGTATGCGAAAATGCCACTGGAATTCCTAACAAGCATGGGGTATCGATACACGATCAGCTGTACTGGTACGCCCATCACATGATGCCCACTTTCTTACTAAGGCGTACTGATACGGACCACCCTGTACTACACGAGCCCAAATTTTAAAATTTAGAGCTCGAGATTTCACAATCCTTGCCCTTAACCTAATTCGTTAAGCTACAAAATGTTCCTACATGTTATTTAAGGTATATTAGGTGGTTTACTACCAATTTTACATATTAACGACATTTAATTCTTGATTTACCATTAAAGGGGGTTTCAAACTTCTAAAACCCAAACTTTGCAACCCAAAATCATAAATCACACAAAGTAATTATTTTATGATCCTCATGAAATGAAGGAATCAGAAATGTACTGACCTTAAAACAAAACCAAAAATAAATCAGCAACCAAGCTTCTTCCTTCTCTTTTCCCTTATCCAAGCTTCAAACCCAACTTCCACCAATACTAGAGATGTTTACCTTGAATGATAGATCTTTGCATGCTGAAAAACTTCCTCTTGATGTCCAATCCGAGATTCTCACCCCACAACAACAAGTTTGTAACTTTCTTTTTTTGGTTTTGGGATAGAAAAAAGAAGAAGATAGAGAGAAAAAGATAGGAACAATGATGACTTCATCCCTTCCCCTAATTGCAGAAAATTAAAGAAAATATCAGCCTTTAGGGAAATTACCATGTTGCCCACTCAATATCTCATTCCCCATCCATTCACAAGCCCAACAACACATGTAGGCCCACTAGACTCTCATGAAGCCCATCACGACCCAGCAAAAATATAGAACATTCAACTCGACGTAGTGGTCCAAGACCCGGGTCAACGCCCATCATTGACTCAAAAATCTGGGTTGTTACAAGTTCCTTTTATAATAATGCTAGATATGCTTGAAAAGAAAATAATGATTTTACTTGAGCACAAAATAATTTAACTCGAACACAAAATAAATTTAATTTTAACAAAAAAAACCCTAAAACAAAGTAAATAATAAATACAACTCTAAAATATATAAAATAAATAATAAAAAATTTAAGCTGAATTTAGCTACAAATAATCAATAAAATATTAAAATCTAGAATAAATACAAAATCTCATACTAAACCCGTATATATTGATACTGGATTTCATTCTTTCTTGAGACCAAACCTAAACAGTCCTAGCTATCCAAACCCAAATAAATAATATGGCCTGATTTAATACAAAATCCAAAACAACAACCCAATAACCTAAAACCCCCAAACTTGAATATCAAAACCCTTGGTCTCTGTTGGCGTCGTTCAGTCATATGATCCTAGGTAACCACCACTAGTCAAACACATTCCAAACAAACTCTATCCCAGACAAAAATTTGATAGCGGTGTACGTGAGTTTACTAGTCCTAGTATTTACAATGATTGGGGTCAGACCACATACCAATTATGCTCGATCTGGGGGACAGTGGTGTATGTGAGTTTACTAGGCCCTATCGCTTCTTATCAACGTGGAATGACCACCCAGGATTCCAATCTTTCATGACGAACGCTTGAGATGACGAAAAGCGATGCATGAAAATATTGTCTAGTTTCAGTAGCGTAACAGGGAATGGATTGAAATGTTTTTTGGGCATATTGGTAAGCAAAACTTCGGCTGGCAAAATGGGTAGTTCAAAATTTCCTCGCGCTATTTCTGTATGTAGTTACTATAATAAGAAACATAACGGAGAGTGTAGATAGAGGAAAAGAGCGTGTTTTAGATATGGTTCACAGGATAACTACTTAAGAAACTGTCCATGTCCACATATTGGTTCATTTGTATAGAGTCAGTTACGAGCATCGGTTCAACAACCTCCTAAAGGCAGAGGGCAAAGTAGGTCAATTTCTTCTAGTACTGTTGTTAGAGGTAGACATGGTTAGAATGATAAATTAGCTAGATTCGAGACTAGATGGCCAAGTTTAGTGTATGTGACTAGAACTCGCGATGGTTATGCGGATGCATCTAAGGGCATAGCATGTGCATTTTGATGTATTCAGTTCTTATTTTTGTTTTGATAGATGATGAATTCATAATGAGAAAGTATAAGTATGTGTCGATTAGTTTTGAAATCCACTACTAAGTCTAAAAATTTCGAGGACAAAATTTCCTCTAAGGGAGGGAGAAATGTAACACCCTAAATTTTTCCTATTTGAAAATCCTAAATTCGGAACCCTAAGATTTGGGAATTTAAATTAGAAATCCTAATTGAGAAACTGGGAATTGGATTATCCTAAAACAAATTTAGTGACCTAATTGATTAAAAATAGAAGTTCGAGGACCTCTTTGCAATGCAGGTAAAATTTGGGTGTAACACCCTCGACCCGGATGTCATAATTTGGGCCTCAAGCCTAAACTAAAATCATAAAATTTCTCAAACTGGGTTTAGACCAAACAAGTTAGTTTCCAAAATATTTAGATCCAATAGTTGAAAACATAGATAAACAATCTAAATCATTACAAAGAAGCCCTACTTTAAATTAAAACATTTAAATATTCCACTTGATAAATACAATCTCAAAAGTGAGAAATACATACTCGACCATGTAAGGTCCTATGAATACATAGCCCCTAAACACAAGTATCATACTCTGGAACACCTTACGTGTTGGAATTCCCGTACTGATGATGCTCTTCGATCTCATGATCCAACGATCAACCTACGCACAGAAACAAAAATTATGAGCGTTGGTCTTACGAAGCTCAATGGTACACATCTACTCTACTATACTTCATGCTAATCATAAACATAAGCATGCAAGCTAGTACGAGAAATAAGGATGGATAAATAAACATGTGGCGCTACTACTAGTCACATAAACATATGCTAACATCATAGAAATCATCATACATGGCACACAAGACCCAACCATACTCGAGATCTCACTAGATCATCCGAGCAAAAGCATACAAGTCATACCACAAACCTAGAGTGAGGCCTGATGTCACACAGCCTCGGGAACGTACACTCTGAATGAGGCCCGATGTCACATAGCCTTTGGAATGTACACACTCTCTCTAGGTGAGACCCAATGTCACACAGCCTCAAGAATGTACACTTATGCTCGGTATCTCTCCTCAAGTATCATCGAATAAGGCTCGGTGTCACACAACATTAGGAATATACATGCGACATCTCTAACCATGGTGTTGCAACACTCTTCCATTGGGTATCCGAATCCCACCAATTATCGCCTCAACCAATCAAATGCCTATGCTTGGCATGTAATAACACAATATCCACCAAGGATCCTATGGTTTGCTATTACAAACAAGTCACCCAACATTACCATGTTATTACTCATTATGCTCGTATATGAAGTACAATTCTCAGTTTCTTAGTTTTACTATTCATTTTACCATATTAGAGGCCCATTTGGCCTTAGTCTACGAATTATAGGTCCCCTGAACTCAAAAATTAATTTCTAGGTAAATTACCCAGCGAGTAAAGATACCTACTTTAGAGTATCGATACGCTCATGTGGGTACTAATACCCACTTATGTGTATCGATACTCATCCAATCGTGCTGAAAGGGTTTAACCAAAACTACGTACTGATACTAGAGGCCATGTACCGACACGCCATCGATACCTATATGCCCCCAAGTGTTCTAATAGCCAAAATTTCTACTGAAATTCCTAGATTCCACAAGTACCAGTACAGATTGACCCATATAGATACGACCCTCAATCGCATACCGGTACAGCTAAAGCCCCGTATCGATACCTTACTAACAGGTTCGTACCATTTTATTTAAATTACAATTTTACAACACCTTAATCGATCCTTAAAGCTTATGAAAGTCATTAAGGTTTGTTTACTAACGTATTCATTCAATTATTATTAATTACCAGCTTCATAATCATTTATTCGATTATTATCACTTATCAGTCCATTTAGTATAATTTCCATCAAACATGTCAATTCATATCTCAAACACTCAAGCAACACAATCATTTAAATCAACCAATAAGATAGTCATATGAATATTCAACGACCCTACACGATCACTAAAGCTCATAATAGTCTTGAATATTCTCAAGTTCATCAGGCATCTCAATATTTACCAAGTCTCGTAATACCGGTCTCAACACATGCTTATTCATCGCCTACCAATTTGCAGATACTAACATACAAGGCAATCACATTTATGATGCTCATGGAGTAATATGAGTTTGAGGTGTACTAACCTTCAGTCGATATCGCTAAAATCCTTATTTGAGCATCTCGATACTCTATTGGTTCTGATATTTGATCCCGAATATTCCTCAAATAAATACAAATATGAAAATATATTAATTTCATGTATCCCTATTAAAATCACAAGGTCAAACATGTAAAAGCAACTTACCGGGTTCAAATTTGGCAAAACAAACTGCGCCAAAGGACTCAGAACGTCAAGAAACCCCCAAGTAGGGTCTCCCAAAAAAAGTCAACCATCGATCAATGGTCGATCATAAACCTGGTGATCCGGTGCGGCGTGGTATACAACAACTAGGCTGCACCCGTAGAAAATGCTCTGTTGTGGTATGGAGTATGTACACCCGCACCCCCAAATCCAGTGTGGCATGGTGCACCACCTGGCAGATGCACGTCCACCCTCGGTGGTGGCACGTGGAGGGTTCTTCGGTGGTCAGACAGCGATGGTGAGCTCCAACCCCGCTATCCCGACATCGGGGAGCACGCCGATGACCTTAAAATTTGATTTTGAGCACCAAAACCACATCAACTCAACAACCCACAACTCGACATCGGGGAGCTCCATTGGAGGTAAGGTTCATTCTTCTCCTATAATGAAAGGTTCTTTACTGAAATTCCCAAGTTGTTGATTCTTTACAATTGTTTTCTAATTTGTTTTTATAGTTTAATTAAGGAAAATTGGATTAATGGTGTTTTGATTGATGGAATTGATATATTTTCGATTTGGATCTATTTTTCTGGGTTCTTGTTCAGATTAGATCATGATTTTAGTGTATAATAATGTTAAAGGCTTGGTTTTATCAATATAATCCTAAAACTAGTTGAATCCCTAATGTTAATGGTTGTTAGATAAGGGTTTTTGTGTTGTTAATGGAGTTTTATCATTGATGGAAGTAAAAGGATGTTGAAGAAGGGTTTTTAGATGTTAATTGCTGAGGTTTGATGTATTGAATCATTGTTTTGTGGCTGGTTAAGATTAGAAGATGTTTGAAGGTGATTTCGATAAGTTTTGGATGGTTTTTGAGTGGGCAACTTGTGAGTTTCGGGTAATTTCTTTGAGGAGCGGTTTGGAACATTTTGATGCATGTTTCCTCTAGTTTTGTGTGGCCAAAACAGGGGATAATCAAGGCGAAGTAGCTTGAGGTGGATCGTTGCTTGCCGAGAGCTCGATTTGCATTGGCAAGCAATGCGAGGTATAATCGGTGAGTGGAAATGTTTTTAAAAGTCTTTCAATGGTTTGAAAGTGTTTATGGGAGTTTAGGCTAAGCTTGAAACACTTACCTAAGCTCGGAAGTAAGTTTCCCTCTTTTGTTCTTTAATATTGATTCGTATATGAGCATGTGTAATTCATGGTTTGGTCGTAAACATGGTTTATTTTACTTACTGTAAATGCATAATTTTGAGTGCATATGCAGGGATTTAAAAGTGTATGAAATGCTTGTGAGCATTGGTTTTTATTCCGGTCGGGAATGCGGTATTGCTTTGGCCATATGGCTTGCATATGTGGTATTTTTGTATAATGCATTGTAAAACAGTGAGTAAATGGTTTTGTAATGATATATTGGCTATGTGACATGATGAGAAAACAATCGGATATAGTTTGCATGCCATAGGATAAAGTGCACTATAATATGTTTAAAATCAATCGTGGTTAAAGGTCCTTGAGGTATAACGGTCTGCTACTCGGACTATAATGTTATCACTTGTGTTGAGTGGTCGGTTCCCCTTGTTGATGTTGATCTTACGGTCGGCAAGGTTGTCATATCATGCGGTCAGCATGGTATGGGTTTGATGGCGGTCGGTCATCATGAGAGATTCGTGTATTCGATATGTAAGGTTAACGGTCGGTTAACCAATGATTAGCGGTCGGCTAATCAAGGATAATGGTCAGCTATCCAATGATGGAGGTCATCTATACGGGGCCACTATAATTGCCAATATATGAAAGCTTATGTATTGAACCTACTTTATAATGCTTTGGGATTTAAGTGTAACCCCCTCGACCCGGCCTAGTCGCAAGACCGAACTAAGCGAGCTACATTAGGTTTACTGAAGTAAACCGTAAAAAATTAAGCCCAAAACCTGACCTTTTTTTTCTTTTATCTTAACTAGATGCAAAATTTTTATCCTATATGTGCATATTGATTTCTGGTGAAAACCCAACTCAATCGGGCGTCGAAATGACATCCAATTGGTCATATGCACAATTTAGGTACCAAATTGCAAATTCTAAAAATTACGAGGACTTAGCCCAATTTTAAGTTACCATCCCTTAATTAGATAGGTTGCATGCTTACACGTCAAAAATTAGCTCAAAACAATCATCCGAGCTTATACAATTGCATCCACAATATTCAAGGACCAAAACGCAGAGACCAGAAATTAAAATCCATGACATTACCTGTAAAAATAGCCATTCGTACCCATACGATCATAGCCGTACCAATACAGAGTAGCCACTCGTACCTGTACATAGTGTACCGTATCGGTACGCCACGTTAGCTTGCAAATTAATAAAATCGTACCGATACGAACCCTCGATGTTCTGGTACACGAGTTTTTCCTCAAAAAGTAACTTTCCAGTAACGAGTCCCCATACCGATACTCCTTATACCGTACCGGTACGCAAAGCTTAATTTACTTGTCTGTACCGGTACTCAAACACCCGTACTAAAACTGAATGCCCTGTTTTGCCTATTCGTACCGATATGGTCCCCTGCGTATCGGTATACGTAGGCCTGTAATATCATTTTCCTCTGGTTTAGCATGCTTTTAACCATACCAAAACATCCTATCATGCTCCTAACACACAACCAACACAATTTAGAATCAGACCAAAGCATAACATCACAGATTCAACATCATTTCTTGACGACTTGCATCAAATGTAAATCTATAGGCATGCAACCTAGAAAACCATTCAAACAAAACATGAATCTCCAAACCATCACCAAAATCAAACCGTAAAGGCCACTTATAGCTCAAGAGCAGCTAAACAAACTTGCTCAACAGGGATTTCAACAAAACGTCTCCGAAGTAACCACAGAAATCCTCATTGCCCTTATTACTTATAGTCTAATTCAAAACATACTTTGGTTACCAAGTCTTGTACTGATCCCTTGCTTCCCGCTGCCTTGCTTCCCGCTGCCTTCCAAGCTTTTAATTCTCTGTGCTGATGGACAAAGAGAGCGTAAGCACACTAGGCTTAGTGAGGAGTGCTCAAAAACAACACACCATCAATGCATTAAAACCATTTCTCAACATTACTTTGAAATCTCATTTCAATCATCTTTTAAAACATTATCATGCCTTTAAAAACCATGCACTTAACATCTTTTAAAATCAGCATATTAAACGATATACAACATGTATCATTAACCAACAGCAAGTCCTATTGCTCAACCTCAATTTAAGCCTTCCCATGCATAACAACCATATGCAAAGCTTAAAGAGTAAACATGTATAAATCACATTATACAACATAAACTTTTCAATGATACATCAACAATTATATTGGCTCACAATTGATCATTAACCAAGTTCCTTTACCAAAATATTTCATTGAATACAATGATTCAACAAGTGTTTACCCAACACTTCAAGCCATCTCAACCGAAAATAGTGATACAATCTCAATTGCAGTACCTAAAAAACTAGGTACACTTTCAACCCACAGGGACACCAACCCCTTACCTCGGTTAGATGCTTAATCCGCTAACGGGGAGTATACGGTACTATAAAACCCCTCTACCGTTAGGGTACTTGGATGGAGTTTCGGTACATGGATCTAAACCCCTAAACATCCAAGGCGGCTTATTATAGTGCACTATCAATATTATGGCCGGCCAACTATATCCTATAACAATTTTAAAACCACGTCACTTGCCAATATAACTAACCATTTACCATTTACCTCACTATTTTTAACAAGCATTAATCAAACCAATTTCCAAAGCAACAACAATGCTTTAAACTACAAGTATAAACCATATACTTACAAGGATCACTTACCATGTGCATCCTTCAGCATCTCATGCTTTAAAACAGTATCTCAAATACTATAAAACATGCTTAAACAATAGGCTCAATGTAAATCAAAACAAGTGCATAAAAACCAATTCCCACTAGCACGACCAAGGGAGAAAAACCACATTTACTTACTTCTGAGTTTAAACCAGCATATCAAGTTAGGTTTAAACTCCCATAAACCACCCTTAAAACATTCTAAAACTGGAATCTACATTCTCACTCACCGTTACGCGAAACCACGATTCACTGACGCAAAACCAAGTGTCCGAAGCCTCCAAAGCTTCGCTGATCACTTCCGGATCAACCTCTCCTGTTTTAAACACATTACAATAGAAGATTAATGCATCTCAATGCATTCAAAATACTGCAACAACAAATCCTCACGGACTTCCACAATCCTCTCAAAATTACCCAACACAACAACCAAAATCATCATCTAATCCTTTCCAAACACAACCCAGCCACAATCTAACAATCTAAAACTTACTTAATCATCAATTAACACACAAAAACATGATTGATTCATTCATATACTTCCAGCAATTAAACAACCACCACAGCTCCACCAAAAACACAATTCTAACAACTTAAATAATTAGAGATTCAAGAGTTACGGGATTCCATTGTTAAAAACAACTTATCAGCATTATTATACATCCAACATATGTTAAAAATCAATCCACATTACTGGAAAACAGATCCAATTCGAATCTTTCACTATTTCATCAATTTCATCCAATTAATTCAATATAAAAACACAAAATCAGATTATAAACCATAAATCAAGAATCAAACATTTGGGAATATCAATAAAGAACCATTCAATAGAGGAGATCATAGACCTTACCCCTATTGTGTGATTTCTCCTTCATTTGGCTTGTTTAAAGCTAAGAAAACACAAGATTTCAATGAGGTTTTATAAACCAAAGTTAAAGAATCAATTACAAATTAATAATCTGAGTAAAATGATCTCTCACCTCTAATTTTTAATGAAAACTTGAGTGTTTGGAAAAAGAGAAGTGGAGAGAAAAGTTACGTCAATTTTCATTAAAACCAAATAACTAACTTTATTATCTAAAATCTCTTTTTATTATCCTTTAAAACACATGTTAAAATGATTTAATTGAAGGGAGAAATTAGCAAATAAAACTTGGTAAAATAGCTCCTTAAGGATTCTAAGAATTTGATCCTTTTCATTTTAGTCACCTTTAAAAACAGTTTTCAAAAATCGCATTTTGGTCATTAGCCAAAATGTCACACTTCCAAATCTCATCTTCAAAAATTGATTTCACCAATATTAATCATATATTAAAAGATGATTTTTAACCATTTTTCCATTTTTATCTTACCAAAAAATATACGGTCACGAATCTGACTCGAATCTCTAACCCAGTCCACTAGACCGTCTAACAAGCCACAAAACCGCTAGGCCCAAAATTAGGGCGTTACATTAAGCATGGAAATATGATTTAATGCTTTGGGATTTAAGCATGCGTTTGAAAATGTTTTTGCATAAGGTTGTTATGCATGGTTTGAGTTGGAATCAATGGAAATGCTTTGGTTGTAAGCATGGGTTGAAAACAAGTGTTTAGTTTTCAAAATGGTTTTAAATGCATCATTGTTTCATGAGCATTCTAACTAAGCATGTTTGCTTACGCTCTCTTTTTTCTAATGATGCAGAGCATTGAAGTTTGGGGCAACAAAAGCAAGGTTAAAGTGATCCAAGAGCAAAGACTATTTTGAGTATGAACTAAGTTTAAGTTTCCGGTTAATAAGGCATTGTGATCGCCATATTTTGGGATTTGTAATTCTATTTTTACCCTGGTTGATGAGCATGTTTAATGTTGTATTTTGGAGTTGGATTGTGGTTGATAAGCATGTAGTTAATTCTTGCTTATGGTTGTTGCTAAGTAGTTGCCTGGGTATGCATCTAGTTAACCTTGGTTGAATGCCATGGTTTGATGATTCTAACATGTTCTTTATGATGCAATGGATATGTGTGTAGTTTCATATACTAGTAAATGTTCAAATAAGCGTTTTGGCATGTTTAGTAAAGTGGCTTAGGGAGCATGCCTATAGGTTGATCATTTGGAAGCTTATGTATGTTGTGGTTGCTAAATCTTGGTGCTAAAGTTGAAATATGATTGGATGGTTGGTTGTATACATGAATGTGAGTTGTTAGGATCTAAATGCATCTAGATTTGATTGAAAAATCAGCTAAAATGACATTTTGGATCAAGGCATATCGGAACGCATCCACTCGTACCAGTACGGCTAGGCTATTTCAGGCTTAGTGTTTCGATACGCGGGAGGGGTGTTTTGATACGGGTAAGCCTTTACAGGCATAGCGTTTCGATACGTGAGCAAGTGTTTCGATACGGGTAATGGCATTTTGGCTGAGCATTTCGATATGCAGGGGTCCGTATTGGTACATTTTTGAGCTACTAGAATTTGGGTTTTAAAAATTGGCCAAGGCATACCGAAACACCTGTACGCGTATCGATATGGGCTACGATTAATTTGGTTATTAGGATGTTTGCAATTTTTTTATTCTTCCGTTTTGGTCCTGATTGTTGTGAATGCAATTGATTGATTTTGGATAGTTGTATTGAGCTAAAAATTGACATACAAGCATATAATCTGACTAATTGAGGATTGGTAACCCTAATTTCAGTAATGGCCTATTATTTTAACAGTTTTGCATTTTAGTCCCTGGAATGAATCGTGTGTAATTGGTTGCCTTTCTGTGGTCTATTTCCTTTGCAATTTCATCTGCTGCAAGCATGATCTCTTGGGATTAATAATGTGCATCTAGAAAGCATGATCTCTTTCTTTGGTTTGTTTCGGCAAACCTAATGTAGCTCACTCGGTTCGGTCGGGTGTCTAGGCTAGGCCGAGGGGGTTACATTTGTTGGTATTAGAGCCATGTTATGAAAGGTTAGGATGTTGTTGTTTGATTGTTTGTTAATGTTTGACATGCACGGTGAATGTGAATATGTACGATGATTGTTTTACATCATGTTGGGGTGTGAATTGGGAACATATTGCCTATTACCGAGGTTTTAAAATATTCTATAAGGTTGTCTTGGATCCTTTGCTGAATGCTAGCCTGACATTAATGTTTTTTGATGCTTTTGTTAGCATGGCTCGACGTGAGACTCGCTCGATGTTGGTTAATGTTGGATCTAGGCAGAATGGTGTTGAGGAAGGGAATCCTTGTCATGTTTTACCTCCTCTTCCGTTGGTTCCTCCTGTTGAGGCTGGGGTAGGTGGTGTACCTTAGGCTCCTCAAGTGCCAGTTTTTGGTGATTTGGCTCCGTTGATCCAAGCGATGATGAAGGTTTTCCAAGCAGTAATAGCTGGAGTGCAAGTGCAAGAACCAACACCTATTGGGGTGGTTAATCAAGGTTTACCTTTGGAGTCTCTTCGTAGTTTGGGAGGCGGGGAATTTAGGGGTCTGAGTCCTAAGGCAGCCGAGGGATGGCTGGAAAAGACAATCCATATTTTGAATCAGATGGGTTGCATTATGTCCTTGTTGTAAGGTGATGCTTATCATTGGTGGGTGACCATGATTGCGCATGTTCCTAAGGCGGATATGACTTGGGAGTTCTTTCGGAGAGCTTTCAAGAGGAAGTATCTTGGTTCTCATTAACTGGACGCGAAGAAGCATGAGTTTATGTCATTGTCGCAAGGTGGCATGTCAGTTGTCGAGTATGAGGTAAAGTTTGTTTGCCTAAGTCAGTATGCCCCAGAGTTGGTTCCAGATGATCGACAGAGGCGCAATAGGTTTTGCTATGGTCTTGTGAAGGACATTAAGACGTATTTGTTGGCTGCAGATTACATAGATTTTGATGTGTTGGTCAACCGTGCCAAGGATATTGAGCAATCCCCGGGTGTGATGGGACAAGTTTTGGGCATGGGCTTGAATAAGAAAACGATTGATCTTGGCTATTTTGGGAAGAAGAATCGGAGGTTTATGGATAAGAGGCATAAGCAAGATCACATGAGTGATGGTAGTGTTGGCCAGGGTAACCAGAGAGCTCGTGTTGTAGCTAAGTGTGATCGTTCTGGTAGGCGCCACATGGGTGTGTGTTAGGAAAATACCATGAGTTGCTGGATTTGTGGATCTTTTGATAACCTAAAGCGGGATTGTCCTCGTGCTGTGAGAGATGCACCAGTTCATGCTGCTACAACTGTTAGGGGCCGAGGCAGGGGTAATTTTTAGATGCGTGAGGATGGCCAGAGAGTTGTGGCTCATGCTATTGCGGTACAACCGAAGAATGGTGGGCCAGCTCAGATCTATGCTCATTGTGAGGGTTGCAATGAAAAAAATGTGATCACAGGTACCTTCACTTTGCAATCCTTGTCATTGTTTTCCTTGATTGATTCGGGGTCTACTCATTCTTATATCTTAAGTGAGCATGCATCCTTGCTGAATGTTCTTGTTGAGATCTTGGATGTTGGAATGCTAGTAACTAGTTCCTTTGGTGATACGGCTACGACTAGAATGTTGTATAGGCGGTGTCCTTTGGAGGTGCAAGGTTATGAATTTGCTGCAAACCTTATGGAGTTGGCATTCTATGGCTTTGATGTCATTTTGGGCATAGATTGGTTAAGTGAGCACAAAGCGGTTGTAGATTATGAATCTAAAAGGATTTTCTTTGAGGTTAGCCGATGACTATGAAGTTGTGGTGGTTGGAGAGAATTTGGAATTCTTGTCCAATGTCGTTTCGGCTACTCGATCGAAAAAGATGATGCACGGAGGATGCCAAGCTTATTTGGACATTGTGATGAATTCGGAGTTCAAGGGTGTTCGAGTGCAAGACATTCGGGCTATTTATGATTATCTGAAAGTTTTTGCTAAAGAGTTGTCGGGTTTACCTCCAGATAGGGAGGTGGAATTCGGTATTGAGACGTATGCGGGTACGACTCTGGTATCTATTGCTCCTTATCGGATGGCACCAAAGGAGTTGAAGACACAGCTTCAGGAGTTGTTAGATCATGGGTTCATTCGACTGAATGTTTTGCCATGGGGTGCTCATTTTTTGTGAAAAAGAAGGATGGTACGATGAATATGTGCATTAATTATCGGCAGTTGAATAAGTTGACAGTGAAGAATAAGTATCTTTTGCCCAGGATTGATGATTTGTTTGATCAATTTCGTGGAGTGGTGGTGTTTTCTAAGATTGATTTGAGATCAAAGTATTATCAGTTGAAGGTTAAGGAGGTGGATGTGCATAAGACTGCATTTCGTACGAGGTACGTGCATTATGAGTTCTTGTTGATGTCGTTTGGTTTGGCGAATGCCCCAACTGCGTTCACA
The DNA here is from genome assembly GCA_019671005.1 of Hibiscus mutabilis. Taxonomy (NCBI): domain Eukaryota; kingdom Viridiplantae; phylum Streptophyta; class Magnoliopsida; order Malvales; family Malvaceae; genus Hibiscus; species Hibiscus mutabilis. The sequence continues at coordinate 38,486,773 of CM033734.1, read as the reverse complement.
GATATGATGAATAGGGTGTTCCATGAATATCTTGATCAGTTCGTGAATGTGTTTATTGATGATATCCTTATGTACTCTCATACCGAGGAAGAACATGATCAGCATTTGCAGATTGTTTTGCAAGCCTTGAAGGATAATCAGTTGTATGCCAAACTGAGCAAGTGTGAGTTTTGGCTGAAGGAAGTGACATTCCTTGGTCATGTGGTTTTCGCGGAGGGTATTCATGTTGATCCATAGAAAATTAAGGCTATTCTCAATTGAAAGCAACCTAAGTCTGTGTTGGAGGTGCGTAGTTTCCTTGGGTTAGCTGGTTATTATCATCGTTTTGTAGATGGGTTTTCTAGTATTACGACACTGATGACGAAGTTGTTGCAAAAGAATGTTCCTTACATGTGGACGGAGAAGCAACAACATAGTTTTGAGAAGTTGAAGGAAGTCTTGACACATGCTCCTGTGTTGATCCAACCCAAGTCAGGAAAGGAGTTTGTGGTTTATTGAAACGCCCCTAACCCGGCTTAAGAGTAAACCAAATTAGGAAGTGTTACAGAACAAACAAAATTTGACTTCAATACAAGAAAACCTTATTCGGGACTCTTCTAAAAGACAAGGTCAAGATTTTTACTAGAAATTTTCTTCAACCTTTACTACAATTTTAAAAGTTAACTTCGATTCCAAGAATCAATTAAGATTTTTTTACAATAACAAACATACTAGTTCATTATCTATTATTAACATGTGATCATATAAACCCTTTTTTGTATAAAGTGGCCCTAGTCTCCGACTTTCAGTTCACCCTTATAATTATTTCATCTAAAACCGTTGAGAGTAAGATTCAATTAGATCGAAGGTCATAAGGTTGGTCACAATAAACGGGTTCTAATAATTATTAGGAACCTTTACAGAGATATTAAATTCTTAAAGCAAGTTTTAAACACCAACAACCTTCTTATTCGAACTACTATGATCAAGGTATATCAAACTTAGTCCAAAATGACCACTTACTTATAACATTTACTTATACGATTAAACATGCCATGATAATCTAACTACCATATATACGTAAATATATAATATGAAAACCTATTAGGGCCCTTTTTACAAGACATAGCTAATTTAATATTTACAAAACCATGAGATCAAAAATAATCGACCGAAATGTCTTATACATATTTACAAAACCATGTGCCACCATCTAAGAGTATTTAAAAGAAGCTTACAGACATACACCGTTGTACTCATGATCTAGCCCAAGCTTCAAAAGTAATAACAACAAGCTTCACCCTGAAATGTAGTGAAGGAGAAGTAAGTAATCACTTAGTGAGGTAGTTCAATGAAACTAAAATAATAAATCAAATATTTCATCCTTTCACTACAATCCAATCCAGTCATGTAATAGATTATAACAAGAACTAGAACTTAGTTACCAAAGGTTCAAGCATCTGAATATAGAAGAAATTATTATCCAAAAGATCACACAGGTTACATATAAGAACCTTACTTATTTTACAAACTATTACATTTTATTCATTATTATAACTTAAAGATTTTTCATTGTTTATCTTTGGTATAGCATTTCAATGAACAAAGTTACTTATCTCACAATATATCAATATAGCATCTCAAGAACATATATACTCAGCACGCCAGATTCAAAATAGTATAACCTTCCTTCTTAAGGACTTCGAACATAACGTAACTTCTTGAATTACAGTTATCAACTAGTCATTTAAGACCTCAAACATAACATGGTATTTTGCTTCATATACGAACAATTTATCATTTAAATCCTTAGGACAACAACATAACATGACATATCGTGATCATAATTCACTTATCATGGCACTATCTAGTATAATATATCAAAAGTATGCATTATTTGGTATAAGTCATCAATTTAATTAATTATTTGGATTGTCAACTTTTGTTTATTCTACTTTATCATAATAACTTATACTTATATATTTCTTGTAACATAAGAAATTAGATATAACTATCACAACCATGAAATTCTTGTCATACAATACATCAAGCATATCATACCAAAATCGTAGGCCTCATAAACATGTCATAACATAATCACAAGATACTTGTCATATAAGTTCTCAAGGTAATTTTTTAGATCACTTTGAAATTTCATTATTTTATCTTTAATATAGCCTTGTGAATCAAGTAACAACCTAGGTACACGAATCCCCAACCAACTATCGCCAAACAAAATGGTACTCACAGTACTGGTCAATCCCTCCTACTGTCGCCAAGTGACCACAAAACTTCCCTCCTACTGTCGCCAAATAAGGATCGTAGTCCACCCAAACACGAGCTCTATAGACTCTATGGCATGCCAACTATACCTAAAACTGACTTGAAACCAAGGCTTTCACATTTGTCTTATCTTATTAGAATTAGAATGAGCTCAGTTCCTTATCAAAACATCATAAAAACAAAGCTTATTGCCCTTTTTATATTAGGCATTTATTCACCTCATGTGAATTTCTCAATATAGTTTTTCTCATCTCATTCAATTAGCATATACTTATACATGTGAGCATTTGAACTAGTATATCAATTCTCCTAATTAGACACTCAATATTCAATAACAATGTATTACTTGCTATGCGAGACATTTCAATAATCCATTGATTTAACTTATGAACTTTCTTGGCTTCTTGTTAATTCAACATATTGTCATTCATTTTAAATGGATATTTAGTTCGTGTACATGGTTCTTAATCAAAGGTTAACTTAGCATTGTTTTACTTGGAAAACACGTAAAAGCATACAAGTATGATTCACATCAAACATATTCTCACCCACAAGTTAAATAGCATGTCTTATTCATGTCAAGATGAGCATAGCTCTACATACTTATTAACATACAAGCAAGACTTCTTATTACCACCACAACATATTCAATTCGATCATATCATGTATTTCATACTAAGTCAGTCACGTGTACTTTTAGTTTGGTACTCACCTTGTAATCCCGGCTTAGAAGCACATGCATAATTTAACTTAATGAACAAGCAATGTAAAATATAACAAAAAGTATGCTCGGGATAATTTGAAACTATCCTGAGTCTTTAAATTACACTCATAGTTCATTCCAAGCTAATTTTGCTTCCAGATCACAGTCTCCTTTCATTTATCTACAAATTGATCTACCTTAATCTCCTCTCCAATAACACCTTATTGGTCTGCTTTCCAACAGCCCGAAACAACGATCCTAAGCTTCAACTATGGAGCTCAACGATGGTTCACAAACTCTTTCACTCAAATAAATTATTTCGGTCAAACAATAAGAAGAAGAAGATGACATTTCACCATTTTTTTCTCCACCGATTCCTATCTTTCCTACATGTTTAATTTAAGGATTGACATGTGTAATGGTAGTTGAATTATAAATCCTTTAGCATGCAAACCCCAAACTTGATATTTTATGCAGTTTAGAACCTATAATTTAGTCACCTCAATTTCTTTTCTTTCAAATTGATCCTAACTTCTTAATTAGCAATTGAATCAGCAACATACTTCTAAGCCATGTTTAGGGGTAATACAATTATAGTGATGCGTCGTACGTCAGTTTGGGTTGTGTGCTGATGCAAGATGGTAAGGTTGTAGCCTATGCGTCGAGACAGTTGAAAGTTCATGAGTGTAACTATCCGACTCATGATTTGGAGCTTGCGGCTGTGGTGTTTGCTTTGAAGATTTGGAGACATTATCTCTTTGGAGAGAAGTGTGTTTTTTTACGGATCACAAGAGTTTGAAATATTTGATGTCTCAAAAGGATTTGAATCTTAGGCAACGTAGATGGTTGGAGTTTCTTAAGGATTATGGCTTGACGATAGAGTATCATCCTAGGAAGGCTAATGTGGTGGCGGATGCGTTGAGTCGTAAGGTTGTGGTGGAGCTTAGGGCTATGTTTGTGAGGTTGAGTGTGACACGAGAAGATGGGTTGTTGGCTGAGTTGCAAGTTAACCGACGATGTCACAAATGATTAAAGCAAAGCAACCGTTTGATGATTCTCTTGTTTCGCATGTTAAGGACATATTGGATGGTAAGTCGGCAAATTTTCATTTTGATGATGATGGGGCTTTGTGTTTTATAGGTCAAATAGTAGTGCCGGATGATTCAGAGTTAAGGCATACTATTTTGACAGAGGCACATTCTAATTCTTTTGCTATGCACCCCGATAGTACCAAAATGCATTGGGGGTTGAAAGAAGTGTACTATTGGGTTGGTTTGAAGAAGGATGTGGCGGAGTTTGTTTCTAAGTGCATGGTGTGACAGCGGGTTAAGGCTGAACACCAGTTTCCATCCGGGTTGTTGCAACTGTTGAGAATTCCAGAATAGAAACGGGAAAGGATCACCATAGATTTTGTGTCGAGGTTGCCTTTGACATCGGTTAAAAAGGATTACGTTTGGGTGATTGTGGATCAGTTTACGAAGTGTGCACACTTTCTGGCAGTGCACACGACGTATATCTTGGCCAGGTTGGCGAACTTGTACATTGCTGATATTGTGCGTTTGTACGGGTACCTAAATCCATTATTTCGGATAGAGATCTGAGGTTTGTAGCGAGGTTTTGGGAATGTTTGCATCAGGCTTTGGGTAAAAATTTGAGTTTTAGCACCGCGTATCATCCTCAGTCGGATGGTCAATCTGAGCGTGTTATCCAGGTTTTGGAGGATATGTTGAGGTGTTGCATCATTGATTTCCAAGGAACCTAGGAGAAGCATTTACCTTTGGTTGAGTTTGCTTATAACAATAGTTATCAAGCGAGTATACATATGGCATCGTATGAGGCTTTATATGGCTGGAAATGTCGTATGTCTTTGTGTTAGGCTTAGATTGGGGAAAGCATGTTTCCCTACCGAATATGTTGAAAGACACGGATGAAAAGGTGAAGCTTGTGTGTGATCACTTGAAAGCGGCTACAGATCGGTAGAAATCTTACACAGATTTGAAGCATAGGGAGATTGAATATGCGGTGGGGGATCGTGTGTTCTTGAAAGTGTCACCGTGGGAAAATGTGATGTGGTTCAGACGTAAGGGTAAGCTTAGTCTGAGGTTTATTGGACCATATGAGGTTGTGGAGCGTGTTGGTCCTATGGCTTATCGGTTGAGGTTGCCTCCTAAGCTAGAGAAAATACATGATGTGCTCCATGTATCTATGTTGCGGAGGTATCGGTCGGATCCCTCGCATGTTATGCCAGTGGAGCATATTGAGTTGAGGCTGGATTTATCCTTTGACGAGGAACTGGTGGAAATCCTTGATTCCAGCAGCAAAGTTCTTTGTGGCAAGACAATTGAGCTTGTTAAGGTTTTGTGGCGACACCGTGGTGTCGAGGAAGCCACTTGAGAAAGCAAGGTGGACATGTTGGAGCAATTTCCACATTTGTTTCCTCCAGGTAAATTTTGAGGACAAAATTTTTTAAGTGGGGGAGAGTTGTAACGCCCCAGTTTTGGGTCTAGTTGTTTTGGGTTTCGTTTTAAGGGTCTGGTGGACCGGTGTTAGGGATTCGAGTTGGTTTTTGGATTAAATATTTTTTAAGGTGATAAAAATATATAAAAGTGTTCTAAAATCATTATTTGATATATTAATGATTGTGGTAAAATCAATTTTATAAAATGAGTTTTGGAAATTGAACATTTTGGACTAGTGACCAAAATGTAAACATTGAAAACTATTTTTAGTGACTGTTTTGTAAAGAGTTGAAACTTTGAATCTTTAAGGAGCTAATTGCCCAAAAGTCTAATCTCAGAATTTGTCCCTTAATTGGCTATTTTAAAGGTGTTTTGGAAAATATAAATAGGTTGGGGAGAATTAATTTGATAATTAAATCTTTAAAACAAAAATCAAGTAACTAACTTTCTCTCAAAATCTTTTCTCTCAAAATCTCTCCAGCCAAACATCACTATCTTTTTCTAAATCTTCAGGTAAATCTTTCTTTTCTTAAATCTTTTGTTTTCAAATGATTTCTTGTTGATTGTTTATCAAAACCTTATTGTTTTAACTTTGCTCCAATTAAGGGAGAAAGCATCCATTAGAGGTAAGGTTTGTTCTTCTCCTCTAATGAAAGGTTCTTTACTGAAATTCCCAAGTTGTTGATTCTTTACAATTGTTTTCTAATGTGTTTTGATAGTTTAATTAAGGATAATTGGATTAATTGTGTTTTGATTGGTGGAATTGATATATTTTCGAATTGGATCTGTTTTGATGGGTTCTTGATCAGATTAGATCATGATTTTAGTGTATAATAATGTTAAAGGCTTGGTTTTATCAATATAATCCCGAAACTAGTTGAATCTTTAATGTTAATGGTTGTTAGATAAGGGTTTTTGTGTTGTTAATGGAGTTTTATCATTGTTGGAAGTAAAAGGATTTTGAAGAAGGGTTTTTAGATGTTAATTGCTGAGGTTTGATGTATTTGAATCATTGTTTTGTGGCTGGGTTAAGATTGGAAGATGCTTGAAGGTGATTTCGATAAGTTTCAGATGGTTTTTGAGTGGGCAACTTGTGAGTTGCAGGTAATTGCTTTGAGGCAGTGGTTTGGATGAACTTTAATTCATGTTTCCTCTGGTCTTGTGTGGCCAAAATAGGGGATAATCAAGTCGAAGTAGCTTGAGGTGGAACGTTGCTTGCCGAGAGCTCGATTTACATTGGCGAGCAAGGTGAGGTGTAATCGATGAGTGGAAACGGTTTTAAAAGTCTTTCAAAGGTTTGAAAGTATTTATGGGAGTTTAGGTTAAGCTTGAAACACTTACCTAAGCTCGGAAGTAAGTTTCCCTTTTTTGCTCTTTAATATCGGTTCAGATATGAGCATGTGTAATTCATGTTTTGGTCATAAACATGGTTTGTTTCACTTATTGTAAATGCATGATTTTGAGTACATATGCAGGGGTTTAAAAGTGTATGAAATGCTAGTGAGCATTGGTTTTCATTCCGGTCGGGAATGTGGTATTGCTTTGGCCATGTAGCTTGCATATGTGGTATTTTTGTATAATGCATTGTAAAACAGTGAGTAAATGGTTTTGTAAATGATATATTGGCTATGTGACATGATAGAAAAACAATCGGATATAGTTGGCATGCCATGGGATAAACTGCAATATAATATGTTTATAATCGATCATGATTAAAGGTACTTAAGGTATAGCGGTCGGCTACTCGGACTACGATGTTATCACTTGGGTTGAGCGGTCGGTTCCCCTTGTTGATGTTGATCTTGCGATCGGCAAGGTTGTCATATCATGCGATCGGCATGGTATGGGTTTGACGGCGGTCGGTCATCATGAGAGATCCAAGTATCCGATATGTAAGGTTAACGGTCGGTTAACCAATGATTAGCGGACGGCTAATCAAGGATAGTGGTCGGTTATCCGAAGATGAAGGTCATCTATCCGGGGTCACTATAATTGCCAATATATGAAAGTTTATATATTGAACCTACTTTATGATGCTCTGGGATTTAAGCATGGAAATCTGATTTAATGCTTGGGGATTTAAGAATGTGTTTGAGCTGGAATCAATGGAAATGCTTTGGTTGTAAGCATGGGCTGAAAACAAGTGTTTAGTTTTCAAATGGTTTTAAATGTATCATTGTTTCATGAGCATTCACACTAAGCATGTTTGCTTACACTCTATTTTTCCTAATGATGCAGAGCATTGAAGTTTGGGGCAGAAAAAGCAAGGTTAAAGTGATCCAAGAGCAAAGACTATTTCGAGTATGAACTCGGTTTAAGTTTTCGGTTAATAAGGCAATGTGATCGCCATATTTTAGGATTTTTAATTATGTATTTCCCTGTTTGATGAGCATGTTTAATGCTGTATTTTTTAGTTGGATTGTGGTTGATAAGCATGTAGTTGATTCTTGCTTATGGTTGTTGCTAAGTAGTTGCTTGGGTATGCATCTAGTGTAGCTCTCTCGGTTCGGTCGGGCATCTAGACCGGGGCGAGGGGGTTACACGTAATCTGATTTTCCTTTTGCTTTTTGAGAAAATATTTGAAATTCGTGGGGAAGTCCTTTCGAAATTCGTATTTTTTGGAAATAAAAACTTGGAGTCGCCACCGGCCACTAAGGTAGGCCGGACACCATAAAGCTAGAGATTCGTTTGAAAGCGGGTTCGGGAGTTGGTTACGTGTGGGGAAGGATTAGCAACCCCATCATGCCCGGAAATTGGTACCAAAATATATGTTGCTTTTAATTGATGAAAATAGTTGAAATTTAAATTGAATTTAATTTAGTGTTCTTGATTGAATATGGACTTCAATTAAACGGGCTTTTGTCAAATTGGTGGGCTTGAATTAGTTAAACATTTAATTAATAAGGGTGATGATATATAGGATCATAGATTAAACCGACATTGACTGCTGCGATAATTTATGGTTCGAATTCCGTACTTCACCTTTATGCATGATGCAAGCATTTAAAAATGGTTTCATGACTTATCAGCTTTTAACTCAAATTAAGGTTTACCTTCAGACAGTGAGAATTAATTCGAATATTTGGTCAACATCCATTGAGCCAGGACTGTTATGACACAAATATCGAAATTAATAAATACATCATTTCAACAATTTAAGCCAATTAATTAATAACATGTCCAAATAAAAATATTTAAGGTCTATTGAATGACAATTAATGAATGACAATTAAAATGCATGACATAGAATTGCATGAAATAAAACTTAGGCCCACAAAAGTCCTAACGTAAAAGGCCCAAATTATGGGAAATTAATTATTGATCTAATTATTAAATAGGTTAGTCTAATATTAACCCTAAATTGATTGAATTCTAAAGTCTAAAATACCCTAACATTTTATGGATTTATGTTGAATCACAATGATTAATTAGATTAATTTTAAACTAACATCCCATTAAGCCAAGGATTGTATTTAAAATGAATCGAATTAACAATTATGATTGTGATTAGGTGTCCACCTAAGTTAAATAACAATTTTATCCTAAAAGTTAATTAAGATATATCAAATTAATTTAATAAATTTAACATTTATCCTAATGAGCCAAGGACAAATTTAAATTAATTACATTAATTCGAACCAAAAACAACCTAAAGGTTTCAACTAATCTAAACCTAAATTTAACTTAATTAATTTAAACTTACACCCTAGTAAGCCAAGGCCATAATTTAAATTATTTAAATTAAATTTTGAATCTAATTCTAACTAAGGGTTCAACTAACCTAGATTTAATTTAATTACTTTAAACTTACACCCTAATAAGCCAAAGGTATAATTTAAACCAGTTAAATTAAATTTTAAGAACCTAAAACTAGTCCTAAAAGCATACAAGCAAACATGAAATTAAACGAGGACAAAATTTAACATCTACATATATACATGAAAATATGTACATGAACTTTATATATGTATATAAGATATAGCGTACAAAACGTAATATATATATTATTTACTACACAGTAATGTACATATTATATATTATGCATAATATACTATACTACATATAAACTAGGCACTATATATATATATATATCAAATATATATATTTAACACATATTAACGTACATGCATCATATTATATATATATTGTACACTATTCCATACATACATAACATAACATAACATACATATATGTTATAAGTTATAGGTCATATATTATATGCAACATGATAAGCCAACAACGTGAAACGAATACATAGACTAATACTAAGAATAAAGAGCTTAAATTTAAAGAAAATAAATTGCATGGCTGGAAAATAAATATGCGCAATGATTGGGGGTGAAATGGGAGGTATACCACTGGACCGGGACCTCAATTGAAACCAAAATAGATTTTTAGGGCTAAACCGGGTATTAACCCACTAATTTAAGGGCCGAATGAAACAAAACCAACACCTTAAGGGACCACAGGGGGTATTTACCCGTTTAAGACCAGATTACATTCGAAATAAGGGCGAGATTAAAAACGGCTTTAAAAATCCAAGGACAAAAGGGGTAATTTTGAAAAACAAGAGGGCAACTGAGCAAAAACTAAACGCAGAAGGACCTCATAGGTGATTATCGGAGGATGTAAGGATTTAAAAAAGTGATAACACCATTTTCATAAAGGGGTCGAGCATATAAGTTAAATTTTTTTTAAAACAGTTCATTCATCCCCTTCACCCTAAACAGAGAGTTGAAATGCTTTGAAATTCCTCACCGGCCTTTTAAAAACCCAGTAATCAGGGAGAGCGCCATCGTCCCCCTCCGCATTGGCCGTTGTGCCAGCGCCAGTGACTATCCAAAATCAAACCCAAAACCACTATATTCTTCTTCCAAGACCGGATTTGACCATAGCTTTTCAAAACATGGCCCCCTAATTTCCTTTAAACCCCAAAAACATAATCGAAACCCCCTAAAGCTTTTTTATAAAAAAAAAACCCTAGCTACCCCTTTCATTTGAAAACCACACTTAAGACCTTCCTTTTGCTGGTTCACCACAACGACCCGAAGGCCAGGGCTTGTCGCTGGGCCGAAGGAGACCAACAGTCACAGCCATGCTTCGAAAGTAAAAACCCTAAATTTCCTATTACTATATTGTTTTTCTATTTAGTTGTTGTTGTTGTGAGATGCATGCACTGGAAACTAAAAAATACCTCGGATATTTCTTTCTCTTTGTATTGATGTTGAATCCCCTTTATAACTGTTAGGTTTTCAGTTTATATAACCGGAATTACATAGGTTAAAAAGAAAAATTGAAAAAGAAAAAGGGATTCTATTGGTTGCATCCTTGGGATCTAAAATCCGTTCTGAAATTATTTGTTTGCATGCAAATCCGTCTATGAGATTGCCGATTTGTCGCGTAGTTTACTTGTTTTGTTTCTATTCACCCATGCTTTTGCCACTTTCTAATATTTGTTCTGTTTTTCTATTTTTTTGGTTGCATGTGTTGTCGGTTGCTAGAGAGGAGAGGACCAGAGGAGGAGGCCGACGTAGTTGTGTACTGGGCACAGAGTCGGAAGGTCGGCAGTCACGTGTGGTTGCAACATAGAAGAATGAGCGCCCATGGATAAGCATGTACCGCACGCGGGATGCGAATGGTCGCCCTGCGTGATCTCCACGCACGAGTGAGGAACCAAGGGGACTCTTCTGGTTCTCGTCTGGAGTAATCTGGACCGTTGGATCCAACAGTGTGTGGTCGGCTGCACAAGAGACTAGGAGTGCATTAGGGTTTTGCGGATTTGGACTCCAATCGGGCCAAAAATAATGTATTTAGTGTTTTGGGGTTTTTAAATATGTAAATGGACTTTTAAAATTAAAATAAACTTTGGGCTTTTATTATTTAATATTATCTGTTAGTTTTTGGTTTTGTTTTATAATACTAATAATAATACTTAATAACTATGATAATAATAATTATAATAAAAAATAATAATAACTAATAATAAAATAAATAATAATGGTAATAAACAATACTAACAAAAAAACAAATAATAATAATATTTCTGTGTTTTATTTTTTCTTTTCAAATCATAATAACATATAGTAACATATAATAATAACAAACTAATAGTAATAAGTATAATAATTATAATAACACTAACCAAGTATACTAGTAATAGTAATATTTTGGGGATTTTGGTCATAAATAGATAATAATAAGCAGTAAAGAAATAATACTAATAATATTTTGGGGTTTTTTAAACATAATAACATATAGCATATAATATATTATGATAATAGTAATACCAATAATAAAAGTAATATATTAACAATAAATAATAATATAGAAAATTATAGATATAGTATATTAATACTACTAATAATATTTTTTAGGGTTTTTCATTAATAAATAATAATTATAGTATTAATTAATAATATAAAAAAGGTAATAATAACCAAAGCACATTATTTTAGATTTTCACAAAATATAAAAAACAGGTTAACACCTCGGATAAAATTAGTGATTACAACTGACCCTCTTTGCTCATTCTTGTGGGGCAAGAATAAAGCAAAGACCATAAGCACTAATTTTATCCAACTTCCCTGTCTGAAGATTCTGAGTTGCGAGTTCCTCCTATATAGAACTGTTCACCCTTCCTCTTCATGAAATCCTAGAGCTATGGGTATCTGCCCTTTTGCTCTGAATTCTTTGAAGCTACGGGTCCCTCCTATATAGAACCTTTCACCTCGAAATCCTGAAGCTGCGAGTTTAAAACCCCTCACTTGGAGTCCTTGAGCTATGGGTGTTTGCCCCTTTCACTCTGAAATCCTAAAGGTGTTGGTCCCTCCTATATAAAACCTTTCACCTTGAAATCCTAAAGCTTTGAGTTTTTCCTATATAAAACTCCCCGCTTGAAGTCCTTGAGCTACGAGTATCGCCCCTTTTGCTCGGAAATCCTGAAGGTGTTGGTCCCTCCTATATAGAACCTTTCACCTTGAAATCTTAAAGCTGTGAGTTTTTCCTATATAAAACTCCTCGCTAGAAGTCCTTGAGCTACGGGTATCTACCCATTTCGCTCTGAAATCCTGAAGGTGTCGGTCCCTCTTATATAGAACCTTTCATCTTGAAATCCTGAAGCTGTGAGTTATAAAACTCCTCGCTTGAAGTCCCTTTCGGGTTTTTTCTTTTTTGTTGTTTTTCTCTTCTATTCTTCTCTCTTTTTGTTATTTTTTCTTCCCTTTTCTTTTTCTTTTCTTTTCTTTTTCTTCCTTTTTCCCTTTTTTCCTTTTTTCATCTTCTTTTTTCTTCTTTCTTTTTTCATCTTCTTTTTTTTATTTTTCCTTTTTTTCTTTTTTTGGGAAGGGTCAAGTTAAAAGAATGAAAACATGTCCTTATGGAAGGTTCGAATTGAGGAATTGGTTTTGAGAAAAAATCTTAAAAATGATCGAATTAAGAAATTTGTTTCAAGAAAAACAACCTTAAGGAAGGGATAAAACCGAAAAATCTGAGTTTTAAGAAAAATATCCTTAAGAAAGGATTGAATTAAGAAATTTGAGTTTAAGAAAAAAAAACATCCTTAAGGAAGAGACAAAATCAGGAAATCCGAGTTTTAAGAAAGACATCTTCAAGAAAGGGATAAAACCTAGAAATCTGAGTTTTAGGAAAGACATCTTTAAGGAATGGATAAAATCGGGAAATCTTAGTTTTAAGAAAAATCATTAAGGAATGGATAAAACCGAGAAATCTGAGTTTTAATATAAAATGATTTCTCGATTTGAGACTACCGAAATACCTTATAGAAAGAGGTGTCTCATTAGAGACGACCAGAATATCTCGACTGAATGCCTCAACCTTAGGTCGTCCTAGCATAAAAAGATGTTCACCGCTCCCAAATAACCGGAGATTGGAAGACCTATAGAGATCTTAATTTTGCAATTCAAAGGACTATTGATTCTTTTCTAAGATCTACTTCTCCTCTCGTGAAGCTGTAGATCCAACCTCTTATCAATCTTTGAATGCTTGTTTAAAATAAACAAAATGCTATGATGGTATGAGTTATCATGATTCTAACTATAAATGATGCATGAGTGGAGTCATCTTTAGAACTATTGGGGAAAAACCCTTGCTTTCCGGTCGGTCAACCTTGATTTCCCTGGTCTTACAAAATCTATTTAGTGAAGTTCAATTCTAAAACATTTCCCCCACTCCACTTGGGCTTAACTGTTGTCTCTTCAATGACTCTTCACGACGAGTCTTCTTCAATCTTAACATTAGGGTGAACACATGCCCCAAGTCTCAAAACTCTTCTTACTTCGATAAGGTTCAATCTTTATTTTCCTAAACCAAACAAGGTATTATGGCAGAAACTTACTTTAAATCTCTAAGTTGTCTCGCATATGAAATCTTCTTATTATTCGCTTCATAAACACTGATGTATTTATACTTTGTGCTAGGTCAACCATGTAAATCCTTGACCTAAAACTCTATCCCTGAAGCCATGTAGAAAAACATTTTTCTTATTCTTGATTTTTACAGTGTAGGTGCCCCATCTCATATTTGGGTTTAGACCATATAGCATTTTCCTTCTAAACTTCTGGATTTTTTGCTCTAAAGTGTCTTTTCAGGTTTTCACTTTAGATTTGCTTTTTTCAAAACGCCCTTTCAGGTATTCACTTTGTTTTTTTTTCTTTTCTTTTCTTTCTTTTTAGGTACCATTTCGGGTTTTTACCTAGAAATACTAGCGTCTCTGTCATCATTTTGCTTTTCTCTAATAAGCTTGAGTTTGGATATCACCTATCGTCTTACTTCGGTGCACTTTGAAAACTTAGCGCCCAAGATATTTTCTTTAATTAAACCTCGGTATACCTCTTTCCATAAGAAACTTGGTTGTCGAGGTTAATTTCTGACTTGAATCATCACATCAAATTTTCTTCTTTCCCAATATTAGGGCAAGTAACTACCTCAACTCCCTACACTTTAAATCCCCTTATAAAGTAACACAAAAAGTCAGTCTACTTGTTCGTTCCAATGCAATAGACTTATGAAGATGATATAGATAAAAATAATTGTATTATTTTGAAAAATATGGCAAGCAATATTTACTAAAATCAAACTTACGCCTTGAAAAAAAAAGATCATCCCAAGTGAAAATTATGTTTAGAAGATCATGAATTTTGTGGTGATACATAAGCATATGAAATCCTTTTTGGGCTACTAGGCATCCAAGAGGAACAACTCTCATGCCTAATTTCTAACCAATTTAAAGTGGCTCTCTTAATCTCACTAGGTCACCATGCACCAACCTTCCCTTATTTGGGTGTAGATCAGGCACTTGAAGTTTGACATTACTTGAAGAAAGGTTAACCCTTATAGGTGGAATGTAACCTGAAGCCAGACTTATCTTAGATATCCACGTATGATCAGAAAGAACTTTGTAGACTCGCAATGCAAGTCATGGTTCACGGTTAAACAAAACCATATTTTCGTACTTGTTTGACCCGGACATGCTCTTATGAAATACGTTATCCTCTTTTATTATTATATTTTTTCTCCTTTTTTCTCTTTTTTTGAATCGCTCTAGACTGCCCATTTTTGGGTTTTCACCCTAGAGTTCATTTCCTTCTATTTCCTTCAGATCAACTTGCATCCCGGCCAGATTTTGATGCTCGCTTTCTATCCAAAGGTGATTGATCCTCTGAGGCTCTTCCAAATTGAAATTCACATGTAATTTTCTAGGATCAGTTCTTCTGATCAAAACTTTGTTCTTGATGTTTGATATGCTCAGATAAAATGTTATTTTCTCTTTTCTTTACTCTTTTCTTTTTATTTTTCTTTCTTTTCACTTTTCTCTTTTTCTTTCTTTTTCTTTTTCTTTTTCTTTTCTTTTTCTTTTCTTTTTTTCTTTTTTTTTCCTTTTTCTTCTCTTTTCTTTTCTTTTCTCTCTTTCTTGTTTTTCGACTGCCACTTTTGGGTTTTCAGCCTAGAGTTCATTTTATTCCTTCTTCTTTAGGAATATGTATCTTCGGGTTATGTTGTATCCTGACTAATATTAATCAATTCTCCACAGCTTTTCCAATTTGAGGCTTATTGAATGGTGGATTCCTCTTGCATTCTCTTTAGTTAATTGTTCAACTTGGTGCTCTCATTCTTGATTGCTTAGGCCTTCTGATTAGCATTTCCCATTTTTGCTTGGTTGACTTTTTGAGCCTAAATTTTCCTTCAACTGGTTCTTCTTGATGATTTCCTGGTTCTTGTTTCGAATGTACCTAGTCCCGTTTCTTTCTTCTTGAAAAGTAAAAGAATGTCATTCGTCGTCCCATTCATATACATCAAGAAAAAAATTCACTCAATGGGATCTGCCCGTTATTCCTAAACACTTGTTGTTGTCCATCCCTTGGGCTAAATAGAACAGAGGGTATTCCCATTTGTAGTATCCCTACAACATTCAATTTTTAAAATTAATTTAAGGGCATTATTAATAAAAATGTATGTACATATACATATACATATATATGTTTTGGGAAAACAAAAATTTGCCCATAACAAATAATAAATAAAATATTAAAACAAGTCGAAGAATATAAAATACTTGCTAAATGAAATGCAAATGAATGTCTCTTCCATTGAAATTAGAATAAGTAAATATGTTCTTACAAAAAACCCATTTACTTCTTCACTTTTTCTTTCTTTTTCCTTTTTCCTTCTCCCTCTTTTTCGACTGTTCTCGTCTCTAGATTCCAAGCAGTCTAAAAAACAACTACTTCTTCAGGCTAGTGATTCTTTGCCCCATTGGTTTATCATTTCATGCGTTAGCTTCCTATCACCAATCAGCTTCTCGACCTCATCTTTCAAAATCCAACACCTTTTGGTACCTCCATGTTGAACTCACAAACACCTTTTGGATCATAAGCATACAGACGAGGATCTCCATTGGCCTAGGAACAAGAAGTTTCTCTCGTACTAAATAAGGAAGTAAGACTGCAATCGGCACTCGGTAGACTTTGAGGGGCTTGCCTCGAATTTTCACTTGTTGAAGAAGCCTTTCCTTAATGCTTTCGCTTGTCGCATAGCCTTCTTAACCAGCCGTATCTTCTCTTGGATCTTCTTGTTTTGATTCTAATCTGATTTTACTATTTGGTTTGTAGCTAGAAGATTAGTTTTCAAACTCGGATTTGTTAGCTCAAACTCCAATACCCCAAGATCCAAAAGATGTTGACCTTTACACTTAAAACTTATGCACTTTTTGATGGAATGACCTTGAATCCTGGCATTGTAATCACAATGATCCTCTTTCTTGAACCAACTCGAATATGGAGGCGAGTGAAAGCATGGTGCAACCAATCGGCATGTAGCAACTTGGAAAACAAATTTCAATACGTAAAAAGACTGTAAGTGAATTTGAAGTCCTTCGATTTCCCCTTCTTCTCTTGGCCATCGAAAGTTTAACTAACTGGTAACTATTGAGGTTTCGGGATCATTAACACCAAAGGTCAATCATGAGTCATAGGGGATGGCAATTCAAATGGTGATGTAGCCGACATCCTCATCCTCTTGTTGCATTTCCCACTTTCCCCATCTCGCAGTTCTATATTATTCGACTCTTCGTTCACTGGCGAAGACAATATTTTCAAGAAAGAGTCTTCGATCTTGTCCAACACCAATTTAGTAGGAAACTAGAAAGTAGTGCAAACTATCTCACATTAGTTGATGATAGCTTAGTTTTCATCAGATAGAGTCCTTTCCGCTACAAAGTTGCTATCGCAACTCTCGCTTGTTCTTTTAATCTCCTTTTGCAGGAAAGAGTCTTATACCAAACCCTTTCCTTTGGTCATGGTAGCCATCATACCCATCAATTCATTGATTTGCCCCATAGTTTCATCTTGTAACTTCTTCATATATGACATCATCTCCTTTTTATTCCCCACCAAAATTTCTTGGAGCTCCTCAAGCTTATCTACCCTAGCCACTAGGTCATTCATACTTCGGAAGCTGTACTGGCTAGAAATTCTCCCTTTGTTCTCTCTATTTCCTAAGATGGACGCTCCTCTCAAACTGGCTTGCATTTTAGCAAAACTTTCTTCCACTTACCTTCTTTGGTGTCGGGGAAGTGTGAATGTAGAATCTTTGATCACTGACACGAGATTCCCAACAATTAATTTTATTATTTCATGAATTAATGCATGCAATGCGTCCTATGCATGATAGAAATAAATGATAGTAAGCAAACACTTAAAAATGCACAAATGAACGCAAATATGAAGCATCGAAATTCTTATACATGAAATCCTTTAATTAATTTCATTAATTTTACAATTTTTGCAGATAAGTGCAATATAATATAAACATTCATGAATGCAAAGAAAAACACTTATTTGGCAAATATCCTCGTTAAACAACTTGGCATTAATGGAGATATTGTTTCATTACAACTATGAAAGAAAACTGCTAGAAGTACGGCCTAAACCAAGGCAGCCTTCGTTCTTTTTATTGACTCCTCTTTAGCATATCCCTGAAGTCCGATAGCATCCCGTGCTAGAAACTGGAGCTATTGGGAAATTCCTCATACTTGAGCCATCAAGTTCACTATCTCTTGTTCTTGCCCCCAAATATTCTAAGCAGCATCTCGGAGTCGTTCCGTCATCAGTATTTGATACTCTTGGATTACCCCTTTGTAACTTGCAACTTGGTCCTTGAGCTTCTGAACCTCGGTTTCTCTTTCCTCAGATCTACCCCTCGGCCAATCACCCACTTGTAGGAAATCCTCGAAATTCTTCTCATCATTGTTACGTGCCAAATCTCCCGTTGATCGAGCCTTTAATTTTAGACTTTTCCAAATCAGTGTTTTCTTTATGATATGATGAGATATAAAAATAAAGAAAATGGAAAGGAATGTGGTTAGCAATAGACAAAAATAAAGAAATAAACCAATCAAGTGAAAACATAGCAAAGCGAAATAATCAATGAAGAAAAATGAAAACCTAACCACATGAATTCTAATTCTCTATGGTTATCCGCCTGGCTCTAATCGGGGTGGGCTTCCTATATTTTCACACATGTGGGTTCGGATCTAATCATGGGTACTCGAACCTATCTTAATACCTACTAATGTAACAAGAACCCCAATTCTAGCCCATCACAAGCTTGCGAATTGGATTCGATTTGAGGGAAAGCACTATCTAGTGACGTGGAGGGCTGCTCACGTGTCAAAATGCGTGGATTCTGAAAGTGAATTACTGACTCGTGGAGGGCTACTCACGTGGATATATGGCGTTTCACTCCCACTTAAGGGACAAAGTTCAGGTATAAAGCTTGATGATCATGATGCAACACATGTTGGTGATTCCTTAAAAATTAAATGAGCAATTAAGTCAAAACCACCAATTATCAAAGCCTGTATAATTAAAGTCACATCTTCAAGAAAAAACAACCTAATTAAAGTCAATTTAAATTTCAATAATTTTCTTTGATTAAAAGCAACATATGTTCTCTTGGCTTAACTCTCTTTTTTTGTTTTGTAAAAAGAAAAATTAGTCCCTAACAGAGTCGCCAACTGTAGTGACCTCTTTTTTCTTTAAAAATCGAAATCGCTAAAAAGGAAACGTAATCCGATTTTCCTTTTCCTTTTTGAGAAAATATTTGAAATTCGTGGGGAAGTCCTTTCAAAATTCGTATTTTTTTGAAATAAAGACTTGGAGTCGCCACCGGCCACTAATGTAGGCCGGGCACTATAAAACTAGAGATTCGTGATAGAAATTTCATGATAAGTAACAAACACTATTTAATTCATGATAGAAAATTTAAGATATAATTTATAAAAATTAAATAATATAAATTAAAATACAAACTAAATTCACAATAAACTCATAATATATGAACTACTAGAAGAATATGATTTCATTTGTCCTTTCTTCCATTAGACTTCGGCGCTGTGACCCACTTCCACTTTCCGCCTCAAAACATTAAAGTTGGAAGAAAAAGAAAAAGAAAAAGAAAAAGAAAAAGATTCGATTGTTGATAATTAGAGTTCAAAGAGACGAAATCAACCAATATCTACGGATGAAAATTTTATGGGATATTTCTCAATTTTACCAATTTTTCAAACATGAAATATAACATATCCTTATAGGTAAAATTCTCTACTTTTTCGTGCCCCTAATTTTTTTCAAAAATTATATTTAAGGTTTATATTAAAATTTAGGGTTTAGTTTTTAAGGTTTAATGTGTAAGTTTTAGTTTTATAGTCTAGGGTTTGGTGTTTAAAATTTAGAATTTAAAGTTAGGACTTAGTGTTTAAGTATTGAGACTATGTATGTCCCAACACTAAAAAAATAAAGTTTAAGGTTTATGATTTAATTTTTAAAATTTAAAGTTTAATATTTAAAATTTAAGATTATGGCTTATGATTTAGCTTTTTAGCATTATGATACATAGAAACATCAAAATGAAACAAAACATTTTTATTCAAACGTCAGATGCTTAACCTCATAGCTAAAAAATGGAACGAACAGTCAAATATATCACATCTCATGGTTATATTATAGTTGTAATTAATGAACGAGACGTAATAACCTTTCTGCCCATCATTTTAGCCCTTCCACTTTTATTTCATTTCTTGATCCGCAAATTTTTATCTTTTTATCAAATTGACCCAAATATAATAAAATAATAATATTATTTTGTCTTTACTGAAATTTGATATCAACTATTTTTCCTTTTCTACTATATGATATAGAAGTTTAAAAATGATAAAATAATGTGTCCTTGTTGAAATGTTTACATCAACTCCTTTTAAACATTTTTAATATTTTTGATGACGTGACGAAAAAGAATAAAATAATTAACATCAACATTTCAATAAGAATAAAATAACGCTAATGTTTCCTAAGGTTTTAGTCATTTTAATAAAAATAAAAGTTAAATACTAAAACAAACCCAATAAAAAATTAAGGTGCAAAGTCAAAAAATGACATTAATGCTTGACTGAATAGTCACTTTTGCCTCTATTTTTTGAAGTAATTTAACCCTTAATATTTTATTTTAGGTTAAAATAGCTCCTCTACAAATAAAAACTGTTAGTTAACAAACGATGGACTTATTGAGAGGATCGATATTGGTAACATACCCATATCAATGAAGTTTTTGGGGGTGGACTTATTTCGGGCCATCTTTTTACTAAAGAAAGATGGACTATTTTGAAATTGATGAGGCCCAAAAAGTATTATCCCCATTTTAAAAGCCCAATAAACAGTTCCAAGATTTTGTGTAAAGCATTGTCCAAAATGGGTTAAAAAGAAGCCTTACAAGATTACGAAGAGCACAGTGTTGAATCATAAGTTTGCAATATCATATATACATATATTTTATTAAATAGATATTATATTTTTATACTAAAATTCGAAACCATACAAGATAGGATAATATGAGCATCCTTAGTCACTAAGTCAATCATTAGATCTCTTACAATATCATATTTTAATTTAAAATCACACACATCTTATAGAAAAGTAATTATTAATGAAGAAAAATGATTTTTATTTGATTTTTGCTAAATCATGTATGATATGAGAGTGGAAGTTTGGATCAATTAAACATTTTTTGGATTTGAAATTTAAGAATTAAGAGTTAAAATTTAAAATTCTCGAACAATTCTACGAAAGAAAAGTAATAAATAGTAAAAAGTAAAACAAACAAGAGAGAGACGATGAATTTTGTATTTTTGGTCTGCACTTTTGTCTTTTCTTATAAGGATGTTTCGCCTTAACAGCCTAAACAATTTTTTTGAGAAAAAAAATGATTATTTAACCTTCTAAGGATAATTAATCCTTAGTAACCCAGATGACGGAGAATAACACCACACAACACGATTGGATCTTTTAGTTCCGAAACAATAACAAGATAGAGTCTTAATCAAAGAAAAGCTCTCTCTCAAGAGACCTTGAAGAAATAAAACTCTTATTATTTTTAATTCGTATTCTACATAAGAAGAGAACTTATTATAGACTAAACCCTACAAAATATAAAAACCTAGTTCTGTAACACCATGATCCCGATCCAGATATGAAGTATTACATTTGGTCTCCCAAAATCGACCCATTAAAATTTTCATTTAAAACCACGAGTTTGACGTTTCACAAAATATTCATTTCCATAAATCCACGTAATTAAATAACATTACACGAGTTTACAAAATAGGAGCTCCAATTATAATACACCGTTTGACCAATTAATAGTAAATCAAATAAAGTTACAGACTCGACTGTGGTAAGGTTCTATGAATATAATCAGTCCAAACTAAAAAATTCAAGTGCTGTACTTCAAAGCTGGCTCGGTGCTGGGAAATCCCTTTAGATGTGCTCCTATAAAAGAAACCTATCAACCTACGCACGGAAAAACTACAATTCCGCACGCTGAGCTTACAAAGCTCAGTGGTACATTTCTACTCTACCGCAAATCATGAATATCATAAAACAAGCAGGCATGATAATATAAGTAAGAGTGCACAGAAAGGCTTCTCAATATTAAGGATCATCTTCTAGCCTACCCTGGCTAGAGTTCACAAAAATATAAGAAGTCTCACATGCCATCCCAAGCTTACCATACTCGAGGTCACACAACCCATCGAGTTTACTCGAGCTCGCACAACCTACCGAGTTATAAATATTGCTCATTGATCACATAGCCCTAGGGTAATATAGCCAACATCAAATGTAAACACAACCACATAAATAACATACATTCCCTGAGAAATAGCCAATGAAGCCCTACATTACCCTTGCTCACACAACCGTCGGATTACCCCTAATCACATAGCCGTCATGTTAATAGACCATATCCGGATCGCCATAGCCACAAATACGTCCTAGACTTACTTGGATCACAATAGCCACAAGCAGTCTTTACCTGAGGTCACTCAGCTAATCAGGTTATTCGAGTTCACATAGCCTATCGAGTTACTCGAGCTCACACAACCCACTGGGTTATGTTTCCTGATCTGATTCACCATAGCCATAGATAGGTTTCTAACCGCATCTAGATCATATAGCCCTTGGATACATCGGATGTACCCGATCATACAGCCCGAAGTACACATCCCCTTATATAAGTTCCCTTGCACTGACTCTAGGATATCCAGATTCCTAACCAAGACACATAAGATATCATATTGTTGGGATGATCAATCAACGGAGAAAGTGGCCAAGTGTAGCACCTCTTTCCCGTATCCGTACACCAGGTACGAGTCAAAAATGTTACAACTTCTTTAATCCAAAAATTAGGGTAATTTAAAATTTTCAGAAAACTTCCCGATGGTCACCTATCCTATAATTTCTCTAGCCCAAGCACGCTTAACATTATTTAAAATTGACTTAAATTATTTGTTCGAGTACCAATCATAAATCAATTATCTTAGCATGCAACTCGTCACTTAAGGTTATTCTTAACCTTGAATCTTTCCAGAAATGCCACTTATCTTCAAACCATAACGAACTTTAAAGGTCAATCACACTCAAATAGGTTTAGCAAGTATACATGCCAATATAATAATTAAACTATAAATAAGATGCCATTACTGTGATTACCTGTTGAGCTTTCCAATATTGATGCAATGTTTTTCTCCCTCTCATCTTGATTTACCTATGTGTGTACAATCAAACACACGCTAAGTACGAACTTAGTGAGGCAATAAAGGAAGTTAATAACAATAATTTAAATTTTATTCAACTTCATAGCTACATTTATATAGCATGATATATGCCAATGCATCAACTTTCACATTGCATTAGTAATTATTTACTATATGCCAATGTCATAAGATTTTCATGCTTGCCCGATTATCATAATATGCTGTATATGCATAATTGCATCATGATCACTAGATAAGTATACCATCATACTAATCATGTATCAACATAATATAAACCGAATATAAATTTCTTACCGATATACTTGCCATAATTTTAAGAGCGTATAAACTTTTTAACCCGTTTATCAAATATTTACCGATTTAATAACCCGATTTCATAGCCCAAATATAGACCTATGAGGACCCTGGATACACGAGTCAAATGTGCACCGAAGTGCTAATTCCCACACATTTATAAGGCTGTGCTAACCATACACTAAATGACATTTAGGTACACTATAGTGCTATCCCGAATTCCTGATTATGCAGCGTGTTGCTGGACTCTATGACATGCCAACTATATTCTGTCCCTCAATTAACTTATTTGGGCATAAGTTCCATATTTATTCCATCTATAGCAATGTATATCAATATAATTTAACATTGGGCAGTTCATACCCGAAATAACATTCATAGCATACCATCATCAATAACTAGCGATCAGTGCATTTGTTTTCAACCTTTGACATATTTAAAATATGTCAAATATATGATCAATGACATAAATATCATGCCAATATATAAATAAGGTAGACTCATCGCAAGTCTTACCGTCGATATATAAAACATCCATGCATCATGTTATGTATGCATTGCACTCACCTGGGCCATTTATTAGCATGCCTCACTAAATTCTATTCGATCCTTTCCTTTATAGAACCTCAAACCTTCTTTGATTCAGACTTGACTTTATTAATCAAATGAATGAGATACAAATATTTGTTAGATTCAAATCTAACAATACCTTAAACACGCTGTCTAATATAATCATTCGAATATAAATTTCCAAATATTTTTCCTTTCTTCCTTGTACTGTTCAAAAACTCATTATGGTCCTTAGTGATCAATTTGAACTTCCAATAATTCTTTCGAGCTTGCTAACTCACATTTAAATACAAAATATTTTAAATTCCATTTTCTGACAGCTTGCGCTACCTTCAAAGATTTGCTTATAACGGTCAGAATACATACTGGATCTTAATTTCCTTCATACTGGAAAAACTAGATTCAATAACGATTCTAATGGTATAAGACACGTAAATTAATAAAATCTACAAAAATTATAAAAATTCTTCAAACTCCCGTCACAGTATTGTCCTTACAAAATCTGCTCTATAAATTTTCTGACCTTCATTCGATTAAAAATTCATATCTTTTAACTCGGAACTCGAAATCAGTTTTCGTTTGCTGGAAATGAAACTAGACGAACACATATTTACAATGGTGTAAAATTCATCATTTAACCATTTTTGTAGAATTTATGGTGAATTTTCGAAGTCACTACCAAAATTCAATCTTCTACATAGCTTTCCATAATAAACTTAACTTCTTCTTATTTTTCTACTTATCAATTTAGTCCCGTCACTTGCTTCAAACCACCAATTCATCATCTTCTTCATCAAATAATTATTCAAAATAATTCCCTCTAATTTTATTTCTTTGCCCAAAATAGTCACTAAAATGCAAAGGTAAGGATTCAAACTTCTTAACTTTGCAATTTAGTCCTCAAAATCAACACTACTACCTTAATTCTATTATTTTAACTAAAAATCAGATTTGATCCCCATCTAAGAATTCCTTTCCTACTTGGTCACTTGATTTTGACAATTTGTCAAAATGGTCACTAATTCGATTCAACATCGGTTTAACATTCTAACACCAATTTCACATCTCCAACATCATTAATTACATAAATACACTCCAAATTCATAAAATTCAGATTTAGTCCCTTAACTTTGAAGCTTGCTGAATTGGTCCCTAAATATTTAACTTAAGGTTTTGCTTCCAAACAACAAATCAAGCTTACTAGATCATTAATCCAACATCACAAACCCTAAGTTAGACTTTAATCCATAAACCCTAATCTTCTCTATAGAAACCAAAATATGTAATGTTTAAATCCTAATTCAATAACATGATTTTAACATCATATAAGATTGATTCTAACTTAAATTCAATCATAGAATCATAAAATCTCAAAAGCCCCAATTTTGTTCATAAAACCTAATTTCCTTCTCATGTAAAATTTTCATCACTCAAGCATTTATTCCATGAATTAAATACATCAAAAGATAGAACTTGAAGAGTAGAACAACTTTGCAGTTCGAAAGATTACCTGAAAATCGAGTTTCGGGGCTTGAATCGAGCTTGGAAAATTTCTCCCCTTTTCCCCTCATATTTTCAAAAATGGAATATGAAGAAAGCTTCATCTTTTTGTCCTTTTAATTTTCAATCCCTCCAATTATGCCACTTGTATTTTATAAATGAATTTTAAATTCTTTCAAATAGGGAAATTACAAAAGTGCCTTTTATCCAACGGTTGAGATTGATTTTATCATCAATCAAGAGCCAATATTTAATATTAAATTTCTTCTTCCAAAAATAGCCCTTGTAACTTCAAATATTTCAAAATTGCTATCCCTGTCAAAAGACCAATTTGCCCTTCAACTAGTCTTTATTTACTAGTTTGTTTCAAAATTGCCATTCCATTAAAATCTAACTAAATTAGTTCCTCCTCAACCGGCCACCATTCCATAAATATCATTTTTTGATTTTACATGGATTATGGAGCAACCTCTAAAATTTCAATTCAATCCGATTCCCGATATTCACAAATTACTTCTACTACGATTTTACGTTTATCGAGCTATCAGATCTATTCCGAAAATTCTATACTTCCATAATATTCCTTGTATCATCACCCTTCATCTAATGACCTAAATTTAAATCTCGAGTTATTAGTTTATTAACTTTGCCCTTATGATTTTCCAAAATTACGATCTTGCCATTTTTCATCCAACGCCTCATATTTAGCATGGAAAATCAACTTAAATCCAAGGGTTCATATTCTTCCAACATAAAGAAAATATCTTAGACATGTAAAATGACATAATCAACCTTGTCTTATCATCCTTCAAAATATCCTAGATATTTGATTCGATCCGATTATGCGAATATTCTTCCAAACTTTATTGCTATTTAACCAATAATACAAACTCCGTACGAAAAATCCGGGTAGCATGAAAACATCATTCTTGGGGGTAAACTATTCATTTACAGAGTTAAAATACACAACTTTTGAAAATTACACTTTAGTCCCTAAACTTTTTCAAAGTTTACACTTTAACCCCTAAACTTTCAAAATTTACATTTTGGCCACTAACCAAAATTGGGGATATTATACCAAGAGACGTGAATTGGCAATTTAAAAATTTGGAAGCAAGTAGGAAAAAATAAAGACAATGGGACACAATGATTTATAGTGGTTCAACCTTTTGACAAGGTTTACGTCCACTACCTTAGCTTCCTACTAAGGATTTTAACAAATTCACTAAAGAATTCTTCCCCTTTTCTAGGCTTAGGAGGCAACCGTTACAATATCAAAGCTTCCTACCCAAAGCTTTGATAGACTCACTCTTTTACAAATAAAGAATATGGCAAATGAATAAAATCCTCACAAGGTAGAAATTTGCCCAATTACAAGATCACTCAACCCAATTCTTGAAAATGAAAATTACAATAAAGCTCACTCAAAAGGGTTACAAATACTTGACTCTAATAGGCTCAAGAATGTTGGATTTTTGCTTGAATGCTTGAGAGTTGATCAATAGTTGTTGTATTAGCTTTGGAGACTTCAATTTATACACCTTCATTGATTTCTAACCGTTTGGGTGGTTGAGGAATTGAATATAGCCGTTGGAGAGCAAATTTCCCGTAATAAATATTGTCTGTCAACCCTAGGTATCAGTACGCGAATCAGAGTATCGGTACCTACGCAATTAGAAATAGCCGTTAGAAAGCAAGGCGTACCGGTACTCGAAGTTGAGTATCGGTACGAAGACAAGGGTACCAGAACGTAAAGGTTATACCAGTACGTGAATTGCTCACTGAAATTTCTTAAGTCAGTAGGGTATCGGTACGCGTATAGCTGTACCGGTAGTCGTTTGAAAATTTTGATTTTGCCTTAAGGAGTATCGGTACGAGAAAGGCATACTGGTACTCAATTTGCATTCGATGTTTGAATAAAAGCTTCAAGTATTAATACGCAATATGGTGTATCGGTACTCGATTTACATTTGATCTTTTAAAATCCAAACCGCATATCGGTACGCTTGTAGCCGTACCGGTATTGGTTTTACATTTGATGTATTTTGATTGTAAAGGGTGTACCGGTACTCATAGTACCATATTAGTACGCTGAGGCAGTTTTGGCCTATTATACTTGGAAAAACTCATCGAATGTGTTTTTAAAATATTTCAAACGTTTGATTCAGGTTAAGACAAAAATTAACTTTGTTCGAATGCATAGTGAGTAATTCATATTAGTTAAAAATTTATTTTAAAACGATTTATTATTTTAAAACTATTTGTTATACCAAAATCAATTTAATACAAGTTTAACAATCTCTCACTTTTTTAATATAACAAAATATTTAAAATAAAATTTAAAAGTCTCCCCTTAGTTTTTGAATAAAATACTTGTTTAAAATTTGAAAACCCAGATTTTCTCCTCCCTTTTGTTAGATCAAAAGCACTATAAGCAATAAGAGAATATTCAAGCATAAACAATAATTGGCAACACAATATTCCAAAGCATAAATATATGTCCAAATATTCAAGCATAAAACAAGAGTTCAAAAATCCAAACATAAGTGTCATAGCTAAGCGGAAACATAAAGCGATATGAAAACAATCCAAAAGCATATAACATTAAATCCAAATATGAAGTTTAGGATACATGCAATATGAAATGATAAATGAACTATGGGGTATCCTCATCATCCTCATTCTCATCCTCATCCACGGTAGTGTCTCCAAAAGTATGCGTCTTCCATTCATAATGAAAAGATGCAAAGTCGATCTCGATGCTAGTCACACACGCACCAAGAGGAGTGAAATGGTCATCCATTTGAGACGTAATCATAGATTGCATCTCATTGAACTTCCCGTCAATATAGGACCGCATCTCATTAAACTTGCTATCAAAGTAGGAACGTATAGCATCATCGAAAAGCATAGGAGCGGGTGGAGGGGAAACCGAATCCGAAATCTGAGGTGGAGCTTGCGCGTTTCCATCATCATCTTGTCCACGTTATTGTTGAATCCACTCACCATTAATAAGGCAGAATCTGCTCTTTCGAAAGGATTTGGCATTAATGGGATCGATAAGGGGGTAAGCAAATATCAAAGGATATGTCTATGTTTTCTTTGGGAAAGATGTGGCTCAAGACACAACCATACGTAAAAGATTTGACTTGGGTTGTATGACGGTGTTGGACAATAAAAACTTTTTCGGCAAATATGATTTGCGCTAGGTTAATACGAATGTTATTTTGGAAGCAATTCAACCAAAAAACATATACCCCTCGAATAGTATACCACTTTCCCTCGGAAGGACGAAAGAACCATGTAACTAAGAGATGAAAGAACCTATCATGAGCATTAAGAACAGATGTGGAAGTACCCGCGGGATGAACAATAGGAATGGGGATAGTTTCACCATCTGCCCCTATATCATCTAATACTAGATGAGTAGCAATAATAGAGGAGTCTAACCTAAAGAATTTACTCATAACATACGACTCTATAGCAATGACTTCATCACGGGATGCATTTAGGATAACCCTAGCAGTAGAATAAAATATTCTAACTAGGGTTTTGTACAAGACCCCGAGTAAACGAAGAAAACTAAAAAAATTCCATTCCCTAAGATTTTCAAGATAAGGGAACCTAAAAGCTTCAAAATTCATAAAATCATATTCAACAACCCTTTCCCTTCGAATTTGAAAGTTTTCATACAACCGAACATTTTCTAATTGATTTGTTCGACCCAGTTCATTAAAACAAGAGTTGAAAATGGAGGTAAAGTTCAAAGTATTTGGATTTGGATTGGAAGGACCGGACGTTTAGTTTTAGGGGCTATTAAAAATAGATTCAAAAGAGCAAGAAAGTCATGCAAAAATTAATTTAAACCATAATGTATGCACAAATTAATAATTCAATCTAATTAATCCAACAAATAAATTAAGATATATATATATATATATAAATATAATTTTTTTTATTTGAAAACCAAAAAATATACATATATATGAGCAGAAAACAACATTAAAAAAAATAAAAAAACATATACAAATACTTTTTTCAAACAAATCTAAAACTAAGTTCCATATCAAAATATAATCTATATATATAAAAATTACGAAAATACCTTAAAAATATTGTTGGAATGGATGAGAACTTTGATGAAAGTGCACAACTTTGATGATATCTTGTTGGGTTGTTGAAGAGTTACAAGAATCTTCGAAAATTTTTAGAAATTCCGAGAGAAATCAAAGGAATTTGAGAGAAAATTTGAGAGGATTTTCGGGTAGGGCTGATTGTAACCCTTAACGTATACTCGTAATACGAATACACATTAATGATGTCACAATATTATTTAACAGAGTTCTAGACTTGTAAATTATTTTTTCAAAACATCTGACATAAAACTAGTTTATAAAATAACCTTTTCTTGACTTTTGAAGTATTAATAGACTATTTGCAGATTGCTAGTTTTGACCCTGAATTGGTTCATAAATCATATTAGTCAGTTATTAAAATAAGTATATAACTCATGGTGAAAACTAGGTACACTGCCTAGGCTCTGTCTTGAATTTAAAATCGTTACACTATAAACGATAAATAAAATTTTACCCGATTAAATATCCTTACCAACAATTCTTTAACCATACGAATAATTCATATTTCCATGGTTAATCCTCTATAATATCTTAAACTAATTTATCACATTACCAATACCTTATCATGTTCTTATTTATTTACGATTTATTTTTGAAACTGATTATTTATCTGACTATTAATCAAACTCATGCCTTTAAAACAACTAACGAATAAATAGATACATGCCCACTAGAGAATATCATAAATTAGAATGTCTTACTAATGTTTGGCAAATTGCTGCTTGATTAACATGCTTGACTCATCTTCTGGTTAGTTTCCAATAACCTATGTGTGAAATAACATACGCTAAGTATTCATTTAGTGAGGCAAAGCATATAAGGTCATCAAATAACTGACATGAACATAATTCAAGGCTTATTTTTATATCTAGCTTATCTAAGTATAACTGATAAATTAATTGTATTAAGTTCATCATGTTTACTTGACATATTTCAACATGCTTCTCATAGCATAATATAACTCGTTTCTATGGTATTTCATGGAAAACTTTATCATAATTCTAATTCTTTTCTTAACATATCAAACAAAGAAATACAGATATTACTGAGCTTAACATAATCGGGAAAATACTCATCTTACAGAAAATACAGAGATATACAGAGAGTACGTAGAACCTGTTATTTCTCATACTTAATACCAAAACTTTGCAGAAAACTTAGTACATAACGGAATTTGCCAAGCTCACTATCTCGATTACCTGCACTTTTATTAATCTTTTAAATTTGTCCAAAATATACTTTATGAGACCTTAGGTACTTGAGTCACATGAATAAGACACCAGAGTGTCTAACGTGAACATGTAAATGAGTACGTACTCGAGAACGCTCTTTGCTCCTCATAAAAGCACCTCGTTAGTGCCATTGGCACTATGGGCGTGGATCCCCAGGGTGCACACCAAGGGCTTGGGTCCCCAAGGTGTATGTAACACTATCCTAGTCACAAAAACATGTAATCATATCATAACTTGAGTGATGCAGCTGCTAAGGACTCTATGGCATGCCAACTATACCAAGGACTCTCACTTTGTAATACTTGGGCATACAGATATATGTATATCATGATCAAAAGTTATCATATCAGATGTCATCAATAAATCATAATGGCAGTTCATAGCCCAGATAATATCAGGTATACTATAACAAAGATATCTATCAGAGCATTGACAATGTATTGTACATATTACTTGCTCTTACCATATTCAAATAACATATCAGTTATAGTGACTATCATAACATTTCACAGATAAGTTTTCATACTTGAAATAGTATGTTATTCAAGCCATATTAGCTTATTTATTAAGAATAATTTTCTAGTCAGTGATCATGTATCAAACACATAACTTATTCTTATTTTTTTATGAACATAACATATCATAAATAATTCTTTAGTCATATGTTAGGAACAGTGTCCCCACATTGCTCTCCATATTACTTACCACATTTAAACAATAGAACATAACGTCAACATATATCTTATCATGCATTCATAAATAAGGTTGGCTTATCGCAAGGATCCCTTTATCACATGCATAATTAAGTAACAATTAAGGCACTAACCTTGGCCACTTAACACAATGCCTCACTCAGTCCTAGTTCGATCCTTTCTTTCATAGTACCTCGAACCTTCTTTGATTCGGACTTGACTTCATTGATCACATGAATACAATAAAAATATTTGTTAGATTCAAATCTAACAATACCTTAAACATGTTGTTTAATGTAATCATTCGAATATAAGATTTCCAATTATTTTCCTTTCTTCCTTGTACTGTTCAAAAACTAATTATGGTCCTTAGTGACCAATTTGAACTTCAAATAATTCTTCCGAGCTTGCTAACTAACATTTAAATACAAAATGTTTCAAATTCCTTTTTCTGACAGCTTGCGCTGCCTTCAAAGATTTACTTATACAGAGTAGAATACATACTAGATCTTAATTTACTTTATACCGTAGAAACTAGATTCGACAGCGGTTCTAACGGTATAAGCCACATAAATTAATAAAATTTACAAAAATTATGAAAATTCCTTACATTCACGTCATAAAGCTGTCCAGGCAGAAACTGCACTGTAATATTTTTTAACCTTCATTTGATTAAAAATTCACATCTTTTAACTCGGAAATCAAAATTAGTTTCCGTTTGTTGGAAACGAAATTAGACTAACAAATCTTTACAACGGTATAAAATTCATCATCTAAACATTTTTGTAGAATTTATGGCGAATTTTTAAACTTACTGCTATAATTCAAATTCCAACGGTATAACTTCTCCCTATTTCTCTACTTGTCAATTTAGTCCCATAACTTTGCTTCAAATGAATAGAATAAAGCTTGTATTCATATGTTCTCTTTACATCCTTCATCAAAATAGGATTAAACCTTTACTTCTCTAATTTTTTTCTTGATTTGTCGAGATGGTCACCAAATTTCAAGTATAAGGATTCAAGCTTCTTAATTTTGCAAATTAGTCCTCAAATCAACATTACTACCTTAATTCCATCATTTTAACTAAAAAAATTAGATTTACTCCTTCTACATATCCTCTTTGCCAAATAGACCATTCAAGTTTGACAAATTGTCAAAATGGTCACTAATGCGATTAATCGTCGGTTTAGCATTCTAACTTCATTTTCATGTCCCCAACATCATTAATAACAAAAATACACATCAAATTCATAAAAATCAGATCTGGTCCCTTGATTTGAAGCTTGCCGAAATGGCCCCTATGTATTTAACTTAGGGTTTTGCTTCCAAACAACAAATCAAGCTTACTAGATCATTAATCCAACATCACAAACCCTAAGTTATACTTGACTCCATAAACCCTAATCTTCTCTATACAAACCAAAATATACAGGGTTTAAAACCCAACTCAATAACATGATTCTAACATCATACAAGCATGATTCTAACTTAAAATCAGCCATGGATTCATAAAATCATAAAAGCCCTAATTTGTTCATAAACCCTAATTTCTTCCTCATATCAAATCTCATCAACCAATAAAGTATTCTATGAATTATTTACATCAAAATATAGAGCTCGAATTTGTAGTTTGAAAGATTACATAAAAACCGAGATTCGAGGCTTAAATCGAGCTTGGAATTTTTTTCTTCTTTCCTCTTCTTCTTCTCTTGACCAGGGTTTTGAAGAGTATTTTGCTGATAATTCCTTCATATTTTATGTATTTAAGACACTTGTATTATGAAAAATGAATTTTTAATTCAATAAATTCCACTTTCCAAAAATATCATCCAACTAGATCATATTTCTAATTTTCCATTTTGTAACATTCCAACTAGACTTAGTTGGATTTTAATCTGCCACTATTCATCAATAAAAGAAATCTCCCTTTTGGGTGAAATGACCAAAATGCCCATTACCGATCAACTTATTCACAAAATTGCTATTCCATGTCATTTCAATCGATTTAATTTTTCCACTACCTTTTTAACATCCAAATATCCATAAAATGATATTTTATGACTCTTATAAGGTTCATGGAACTATCTCTGAAATTTTAGCTCATTCCGATTTGCCGATAATTACTTAGGACTTTTATTACAATTGCTCGATAATCGAATTAAATCCGTGACTTCATATTTATAGATTTTAGGATCCGATATTATTATATTATTCCATCATCTAATAAAAGTTCATGTATTTCCACTCATTCATATAGATATGGGACATTCCCAGATGGTCATCCATCCTAAGGCCTGAGCATGCTTAACTACGAAGTTCGATCAAAATTCAGTATCTTGAACTGCATTTTTCTTCCTAAAACTTTTATCAACTTTCGTATCATATCCTTTCTTATCCATATACAGATTAAAATAATGACCGAATAATTTTCTTTATTCGAGTCATATATCCGGGCATCACCTAATTATTCGACTAAGAATAACTTTTTACATAATTCTCGTACCAGAATCCGGGTTATGCCAAAATATGTAGTCTAACCCGGTCTATCCATCCATGGAATAAAAATTCTTAATGGTAAAATTCTTCAATAGGGGCTCATACTTTTCCCATCTTTATACTATAGACAACAACTTTTGAATGGCTATCATTTTGGTCACTAAATTTTAAACTTCAATTCCCATTCCAATTTTCCTCGGACTTCAACCAAACTTTGCAAGTACCCTAATTAGCTTGTCATCTATCATCTGATGCTTTTAAATCTTAGAAATTCCTTTTCCATAACCCATAATCGAAGAAATCCTAACTTTTGCATTTTTTGTCATTTTGGCCACTAAGTTAGCTTTTAAGCTACTAACTTAGTAACAAATGACCTTAATACGGTTTAACGAAATTTTGGGGTGTTACACTAATAGAATAAGGGATTTGGGGGAAAATCTGATTTTAAAAGCCCTAGGGATAGCTTCGCCTTTCGCGTAACGGTACATTAACCCGCATACTGGTACTGTTTCTCTGTGTTTTACGTACTGGTATGGTAACTCACGTACCAGTACCGTATCATTGATACTCTATATCGATACCAGTTATAGAGGTAGCGTACCGATACTAGATGCCCAGTGCCGATACCTTCTGCACAAAATGGTCAATTTTGGATGCAAAGAAGGTTATGGGAATAAAGGAAGACTTGTACTATACATGCATGATATATGAGCATATAAATTAAAGCATGAACTAAGATTTTAACATGCAAAAACTCCCATTTCACTAAAACATCATAAAACATTAAGAAGTTTACAACAAACATGAAATTCAACAACTTCAAGCAACTTTTGAACACCAAAAAGGCTCTAAGGTTCAAGAAAGGCTTGTAAGCCCTAAATCTCTCCTAAGAGTCCAAAAACACTCTTTATTTAATGGTTTGGTAAATATGTCCGCTACTTGATTTAAGATGTCTACATATTTTAGAACTACATCATTTTTCAAGACATGATCTCTAATGAAATGACGCCTTATTTCTATGTGCTTGGTTCTAGAATGTTGGATGAGATTCTTAGTCAGTCAAACGGCACTAATATTGTCACACCTAATGGGGATGGTACCTACATCAATTCCATAATCTAAGAGTTGTTGCTTCATCCTAAAGACTGAGCATAACAACTCCCTACTGATATGCACTCTACCTCAGTGGTAGATAATGCTACACTATTTTGCTTCTTAGAAAACCATGATATGAGCATACTACCTAGGAATTGACATGTATTGGATGTACTCTTTCTATCTATCTTACAACCCCCATAATACGCATCTGAGAAAGCATGCAAACTAAAGGATAAGTCTCTAGGATACCGAAGACCTAAACAAGGTATATCTCTAACGTATCTGAAGATTCTCTTAACGGCTATAAGGTGTGGTTCTCTAGGACTAGCTTGAAATTTAGCACACAGGCAAACACTAAACATGACATCTGGTCTACTTGCTGTAAGATAAAGCAAAGATCCTATCATTGATCTATAAAGCTTTAAATCAACACACTTACCTCATTTATCTTTGTCAAGCTTAGTAGAAGAGCTCATTGGTGTGGCTTGAGGTTTCACATTCTCCAAGCCAAACTTCTTGAGCATGTCCTTGATGTACTTAGCTTGATTGATGAAGATGACATCCTTCATTTTTTTTTATTTCGAGTCCCAAAAAGAATGAGAGCTCCCCCATCATGCTCATCTCAAACTCACCTTGCATCAACTTAGCAAACTCTTAACAAAGAAACTCATCAGTAGAATCAAAAATTATATCATCAACATAAATTTGAACTACTAATATGTCTTTTTCATTTTTTTATGAAGAGTGTAGTGTCCACCTTTCTTTTATCAAAACCTTTTTCAATTAAAAAAATTGATAAAAGTTCATACCAAGCTCTAGGAGCTTGTTTCAAACCATGTAAAGCTTTTGAAAGTTTAAAAACATGGTTTGGGTATTTTGTATCTTCAAAATCGGGTGGTTGTTCTGCATACACTTCTTCATTTATAAAACCATTTAAAATGCACTTTTTACATCCATTTGAAAAAGCTTGAACTCATGATAACATGCAAATGCAAGAAACACCCTAATAGCTCCCATTCTAGCTCGGGTGTATAGGTTTCTTCAAAATCAATTCCTTCTTCTTGAGTGTAACCTTGAGCAACAAGTCTAGCCTTGTTTCTCACTATGTTACCACTCTCATCTAGTTTGTTTATAAAAACCCATTTAGTTCCTATTGTAGACTTATTACTAGACCATCAACTAATGTTCATACTTTACTTCTCTCAAATTGATTTAACTCTTCTTGCATGGCCAATATCCAACATTCATCATTTAATGCTTCTTTGATATTTTTAGGCTCTATGCATGAGATAAATGCAACATAATTACAAAAATTATTAAGAGAAGATCTAGTGGTTACCCCTTTGTATGGATCACCTAAAATCTTACCACCATTGACATATTTGAACTCCCTTGGGTAGGAGACCTCCTTTTCCTCTTGAGTCATGTCCTTCAATGCTTCTAGAGGTGGATCTTGTTGTTCTTCTTTTGATGGAACCTCATCTATCTTTGATGATTACCCTCCACTATCATTGGCATAAAAAATCCCTACATCTTCATCACAAGAATCCTTTCTCAGAATGAGGTTATCATTGAAAACCACATGTATAGACTCTTCTACTACTAAAGTTCTCTTGTTAAATACACGCTAGGCTTTAGAGTTTAAAGAATAACCTAGAAAATAGCTCCATCACTTTTAGCATCAAATTTGCCTAAATTATCTTTTCCATTGTTTAAAAAAACATTTACAACCAAATGGATGAACATAGCTAATGTTAGGCTTTTTGTTTTTGAGAAGTTCATAAGAAGTTTTCTTTAAAATAGGCCTAATCATTACGCTATTTATAATATACCAAGCCGTATTAGTGGTTTCCGCCAAAAAAATACTTAGGCAAATTGTTTTCATAAAGTATGGTTCTAGCCATTTCCTCTAAAGTACGATTTTTCCTCTCAACAACCCCAATTGTTAAGGTGTTCGAGGGGCTAAAATATTATGGCTTATACCACTTGAGTTACAAAACTCTTCAAAACCTAGATTTTGAAATTTGGTTCCATGGTCACTTCGAATATGTGAAATAGATTGACCAAAATCGTTTTGATTTGCTTTTGAAAATGTGATGAATTTTTCTAAAGCCTCATCCTTGGTACTTAAAAATACAACCCAAGTATATCTAGAATAGTCATCTACTAAGACAAATGCATATGATTTTCCACCCAAGCTAGTTGTTCTAATAGGGCCAAAAAGATCCATGTGGATCAATTGTAAAACTCTACTTGTAGAAACATCATTAATAGGTTAAAAAAAACTCTTTTATGTTTGCCTTTTCCACAAGCATCACAAATTTTGTCATTTGAAAACTTTATTTTAGGCAAACCTCTTACAAGATCATTTGAAACCAATTTCTCCAAAACACTCATGCTTGCATGCCCTAGTTTTCTATGCCATAACCATGAATCATGCTCATTATTAGCAACAAAACATACATTAGAAATATGAATGTCATCTAAATGCACCATGTATATATTTCCTATGCGATGACCAAGAAGCACAATTTTGTGGGTTTCGATGTTTATAATTTCGCAACCATATAAATCAAAAATCACAACAAAATCTTTATCACAAAGTTGACTTATTCTTAACAAATTATGTTTAAGACCACTGGCATATAAGACATTTTCAATAAGCATGGAAGAGTGATTACCAATGGAACCAATTCCTTCAATTTGGCCTTTGGAGTTGTCACCAAAAGTCACTACTCCTCATCTCCTTAAATTTAGTTCCGAGAATCTACTCTTGTCTCTGGTCATATGTCTTGAGCATCCATTATCAAGGTACCACGAATTTGAACTTGAAGCTTTGGCCTTGTAGCAATGCCCCCTACAAACAAAGAATTATGTCTTGATTTTTGGTACCCAAATCATTTTGGGTCCATGAGTAATAGCTCCCAAATACTCGGTTCCCTTGGGAATCCAAGAAGCAATTGCCTTAAGATTGTTAAAAGTAACAAGTTCCTTAGGAACCCAAACACTCCTAATTCTTTTACCTTTAGAGGGCCTTTAGAAGTCTCTTTGTTTGTATCCATTAAAGTTTCTTTTTACATAGTTGGTTTTTGAAGAATTTCATTTTTTTAAACAAGAATTCCCAACATTGCTCAAAGAAGCTTTAAGATCACCAACTTCCTTTTGATGATCATCATGAACTTTAGAAAGAAGGTTGTTTAAATCTTGATTTTTCTTTTCAAAATCATTTAGTTTGGCTTGTATATCCAAGACCTTCTTCTCAAGTTCTGAATTAGTTTTGGACAAAGAATCATTCTGATTTTTCAAATCGGAAATTATTTTCTTGTTTTTCAAATTTGATTCTTTGTATTTCAAAACTAACTCATCATAAACCTCTTGCAACTCATTGTATTCATCTAATAATTCATTATAAGTAAGATCATTAGATGAGTTGGAGGTTACCTTAGGATCCTCTTCAAAAGTCAGGAGACATAGGTTTGCAACTTCTTGCTCCTCATCTCTTGAAGACTCTTCATCGCTCCAAGTGGCTACATGGGCCTTCTGCTTCTTCTTATTCTCGAAGCCTTTCTTCTTGAGTTGGGGACAATCGATCTTGAAGTCTCCCGGCTTCTTGCATTCATAGCATACTATAGGATCCTTCTCTTCTTCCTTCTTTTGTTCTTGAAATCCCTTCTTTGATTAAACTTTCTTCTTCCTTTGGATTTCACGAATCGAGTGAATTGTTTGGCTAGAATAGCCAATTCCTCATCTTCCTCATCGCTAGAATCACTATCATCTTGTAAAGCTTTGAGAGCAATTCTGATGTTCTTCTTCTCCACTTTTTTTCTCGACCTTCATCTCTTCATTCCTCTTTTCTTCATCTCTTCCTTTCTTCATTATTTCGTGGGTGAGAAGAGACCCCATGAGAGCATCGAGCTTCAACGTCTTGAGATCCTTTACTTCGATGATGGCGGTTCTCTTACCATCCCAAGACTCGGGAAGTGAATAGATAAGCTTTCAGACAAGCTTTTCCTCTAAAATGACTTCTTTGAATCCTTTGAGAGCATTGACTATGAATGAGAATCAATCGAACATCTTTGAGATGTCTTCATCTGACTCTATCTTGAAGTTCTCGTAGCTTAGATTTAGGACTCCAATCTTGGTCTCCTTTGCTTTGTTGGGGCCTTCGTACATAACTTCTAACTTTTCCCGTATCTTCTTTGCACTAGTGCAAGAAGACATCTTTGAGTACCCATCCGGTCCAAGTGAGCAAAAGAGTATATGCATGGCTTTGTCATTGATTTGTAATTTCTTCCGATCTTCATCAGTCATCCCATGCTTGGACTTCAAAACTAGTCGATCACCTTCTCTCTTCATCATATGAGCTGGTCCATCTTCTACTACATCCCATAAGAGGTAGTCATTGGATTTGATAAAGAGCCTCATAAGATTCTTCCAACAGGGATAGTTATCCCTATTGAAATATGGAGGTTTGGTGATGGATTGAGACTCATAGAGGTGGTTACCGGAAGTAAATGCCATGACTTGATCTTCTATTGATTGAATCACCTTCTAGTATCGCCTCAACGGTTGTTAAACCTTTTAACAAGGTTTACGTCCACTACCTTAGCTTCCTACTAAGGATTTCAACAAATTCACTAAAGAATTCTTCCCCTTTTCTAGGCTTAGGAGGCAACCGTTACAATATCAAAGCTTCCTGCCCAAAGCTTTGATAGACTCACTCTTTTACAACGAAAGAATATGGAAAATGAATAAAATCCTCACAAGGTAGAAATTTGCCCAATTACAAGATCACTCAACCCAATTCTTGAAAATAAAAATCACAATAAAGCTCACTCAAAAGGGTTACAAATATTTGAATCTAATAGGCTCAAGAATGTTGGATTTTTGCTTGAATGCTTGAGAGTTTATCAATAGTTGTTGTATCAGCTTTGGAGACTTCAATTTATACCCCTTCATTGATTTCTAACCGGTTGGGGAATTGAATATAGCCGTTAGAGAGCAAATTTCTCGCAATAAATGATGTCTGTCAACCCCAAGTATCGGTACGTGAATCAGAGTATCGGTGCCTGCCCAATATAGAAATAGCCGTTATAAAGCAAGGCGTACCGGTACTCGAAGTTGAGTAGCGGTACGAAGATAGGGGTACCGAAATGCAAAGGCCGTACCAGTACATGAATTGCTCACTAGAATTTTAAGGCAATATGGTATTAGTACGCATATAGCTGTACCAGTACTCATTTGAAAATTTTAATTTTGCCTTAAGGAGTATCGATACGAGAAAGGCATACAAGTACTCAATTTGCATTCGATGTTTGAATAAAAGCTTCAAGTATAGGTACGCAATATGGCGTATCGGTACTGGATTTACATTCGATCTTTTGAAATCCAAACCACGTATCGGTCGCTTGTAGCCGTACCGGTACTGGTTTTACATTCAATGTTTTTGATTGTAAAGGGCGTATCGGTACTCAAAGTACCTTATCGTAAGCTGTGGTAGTTTTGGCCTATTTCACTTGGAAAAACTCATCGAATGTGTTTTTAAAATATTTCAAACGTTTGATTTAGTTTAAAACAAAAATTAACTTTGTTCGAATGCATAGTGAGTAATTCATGCTGGTTAAAATTTTATTTTAAAAGGATTTATTATTTTAAAACTATTTGTTATATCAAAATCAATTTAATACAAGTTTAGCACATATGCTCCCCGAACATCCATACATCTCACCAAGAGATAAGAAGCATCAAGCCAACCATTACAAATGCCCCAAGGCATATTTCATTCATTACGATTATTAATATAAGTCTTTTAAGCTCATTCACGACATTATCATTAGATCATCTCATTATTCGCAACAACTAGTCCACATGGGTGTCCCTTCAGCACACAACAAGGACCCCAATCTCCACACAACATTAGCAGATCCACCATGGATCCTTATGGGTTATTAATACGAGCAATCCACTCAACAATTAACTAGCCATTAGCCATTTATTCCACATGTAGGTTATAAATCCTTATTTCTCAGTTTTAGAATTCATTTATACCTTTAGGGACCCATTGGGCCCTTTACCTCAAATTATAGAACCTCCGAACGCAAACTAAAATTTCAAAATTGCCCAAAAGTATCATGCCCCTCTAGGTACCAGTACTCCTCCATGAGTATCGATACTCAATTTAAGTTCAAAAGAAACAGGTCCTGAAGACGTACCGATACGCTCAACACCATATCAATACTTAGTATCAGTACGTGAACCACCCTGTACCGATCCTTACCTGTATCGGTACTCCCATATTTGTGTACTGGTACACGAAAGCCTTCCTGAGGCAATAGAATAGTAGTACCAATATGCCCCTAGCGTATCCATATGCAAAATCGCCACTGGAATTCCTAATAAACATGGGTACTGATACACGATCAGCTATATTTTCACATGAAGCCCTTTTTTACTAAGGCGTAACGAGATTTCGAGCCTAAATTTTAAAATCTAGAGCACGGGATTTCACAATCCCTACCTTTAACCTAAATGGTTTGCCCCAAAATGTTCCTACATGTTATTTAAGGTATATTGGGTGGTTTACTACCTATTTTACACATTAACAACACTTGATTCTTGATTTACCATTAAAGGGGTTTAAAGCCTCTAAAATCCAAACTTTGCAACTCAAAATCATAAATCACACAAAGCAATTATTTTAGGATCCTCATGAAATGAAGGAGTCAAAAATGTACTGACCTTAAAGCAAAAACCAGAAATAAATCAACAACCAAGCTTCTTTCTCCTCTTTTCCCTTATCTAAGCTTCAAACCCAACTTCCACCAATAATAGAGATGTTTACCTAAAATGACAGATCTTTGAATGCTAAAAAACTTCCTCTTGATGGCCAATCTGCGATTCTCACTCCACAACAACAAGTTTGCAACTTTCTCTTTGGTTTTGGGATGGAAAGAAGAAGAAGATAGAGAGAAAAAGATGGGAACAAGGATGACTTCATCCCTCTCCCTAATTGCAGAAAATTAAAGAGGATATCAACCTTTGGGGGAAATTACCATGTTGCCCACTCAATATCTCCTTCCCCATCCAATCACAAGCCCAATAACATATGGAGGCCTACTAAACTCTCATGAAGCCCATCACGACCCTACAAAAATCCCGAACATTCAACTCGACATGGTGGTCCAAGAACTGGGTCAACGCCCATCGTTGACTTAAAAATTCAGGTCGTTACAACTATCCCTTCCTTTAAGAAATTTTATCTTCAAAATTTAAACGAATGAAGGAGATGAAACCAAAATAGATTCAATCATTTCACAACTCATAAAAGATCACCTTGATTTGGGAGAGTTCTCCATTATCCTACTTTATTGAAACCATAACACTAAACCACTTGTTCCCAACATTTTTCTCAAAAATTCTAGAAACCCAAACACCACAACCATTAGCACCCACAATGAAACGTAAAGCATGGCAACAAACCAACCCCAAGTTATTCTATCCAAACACCAACCTAAGAAACTCAACTCCAATGAAATCCATCTCGGATAACAATCCTTCCTACAAGCATTCATCATTCATACTCTGAACTTAGACCTGATTCTAGATTTTAAGCGTTGCACCATCTCCAAGATACATTGCCAGGAACACATCTATCTATC
Source organism: Hibiscus mutabilis (assembly GCA_019671005.1). Taxonomy (NCBI): domain Eukaryota; kingdom Viridiplantae; phylum Streptophyta; class Magnoliopsida; order Malvales; family Malvaceae; genus Hibiscus; species Hibiscus mutabilis. The sequence goes on along the minus strand of CM033734.1, from coordinate 38,444,047 downwards.
AACAATACCCTAGACAGACATTACAGGACATGCAAAACCTTGACCACCGGATCTTACCATTAATCTACCTTGAACTAACAACTTTTCCTCATGGCTCGGCCAACCCATGGGAAACTAGCACTTTACTTTATCTGACCTTACAGCCCATATGAACGATAACTACTTAAGATTCATGAGATTCCACCATTCAACTACTTGATTTCGAGAAATGACCATTGTTACTTACGAACTCTCACAAGTAACCCAACTCACCAAGATATCCTCAAAGATCTAAACATCTTCTTCCAAACCAATCATTTAATCTCAACTAATGATTGTACAGAAACATATAACATTTCTAAAAAATCGTCAAATTGTCTCTCTGACAATATTTCTTTGCAACACAACATAACCAACATCCTGTTACTCACAACATAGATGTTAAGCCCACACTTCCGTTGCGCTACTCTAATATCTTCAATGCTGCTTGTCTTACCTAAGACACCCACCACAAGATGGTGCACTAACCAGCCCAACGTCTTCACGGCCTGTCCATAGGCTTCAACCATCGCCTTGACCATGCTTACCACAACTTTACTTCACCTTCGCCATGATTTTTTAAACTTGAACAAACACACGAAACCCTTATTACCCTACAACCAAATACAAGGTCATCATTCTCAAGAACCAAACAACAATCTTCCACTATTACACTTTAGCTTAACACATCTAAGGCCCCCCACAAGCCACTCTAATCCATGCACGTCCTAAGGCGAAACATTTGGCAACAACACTCGTATGATCGCTTGCACAAGTGAGTCTCCTACAAAGAGTTTGTTAGGTTCCATACCACAGAGCGATGGGCACTAACAACAAACTCAACCTTACCCTTATCGTGGTTCTAAACCATGATCAAATGGTAAAACTGTCAATTAACCAAGGGTACCTCCATACCCTCTAAACGTCGACAACTCTAAAGCCTAAAATTCTGAACCCTCGGTCTACAACGCAAGCTAGGAACATCTTATAACATACATAACCTTCCTTGAGCTATCACCATGGAGCACAACATCCATCTTAGATAGGTAAATAGTCTACACATCTAACACTAACAACCAGATTCAAATAATCTGAAACTTCACAACTTCTCGCTCTCAACTTACAGCATACTTTACACTCTCAACAACCATCTATGGTAAAAACTTATCTAGCAGAAGATGCAATTCCAATTACCATCCAACGCAACAACAAACCCAAGATTTACCAAGATACACATTCATAAGAACCAACTCATTACACATCTGAAGAGTTAAATGGCTATCAAAGCAACTAGAACTGAAACAGAACTTAATTACCTGACATATCCTCGGTCGTAACGCTGTCATCCCTAGATTGAGGAGCATGCCTTCTAGCAACACATTTTACGTTAACCCTAGTGGTATATCTCATAAAACCTTCACCTCGATATCCTAAAAGTGCCCTAGCTCCTCCTCTAGCAAAACTCTGATCATGTCAGGAAGTAGCCAACCTCTAAGATTGAGCTGGTGTATCCTCATCCATAATTGGGCAGTCCTTTGCCATATGTCCTGGTGCCCGACACCTATAGCAAACCCTTCAAAGTAAAAAGTACACTCTAAGTTGATGTCATCTACAATGCTCGTATGTTGGTGGATGCGACACTCTAACAGAACCATCAGTACTTCCTTCTAGAGTAGAAATCAAAGATCCCCTACGGACCCTTAATCTAGATCATGAACTGACTCTCGGTAGCTGGTCTAAAGCAACCCTCTTCGAACCATTCAAAGTGCACAACCTCTTTTGTGGAACTTGAGAAGAACCTCTAACATCCTGGGTCCAAACAACATGGCCTCTAGAGTCCTCAAACTAATTAGATGTCGAACCCTGAAGTCACTCAAGTGCCTTTGCACTATTGGCTAACTCAGAGAATGTCCCAAGCGGACCTGCTGTTACGTGCAACTGAAGGTCAACTTTCAATCAATGTCTGGACCTCTTACTCTTCAACTCCTTGGTGGCAACCAACTCTGGGGCATAATGGCTCAACCATAAAAAATCTTACTCATACTCAAACACTATTCAATCCCCCTGAACTAGATGCAAAAACTAATCTTTCATCTCATCCATATAAACCTCACCGATGTACTTCTTCCTGAACTCATCCATAAAGGTATCCCATTTAGGAAGTACAAGCTGTAAACCCAACTCAACGGTCTCACACCATTCGTGTGCATTACCCTTAGGAAGGGAGACAATACAATCAAGATAATCCTTCTGGCTTCCTCTCGTTTATCTCAAAATTCTCTAGGTATCGCACAACCACTGATCAGCTTTAATCAGGTCATTTTTACCTAAACCCTTGAAATTTTTAGGCCCAAGACGGTGAAGCCTCTCAACAAGAGTCTTGGGAGGTGTCTCAAATTGTCTCAAAATATCTTGTACCACTTGTAAAAGGGCAGAGGTAAGATCACAAAAATGACTCGCATCTCCATTACTTATTTCTTTTTTCATCAAATCTTTTCTGAAACACAAGGTAACAAGGTGGCACATCAGGATTTTTAGTCTTGTAAAGTACAACTCAAATTTAGGGACTTGTATTCACTAGACACCTTACCATGACCTTTATACCACCCCATGGTTTTTTAGAACCGACTAAACCTAAGCTCTGATACCACTAAATGTAACACCCCGGTCTCGATTCAGATTTGAAGTATTAGATTTGGGTCTCCCAAAACTAACCCATCAAAATTTTCATTTAAAACCACAAGTTTGATGTTTCACAAAACACTCATTTCCATAAATCTACATAATTAAATAACATAAAATGATTTTACAAAATAGGAGCTCCAATTAAAATACATCGTTTGACCAATTAATAGTAAATCAAATAAAGTTGCAGACTCGACTGTGGTAAGGTCCTATGAATACAATCAGTCCAAACTAAAACATCAAGTACTATACTTCGAAGGTGGCTCAGTGATGGGAATTCCCCTTCGATGTGATCCTACAAAAGGAACATGTCAACCTACGCACAAAACAAACCATAATTCCACACGCTGAGCTTACAAAGCTCAGTGGTACATTTCTACACTATCGCAAATCATGAATATCATAAAACAAGCATGCATGATAATATAAATAAAAGTGCACAGAAAGGCTTCTCAATATTAATGATCATCTTCTAGCCTACCCTAGCTAGAGTTCACAAATCTATCTCAAGGCACAATTAAAAATATAAGAAGTCTCACATGCCATCCCAGGCTTACCATACTTGAGGTCACACAGCCCATCGAGTTTACTCGAGCTCACACAGCCTACTGAGTTATAAATATTGTACCCTAATCACATAGCCCTAGGATAATATAGCCAACATCAAATGCCAACACAACCACATAAATAACATACATTCCCTAAAAAATGGCCGATGAAGCCCTATATTACTCGTGCTCACATAACCGTCAGGTTACCTGTAATCACATAGCTATCGATTTAATAGACCATATCAGGATCACCATAGCCACAGATACGTCCCAGACTTACTTGGATCACAATAGCCACAATCAGTCTTTACCCGAGGTCACTCAGCTAATCAGGTTACTCGAGTTCACATAGCCTACTGAGTTATGTTTCCTGATCCGATTCACCATAGCCACGGATATGTTTCAAACTGCATCCATATCATATAGCTCGTGGATACGTCAGATGTACTCGATCACACAGCCTGAAGTACACATCTTCTTATATAAGTGCCCTTACACTGACTCTAGGATACTCAGATTCCTAACCAAGATACATAATATAACATATGCTCCCCGAGCATCCATACATATCACCAAGAGATAAGAAGCATCAAGCCAACCATTACAAATTCCCCAAGGCATATTTCATTCGTTACGATTATTAATATGTCTTTTAAGCTCATTCACAACATTCTCATTATTCGCAGCAACTAGTCCATATGAGAGTCCCTTCAACACACAACAAGGACCCCAATCTCCACACGACATCAACCGATCCACCATGGATCCTTATGGATTATTAATACGAGCAACCCACTCAACAATTACCAAGCCAATAGCCATTTATTCCATATATGGGTTATAAGCCCTAATTTCTCGGTTTTAGAATTCATTTTATACCTTTAGGTACCCATTGTGCCCTTTACCTCGAATTATAGAACCCTCGAATGCAAACTCAAATTTCATAGGCATATTGCCCAGCGAGTACCAATACTCCTATATGGGTATCAGTACGCCCCTCTAGGTACTGGTATTCCTCCACAAGTACCAATACTCAATTTAGGTTCGAAAGAAATGGGTCTTCATATTGTACTGATATGCTTACCCCCATATCGATACTCAGTATCGACATGTGAACCACCCCATACCGATCCTCACCAGTACTGATACTCCCACTTTTGCGTACCGGTACACGAAAGCCTTCCTTAAGCAATAGAATAGTAGTACCGATACGCCCCTAGCATACCGGTATGCAAAAATGCCACTAGAATTCCTAACAAGTATGAGGTACCGATACGCGATCAGCTTTACCGGTACGCCCCTCACATGGTGCCCACTTTCTTACTAAGGCGTACTGATATAGACCACCCCGTACTGGTACACGAGCCCAAGTTTTGAAATTTGGAGCTCGTGATTTCACAATCCCTGCCCTTAACCTAATTGGTTAAGCCCCAAAATATTCCTACATGTTATTTAAGGTATATTAGGTGGCTTACTACCAATTTTACACATTAACAACACTTGATTCTTGATTTACCATTAAAGGGGGTTTAAAACTTCTAAAACCCAAACTTTGCAACCCAAAATCATAAATCACACAAAGCAATTATTTTATGATCCTCATGAAATGAAGGAGTCATAAATGTACTGACCTTAAAGCAAAAACCATAAATAAATCAGCAACCAAGCTTCTTCCATCTCTTTTCCCTTATCCAAGAATCAAACCCAACTTCCACCAATACTAGAGATGTTTACCTTCAATGACAAATCTTTTCATGCTGAAAAACTTCCTCTTGATGGCCAATCTGAGAGTCTCACTCCACAACAACAAGTTTGGAACTTTCAATTTGGTTTTGGGATGGAAAGAAAAAGATAGGAACAATGATGACTTCATCCCTCCCCTTAAAATTGCAAAAAGATGGGAGCATGGGGGCCTACTAGACTCTGATGAAGCCCATCACGACCCAGCAAAAATCCCAAACATTCAACTCGACGTAATTGTCCAAGACCCGGGTCAACGCCCATCGTTGACTCAAAAATACAGGTCGTTACAAGTTCCTTTTATAATAATGCTAGATATGATTGAAAAGAAAATAATGTTTTTACCTGAGCACAAAATAATTTAACTCGAACACAAAATAAATTTAATTTTGACAAAAAAACCTAAAACAAAGTAAATAATAAATATGACTCTAAATTATATAAAATAAATAATAACAAAATTAAGCTGAATTTAGCTACAAATAATCAATAAAATATTAAAATCTAGAATAAATAAAAAATCTCATACTAAACTCGTATATGTCGAAACTGGATTTCGTTCGTTGTTGAGGCCAAACCTAAACAGTCCTAGCTAGCTATGCAAACCCAAATAAATAATCTGGCCTGATTTAATACCAAATCCAAAACAACAACCAAATAACCTAAAACCCCCAAACCTGAATATCAGAACCCTTGGTCTCTGTTGGTGTCGTTCGTTCATATGATCCTAGGCAACCACCACTAGTCAAACACATTCCAAACAAACTCTACCCAGATGAAAATTCGATAGCGGTGTACGTGAGTTTACTAGTCCTAGCATTTACAATGATTGGGGTGGGTCGAACCACATACCAATTACGCTCAATCTGGGGGACAGCGGTGTATGTGAGTTTACTAGGCCCTATCGCTTTCTAGCAGCGTGGAATGACTAACCAGAATTCCAACCTTTCATGACAAATGCTTGAGATGACGAAAAGCGATGCATGAAAATATTGTGCAGTTTTAGCACCACAACAAGGAATGGGATGAAATGTTTTTTGGGCATATTGGTAAGTAAAAATTGCTAATGCTTGCTTGGCTTCAAGGGATTGAGAGGTCGTTGGAACAACGGGAGTCGGTGTATCTCTTGAACCTTGAGGTGGAGTTAAAGTAGGGATTAAATTTTGTTCTCGAACAGGATAAAAGTGCGTGACATCAAAAGTCCCGTAATGAGTGGATTACAAAAGGTGATCACAATACTTCCTTTTACCATGCTAGCACAATGATGAGACGCAAACGTAATATTGTACGTATGCTTGAAATGGATGACGGTAACTGGTGTGATGATCCAGCTCCTCTAAAAGCTCATACCTGCCATTTTCTCTAATTGTTGTTTAGTAGTGAAACCAGACAAGAAGCAAGGTGGATCTCGAGAAGGCCCATGACAGGCTCGAATGGGATTACATTGAGGAGACTCTGATTCTTATGGGTATGCCTCGCAATTTGGTGGCATTAATTACACTATGAATTCTCTTACAATTATTTTGGACTATTGTTTTGACATTATTTTTGGGATATTTAGGTAATTCAGACTTTAGGACATTGTATTTTGGGAATATGTTTCAACATGCATTTACATACTTTACTACGAATGTTTTATTAAGTTATCAGAATAATTTTTATAACGTTTGAGTTTTATAAATAATTATGATATTTTATGATAATTATTATTTAATTGTAACTTTTTTATAAAATATTGAAACCTAAAATTTGTTACTTGAGGAAAAAATGTTGAATCTTGATTTCCTAAATTCGACATTTTCTTCTAAGCAGAGTTTAGGGGGTTACCTTTAGTGGTATCAGACCTGAGTTTAAACCCTCATACTATGAGGCTCACAATGAATATTTTTTAAATAAACATTATGACTTTTGCATGCATTTAAAATATTTTGAGATAAATGAAAATTTTCTAAAAAACCTATTATGGTTTCGCTTGTTTTTTTATTAAATTACTTTCAACAGTGTTTTAATTCCGAGACTCCAAGTACATAATCTAACTCTAGGTTAATGCTTTTGCAGATAAGTTGTTATGCCGCCGTGTAAGAGATTTAGTTTTGCAATTGGTCGAGGTCAAGGCCGAGGTCGAACCACCGCTTCTGAATGTGATCCTCTGCCCCTTGTTGAGCTGGAAAAAATTAAAATAAGATACCGGATAATGAGGAGCACTGTTCATTGGGAGTACAACAGTCTGGAAGTGATGACTCACTTGATGTTGAGGATAATGAGACGGTTCAGTCGGATTGTGCCATGGTGAATCGAGAGTTGTTGTGATATCTTTTCGTCAGATAGAGGGTTCGAAGAAACCCATATCTATAGAATTTTTAGCTGATGGGATGAAGATGTTTAAGGGTATAACTGGTGTAGATCTAGATGATGTAGAGTATTGGATGAAGAAATTACAACAGTTGTTTGTTGAGATGGATTATCATGCCAATCAGAAGTTAAGGGTCGTTGTATTGTTGCTGGGGGTGAAGCACAAAATTGGTGGGAGTCAATGGAGGATACGTTACCATCTAGTCGACTCACGTGGGAGTATTTTTGAAAGTCATTTGATAATCGATATATGGGAGCGAAGTACCCGGCGAAGTGTTGAGCTAATTTTATAAATTTGAAGTAGAATAATACGACAGTTAATGATTACGAGATAGATTTTTTTGAGGCTGGTCAAATATGCTCCTAAGTTAGTTATGATTGAGAAAGATAAGTGTGATTGGTTTTTGAAGAGACTCTATCTACCGATTCAGAAAGATGTTGCTACGCATCAATATAAGGTGTTCAGTGATCTAGTTGGTCGAGCTAAGACTGCTGAGAGGATGGATTCACTCATGAAAGATGAGGAACTTCAGAATACTGATAAAGTCAAGATGCAACCAGACATAACTTTTTAGCCAAGTTCTGTCAACCTATCTGGAAACAAGAGTAGAGATGAGTTTGATTCTCAAAGTTATCAAAGTGTGAGACCTACAATATCGACATTTTCGGCTGGCAGCGTGGGTAGTCCAAATTTTCCTTACCCTATTTATGTATTAGTTACTATAATAAGAAACATAACGTAGAGTGTAAATAGAGGAAATGAGTGTGTTTTAGATATGGTTCCCAGGATAACTACTTAAGAAACTATCCATGTCCACCTATCGGTTCATTTGTATAGAGTCAGTTACAAGCATCGGTTCAAGAACCTCCTAAAGGCAGATGGAAAAGTAGGTCAATTGCTTCTGGTACTGCTGGTAGAGGTAGACATGGTTAGAGTGATAAATTAGCTAGATCCGAGACTAGACGGCCAAGTTTAGTGTATGCGACTGGAACTTTTAATGGTTATGTGGATGCATCTGAGGACATAGCAGGTACATTTTGTTATATTCAGTTCTTATTTTTGTTTTGATAGATGATGAATTCATAATGAGAAAGTATAAGTATGTGTCGATTAGTTTTGGAATCCATTGCTAAGTCTAAAAATTTCGAGGATGAAATTTCCTCTAAGGGAGGGAGAGTTGTAACACCCTAAATTTTTCCCAATTCGAAAATCCCAAATTCAGAACCCTAAGATTTGGGAATTTAAATTAGGAATCCTAATTGAGAAATTGGGAATTGGATTATCCTAAAACAAATTTAGTGGCCTAATTGTTTAAAAGTGGAAGTTTAAGGACCTCTTTGCAATGTGGGTAAAATTTAGTGTAACACCCCCGACCCAGATGTCACAATTTGGGCTTCAAGCCTAAACCAAAACCATAAAATATCTCAAACTGGGTTTAGCCCAAACCAGTTATTTTCCAAAACATTTAGATCCAATAGTTGAAAACATAGATAAACAATTTAAATCATTACAAAGAAGCTCTACTTTAAATTAAAACATTTAAATATTCTACTTGATAAATACAATCTCAAAAGTGAGAATTACAGACTCGACCACGTAAGGTCCTATGAATACATAGCCCACTAAACACAAGTATCGTATTCTAGAACACCCCACGTGCTGGAATTCCCGTACTAATGATGCTTTTCAATCCCACGATTCGATGATCAACCTACGGACAAAAAACTACAATTATGAGCGTTAAGCTTACAAAGCTCAATAGTACACATCTACTATACTATACTTCATGCTAATCATAAACATAAGCATGCAAGCTAGTACGAGCAATAAGGATGGATAAATAAACATGTGGCGCTACCACTAGTCGCATAAACACATGCTAACATCATAGCAATCATCATACATGGCATGAAAGACCCAACCATACTCGGGATCTCACTAGATCATTCGAGCATAAGCGCACAAGTCATACCATAAACCTAGAGTGAGGCCCAGTGTCACACAGCCTCGGCCAATGTCACATAGCCTCGGGAATATACACGCTCTCTCTGAGTGAGGCTCAGTGTCACACAGCCTCAGGAACATACATTCGGCATCTCTAACCATGGTGTTGCAACACTCTTCCACTGGGTATCTAGATCCCACCAATTATCGAGTCAACCAATCAAATGCCCATACTTGGCATGTATCAGCACATGATCCACCAAGGATCCCTATGGTTTGCTATTACAAACAAGTCACCCAACATTACCAAGTTATTACTCATTATGCTCGTATACGAGGTACAATTCTTGATTTCTCAGTTTTACTATTCATTTTACCATATTAGAGGCCCATTGGGACTTAGTCTACGAATTATAGGTTTTCCAAACTCAAAATGTAATTTCTAGGTAGATTGCCCAGAGAGTATAGATACTCATTTTAGAGTATCGATACTCTCTTGTTGGTACTGATACCCACTAATGTGTATCGATACTCATCTAATAGTGCTGAAGGGGTTTAATCAAAACCCCGTACCAATACTCGAGGCCATGTATCCACACACCACCGGTACTAATACCCCCAAGTGTTCTAATACCCAAAATTGCTACTAGAATTCCTAGATTCCACAAGTACAGTACAGGTCGACCCATACAAATACGAACTGAATTCGTATATTGGTGCAGCTAAAGCCCGTACCGATACTCTACTAACAGATTCATACCATTTTTTTGAATTACAATTTTACAACACCTTAATCGATCCTTAAAGCTTATGAAAGTTATTAAGGTTTTTTTACTGACGTATTCATTCAATTATTATTAATTATCGGCTTCATAATCATTTATTCAAGTATTATCACTTATCAATCCATTTAGTATAATTTCCATTGAACATGCCAATTCAGATCTCAAAACTCAAGCAACACAATCATGTAAATCAACCAATAAGATAATCATATGTTTATTCAACGACCCTACATGATCACTAAAGCTCATAATAGTCTCGAATATTCTCAAGTTCATCAGGCATCTCAATATTTTCCAAGTCTCGTAATACCGATCTCAACACATGCTTATTCTTACCAATTTACAGATACTAATACGCAAGGAAATCACATTTATGATGCTCATGAAGCAATAGGAGTTTGAGGTGTACTAACCTTAAGCCGATATCACTAAAATACTTATCCGAGCATCCCCATACTCTATTGGGTCTAATATTTGATCCTGAATATTCCTCAAATAAATATGAATATGAAAATATATTAATTCGATGTATCTTGTATTCAAATCACAAGGTCAAACACGTAAAAACAACTTACCGAGTTTGGAATTTAGCAAAACAGACTATGCCAAAGGACTTAGAACATCGAGAAACCCCTAGGTAGGGTCCCCTGAAAAAATTCAACCATCGATCAACGGTCGGTCAACGGCCCGGTGATCTGGTGCAGCGTAGTATACAACAACTAGGCTGCACCCGCGGTAAATGCTCTAGTGCGGCAAAGAGTATGTGCACCCACGTACCCCAATCTAGTGTGGCGTGGTGCACCACAGCATGGTGCACCCACCTGGAAAATGTACGCCCCTCCTTGGTGGTGGCGTGTGAAGGGTTCTTCGGTGGTCGAACGGCGGCAACGAGCTCTAACCTCGTTATCTTGACATTGGGGAGCACGCCAGAGGCCTCAAAATCTAATTTTTAGCCCTAAAACCACCTCAATATAACTTGTTTTCCCTTACCCCGATGAATGGCAACGACGGCAAGGTGACCACCAGTCGACTTGTCTTGGCTAGCACTTTTTACTGGTGACGGCGGTTTCACAAACGGAGGCTCATATGGCTATAGATCGGAGTTTAAAATTTTCTCCCTCATTTTCTCTCCATCTTTCTATTTTATTCTCTCCCCCATCAAATAAAATCTTTTTCCCCTTATCCCACCTACCACACACTTTATCTCTTTCCTCTCATATTTTAAAATTCAAACCACTCTCAAATAAAAAAAGATGATAACCATTTTAAATAAAATCCCAACACCATATTCTTTCTTTTTTGCCATAAGGCCCAACATAAAGGCCCACTACTCAGGTCCAATACCCGATTTTCTAACCCAAAAATTAGGTTGTTACAACTCTCCCCACCTTAAAAGAAATTTCATCCTCAAAATTTACACCAAACTAGAGAAGATGCTAAAACTTTTATAACTCTCTAACGTTCTCAAACATATCCCGCTGCGCTACTCTGATCTCTTACAATACTTATCAGCTATAACCCTTATCTTCTAACAGTACAATTCCAATACAACTGACCATTTCTTTTAAGGAGATCCATCACCATTTGGTGCATAACCTAAACCATGTAATAGACCCAACGATATCTTGAAAAAAATATCATACTATTACATCCATAACTCCACATGATCTAAAAGAATAGGAAGTTAAACAACCATTGGATCGAAAATGAAACAATTCCTCTCATGGTGACTCCCTGAAAGAGACTAACTCTGATGGCATCCTTTATCAAAATTATTGCTTACCCGGTGTAAGACTTTTGAAAATGATCAGCGTCTCAACTTGCCTCAATAACTTACCTTAAACTCGGCATGATAACTCATATCGGCAACTAGTACCACTCCTACTAACTCGGTTCATGCAAGAGTCTTACACTCTAAAATATAACACATTTGGAAAACATGTCATATGTACCATCACTCGATATGTCATCGCAAGAAATCCCTCCAAGGGATAAGGTTCTATCACAAACCTTGAATCTCGTATCAAAAAGTAACATGTACACACCGCAGTGTCGTACAACCCAACTCGCAAACAAACCAAACAGACATTCCATCTGGATCTCACATTTATCAAAAATATCAAACGATGCCCACCATGGACTTTATCATTACATCAACATAATCCCAACAAAACCGTGCACTCACAAGTCCTTTACAAGATCCATGGTCATCTAATTAATTCCCACCGATGAATATCGAAGCATCACAAAAACTCTAAGGAAGTCTATGTTTGACTCCTAAGTGATGGCAAGTCAAACACCTATCACTATCTCAAACACAAAGCTCCACATTATCTCCCAAACCAATGACAAAAGTTAGGTATAAACTGTCTCTCTCAAAATTCACCATATTCTGACCACTATACCATATAAGAAGAATCTCTTCCCTTGACATGTTGTAGCGACCTCTTTTTTCTTTAAAAATCGAAATCGCTAAAAAAGGGAAAGTAATCTGATTTTCCTTTAACTTTCTTGGAAAATATTTGAAATTCGTGGGGAAGTCCTTTCGAAATTCGTTTTTTTGGAAATAAAGACTTGGAGTCGCCACCGGCCACAAAGGTAGGTCGGACACCATAAAGCCAGAGATTTGTTTGAAAGCGGGTTCGGGAGTTGGTTGTGTGGGGAAGGATTAGCACCCCCATCACACCCGAAAATCTGTACCAAAATATATGTTGCTTTTAATTTATAGAAATATTTTAAATTTAAATTGAATTTAATTAAGTGTTCTTGGTTGAATATGGACTTCAATTAAATGGTCTTTTGTCAAATTGGTGGGCTTGAATTAATTAAACATTTAATTAATAAGGGTGACGCTATATTGGACCATAGATTAAACTGACATCAAATAAGCCCGACTGTCGTGTTAATTTATGGTTCAAATTTCGTACTTCACCTTTAAGCATGATGCAAGCATTTAAAAATGATGTCATGACTTATCAACTTTTAACTCAAATTAAGGTTTACCTTCGGAAGGTGAGAATTAATTCGAATATTTGGTCAACATCCATTGAGCCAAGACTGTTACGACACAAATATAAGAATTATTAAATACCTTCTTTGACTCAACGGCATAGTGTGTCAGCTACATCTACTACTTGGAGAGCCACTCTGCGCACTTGAGCGATTACACTCTTCATGTTAGTGTATCTCTCTCTTGTATTTCTCACTTGGCTTTTTGTAGCTGGAGAGTTACCTTTTTGATGTTTTCATAGCTGGCTTGCTTGTAGGCTTCAGCACGAATCTCGCTCATATACAAGGAACTTCGGAGCTCATTTATTTGTTCTTTGAGTGCTTCATTCTCTGACTGAAAGACGTTGGATCTAGCCCCACTATATTATAGACTTGCTTTCAAAATCTCATTCATAGCTGGAGAGTTACTTTTTTGATGCTTTCATAGCTGGCTTGCTTGTAGGCTTCAGCACGAATCTCGCTCATATGCAAGGAACTTCAGAGCTCATTTGTTTGTTCTTTGAGTGCTTCACTCTATCTTGTAACTCTTTCTAGAGGGCATCATATCGCTCCTTGATTTCCTTCAACTTTTGTGACAATAATCAAAATCTATTTTCACTAGCCTGACCTTTTCGCTTCTAATACCCCAAATCGTTCTTCAGTTGTATGATACCACTCTTTCACTCTTCAAAGGTGTTACCTAACCCAAGATTCCAGAACATGCAGTGAAGCTCCTGATGCTCATCTTGTAGATTCTTTAATTTCTCGCTCAAATCATCTCTCTCATGTCTGGGCTGATTTTAAGAAAATGAATATCCCTCTTCCAAGATGCCCCCATCCTTGGTTTTTGAATTCGACTCCCTTGAATGATTCACTTCTGTATTATTCAAACCTTGTTGTAGATACTGGTTCTCTTTCGACTTTTCCCTCGAATGATTGTTGGCTCATAGTAGAATCTGGGCCCTTCGTCATCAAAACTTAATGCTCCCATATTGACAAGATCTCTAACTCGGTTTTTCAAAGCCCCACAATTCTCTATAGTATGACCCGAACTTTCTAAGTTGTAACCGCATCTGGCTCGGATGTACTTATCTAGAAAAACTTATTTAAAACTGACATAAATAATTTATTCGAGTTCCAATCATAAATCAATTATCTTAGCATGTAACTCATCACCTAAGGTTATTCTTAACCTTGAATCTTTCCAGAAACGCCAATTATCTTGAAACCATAACTAACTTTAAAGGCCAATCACAACTCAAATAGGTTTAGCAAGTATACATGCCACTATAATAATCAAACCTTAATTAGGATGTCATTACTGTGATTACTTGTTGAGCTTTCGAATTTTGATGCAATACTTTCTCACTCTCGTCTTGATTTACCTACGTGTGTACAATCAAACACACGCTAAGTACAAACTTAGTGAGGTAATAAAGGAAGTAATAACAATTATTTAAACTTCATTCAATTTCATGGCTACATTTATATAGCATGCCAATGCATTAACATTCACGTTGCATTAGTAATTATTTACTATATGCCTTAGATGCATAAACGCACATGATCACTAGATAAGTATACCTTCATATTAATCATATATCAACATAATATAATCCGGATATAAATTTCTTACCGATATACTTGCCATATGTTCCGAGAGTTCACATACTCCCTAATCTGTTTACCATTTATTATCCATTTATTTATAGCCCAAACTAAACATTGAGGACCCTGGATACACAAGTCAAATATGCACCGAAGTGATAATAGACATAAGGTCATCCCCAACCATCCGCACGTTTATAAGGTTGTGCTAACCATCCGCACGTTTATAAGGTCATGCTAACCACACATTAAGTGTCCTTTATGTACACTATAGTGCTCTCCCGGATACCCGAATATGCAGTGTGCTGCTGGACTCTATGCCATGCCAACTATACCCTGTCCCTCAATTGACTTATTTGGGCATAATTTTCGTATTTATTCCATCCATGGCAATGCATATCGATATAATTGAACATGACAATTCATAACCGAAATAATATTCATAGTATACCATGAATAAGATAACATTGGAAAACTATACCCCGTTTGTTGGAAATGAAACTAGACGAAAAAATCTTTACAACGGTATAAAATTCATCATCTAACCATTTTTGTAGAATTTATGGTGAATTTTCGAAGTCACTGCCAAAATTCAATCTTCTACATAGCTTTCCATAATAAACTTCTAATTTATACTAACTTCTTATTTTTCTACATGTCAATTTAGTCCCATCACTTGCTTCAAACCACCAATTCATCATCTTCTTCATCAAATAATTATTCAAAAATAATTCCCTCTAATTTTCTTTCTTTGCCAAAATAGTCACTAAAATGCAAAGGTAAAGATTCAACATCAGTTTAGCATTCTAACATCAATTTCACATCTCCAACATTATTAATTACATAAATACACTCCAATTTCATAAAATTCAAATTCGGTCCCTTAACTTTGAAGCTTGCCAAATTGGTCCCTATATATTTAACTTAGGGTTTTGCTTCCAAACTGTTCAAGGTTTACTCATTCTTGGTTTTTATTCTTGTTTGCGAGTGATTGGGAGAGGATCTCGTAACTCTATCTATTTATATAATATCAGGAGAGTTAGATTCAAGAAACGAATGAGTATGGTCTTTATTCAATCTATTGATGGTGAAGATTAATCTGGCTTAGGAATAAGTTAAGGATTTCAACGGCTAAGAGGAGCGCAAGATTGGTTGTTGTTCACCCTTGATTCACGCATGGATGTATTGTCAAGGCATGCACAATTAGCTAGAGTTTCAACTTAGGGATAAGAAGAAACCATTGAAGAACTCTCTGCCGAACCTTGAAGTTGTTGCCCAGCCGCACAAACAGTTGCCAGTCAGTTGCCCAGTCAACCGTCGATTAGTTGCCAAGGCAACCCCACTGCGCAAGTTGCCACGGCAACTGAGTTGCCCTTGCACTCTTTTACCAAGACGATCCAATTGGCTATCACACCTCAACTCATGATAACCTGGCCTATTCTCTCTCTTTTGATTACATATTCTTTTACTTTATTGCTTTCTAGTTTAGTTGTTAGTTAAAACTCCTACAATCGCCTATTTGTGTTTTTACCTTTTATAGTGCAAGAGACTAGATTCTTGAAGTGGCACCAATCCCTGTGGAGACGATATCTTTTATACTATAACTTGCGACGTGTACACTTGCACAATTGCGTAGCACTTATTACGCGCAACAGAACCCTCAAAGAAAGACTTTTAGCTAACAGACTTTTGAGTATGTACCATAACATTACTTTATCAAATACGGGTCTAATCCTTTCAGATGAAATACTAATTTATTTTTAGTCTCCTTTGATCATCAATACAGAGTTCCTTCAACCTAACCTTTATATCCTTAAACCATAGATTAACAATCATAGGATCTCCATCAATGTCTCTCTGAAAATCTAGTGTGTCAGAACTCTCAATTCTTTTGCAATCGATGCCTAAGCAGGCTGATTCATGATCGCATCTAATGTCTGGAAGAAAAGCTCTTAATCCAGAACATATCATGTTACTTTGGTGCCTCTGCACCAAGCTAAGCTGAGGGTAGAATATTATCATAACCTTATCATGCTAATGAATCACTTATTGATCCATTCGCCTAAACACTTGACACGATTCTTTTACCCTCACACATTGGAATTTAACATTATTATCATAATGAAGTAAGCAATTGCATCCATTTCATCAAGTAAAATCATCAGTAATTCTGACATCCTAGTGACATGTATACATTTTTGACATTTACCATACTTTGTTTAACTCCAGAATCGGGTAAACCTATAGCTCTGATACCAATAAATATAACACCCATTTCTCGTATACGTACATCGGGTACGAGTCAGAAATGTTACGTCTTCTTTAATAAAAAATCAGGGTAATTCAAAACTTTTAGAAAAACTTCTCAATGGTCACCCATCCTCAAATTTCTCTAGCCCAAGCACGCTTAACTTTATTTAAAACCGACAGGAGGGTTTAAGATTTGGTTTTGTGCAGATACAATCAGAAATTGATGCAATTCGAGTGCGAGATTGACTGAATGGTTTCAAGATTTATGGATCCACAATAAGGATCTCGTTGGCACAACATGAATCTCGAGATCGATACTGACAGCGCAAGAGTCAGCCAAGGGTTAAAAATTCTGAGAGTTTGCGTATTAATACCATGAGGGATGGATATTCGGAATGAAAGGTAGGGCGTAAGGAGACTGTGGAATTAGTCGAGGAAGCAAATGTAGGGGTTCTGAGTCGATGCGTAATTGGATGGCATCGAGATTCAATAACTTTGGGAGAACTAGCAGAGTGTTTGAAAAAAGAAGCAATTCACGACTTTTCAATGATGCGTATTGCATGCAACATAATTTTACTAGTGTTAACAGATTTGGAATTACTCCAACATACATTAGACAATGGTTTGCAAACTTTTGTTAACCTGGCTTTGAATTGGGGTAAAGTGGTGAAAGTTGAGGATAAGACAGTTGAGCCGTCATCATTTGAGAGAGGACGAGTGCTCATAGAGACTGAACAATTGGACAGGATTGATGAAATAATTTCCCTCAAAGAAACAACATCACTTGTGTGTGATGGACTCTATGGAGATGGTGGAACAATCTATGGAGGAAGAGGCGGGTTGTGTCGATCGTGGATTAAAAGAGAATTAGGGGAAATAGGTTTAAGCGAGGAAGTGGTTCGATTACAGGGCGTTACTTTGGGCCGATCATCTGCCGGGCCTTTGGAAGAGGAGGCTAGGGTAAAGTTAACTACGACAATAACCTATAAAGAAGGTCATAGAAAAATGAAAAGCATAGCAGAGGTGTCTCGGAGTCTATTATCCCCAGAGGAAAAAGTACTTACCGACAGGAAAGCTATAAAGAATGGGCGTGGCAGACCAAGAAAAGTTTCAAAGCCAACTGACGAGTTCGCAAATGCATCGTTGAGTGAATTAGATTTTGTGAATCGTAAGGAGGTTATTCTTAAAGAAGCAAGGGAAGCAGTAAACTTCGGAAAGATAATTGGCGCAAAGAGAGTTGGGAACGAGAAGAATATTGTGCGCGACATTGCGTGATTTCTTGACGACGAGCAATAGATTTCGTCACGAGAGTGCTGTCATGAAATGTACGAGGTTTGGACTCTTCGGCAAAGAGAAAAGCAGTCCAAAAGTTGTTAAGGCAGCAGCGTGGAGAGATGATTTTTCTGCAGGAAACTAAATTGGAGAGTATTGATGTACATTTGGCGAAAAAGATATGGTATTCGGACTCGTTTAATTTTGTATATTCTCTCTCAAGTGGTTTGTCGGGTGGTGTGCTAGTAATTTGGGAGACGTCAAAATTTGTGTTGCGAGATTCGTTCATAGCCTGTCATTTTGTTATTATTAGAGGATCTTGGGTGTTAGAAAATTGGAATTGTGTCATGGTGTCGGTCTATGCACCATGTAACGTGTCTGATCAAGTAGAGCTTTGGGGTCGATTGTGTACGAAAATACGGTATTTGGATGAGCCGAGTTGTGTGAGGGGTGATTTTAATGCTGTGATTTCCATGGATGAAAGGTGTAATTGTTTGGGGGATAGGCGTGGGATGGAGGAGTTTGTGGAGTTCATGTCCGACACTGATTTGTCAGATTTATCGTTGCAAGGTAAGCGTTATACTTGGTTTGGCTGAGGTAATAAGAGATGTAGGCTGGATAGATTTATTGTGTCTGCTGAATGGATTGATAAGTTTAGTAATCTGTCACAAGTTGGGTTGTAACGAACGATATCGGATCATATCAATATTTGAGACTAGATTATTGGTTTCGTAGGATTGATGCGGCTTGCGAGGTTTTACATTGTGTGTTTTTATAATATGTATCGCGAGGCGAATGATGTCCTTGCGAAATGCGGTGTGGATCGTGTATCTTGAATTAAGATGGGCGTGTGATGGGTGCTTTGGGTGGGTTAGTGTTAGTGTTTGGTATGGAATTGTGTTTTCTTCTTGGTTTGGGTGTTTATTCTCATTTTGTTGTGTGTGTTGGGTAGATTATCATGAGTACTCTTTTCTCCCATTTAGGCTTAGGGGTTTTTTAATGAGGCTTGTGATAATCCCGGTTGTATGGTTGGCTTCTATAATCATACATATCCTTTTCGATCAAAAAATATTAAACCTTAATTAGGATGTCATTACTGTAATTACCTGTTGAGCTTTCCAATTTTGATGCAATACTCTTCTCACTCTCATCTTGATTTACCTACGTGTGTACAATCAAACACACGCTAAGTACGAACTTAGTGAGGCAATAAAGAAAGTAATAGCAATCATTTAAACTTTATTTAATTTCATGGCTACATTTATATAGCATGATATATGCCAATGCATCAACTTTCACATTGCATTAGTAATTATTTACTATATGCCAATGTCATAAGATTTTCATGATTGTTTGTTTATCATAATATGCCTTATATGCATAAATGCATCATGATCACTAGATAGGTATACCTTCATATTAATCATATGTAAACATAATATAAACCAGATATAAATTTCTTACCGATATACTTGCCATATGTTCCGAGAGTTCACATACTACATAACCTATTTACCATTTATTTATAGTCCAAACTAAACCTTGAGGGCCCTAGGTACGCAAGTCAAATATGCACCAAAGTGCTAATAGACATAAGGTCGTCCCCACCATCCGCATATTTATAAGGCTGTGCTAACCATCCACACATTTATAAGGCCATGCTAACCATACACTAAGTGTCCTTTATATACACTATAGTGCTATCCCGGATACCCGAATATGCAGGTTGCTATTGGACTCTATGGCATGCCATGTCCCTCAATTGACTTATTTGGGCATAATTTTCATATTTATTCCATCCATGGCAATGTATATCAATATAATTGAATATTGGGCAGTTCATACCCGAAATAATATTCATATTATACCATCATATATAACTAGTGATCCATGCATTTATGTTCAACCTTTGACATATTTAAAACATGTCAAATATATGATCAATGACATAAATATCATGCCAATATATAAACCAGGTAGACTTATCGCAAATCTTACCAATGATGTATAAAACATCCATGTATCATGTTATGTATGCATTGCACTCACATGGGTCATTTATTAGCATGTCTCACTAAATTCTACTCGGTCATTTCCTTTATAGAACCTCGAACCTTCTTTGATTCGGACTTGACTTCATTAATCACATGAATAAGATAAAATATTTGTTAGATTCAAATCTAACAATACCTTAACCATGTTGTCTAATATAATCATTCGAATATAAAATTTCCAAATATTTTCCTTTCTTCCTTGTACTGTTCAAAAACTCATTATAGTTCTTAGTGACCAATTTGAACTTCCAATAATTCTTCCGAGCTTGTTAACTAACATTTAAATACAAAATGTTTCAAATTCCGTTTTCTGACAGATTGCGCTACCTTCAAAGATTTACTTATACCGGGCAGAATACATACTGGATCTTAATTTCCTTTCTACTGGAGAAACTAGATTCGGTAACGGTTCTAACGGTATAATCCACATAAATTAATAAAATCTACAAAAATTATAAAAAATTCTTCAAACTCCCATCACAGAGTTGTCCTGGCCAAAACTGCTCTGTAAATTTTCTGACCTTCATTCGATTAAAAATTCATATCTTTTAACTCGGAACTCAAAATCAGTTTTCGTTTGTTGGAAACGAAACTAGACGAACAAATATTTACAACGGTATAAAATTCATCATCTAACCATTGTTTTATAATTTATGGTGAATTTCATCATCTAACCATTTTTTTAGAATTTATGGTGAATTTTCGAAGTCACTGCCAAAATTCAATCTTCTACGTAGCTTTACAAAATAAACTTCTAATTTATACTAACTTCTTCTTATTTTTCTACTTGTCAATTTAGTCCCATCACTTGCTTCAAACCACCAATTCATAATCTTCTTCATCAAATAATTATTCAAAAATAATTCCCTCTAATTTTCTTTCTTTGCCAAAATAGTCACTAAAATGCAAAGGTAAGGATTCAACATCGGTTTAGCATTCTAACATCAATTTCACATCTCCAACATCATTAATTACATAAATACACTCCAATTTCATAAAATTCCAATTCGGTACCTTAACTTTGAAGCTTGCCGAATTGATCCCTATATATTTAACTTAGGGTTTTGCTTCAAAACAACAAATGAAGGTTATTAGATCATTAATCGAACATTACAAACCCTAAGTTAGACTTAAATCCATAAACCCTAATCTTCTCCATACAAACCAAAATATTAAGGGTTTAAATCCTAACTCAATAAAATGATTTTAACACCATATAAACTTGATTCCAACTTCAATTCAACCATGGAATCATAAAATTTCAAAAGCCCCAATTTTGTTCATAAACCCTAATTTCCTTCTCATGTAAAATTTTCATCAATAAAGTATGTATTCCATGAATTAATAATATCAAAAGATAGAACTTGAAGAGTAAAACAACTTTGTAGTTCGAAAGATTACCTGAAAATCGAGTTTCGGGGCTTGAATCGAACTTGGAAATTTTTCTTCCTTTTTCCCCCAAATTTCGAAAGTTGAAAGATGAAGAAGGCTTCATCTTTTTGGCCTTTCAACTTTTAATTGTTCCAACTATGCCACTTGTATTATATAAATGAATTTTAAATTCATTCAAATAGGAAAATTACAAAAGTGTCATTTTATCCAATGGTTGAGATTGATCTTATCATCAATCAATAGCCAATATTTAATCTTTCATTTTCTTCTTCCAAAATGGCCTTTGTAACTTCAAATATTTCAAAATTGTCATCCCTGCCAAATGACCAATTTGTCCTCCAACTAGTCTTTATTTACTAGTTTGTTTTAAAATTGTCATTCCATTATAATCTAACTAAATTAGTTCCTTCTCAACCAGCCACTATTCCATAAATATCATTTTCTAATTTTCCATGGCTTATGGAACAGCCTCTAAAATTTCAATTCAATCTGATTTCTCAATATTCACAAAATACTTCTACTATGATTTTACCTTTACCGAGCTATCGGATCTATTCTGAAAATTCTATATTTCCATAATGTTCCTCATATCACCATCCTTCATCCAATGATCTAGATTTAATCTTGAGTTAATAGTTTACCAACTTTGCCCTTATGATTTTCCAAGATTACGATCTTGCCAGTTTTTATCCAATGGCTCATATTTAGCATGGAAAATCAACTTAAATCCAAGGGTTCATATTCTTCCAACACAAAGAAAATATCTTAGACATGTAAAATGACATAATCAACCTTGGCTTATCATCCTTCAAAATATCCTGGATATTCGATTCGATCCAATTATCCGAATATTTTTCTGAACTTTATCGCTTTATAGCCATTAATACAAACTCCATACGAAAAATCCGGGTAACACAGAAATGTCACTCTTGGGGGTAAACTATTCATTTACGGGATCAAAATACATAATTTTTGAAAATTACACTTTGGTCCCTAAACTTTTCCAAAGTTTACACTTTAACCACAAAACTTTCAAAATTTTCATTTTGGTCACTAGCCAAAATTTGGGATATTATAGATTACCTCCTACTAGTTTGTTGATGCGAATCACAAAAGGGTTCGAACTATCAAATTTACCGATGTTATCTTTCTTAGGAGTGGTATTCTGACCATCGAACTCTTTATTCTAACTCTTGACTGGCTCTTCTTCTGGCTCTACAAACCCCTTACCTTTAGCCATAGCGGTCATCATATTAATCATCTCGGCCATCTGTTTCTTCAATTCTTGTACTCCATCCTACTCATCTCTAATACAAGTATCAGTCACCCTATGTGGTTCAAACTCTTCGGATAATTCACCCTCTCTACTCTTCTGACAATGTTTGGAATTTTCCCGTTTTATCTGAATATGAGGCCTCTTATCCATTATGACTGCCTTCTACAGTGATGGTCACTTGTGAAATAAATACCTTTAGTGTATTCCATGAAAATGTGATGCACAAAAGGATGAAAAGGGGCAAACACAAAAAGAAATTTGTGTCAGTTTAATAAGAATAATCTAAATAAATGGTCAACTAATAAATAGAAACAATAAAATAAAGCACTCAAATCAAGCAACTAAAATATGCATAAACAAAAAAAATGTGAATAAAAAAACCTAAACAGGTTTTCCGCTAAACGGACAGAGTACCGGCATGGCTCTAATAGGTATACTCTACTTCTCACTATAAGCGGTTAAATTCTAAAGAAAATTGTACTCGAACTGTCGCTCGGACATCGATTTGAGGAATATGACCAATATACCATATGGAGGTGAAAACCTCACGAAATATAAGGACTGGATTCCGTAAGTGAATTACAACACTATACGGAGGTGAAAACCCCATGAAGCGAAGTAATCACTCTCACTTAAGGGTTCTAAGACTACTATATGATGTCAAAAAAGGTAAACAAACAAGACTTAGGAATTAAAAATTAAATTAAACCGAATTTAAATTTTCTTAATAATTATTATACGAACCTAACTACATCTTAACTCTTTTTTTATTTTTGAAAACAAAAATCTTCCCCAGCGGATTCGTCATGTTGTAGCGACTATTTTATCCGGTGCCACTACGAAAATTAAGAAATAGTATTTGGCGGGAGTTTCTCGCTTTTATTAAAAAGAGGAATTTTAGGAAAATTCGTATTTTTTTTAAAAAACATGGAGTCGCCACCGGCCACTTGGATAAGGTAGATCAGACACTATAAAAATTAAAATCAGAGATTTTAATTGGGTTTGGGAGTTGGTTACGGATGGGGAAGGGTTAGCACCCCCACACCGCCCAAAATTGGTACCTAACGGGTTCGTATCGTATTTATTAAGAAAAATAAAAAATTGATTTAATTTAAAAATTAATTCCTAATGTGCATGGTTCGAACATTAGATTTGCCTCGATATCCACAGTACCAAAGGAGATGACACTCGAAGACCGCGATAATACTCCCACTAGAATACTGGGATAAAGGCCTCATACTATATGTAGAAATATAAACATGATAAATTAAAATACATGAATTAATAAAGGGCAAACAAATATTAAATATCAAAATACCCATGTGCATATATCGGCAAGTAAATATGCATGATTAAAATAAAACATCTAAACATGTATAAACATGATACATACAACATATAACAGTTAGTACACATTAATATACAAAAAAACATAATATGTAAATTATAATATGTGCATATAATATAAAATACATATACGAAGAACATATATTACAAAAAAAAACATAATATTTATTTATACATAAAAGGAGCATGTATAAAATAATATATACATGTATGCCATACGCATATATATATGGAAAAGAATGATATACACAAGTTAAATATATGATAATGGAAATATATGAAAAAATATATATATATATATATATATATATATATATCATACTACATCGCAAATACATAGAAATAAATTAATATACAACCATAACCTAAAGCATGTATCGAACAAAAGAAGAAATAAAAACATAAATATAAGATACAAATAAATAATAATAATAATAACAAAACAAAAATACATAAAACACAAATAATAAAAAAACAAAAATGAATAAAGTTGAGATTAAACAAAATGAAGGAGGAGCTGGAAGGAGATTAAACCACCGGAACTTTTTCCCAATTGGAAATCATAAAAAAATTTCAGGGCTCAAAAGAGGAATTAACCCTTAAAAGCTATTAAAACCGCAATTAGTGACTCGAATCAAATAGCCAAGGACCTATAGGGTTATTAAACCATGCGAAAGAGCAAATTTGCAAAGAAAGGTAGGGCGGAGGCACTTATAGAGTAACTTGCCCACTTAAAATCAGATTTAATCGGATTTTAGGACGAGATTGAAAGATTTCAAAAACTAAGAGGGATTAGGGACCGAATTTAAAGAGGTGGAAGGACTGCGGGTGAGAAATTAAAAACACGGAGGGACCTCTTTGTGATTAACCCATTTTCAAAATCCTAAATGTCGATATAAAGGCCTTATTCGATTCATCATATCCCTTTTAGCCATTTTCTAAACCCCTAAAATAAAACACTCATTTTCTTTACTTTCTTCCTCAAGCTGAAACCAAAACCTTGAATGTTTGAACCCAGAAATCGGTTAATTTTTTTCGGCGGCCGAGGAAATCCCAAAACCAAATCAAAACAACCATCTTTATCCCCTGAAGCCGAAATAGACCTCTTATTTCCACAAAAACAACCCTTAGTTCACATATCTAAAAAATCTGAAACCCTTTTTTTATTTTTAAAACCAGTAAAGATATCTCTTTCTTTTTTTCTTTTTAAAAACCCCCACTTTTTTAGTCCGGTTCAGCCCTTTATCCCTACGGAAAACAATGGGCTTACCACCGGACGCGGACACAACGACGACGAGGGTAAACTCTTACTCCCTTTTTCCTTTTATTTTGTTTTTATATTTTTTAAACAAAATGCATGTAAAGAAAAATATGGGATGTATAATACCTCTAAATTTTTTTTAATGATTTTCCCAGAATTTATGACAATGATTCTTGCATATATATATCTGATTTACCTCTGATTTCTTTGGTTTACAAGATAAGCAAATATTTAATGCTTGAACTATGGATTTGATGTGGATCTGACTTTCTCTTTAGTATTTTTTATGGTTTTGGCCATTCTTGGTGGGTGAGCCGGTGAAATGGTGGTCGGATTTCAAGAGGTGAAGCCACATGGATTGGTTGGTGGAGATGAAGATGATTCAATCGGCCAGATTTAATCTCGGCCTTTGGATCAGATCTGATCCAACGACTAAGATCGCTCGAAAACAAAAGCCTGGATCGCATCTGGAGTGCATCGTGGCTGTAGGAGATGACGACATGTAGCGAGTGAGAAGCTGAACGGTCTGTGCGGAGGCGAAGAGTCATGCGCGTGTTCTTCACTCGCGCCAGTTGGATAGGCTTGGGTTGATCATAACCGTTGGATCTGAATCTGATCCAACGACTCTCCTTTGGCCGCTACAAAAGAAGATGATATAGATTAGGGTTTCTGATATTTTTTCTAGGGTTTTTATATATTGGGTTTGGGCTGTGGCCATGTAATTATTATTTTTTGTTTGGGTTTTTAGACTTGTAAATGGACCTGGACTATTTAATTAACTAATTGGGTTTTATTATATATTAGATTTGTTTTCTTTTATTACTCTAACCCAATAATACTAATACTAATAACTAATATTAATATTAGTAATAATAGTAATACAACAATAATACATATACACGCATACACGTACATACATGCATATTATATTATATACATACATATGACATACAATCATTGATACAAATATCCATACATACATACATACATACATATACAATAACATTATGTATACACATATACGAATAGGTGTACATATTAACACACATGCACACTTAACACATTAAACTATTTAATAATACTCATGAATAATAATACATACATTCTTATATAATAGGCACATACATACAATATACATGCAAACATTACATACAATATACATGCAAACATTCTTACTTTCACATGTAAACATATATATTCATTTGCACACATTAAAATAATAATAGAATACACACATGAAAAATATAGACACACGTACATACATATTTAATAGATATTAATATTTATATTAATATTAATAATATTTTACATAGTAGGACAAAAATGAGTTAACGCCCTGCCCTAGAAAAAAAAAAGGATTTAGTCTGCATGCCTTGTAAACAATTACTATTATTTCGTGTTACTATTGTTGTTATTACGTATTTGTTTTTGTGAATGATTGGCGATATATAAGTAAGTTTTAATTTAGTCTATATTTCACCCAAATTCTCGAATGTGATGTCTCATATCTGGGTATATTATCCAACCGAGCAAAGTGTGTTACATACTGAAAGCAAAAAAAAAAAAATTGTTGAGCAAAAATGAATTAGAGATAATGACAATAAAGAGAAAGAATGGACAAGAGACTTTAGATTAAATGTTCTCTCTATTGCTTTACAAGGAATGAATTATACAAACAATGAGGTGACTAAGACCTTTATTTATATCTAAGTCCCTTTACAATAAACAATATATACAAAATTACATCAACAACTAAGTTGGAAGCCTACTACAACAACCTACACATCCAAGGGAAGTATATCATCTCCTTATTACTTTCTTTAATACTATTTTTCACGGGGTGTTTTATACCGATGAAGAAATTTATCCTCTAGAACATTGTTTAATAATATGTCATCTACTTTCTTGCCAAAGCACAAGTGAATGTGTCTTCTAGCATTCTATAAGGATCAAAACAGATTTAGTATTATAATCAAACTCAATATATCTTAAAGAATCTCTTGAACAATCATGTGTGCATGAATCTTAAATCACTACTCGTGATTCGTGACACATATTAGTGTTTAAAATCTATTAAGCAATACTTCTCAGCCAAATAAGTGCTTACCCCACCCATGCACTACTTTAATTCCTCTATTTATTTTACAAAATTAAGCTGAAAACCAAAGAAGAAAGAAATTAAACTAGATTCTAACATAAACCTATTGGATTAATGGAATTAAACCCGAGTTTTCTTTTTCAAGATCTCTAGTTTTTGCTTCCCAATAACAAAGAGATCCTGAACAAGAAATTCAAGAAGTCTATGCCCGAATTTGAATATAGAGCTATGGGAGTTTTGTTTTGTTCAAGATCTCTTGCTTTTGCTCCCCAATAACAAAGAGAAGTAAAACAAAATCCGAAACAAAAAACCCAAAGCAATTGTAATCCAGAAGCAATTCCATTTGCTTAAATCAGTAATCCCTTCTTGTTTGAGAATATCCGAGCCTCTTCTCAAACATGTTGAGCTTGTAATGCTCATCCCCAAATTGTTCCCTATTGACTGCAATAACCTCAGTTTCACTGCTGAAGGGACTGCTTCAAGTGGTGAATTGTCAAATACTTGAATCCCTCTAGCGAAGCACTTTGTAGGGTTTTCAAATTCATTTTGTAATACTGCTTCATAAGGGTATTTCACCAGGGACAGGTAATGGTACCATATCCAGTACTCAGGGATTCTGTCGCGGTTGATGAAGAAGCCGCTGAAGAGTAAGAAATATGCGAAAAATGAGACAGAGATGGTGTAACCTAACATCACATGCGGGACGACACCCGAAATGAATGTCACGAACGAACTTCCACACCAAAATGAAGCAAACATGATTAAGAAATAGAATAGGAATTCATGAAATCCACCGTCGAGCCCTACTGCCCAAAATGTTGTCACCGCAAACACCATCGACAGAAGTATTAAGCTCGGTATTGTTACTAAAGCATTTGATATAACGTAAGATGATCTCCTATATGTATTGTAAGCAGTTTCTCTCATGAAAATGTACCTTTCTTGGAGGAACTCCGGGAGAGCGTTAGTACAAGTATAAAACGTGGTCGACATGGAGAATGCAAAAAACCCTAGTCTTTCTTGCACCCCTCTCGGTGAATTATCAAGCTGCCAATATACTGTCGCCAAAATGAAACCCGTTACTACAATTGCTCCCAAGCGAACTCCCAACAACTCCGGCATTCGTCTTGAATTCAGGATAGACCGACTTGATAACACTATCATTTCTTTCCAAAATGGATTTGCAAATCTTGGAACCAATAAAGTTGAAGTGACATCATTTGTAGCCCCCGGAACAAGTTTACCTCTGGCAACACTTGCGCTAATTGCTTCTTTTAGCGTAAAGCCGAGTCGGTCCAGCTCTAATTGTGTTGTAGTTTTCATGATTTGCCATGACTTGTTGAACTCGACCAAACTTTTTGTTCCTTCGGGAGATCCTTCCAGTTCTCGGATTAGGTCCAAAGCAAACTCTGTTTTGTCCTCATCCTCAGGTATTGGACGCCCAAACTCGGAGAAATACAACGACAAATTCATTGGTGAATCATTGTAAACAGTTTGCCCACGAGACAAAAAAATCATTCGGTCAAGCAATCCAAGAATTCGAATACTTGGTTGATGAATCGACATTATAACAATGCTCCCACTTTGAGCTATCCTCTGTAAAACCTTGATCACCTTGAAAGCACTACTCGAATCAAGCCCTGATGTCGGCTCATCCAATAAAAGAATAATGGGGTCATGAATTATATCGATGCCAATCGATACACGACGACGCTCACCACCAGAAACACCTCTATGACATTCATCCCCGATAACTGTTTTGGCAGCATTTTGTAAGCCTAATTGATCGATCAAAGCTTGAACTCGCATTTTCTTCTTAGATTTTGGTAAAGTTTGAGGAAGTCGAAACTCAGCCGCGAACATTAAGGTCTCCTCCACGGTCAGCATTGGGTAAAGCATATCATCTTGCATAACATAAGCTGAAATCATTTTCAACATCCGCGACTCCAAAGCTTCGCCATTTAAAGTGACTTCCCCTTTCAAACTCTCTTTAGCTATTCTGTTGGCTAAAGCATCAATTAGGGTCGATTTACCCGAGCCACTTGCTCCAAGCACGGCAGTTATCTGGCCGTCTCTAGCCACCCCAGAGATATCATTAAGCAATGTCTTGGTCCTCGGGAAATCTCTAGCGACAACGGCATCTGTATCCGCGCTTCCACCCCTCCATCGCAAGAAGCCAGGCAACTCTATTTTGCGAGAAACCTTTACACTATAAGTAAGGTTGTTAAAGGAAAGAACAAATGGTACCGGTTGTGGCTCGGTGACGTCGACGAGGACTTCATGGACCAGAGGTTCGCCGCCTGTGGCTTCTTTCAGTGCATCACCGACGGGCTGAATTATTTTCCCAAGAGCATAGGAATCTCTCGTAACTGTTGAAAAATCACCGACGACAAGCTCCGAAGAGGGTTGAAAAAGGTGGGAGGGATTATGATTATTATCCGAAAACATGTTTTAAGCGACAATACGAGGCATGATGGGTTCAGATTTGACTCCCTTTTGTGTAAAATATGTCAGCCAAAGGCGACGACATCTGTCGTTTTTAAGACCAAAAGAAGAAGAAAACCATAAAACAATAGACGTTTTATTGGGAGGTAATGGAGAGGTCAAATCTGAAAACTAGAGGTCTTGCATATTCTTCATGGAAGAAGGCATTAGAACATGTGGACGGTTTTGTGATGATATGGGTTTAGATTGATGACAGTTGTAGGGTGACTTGGGTTAGATTTTGATAGCCTACCGTGTAAGCATTCTTCAATTAGTACAAAGGGATGGCTCTAGTTTCATGGGATTTTAAGGCTATAATTTCACTAATCCCCATGTTTTAATATGAGTTAATAGATAAATCTAGGCCAAAGGGAAAATATTTCAAACCGTAATGTTCGGCTTATCCTTTATTTCATGTGTGTTAGGATGATAATTAATTGCATTTCACATTAGAGAAAAACTTAATATACAATATGTGTAAACTAAAGCTTACACAAACATTTTTGTTTTAGGAGTTTAGTTTAGAGTTTAAAGTTTAGAGTTTAAAAGTTTTGGTTGTAAAATTTAGAATTTAAAGTTAGTGTTTAAAATTTAGGATTTAAGATTTAGAGTTTAGGGTTTAATTTTTTAGAATTTAGGTTTAATTTTAATTTATAGTATAAATAGGCATACCTACGTAAAATTTATTATATACACAGCCTGTGTATCAAATTTAAACCCTTCACTTTATCCCATCTTCGGTTCATGCAAGCGAGTTATCAAGTTATAAATAAAAATACATTTGCAATCAATAAACATTTATGATTACGAATATATTTGGTAAGAGGTTTTCAATTCTTCATGGTGTCTACCGTTCAGCTTTAAACGCATAATTTTATAGCTCGTTTCGTTCAATAATTTTGAAAAATATTTTTAAATCATGAATTCTTTCACAAAAAAGTTTCAATTTTCATTCATAATGAGATTATAATTCGTATTTTAAAGAAAAATTTTAAAAAGAAAAATTTTGTGAAGAGATAAATTATATAATAATTAAAATAACAATTTTATCATAAAAATTTTAAATTTATTTTGTTTGAAAACTAAAAGACAATAGAAAAAATATATTGGCCCAATCTATAGATACACAGTACCACTTAAAATCTCTACGCAAGCTTAAATATAATCTAATTAGCTAATCTGAATTCCCCTCCAAAACTTAACTGCCAGTCACCCTGACCCTAAATCTCAAAACCCTAAAAAATCCTTAGATCGAACATTAAGCACAAATCAAACCACTAACCTAAACCTAGTTGCCAACCAAAATCAGGGGATTGAATGCACCTAGATCCGTAGCAACCACTGCTAAGCATCATGAACGCCTAGCTCATTAAGCATTCGGTCTACCCTTATCATCACTAGTGGATTATTTCATCAACCATAAACCTGCGCCAACACAAAGAAAAGAAGGTGAGAAATCATAGAGAGCAAAAAAAATAAAAACGAGCAAAAAAATGAAAAATCAAGGGTTAAAAAAAAAACGACTCACCGTTTTTGAAGACCGAAGTCCCTTGTGGTAGAGTCGAACGAGGAAGAAAAAGAACTCCATTGGCCGATAGGATTGTTTGGAATCGAAGAATGTGTACGAAAGGTTGTCGATCTAGATCTAGGAGATTTGAGGAGGTTTGGGGGAAAACATACTTCAAATATGATTTCAGAAGAAAAATGAGTTTTTGGATAGTTTCTAGGTTCTTCGGCTATCGATCGAGCTGTTATGCGGTCGACGTGGTCAATAGATACAGACCTTCGGGGACAAAAGGGAGAGGACAAAAAGAGAGAGAGAGAGAGCTTTTATGTGAAATGAGAAGAATGAAAATAAAAACGGGCTTAGGATTCGACCCGTCTTAGGATCTACTCGTTTTTGACTGTATGGAAAATTTATTTATTTTTCCTTTGACCTTTTCCCCTCTATTCCATTTGGTTCTTTTATTTTAATTTCGAGCATTTAATTGTACTATTTGTAATTTTGCACTGCTAATTACTATGATTTACGTTATTGTACTTTAGATTCTTGTTTTGCTCAATTTAGTCCATGGTTGCTATTTTATTTATCCATGCATTTTCATTATTATTATTTTAATTATTTATAGTAATATTATTACTAGTATCTATTGAGCTAAATATTTTAATATAATAGTTTAAGAGAAAAATGTTTAGAACTTGTTCAAATATTGCAAAAAAAAAAAATTCAATGTCGATTTAACTTGAAAATGTGTTTGAAATGTTTACCAAGTGTTTATGACTTACCACAATATTTTCAATATTCCCAAATGTCAAAAACAACCTTTCAGTACAAAATGTCCTACCCTTGGTAACGATACTGAGACACCCATACCGATGATGCTCTTAAGAGTACCGATACTAGGAGGTTTTCCAAAATTCTAGTAATGAGTTTTGGTATCAGTACGTCCCTTCATTACCGGTACCCAAGACCCTGTATCGATACTCCCTATATGAGTATCAGTAAGCCCTGCATTTTTGCAATTGCTCTTTCCTCTTTACACATGTAGTAATACCCATGTTTGAGTTCCGATATCTGTAGCTGTAGAAGTGCATTTATGGCTAGAAAATCACCCAACAGCTCTTAACAACCCCCAACGATCACCAACTCATTAGCAGACTTAAAAGGGACCTTAAAGCTGATCAAGATCAACAATAAAGCCTACACCAACATTCTTGTATCGAGAAATTTGTTTTTTTGTGCTTAAAAGTTCTTTTATCTGTAAAAACACTATTAAGCTTGAATTGTCAATATGCTAAGTGTTTATTTTTGGGTGAGTGCTTCATTGTGCAAAAAAATTGCCTTTTGATATTTTCTATTTGTTTTATTCTTTTGTGTTTCTCTTTATGGTATAAATCTTGTAAGTTTGAGAGGTTACTCTTTGTCCTCAAAAGAAAGATAAATTATTGAATTTGTGAAAATTTCTTAGATTGGATAGCTAAGGTAATGGAGGTAGACTTAGTTGTGAAGTCGAACCACTACAAATATATGCGTCATAATTTTATACTTAGCCTTTTCATCCACAAAATTTTAAAAGCCAATTCACCCCTTCTCAGAACCTTTACTTGATCAATTTGGGCCTAACAATTGGCATTAGAGTGAGGCTCAATCAAAAGTCTAATAACCATTGAGATGATCTTTCGAGTGCTCGATCAATTTCGACATACGCTAGTTCAAATGGCACATTCCATCTCCAAGCCTCCCCACTTCAATAAGGTCAACTATACTTATTGGAAGAATAGGATGATGCTCTTCATTCAAGCCAACGATTATGTATCCCCCTCGACCCGACCTAGTCACTAGACCGAACTGAGCAAGTTACATTAGGTTTACCGAGGTAAACCGTGAAGAAGAAACTATAAACGCGTCCATTTTTTTCTTTTATCTTATCTAGATGCAAATTACTATCCTATGTGTTCAGACTGACCACAGATGAAAAATCAACTCAATTGGGCATCGAATTGTATCTAATTAAGCATAATTGCAATTTAGGGACCAAATTGCAATTTTGAAATATTACAAGGGCTTATTCCTTTTCAATGTTACCAGCCGTTAATTAATCCAATTTCATGCATACATGTCGAAAAACATAGCTCACAACGATCATCCATACTCATTCAATTGCATCAACAACAATTAGAGACTAAAACGCAAGAAAACAAAACTTCAAAACATTCAAATAACTGAATTAACGGTCAGACGTATCGGTACACTTACACGCGTATCAGTACGTGCTTGCTATTTCAAAATCCCCAAATTCCCATAAACAAATCTCGTATCGAAACGCCCTCGCGGACCGATACGCCCTGTCTATTACACTTACCCCATACTGAAACGGTTCCTCGTGTATCGAAATGCTAAGCCTAGAAATGCTTATCTGTATCGATACGCTCATCCCGCATACCGAAACACCGGCCTCAAATGGCCTAAGCCCGTACCGAAACACTTGCCCGCGTTCCAAAATAGGGACACGTGTACCGATACGCCTGGACCTAAATTGTCCTGATTTGCTGGTTTATCATGCTTTCAAACATGCCATAACACCCTAACATGCTTCTAACATGAATCCAACACATTCAAGAGTCAAGCTGCAGTAAGACAACATAGATTCATCATCAATCATAGCATCATGCTTCAAATGGAAATTTAGAGGCATGATTCCTAAAAATCAAGCCAAGCAAAGCCTAAAACTCAAAACCAAAGCAACCAACAGTCCAAAATGTCCATTTAGAAACCAAGAGCAGCAAACAACTTTGCTCAAACAGGGAGTTTAAAAAACCATCTCCCAAAACAACAACAGAACCCACATTGCCCTTATTACTTATAGTCTAACTCAAAAACATACTTTTAGTACCAAGTTTTTATCGATCCCTTACTTCCTCCCTGCCTTCAAACTTTAATTCTCTGCATTGATGGACAAAGAGAGCGTAAGCACACTAGGCTTAGTGAGGAGTGCTCAAAAACAACGCACCATCAATGCATTTAAAACTATTTCTCATCAACACATTGAAATCTCATTTCAATCATCTTTTAGACACCACTTAAATCATCATTTAAAATATCATGCCTTGAAAATCATGCACTTAACACTTTCGAAAACCAGCATATTAAACCATTTGCAATATGTGTCATTAATCATCAGCAAATCCCATTGCTAAACCTCAATTTAAGCTTCACATGCATAACAACCATAAACAAAGCTTAAAGAGTAAACATGTATAAATCACATTATACAACATAAACCATTACATGACACATCAACAATTATATTGGCTACAAGTGATCTGCAGACCCAACATGTATTATGCAGAGATCTAACCTGGGTATCCTGCCCTCGCTCCACGCCCAACGACACCTCCTCCGCGTCTCTGATCAGGGAGATACCTCATATCACGATGTCTATTGGCCTGACCACTGCCAAAGCTAGAATCTGCCACCCTCTTACCAGAGCTAAAGCCTCGAGACCTAGAAGCCAATCCAAGATTCCGCTCGATATCCTTGGCTCGCATAACCAACACATCAAAATCCATATAATCAACAGCAAGCATGTATGCCTTAACCTTCTACACCAGCCCATAGTGGAAACGATCACATCGATGTCGTTCGTCAGGAACCAACTCAGGTGCATACTGGCTCAACCTCTCAAACTGTACCTCGTACTCAGAAATAGACATACCGCCCTACACTAGAGCCATAAACTCTCTCTTCTATTTGTCTAGATACTGGACCCCCAAGTACCTTTTCTGAAAAGCTTCATAAAATAACTCCCAGGTTATATCCTCAATACCATCCCAGCTGTCACAGTGGTCCACCAGCTATAAACATCTCCTTGCAACAGGGACACAACACAACCTAACTTACGGGCATCCGTACAACCCATTTGACCCAGTATCCTCTCTGTACTGGCCAACCAATCCTCAGAAGCCTCTGGTGCTAGACCATAGAACTCAACTCTGCCCAGACTGCGAAGACACTCTAATGGTAAACCTGTATGCCCAACCACTTGTGCCAGCACATGAACGCCGTAACTATTGCCTAAAATGCACCGGTCATGGCCTGTGTCAACAGCGCCATGTCACCCATCCCTGGCCCAGGTGGTACTTGCTCTACTTCTGTAGGTGGATTAGGTGGGGGCGACGACAACCTCTTAGGAGGTATGACATCCTCCTCATTTCCCTGCCCAATGGCTGTAGCAATCGTACCATATCACAACTCTCTCGGTCTCATCGTGCTAAAAATATATCTAAGGCATGATATTTTACCAAAAACAAAACAATCAGGCCAGCTTAAGCAATGATCCAAGACTTCCATTTCAAAACCAAAACATCTTAGACTATAATAATAAGGCAATGAGTTTCCCAAACTTCCCCCCAACATAGCATAAAGCAATCAACGTGCATATTACAATCACCGTGCATAACAATCAACATATTACAACTCACAAAAAATTACAACAACCATACCAACTCCCAAATATCGCAAACTTGTCTCTAATACCACCAAATATAACCTCATCGACCCGGCCTAGTCGCTAGACCCAACCCAGCAAGCTACATTAAATTTACCGAGGTAAACCATGAAGAAGAAACTTGAAATGCATCCATTTTTGTTTTATCTTATCTAGATACAAATTATTATCTTATGTGTCCAAACTAACCACAGGTGAAAACTCAACTCCATCGGGCATCAAATTGACATCCAATTGAGCATAATTGCAATTTAGAGACCTAATTGCAATTTTGGAATATTACAAGGATTATCCCATTTTTAATGTTACCAGCCTTTAATTAATACAATTTCATGCATACATGTCGAAACTTAACTCACAACGATCATTCATACTCATTCAATTGCATCCACAACAATCAGGGACTAAAACGCATGAAAACAGAACTTCAAAACATCCAAATAACTAAATTAATGGTTAGCTGTATCGGTACACTTACACGCGTATCGGTACGTGTTTGCTATTTTAAAACCCCCAAATTCCAATAAGAAAAACACATATCAAAATGCCCCTGCGTACCGATACGCCATGCCTATTACACTTACCCCGTACCGAAACAGTTCCTAGTGTACTGAAATGCTAAGCCTGGAAAAGTGTACCTATACCGATATGCTCATCCTGCGTACCAAAACACTGGCCTCAAATGGCCTAAGCCCATACCAAAACACTTGCCCGCATTCCGATACGCTATGCCTGGAATGGCTTGTCCGTACTGAAATAGGGACATGCGTACCGATACGTCTGGACTTGAAATGTCCTGATTTACTGGTTTATCATGCTTTCAAACGTACCATACCACCCTAACATGCTTCTAACATGAATCCAACACATTCAAGAGTCAAGCCACAACAAGACAACACAAATTCATCATTAATTCATAGCATCATGCTTCCTAAAAGTCAAGCTAAGCAAAGCCTAAAACTCAAAACCAAAGCAACCAACAGTCCAAAATGGCCATTTAAAAACCAAGAGCAGAAAACAACTTTGCTCAAACAGTGAGTTTAACAAACCATCTCCCAAAACAACAACAGAACCCCCATTGCCCTTATGACTTATAGTCTAACTCGAAAACATACTTTTAGTACCAAGTCTTTATCGATCCCTTGCTTCCTCGGCTGCCTTCGAACTTTAATTCTCTGCATTGATGGACAAAGAGAGCGTAAGCACACTAGGCTTAGTGAGGAGTGCTCAAAAACAACACACCATCAATGCATTTAAAACCATTTCTCGTCAGCACATTGAAATCTCATTTCAATAATCTTTTAGACATCATTTAAAATATCACGCCTTGAAAACCATGCACTTAACACTTTCAAAAGCCAGCATATTAAACCATATGCAACATATGACATTAACCATCAGCAAATCCCATTGCTAAACCTCAATTTAAACCTTCCCATGCATAACAACCATATGCAAAGCTTAAAGAGTAAACATGTATAAATCACATTATACAACATAAACCATTACATGGCACATCAACAATTATATTAGCTACAAGTGATCATTAACCAAGTTCCATTAAGAAAATAGTTCATCGGATACACGGATTCAACAAGTGTCCTCACAACACTTCAAGCCATCTCATTTGGAATAGCGATACAATCACAATCGCAGTACATTACAATCGGGTACACTTACAACCCACGAGGACACCAACCCCAACCCTCGGTTAGATGCTTAATCTACTAACGAGAGTTTATGGTACCGTATAACCCCTCGACTGTTAGGGTACTTTGATGGAGTATTCGGTACACCGTATAAAACCTTCAACATCCAAGGCTACTCTTTATAGTGCACTATAAATCCTATGGCCTGCCAACTATATCCGATAACATTTTTAAACCACATCACTTGCCAATATAATTCACAATTAACCACATACCTCACTGTTTTTATATGCATTAAACCAAACTTTTTTCCAAAGCAACAAACCATGCTTTTCAGCAAGTATTTCCACATACTTACAAGGATCACTTACCATATGCATCCTTCAACATTTCATGATTAAAAACAGTATCTCACATATTTTAAACATGCTTAAACAGTAAGTACAATATAATTCAAAACAAGTGCATAAATTCATTTCATCATAGCACGACCAAGAGAGAAAACCACTTTATACTTACTTCTGAGTTTAAACGAATGTTTCAAGCTAAGTTTAAACCACCTTTAAACCATTTCAAAGCTGAAATCCACGTTCTCACTCACCGATACGCAAAACCACTAAATCTTCACCGATAGCTTTCAGACCAACCTCCCATGTTTTAACCACACAACAACATAGGATTAATGCATCTCAATGCATTCAAACCATTGCAACAACATTCCTCACAAATATCAACAATCCTTTCACAATTATCCAATCGCAACAATCAAAATCATCATCTAACTCTTTCTAAACACAACCCAGCCACAAACTATCAATCTAACACTCCCATTAACATCAATCAACACTTAAAAACATGATTACATCATCCTTATACCTTCAACAACTAAACAGCAACCAAAACACCTCAAAACACAAATCTAACAACCTAAATATTTAGGGATTCAAGGAGTTTCGGGATTCAAATGTTAAAAACAACTTATCAACATTATAAAACACCCAATACATGTTTAAAATCAATCCTCAACACTGAAAAATAGATCCAATACGAATCTCCCTCAATTTCATCAATTAAACCCAATTTAATCAAATAATCATCATAAATACATAAAATCAAATTATAAATTATGAATCAAGATCAAATACTTGGGAATATCAATAAAGAACCATTCAATAGAGGAGAAAACGAATCTTACCTCTATTGTGTGATTTCTCTCTCAATTGATTGATTAAAGCTTGAAAAACAAAGGATTTCAATGAGATTTTGTAAATCAAAGATGAAGAATCATTTATAAATCAAGAATTCAAGAAAATAGATCTCTCACCTCTGAAATTTGATGAAATCAAGAGTGTTTGGCAGAGTAGAAGTGGAGAGAAAAGTTGAGAGAAAAGTTTACGTCAAATCTTATAAAAAACAATAACTACCTTTTATTATAAAAACCTCTTTTTAATTAGCTAATAAAACACATGTAAAATCCTTAATTGAGGGAAAAACCACCAGCCAAAACTTGGTAAAATAACTCCCTAAGGATTCTAAGAATTTGACCCCTTTTCAAACTAGTTATCATTTAAAACAGTTTTAAAACCTTACATTTTGGTCACCAACCAAAATGTCACTCTTCCAATTTCAATTTTCTAAAATTGATTTCACCAAAATCATTTATATTATAAATAATAATTTTTAACCATTTTCCATATTTTTAACTCACTCAAAAATATTTATTCCCGAATCCAACTCGAATCTCTAACCCGGTCCACCAGGCCATCTAACTAGCCCTTAAACTGCTAGGCCCAAAACCGGGGCGTTACAACTCTGCCCCACTTAATAAATTTCGTCCTCGAAATTTACCTGGAGGAAACAGATGCGAAAACTATTTCAACATATCTGATTTGCTTTCCCATGTGGCCTCCTCAACACCACGGTGCCTCCAAAACACCTTAACAAGCTAAACCGTCTTTCCACACTGAACCTTACTGTTGGTATCAAGGATCTCCACCAGTTCCTCATCATAAGATAAATATGACCTCATCTCAATATCCTTCATCGGCATAACATGCGATGGATCCGATCGATACCTCCACAACATCGACACATGAAACACATCATGAATCCTCTCCAACTCAAGAGGTAACCTCAAGCGATAAGCAGCTAGACCCACACGCTCAACAATCTCGTATGGTCCAATAAACCTCGAGCTAAGCTTCCCTTTTCGCCAAAAATGCACCCCCTCCTTCCAAGCTGACATATTCAAAAACACCTAATCACCAACAACATATTCTATATCCCTGGGCTTTAAATCCGCGTTCCGCTCTCAAGCGCTCACATACCAACTTCATTTTTCATTGGTGTCTTTCAACACATTAGGCATCGAAATGTGTTTTTCTCTAACCTCAGCCCAACACAACGGTGTACGACACTTCCTACCATACAAAGCCTCGTACAGTGCCATCTGTACACTAGCTGATAATTGTTATGATAAGCAAACTCCGCCAAAGACAACTACTTTTCCCATGTTCCTTGGAACTCAATGATACAACACCTCAACATATCCTCTAAGACCCGAATCACGCGCTACGATTGCCCATCAGTCTGAGGATGATATGAAGTACTAAAATTCAGCCGTGTTCCTAGAGCACGATGCAAACACTCCTAAAACCTTGTTGTAAAGCGCAGATTCTTATCTGAAACTATCGATTTGGGTACCCCGTGCAAACGCACAATCTCAGAGATGTACAGATCGGCCAACTTATCCAAGGTATACGTCGTATGCACTGGCATAAAATGCACACACTTCGTAAATTGATAAGCAATCACCCAAATGGAATCCTTTTTGATCGGAGTCAAAGGCAACCCAGACACAAAATCCATGGCGATTCTTTCTCATTTCCATTCTGGTATCCTCAACGACTGTAACAACCTTGAAGGAAACTGGTGCTCAGCCTTTACTCGCTAACATACCATGCATCGAGCCACAAAATCAGCAATACCTTTCTTCAAACCAACCCAATAGTACTCTTCCTTCCAACCCCGATACATCTTAGTATTATCGGGATGCATAGCAAAAGGATTAGCATGCGCTTCAGTCAAAATGGCGCACCTCAACTCTTTATCTTCAGGCACCACAATCTGACCTTTATAATACAACACCCCATCATCATTAAAATGAAAATCCGTAGGACTTCCATCCATGATATCCTTCACATGCGGTACTAAACTCTCATCATGCAGTTGCTTCTCTTTAATCAACTATGACAAGGATGGTTTTACTTGCAACTCAGCCAACAACCCACCGTCAAGCATCATGCTCAACCTAGCAAACATAGCCCTCAACTCGACAACAACTTTTCTACTTAAAGCATCAGCCACAATGTTGGCTTTATTCGGGTGATACTCGATGGTAAGATCATAATCTTTAAGCAACTCCAACCATCTTCGTTGCCAAAGATTTAATTCCTTCTGTGACATAAGATATTTCAAACTCTTATGATCCGTATAAACTACACACTTCTCACCATAAAGGAAATGTATCCAGATTTCAAGGCAAAAACAACTGCAGCGAGTTCAAGATCATGAGTAGGGTAATTACGCTCATGAACCTTCAACTGTGTAGATACATAGGAAACTACCTTACCTTCCTGCATCTACACGCAACCGAGCCCAACATAGGATGCATCACTATAGACAATGAACTCTTTCCCTGATTCTGGCTAAATCAAGACCGGGGCTCGTGTCAAAGCTTCTTTCAACCTTTCAAAAGCCCGCTGCCTATCCTCCGTCCACTCAAAGCGAACATTCTTTTGCAACAACTTGGTTAAAGGAGCAGCTATACTAGAGAACCCATCAACAAACCTACGGTAATAACCGTCCAACCCTAGGAAACTCCGAACCTCTGAGACATACTTAGGTGTTTTTCAACTCATCACAACCTCAATTTTGTGCGGATCAATATGAATCCCCTCGGCCGACACCACATGCCCGAGGAAAACAACCTCTCTAAGCCAAAACTCATACTTGCTTAACTTGGCATAAAGCTGATTAGCCAACAACATTTGAAGCACAATCCGTAAATGCCTATCATGATCCTCCTCGGTACGAGAGTACACAAGAACATCATCGATAAATACAACCACAAACTGATCCAAAAACTCATGGAACACCATATTCATCATGTCCATGAAAGCAGTCGGAGCATTGGTCAAACCAAATGGCATCACTAAAAACTCATAATGCCTGTACCTTATACGAAAAGCTGTCTTGCGCACATCCACATCCTTCACCTTCAACTGATAGTACCCAGACCTCAAATATATCTTAGAGAACACAAAAGCACCCATAAACTGATCAAATAGATCATCAATCCACGACAAATGACACTTATTCTTTATCGTCAACTTGTTCAATTGCCGATAATCTATACACATCCGCAACGTACCATCCTTCTTTTTCACAAACAAAACCGGTACACCCTACAGTGAAATACTTAGTAATAAACCCTCAATGAAGCAACTCTTCCGGTTACATTTTCAACTCCTTCAACTCTTTTGGGGTCATGCAATACGGAGCAATTGACAAGGGTTCTGTATCCGCATAAACCTCAATGCCAAGCTCCACCTCCCGATCCGGTGGTAACCCCAACAACTCTTCTAGAAAAACACCTAAAAAATCGTATACCGTACGGATATCTTACACCCTCAACTCCTTCGAACCAGGATTCATAACATAGGCTAAGAAAGCCTCACATCCAGAATCCATCATTCGACTCGCTTCCAAAGCCGAAACAGCATTAGACAAGAATTTAGCGTTCTCACCCACAACCACCACCTCGAAATCATCAGACAACCTTAGGGATATCGATTAAGTCTCAAAATCTACTACAACCCTATGCTCGGTTAACCAATTTATCCCAAAAATAACATAAAAACTATAGAATGGCAATTCCATCAAATTCACGTCAAACACATGTCCCTAAACCATCAACGGACATCGACGATATAACTTCCTAACCACGACTGTCTCTCTAAGAGAACTAGTCACTCTAACACCTACATTAAGAATTTCAACAGGTATATCAAGCAACTGTGCATGACCACTCAGGATATATGAATGGGTAGAACCAGAATCAACCAATGAATACGACGACAAAGACTGTAAAATGAATGTACCTACAATCACATCAGAGTCTTTGTGACCCTCACGGTGCACATACACTCTATCTGGTCCACTTCCCTCAGGATGGATAATAACCGTATGAGCCACAGTCCTCTGCCTACCATCCCTATGCTGAAACTAACCACGGCGGCAACCACGGCCTCTCTGCGGAGCAACGACAGGTGCAACACCCTACCCACCTCCAGCTAACAAAGGACAATTACTCCTCAGATGGTCGCTAGACCCACAACACCAACAAGCATTAGCCACAACAACCGTATGTGCCTGACCCTCTCGGGCCAAACATGGGCAATCTCACCTCAGATGATCACGTGATCTGCAGACCCAACATGTATTATGCAGAGATCTAACTTGGGTATCCTGCCCTTGCTCCACGCCTAACAACACCTCTACCGCGTCTCTAATCAGGGAGATACCTCATATCACGCTGTCTATTGGCCTGACCACTGTCAAAGCTAGAATTTGCCACCCTCTTACCAGAGCTAAAGCCTCGAGACCTAGAAGCCAAACCAAGATTCTGCTCGATATCCTTGGCTCGCGTAACCAACACATCAAAATCCATATAATCAACAGCAAGCATGTATGTCTTAACCTTCTACACCAGCCCATAGTGGAAACGATCACATCGATGTCGTTCGCCAGGAACCAACTCAGGTGCATACTGGCTCAACCTCACAAACTGCACCTCGTTCTCAGAAATAGACATACCGCCCTACACTAGAGCCACAAACACTCTCTTCTATTTGTCTAGATACTGGACCCCCAAGTACCTTTTCTGAAGAGCTTCATAAAATAACTCCCAAGTTATATCCTCAATACCATCCCAGCTGTCATAGTGGTCCACCAGCTATAGACATCTTCTTGCAACAGGGACACAACACAACCTAACTTACGGGCATCCGTACAACCCATTTGACCCAGTATCCTCTCTGTACTGGCCAACCAATCCTCAGAAGCCTCTAGTGCTAGACCATAGAACTCAACTCTACCTAGACTGCGAAGACACTATAATGGTAAACCTGTATGCCCAACCACTTGTGCCAGCACATGAACGCCCATAACTATTGCCTAAAATGCACCGGTCATGGCCTGAGTCAACGACGCCATGTCACCCATCCATGACCTAGGTGGTACTTGCCCTATTTC
This sequence comes from Hibiscus mutabilis, assembly GCA_019671005.1. Taxonomy (NCBI): domain Eukaryota; kingdom Viridiplantae; phylum Streptophyta; class Magnoliopsida; order Malvales; family Malvaceae; genus Hibiscus; species Hibiscus mutabilis. The sequence continues at coordinate 38,399,969 of CM033734.1, read as the reverse complement.
TCTAGGTGGATTAGGTGGGGGCGACGAAAACCTCTTAGGAGGTATGACATCCTCCTAATTTCCCTGCCCAATGGCTGCAGCAATCGTACCATATCACAACTCTCTCGTTCTCATCGTGCTAAAAATATATCTAAGGCATGATATTTTACCAAAAACAAAACAATCAGGCCAGCTTAAGCAAGGATCCAAGACTTCCATTTCAAAACCAAAACATCTTAGACTATAATAATAAGGCAATGAGTTTCCCAAACTTCCCCCAACATAGCATAAAGCAATCAACGTGCATATTACAATCACCGTGCATAAAATCAACATATTACAACTCACAAAACATTACAACAACCATACCAACTCCCAAATATCGCAAACTTGTCTCTAATACCACCAAATATAACCTCATCGACCCGACCTAGTCGCTAGACCCAACCGAGCAAGCTACATTAAGTTTACCGAGGTAAACCATAAAGAAGAAACTTGAAATGCATCCATTTTCTTTTATCTTATCTAGATACAAATTATTATCTTATGTGTCCAAACTAACTACAGGTGAAAACTCAACTCTATCGGGCTTCAAATTGACATCCAATTGAGCATAATTGCATTTTAGGGACCAAATTCCAATTTTGGAATATTACAATGATTATCCCCTTTTAATGTTACCAGCCTTTAATTAATCCAATTTCATGCATACATGTCGAAACTTAACTCACAACGATCATCCATACTCATTCAATTGCATCCACAACAATCAGGGACTAAAATGCATGAAAACAAAACTTCAAAACATCCAAATAACTGAATTAATGGTTAGCTGTATCGGTACACTTACACGCGTATCGGTACATGTTTGCTATTTTAAAACCCCAAATTCCAATACGTAAAACTCGTATCAAAATGCCCCCGCATACCGATATGCTATGCCTATTACACTTACCCCGCACCGAAACAATTCCTAGTGTACTGAAACGCTAAGCCTGGAAAGGTGCACCTATACCGATACGCTCATCCTGCGTACCAAAACACTGGCCTCAAATGGCCTAAGCCCATACCAAAACACTTGCCCACGTTCCGATACGCTATGCCTGGAATGGCTTGTCCGTACTGAAATAGGGACACACGTACCGATACGTATGGACTTGAAATGTCCTAATTTACTGGTTTATCATGCTTTCAAACGTACCATAACACCCTAACATGCTTCTAACATGAATCCAACACATTCAAGAGTCAAGCCACAGCAAGACAACACAAATTCATCATCAATTCATAGCATCATGCTTCAAATGGAAATCTAGAGGAATGTTTCCTAAAAATCAAGCTAAGCAAAGCCTAAAACTCAAAACCAAAGCAACCAACAGTCCAAAATGGCCATTTGAAAACCAAGAGCAGCAAACAACTTTGCTCAAACAGTGAGTTTAACAAACCATCTCCCAAAACAACAACGGAACCCCCATTGCCCTTATGACTTATAGTTTAACTCGAAAACATACTTTTAGTACCAAGTCTTTATCGATCCCTTGCTTCCTCGCTGCCTTCGAACTTTAATTCTTTGCATTGATGGACAAAGAGAGCGTAAGCACACTAGGCTTAGTGTGGAGTGCTAAAAAACAACACACCATCAATGCATTTAAAACCTTTTCTCGTCAACACATTGAAATCTCATTTCAATAATCTTTTAGACATCATTTAAATCATCATTTAAAAGATCACGCCTTGAAAACCATGCACTTAACACTTTCAAAAGCCAGCATATTAAACCATATGCAACATATGTCATTAATCATCAGCAAATCCCATTGCTAAACCTCAATTTAAACCTTCCCATGCATAACAACCATATGCAAAGCTTAAAGAGTAAACATGTATAAATCACATTATACAACATAAACCATTAAATGGCACATCAACAATTATATTGGCTACAAGTGATCATTAACCAAGTTCCATTCACAAAATATTTCATCGGATACACAGATTCAACAAGTGTCCTCACAACACTTCAAGCCATCTCAACCGGAATAGCAATACAATCACAATCGCAGTACATTACAACCGGGTACACTTACAAACCACAGGGACACCAACCCCAACCCTTAGTTAGATTCTTAATCCACTAATGAGAGTTTACGGTACCATATAACCCCTCGACCGTTAGGGTACTTGGATGGAGTTTTCGGTACACCGTATAAAACCCTCAACACCAAAGGTGACCCTTTATAGTGCACTATCAATCCTATGGTCGGCCAACTATATCCGATAACATTTTTAACCACATCCTTGCCAATATAATTCACAATTAACCATATCTCACTGTTTTTATATGTATTAAACCAAACTTTTTTCCAAAGCAACAAACCATGCTTTTCAACAAGTATTTCCCCATACGTACAAGGATCACTTACCAAGTGCATCCTTCAACATTTCATGATTAAAAATAGTATCTCATATACTTTAAAACATGCTTAAACAGTAGGTACCATGTAATTCAAAACAAGTGCATAAATTCATTTCATCATAGCACGACCGAGAGAGAAAACCACTTTATTCTTACTTTCGAGTTTAAACCAGTGTTTCAAGCTAAATTTAAACTCCCATAAGTTACCTTTAAACCGTTTCAAAGCTGAAATCCACGTTCTAACTCACCAATACGCGAAATCTCAATTTGCTGACGCGAATTCAAGCGTCCAAAGCCTCAAAAGTTTCCCCGATAGCTTCCGGACCAACCTTCCCTATTTTAACCACACAACAACAGAGGATTAATGCATCTCAATGCATTCAAAACACTACAGCAACATTCCTCACAAGCATCAACAATCCTTTCACAATTATCCAACCGCAACAAACAAAATCATCATCTAACTCTTTCTAAACACAACCCATCCACAAGCTATCAATCTAACTCTTCCATTAACATCAATCAACCTTTAAAAACAGGATTACATCATCCATATACCTCCAACAACTAAACAGCCACCACAACACCTCAAAAACACAAATCTAATAATCTAAATAATTAGGGATTCAAGGAGTTTCGGGATTCCAATGTTAAAAACAAATTATCAACATTATAAAACATCCAATACATGTTTAAAATCAATCTTCAATACTGAAAAATAGATCCAATACGAATCTCCCTCAATTTCATCAATTAAACCCAATTTAATCAAATAATCATCATAAATACATAAAATCATATTATAAATTATGAATCAAGGATCAAGTACTTGGGAATATCAATAAAAAACCATTCAATAGAGGAGAAAATGAACCTTACCTCTATTGTGTGATTTCTCCCTCAATTGATTGATTAAAGCTTGAAAAATAAAGGATTTCAATGAGATTTTGTAAATCAAAGATGAAGAATCATTTATAAATCAATAATTCAAGAAAGTAGATCTATCACCTCTGAAATTTGATGAAATCAAGAGTGTTTGGCAGAGTAGAAGTGGAGAGAAAAGTTGACGTAAAATCTTATAAAAATCAATAACTACCTTTTATTATAAAAACCTCTTTTTAATTAGCTAATAAAACACATGTTAAAAACCTTAATTGACGGAAAAACTGCCAGCCAAAACTTGGTTAAATAGCTCCATAAGGATTCTAAGAATTTGACCTTTTTTCAAACTAGTCACCATTTAAAACAGTTTTAAAACCTTGCATTTTGGTCACCAACCAAAATGTCACTCTTCCAATTTCAATTTTCTAAAATTGATTTCACCAAAATCATTTATGTAGTAAATAATGATTTTTAACCATTTTCCCATATTTTTAACTCAAAAATATTTATTCCTGAATCTGACTCGAATCTCTAACTCGATCCACCAAGCCGTCTAACTATCCCTTAAACGCTAGGCCCAAAACCGGGGCGTTACAGATTATTCTTTTTGGGATGTCATAGTTCATGGCCCTTCAATCCCAAAAAAAGAATGAAGTATAAATTTTTGTTCTCAAGAATAAGAAAGAGTGGAATAAGGAAGACAAGAAGCAAATGCATTTAAATTCTTAGACCATGTAATTCTCTTTTGTGAACTTGGTCCCGATGAGTATGGAAGAGTATTTTCGTGTGCCGATACCAAAGAAATATGGGATAAGATTGAAGTCATTCATGAAGGAAACCAAGATTGGTCTTCTCAATTTAAGTTATGAGAGCTTCAAGATAGACCCGAAAGATGACATCAAATTTGTGTCGGATTGTTTCTCCATCATTTTCAATGAACTCAAACGTTATGAAGAAATCATCTTGGAAGAAAAGCTTGTGGGGAAGTTGATGTATTCACTTCTTGAGTAATTAGAATCAAAGAAGACGCCAATTATAGAAGAAAAGAATATTGAGATGCTCAAACTTGAAGAGCTAATTGCATCCTAGCTCACCTATGAGATGGTGTCTAAGTGGAGAAAAGAAGAGAAGAATATTGCAATTAAATCCTCCAAAAGCCTGCAAGAAGAATCTAGTGGAGAGAATAATAAAGATGAAGCGATGGTCAAACTCTTCAAGAAGCTTAAAAGATTTATAAATTGCGATAAAGAATAATCGAGACATGAATCAAAGAAGAAGAAAAATGATCCCATCATATGCTTCAAATGTAAGAAGTCGAGACACGTCAGGTACAATTGTCCTAGAATTAAGAAAAAATGATTAAACCATTACAAAAAAAGACATTTGTGGCTAGATGGAGTGACAAAGACTCCATCGATGATAAAGAATTAGCCAACCTATGTCATATGGCCATTGAAGAAGATTTAATGGTAACTTTTGTAATACCCAAATTTTATCTGGGTGTATACATATATATATGTATATATAATATTTTTCTCTTATATAGTAAACAAATAAATGATACAATATATAGACACAATATATAATAAAATTAGTCCTAATGTCCATTTTTACAATCATAAAGCCCAAGTTTCTAACAAGGTCCAAATCTCATTTTTTTACAACCCATTGACAGTTATTATAATTCATATACAGCCCAACAAACACAAATACATGTTGGATTTTAAAATTCCCTCCCAAACCAGTCCACATGGCAACTTCTTGTTGGTCCACAAAGCTTCATGCAGATCTGTGCTTTTCTACCCGACTTAAAAGGGGAGAGAAAAATTCATTAATTATGGAGAAAACAATAATTGAAACAATTATTATGGAATTAAAAAGAGGGAGAAAGTCATACTTTGGGAGAACCAAACAAAGCCCAGAAGCCTAAGAGGATGCTAGAGCTACGAACCATCACTAGAAAAAGAGATCGAACTACAGTTTTCGAAACAAAGAAGGTATAAACCTTCTCATTCCTTTCGATTCCCGCACAAAACATAAATGAAAAAATATATTAGTAAAATCGAAGAAAAAAAAGAAATGAAAAGCAAATCTGATAAGGAGTTTGATCGGTGCTTATCTCATGTCGGCCGAGGGGTTTTCGTGAGTTTGGTGGAATTGAAGAGGGTCGAGACGTGGTAGACAAGATCTTAGGTGGTCGAAGATGGGTGGTTTTGATGAAACAGACTTAGTTTTAGGGTTTAGGTTAAAAAAATGGAGATTTCATGAAATTTTTAGGTTTTGGGGCAACGAAGAATGGTGGCCAGAAATCATTTCATGATGTAGCGACTATTTTTTTTAAAGAAAAATGTCTCCCACTTTTTATAAAAGATTTAATTTAAAAGGGGAATTTTGTAAAAACTCATTTTTTTGTGAAAATTTATAGTCGCCACCGATCATTTCAAAACGGTAGACCAGACGCCAGAAAAACAAAACCAGAGAAAATTTTGGGTCTGGGAGCTGGTTACATGTGGGGAAGGATTAGCACCCGCACAACACCCAAAGTTGGTACCTAGGGATTCACATTGTAGGTATTAAGAAACATAAAAATTCGAGTTAATTTAAAAAGTATTTCCCAAAAAATGCATGTCTGAATGACAATTTAAAAATTGCCTCGATATTCATGGCAGTCAAAGGAAATGAAACCCGAAGACCTTGATGCCACTCCCAATACAATATGGCCTAACACTATATGTAAAAATTATATGCATGATCAATTCATTCGAAACAAAAATTCCAACAACATATAAATGAATCATAAAACAATATTAAGATATAAACATAAACATATATAAACATTATTTAATATCATACATTTACATATTATTATACAGCACACTAAAATAACTATAAATACACAATACATAATAATATAATGTAACAGTAATATACAAAAAAGACATAATCACACATAATATATTAGGACTAAAAATAAAAAAAATAAATTAAGGGAACCAGATTGAAAGTTTTTTAATAAATAGAGGAACTAGAAGTGTGATTAGACCCATCTTTTAACCCTAGTATATAACTTAAAAATAATACCAAACAGATCTATTTCCTTTTTTTTAACCAGACGCATTCCATCCCCCTTTTCTTATGTTATTCAATTTTTCCAAACCCTAAAACACAAAACCCCTTTTCCACACTCAAAAATTAAAAGCTTCATAGATCCGATTGAAATAATAAAAAACGAATACCTCCACTCGAACCATTCCTTGATGGTTTGTCCTTGGCCATGAACGACGGTGGTGGTTCAGAATTGAACCGAGGTAATATTAAAAAAACCTCACTTTTTTATTTTAGTGTTTGTATCCAAATAGAAACTAAAAACTTACCTTCTTTTTTTGCTTTGAAGCTCTTGTTCTTGCGTTTTTGGGAATCTTTTTTATTGATTCTTCATCCCGAAAATCCCCTACAAACGTTATTTCGGGGTTATTTATACTCGAAAACATACATGAAAAGTAAAAATAAGACAAGTATAAGTAGTCATAATGCCTCTGCTATGATCTGTTTCTGAATGAAATTTAATATGCTTTGCTTTTGTCTTTTTGGTCCTGAGGCGGCGGTGACAGAGCGATCGCGGCAGGGGGCAGTTGTAGATGACCAGTCAAGGGTGCGTGCTTCTCACGGGGAGCCGAGGAGTCAACGCATACACTCCAAGTATGGGGGAAGGTGAGAGGTCTACCAGGATCAATCCTGGACTGTTGGATCGGCCTTAGATCTGACGGTCAGAATGTGAGGGGGAAAAGGGGATGGCGATGGTAGGCAAAAAAATATTAGGTCAAGGGTTTCATTATTTTAGGTTATATTTGGGTCGGGTCAGATTAATTGGGTACCAGGTTTGATAGATGTGTTTGGGTTATTCGGTCAACTATTGGGTTATAATTGAGTGTTGGGTTATATATTGTAACGGGCTTGGTTATTTATTATGTTGGGCTTGTATTTGGACTGGAATAATTTGGACATGGAGTAATAGAATTTGGATATGTATTTATTTAAATTGAATTTGGTTTAAAGTTTAGGTATGGACAAAAATGGGTGATTACAACTGCCCCTCTTTGCTCATTGTTGTGTAACAGGAATAGAGCAAAGACAAAAGAATAAAGATTTTTGTCCGGTCGGGTCTGGGGTTTCTTTTCCTAGCCACCACCTATTCCTTAGGCTTTAGTTGGTCCATTTGGCCACTCCTGGAGGAAAAATCTTCAAAATTGAGTAATCCATTGGGGAGACAGTCTCCAAACCAAAAATTCAAAGTGGCAAGTTCCTCGTATATAGTATTATTCCCTTTTCTTCTGTCTAGAGCATTGAAAAAGTGAATTCTTCCTATATAGAATTCTCAACTTGTCCATGGAAAAGTCTTTAGGCTGCAAGTCCTTACTATATAGAACTTTTCACCTTCAACTATCAACGTTGCAGGTTCTCCCTGTAAAGAACCTTCTGTGTCCCGGGCGGATTCTTCAAACTGAGAGTTCTCCCTATATAGAATTCCTCGTCTTAGAATCCTGAAGCACATGTTTTTCCTATATAAAACTCTCTGCTTTAAAATCTTCTAAGCTATAGGTTCTTTCTATATAGAACCTTTCGCTCTCTTTGGGGTGGATTTTTTGATCTGCATGTTCTTCGATGCCTCGATTTCTGATCGTCTTAACATCAAGATAAAGATTAACAACATGCACAAAGGACTTATTAATGGACCGAAGGAATTAGCACCATGCCTAAAGGTCTTATAGATGACCTGAAGGACTTAGAAATTGATTCACACCAAAAAGGCTACCAACATCACTTAAAATGATACCCCGGTTCCTAACCATCTTGATATCAAAAGAAGGTTTAACATCATGCCCGAAGGACCTGCTGGCGCGAAGGACTTAAGAAATAGATTCACGCCCAAAATGCTACCAATATCCCTTAAAATGGTGCCCTAGTTTCTATCTGCCGTGACACAAAAAGAAGGTCTAACATCATGCCCGAAGGACTTAAAAAATAGATTCACGCCCAAAAGGCTACCAACATCCCTTAAAATGATGCCCATATTTCTATCAATCTTGACACCAAAAGAAGGTCTAACATCATGCCTGAAGGACTTATTGATGGCCCCAAAAACTTAAGAAATGGATTCACGCCCAAAAGACTACCAACATCCCTTAAAATGATGCCCCAGTTTTTATCCGTCTTGACACCAAAAAAAGGTCTAACATCATGCCCGAAGGACTTACTGATGGCCCGAAGGACTTAAGAAATGGACTCACGCCCAAAAGGATACCAACATCCCTTAAAATAATACCCTTGTTTATATCCGTCTTGACACCAAAAGAAGGTCTAACATCATGCCCAAAAGACTTACTAATGGCCCGAATGACTTAAGAAACAGATTCACGCCCAAAAGGCTACCAACACCCCTTAAAATAATACTCCAATTTCTATTAGTTTTGACACCAAAAAAAGGTCTAACATCATGCATGAAAGACTTACTGATGGCCTGAAAAACTTATGAAATGGATTCACGCCCAAAAGGCTACCAACATCCCTTAAAATGATGCCCTGATTTCTATCCGTCTTGACACTAAAAGAAGGACTTACTAATGGCCCAAAAGACTTAAGAAATGGATTCATTCCATAAAGGCTACCAACATCCCTTAAATTGATGCTCCAGTTTTTGTCTGTCTTGACACCAAAAGAAGGTCTAACGTCATGCCTGAAGGACTTACTAATGGCCCAAAGGACTTAAGAAATGGATTCACACCCAAAAGGCTACTAATATCCTTTAAAATCATTCCCCCATTTCTATCCGTCTTGACACCAAAAGAAGGTCTAACATCATGACCGAAGGAATTACTGATGTCCCAAACAACTTAAGAAATGGATTCACGCCCAAAAAGCTACCAACATCACTTAAAATGATGCCCTAGTTTCTATCAATCTTGACACCAAAATAAGGTCTAACATCATGCCTGAAGGACTTATGATGGCCTGAAAGACTTAAGAAATGGACTCACACCCAAAAGGCTACCAATATCCCTTAAAATGATGCCCTGATTTCTATCCATCTTGACCCCAAAAGTAGGTCTAACATCATGCCCGAAGGACTTACTGATGGCCTGAAGGAATTAAGAAATGGATTCATGCCCAAAAGGCTACCAAACAAAAATCTTTAAAAGGATCTACCTCTTTAACATGAAGTTGCATATCAAAGTCTTTGCCAGTCTTCAAATATATGCTTAAAATAAGCAAATGCTTTTAAGTTAGCTTGCTCCTAACATAGGGTTGTCTAACTATATATGACGAATGAAATGCAACATTTTTAGGGCTATTTAAAAAACCCCTAGTCCCTAAAAAGTCATTCTCAAATTTCTTCTCCGCTTTACTTCTTTGTTATATGCCCTTCAATCTTTATCTTACAGTTGGATATTGATCTCAAATATGCCTCAATACATTTTTAATCCCCTCGTGTGAATATCTTGCTCTTCAATCTTCATCTTATTAGTTGGTTATTTATTATGTTGGGCTTGTATTTGGACTTGAATAATTTGGACATAGATTAATAGAATTTGGATTTGTCTTTATTTAAATTGAATTTGATTTAAAGTTTGGGTTTGGAAAAAAATGAGTGATTACACACGGCCATCGAAGTGAGGTCAGGGATAATTGGAGATGGTGTCAGCATCGCCTGCGATAGCTAAGAGTTGACTCTCAGTGATCGAAGAACGGACAGAAGGTAGTCAAAGGGTGGCCGGAGTAGATCAGGCGGTGGAGTGTGCAACAGTTTGTTGCCGATGTTCTTCGAAGAACATCATATGAGAAAGATATATTTTAATCCATTTCCAAATAGATTATTGGGTTTTGGCTTGTGTTTAGAGAGAGGATAGAGAGAGTCTGGGTGAGGAGAGAGACAAGTTGTAAAAAATTGGAGAGAAAAGGGAAATTCGAGCTAAAAGATGCTTTATATAGTAAGGAGAGAATGATACCATTCCGGTGTCGAGTCTGATTGACTCGTGAGTTCGAGTTGGGTTGGACGCTAGGGTCCGCTGCTAGGTTATTTAGGTTCTTATGGATTTTGCCTCAAGTGTTGCTAGTAATACAATTTAGTCATTATTTGAATAAAATTCAATTTCTGTTTCCAATTTTGAGGTTTAAATATGGATGGTTCTCAAGTGTAATTGAGTGTTATCTCATATAAACTTTGAAATTTAAAAATATTCATTGTTATTCCAATTTATATTTGAAGCAAAAATACATTTCCTTATAAAAGGAACATTTCCATTAGGAACATAAACCCTGTTAATAATTAAATTAATTTCAAATTGTTATTCAAAATGCCACACAAAATTAAAGGTACAGATTTCGGGAGTTTGTGAGGGTGTTAATCCTTCCCCACACGTAATCGACTTTTGAACCCTAATTTTTAAAAAGAATCTTTGGTTGTTTTATGGTCTTTGATCTACCAAAATGACCGGTGGCGAATCCAAATCTTTTAAAAAACATATTTAAAGAAAATCCTAATTTCAAAAACTAATCGTCCAAGCTATTTTTTCAGTCAAAAATAGTTTCAACAGCTTGGTGACTCCGCTGGGATCACTTCATGAGTTAGGCCTAATAAATTTTGTGTGGCATTTTGGCATTCTAGAATGATAATTTGAATTTAATTTCTTCATTTAATTATTGGATGAGTTTATAGGAAAAATCGAAATATGCTTTTTATTTGTGTGATATAACTGCCATTCATGCATAAGTCTTCTATCCGAGATTTCTCCTTTAAGTGGGAGTGAGACATGATCTTACGTGGGGTTTTCCACCTCCGTACATGAATTTTGTGTTTCTTCCTGTATACTAACCTTAGACACCATGGGGTTTTCACCTCCACTATAAGGGAACGTATACTCCTAAATTGATGTCTTGATGTCGTAGTAGACAGTAACGATAGTTCGGGTACTCAGAGTCTAGAACAAACCGCATTCGGTAAATCTAAGAGCCCACCCCCTAGAGCCAGGCAAGAAACCTTAGAATTAGACAACGTATTGTTAGGGTGTTGTTTTAAATATGCTTCTCTGGTTATTTCTTTGCTTGATATGAATTGTTTTACTGTATCGATTCAATTTTTTCTTATAATATTATTTTACCATAATGACATAGTTTTTTGTCTTTTTTTCTTTTGTTGTCTTCTTTTTAATATGTGGCATCATATTGCATCATTAGAGGTATTTATTTGAGGGTCAGTCAAGTAGACAACAATCATAATGGCTGATGGGTCTAATAAACAAGGAGAAGACAATGTATCGGTGTAGACTTGGTCAGAGGAAATGCAATGCACGAAGGTGGATAGTATCCAGGGGAAACATGTATCAGGATGCAAGCATCTACAAGAAGTTGTATAAAGACTCTAAGAGGGCAGCGAGGAAGAAGATTCAAGAATTAAAAGTTTTATATGGCCATACCAAGTAGAAATTTGAAGAATAGCAACCTTTGAACTTAGAACTGTCATCTCAAGTTTAACAAATGGAGAAGGTTATCGAAGGGTACTATAATGAGGGAAAATATGATCTCTAGCAAGAAAATGAAGAGCTTAAAAAGAAGGTGACAGAATTGGAAAGTGCCATACAACATCTAAAAGACCAGCTTGTAAGTTTCGAAGTTGCAGTACAAATGGAGGACAAAGCACTAAAAGGAAAGCTTGAGGTAGCCACCTAGACTATCCAAAGGCAGAATCATGAAATGATCAACTTCAGAAACCAAGTGTGGGGAATTACCCAGTGTATGCAGATTCTGTCCAATGAATCCATGAACCTGCAACAACACCCTGGCATCAACACCAAGATAGGACAGGAACTGACTCAGATGCTGAACTAAGTAATTAATCTAGGAGTTAGGGCTACCCGTTTTTTTGTAATTTGATTGTCTATTTCTTGTATTCGACCTTTTGGCTAATGAAATTTGTTCTAACAACTATTTCTTGAAATCGATACCTCTTACATTCATGCATTCATGCATTGTATATTTAACAACATAAAAGTATCATTTAATAACATTGCATTAACATTCATGATCTAAAGTGATAAGGGTTTCAATGGTAGTAACTTGGGAATTAGTGAAAGTTTGAAAATCTGTTATCATAGATGGAGATATGGAAAGAATTGAACAAACTCAAGAAGTGCTACAAGAATGGATGACTAAGCCTCAATAGTGATAGATTCTATGAAACCTACCACCCTATGATTAAGACTCGAGTAGTTGGAAGATAGATATGCAAGACTTGGGAAAGAGATCAAGGTAGGAGAAAGTGTCGATAATTCTATCAAATTGGATGCAAGAGAATTTTGCTTAGTCTCTGATTTGGTTATTCTACTTGAGTTCAAAGTTCCCAGTTTTGAGAAATATGATAGTTCTAGCTGTCCTAAAATCCACTTGGTAATATTCTGTAGAAAAATGAAAGGATATTTGGATGATGATAAATTATTGATCCATTATTTCCATGATAGCCTGGTTGGACTTGCTGTAGTATACTGCAACAGATTAAGTAGTGAACATATTCGATCATGGGTAGATTTGGCCAAAGCATTTTTGGGGCAATACAAGTATGTTATAGACTTGGCTCCAGATTGCCAGCTTCTTTAGAACATGAGTATGAAAGTTAATGAAAGCTTTAAAGATTATGCATTGAGGTGGCGAGGATTAGCAGCCCAAGTACAACCTCCTATGTCAGAGGAAGAAATATCTCACATGTTTCATCGAACTCTTCCACCTCCTTTCTTCGAGAGAATGATTGTAAATTCAAGGGGAAGTTTTAGTGACCTCATGGTGATTGGAGAAGCAATAGAAATAGGGATCCAACAAGGGAAAATTTGACCTAGTTTTGAAAGCCATGTTAATTGAGAAGTGGAGAAAGAGAAATAAGTGAATTAGTGTAATGTTTAGAGATCCTAGAACTGCAAGAGAAAAAAGCCAACTGATTCATTGAAACTACCACAAAAATTGCTCGAGCAAGTACAAATCTTGAAATATTTGGAGTACTTATTTTAAATTTATTTCCTCACCTTATTGAAGGTCAATATATCACTCTTAGGCCAATGAAAATAATGCGAAACCCATATGCCCATAGTTATGATCCAGACAACGTTTGCGACTTTCACATAAGGGCACCATGATATGCTACCAAGAAGTGTAGGCCTTTAATGAAGGAAATCAAGAAGCTAGTTAGTAATGGAATCCTGAGACAAGAGCTAGTTCAGCAATGGGAGACAAAGGAATAGAAAAAGTTGTTATACCAGCCGAGGAATTAAAAGACTGGAGTGATTGCTTCCAAGACTGTTTTGAACTTTAAGGAATCTATATTACTCAGGTTTTTGCATCATATGGGTACAATATATAGGGACCATTTTTGAAGTAGTGCACAAAATCAACTTTGCTACTTCTGGCCCGAAAGTAGTAGAGATTGTTTTCTAAGGGCATATGTCATGTTTGTTGGTTCATTTCAACGAATGGATGTTTTTTTTGAAATCCATGAATATATGTATATCTCTTCTTACCCTTGTAGGTCCTTGGATGCCAATTGCCAGATGTGACATTAATTCCAGTACAAAGATCGGTTGGATGTTGTGAAGATGATGAAGTGAAATTTATTTCTCAGTCTAATTTGGTCAGCAAAGCAAGAAAAGGGCTGATTACTACACCTTTGATGACGTTCGATGACAAATCATTGAAATTCATAAATAGTAAAATGTACTAGACAATTTTAACTAAGTAGATTTGCTTGAAATTGAAGTTATAAGTGTAGTCTTCTATACCCTAAAAAGAACACAATTTGTAGAAAAAGAAAAAAAGAAAGGAAAAAAGAAAGAAAAAAAAGAGAGAAAAATAAAAAGGAGAAAAAAGAAGCAAAAAAGAGAAGAAGGAAAAAGAGAAAAAAGAAAGAAAGAGAGAAGCAAATTTAAAATGAACAAATAAATAAATAAATCTCAAAGCACTTTGATGGAGCTGTGAGAGGGTGACAAATCTAATAAGGAGTTATACTCCACCTGTCCAATACCCTGGCGTCAGAGATGTATGTTTGAAGATATGTGTATAATAATAATAATACAATATTGGCTATTTATAATCAGAAGCACACACATGCACTTATAGAATTTTATTCTTAGAATGATATTTTTGCACTCTGATGGTTAAACAAGTCTGGGAAGTTTGAACACATTTATGAACGGGAAGGAATACAGAGAATGAAAAAAGAGTTATTTTTGACTGGATCGCGCAACACAGTAATTATAGGGTGTGACATGAGTGATATGGAAGAATTTCATAACTTTTATATCGCCGAACATTCACAAGATATGTTAATCACATGCAGGTTGAATCTGAGATGCTCTTGCACTCGATATCCAAGGCATCCTATTCTCTTTTCTTTCTTTATATTAAGTTTCTAGTTTTCAGGTTTTATAAGGCATCCTTCATTGAAATGCCTATCAACAAACTAACATTTTTTACAAAAAAATATTTCCTTGTATTGCTTCAAAGGTAAATATAAAAAATGCAAGGTTGTGGATGCAAATGATTGACTTGACATGAAAAAGATATGGCTGAGTATGAGATTCTCATCTTTGATCGGGAGTCTTATGTTCAAAAGCAGAATAACCCATCTTGGGTCATGGTGAGGATAATGGAAAGAATGCATATATCAGACAATTCAAAGACTTAAAGCAAGTTTCCACCATGGAGTTTTGGTTGTTCTTTGAAACTAAAGAATGATCTTAAAGAAAGTTTAGGGACTTGAGGCATTTGCTCGCCCTAAATGATGAAAGAGGGGGAATTTCTACATGATGGGACCAGAAACAAAGAGATCAGTGGGGCATCATTGTGCATAAGAGTGCAAGTTAGAATATACAATAGGGTGTATAGAGCCTGAAAGAATTTGATTACAGATTAAGTCAAAATCTGCTCAAGAAAAATAAGAGCTCAACAATAAAATTTTGGGAGAATTTTTTTGGGGCATGAAGACAATAAGGATGCTTCAAGGACAAATCTCAAGATGATTAAGCTAAGCAAAATTTGAGAACAATCTAAGAGATGAGGTACCATTGCAACAGAAGCAGAAAACTCAATGGAGGAGCAAAGAAGATCAGAGCTCATCCAAGTGGTCCTCAACTGTCACAATCCATGCATCATATATAGTCAGACATCCATAAGATATGAGCATGCTAACTCATACATTTGAAGCATTTTTGCATATTTTGGCAAGAATTTACAAAATCAGCAAAGAGCAAGCAAAGATTTCAATCTACAACTTTGAGATTGGAGGAGTAGATCCAACAAAGATTAGAAAAGATTTCAATCCACAGCTTTTTGAAGCAAATATATCAACCCGTGACTTCCTTTTTGGAGAAGCAAATCTCAACAAAGATTTTAAATCCTTCAGGCTATCACCTTTGAGAGTGATGAGAATATTTGATTATCTGTACAGGACAGAAAGTGCAGTACAATTCTAAAACCGTCAAGTCAAGTCCTTCGAGCATGATGTTAAGTCCTTCAAGCCATCACCTTCGGGAGTGATAAGAATATTTGATTGTATGCATTGGATAGAAAGTATAGTACAATTCTAAAACCTTTGGGTCATGAATAAGTTCTTCAGGCCATCACCTTCGGGAATGATGAGAATATTTGATTGTCTGCACAAGATAGAAAATAGTATAACTCTAAAACCTTAGAGTCAGCAATAAGTCCTTCAGAAATGATGTTAAGTTTTTCGGGTCGTCACTTTTAAGAGTGATGAGAACTTTTCAATTGTTGTCACAATAAGACAATGGAAGCATAATTTTAACAAAGATTGTAACCTTTTAGGCCATCAATTTCAAGGAAAAGAAGAAAGTTTTGGTTACCAGTTGAAAAGAAAGATAGATTAACTTTGGGCTCAAATGAGGAAGATTTATAATTTAATTGGTCGTATACGTTCCAATAATAGAAGGGGATCGATCAATAGAGGAAGAGAAATAAGAGATCCGATGCGAGTTTCAAACTAAAAGATTAAGACACTTTAGGCTGAAAAAAGTAGCGACTTTAAAGATCTTAGTGTTTTAAGCTAGAAATCGAGTATATCTCATATCATTTCAGGTTGAGATTTCACTGATTAATGACATTTCTTTTTGTAGGTTCAATTTTCCCCAAAGGAGGAGGTGAATTAACATTCTTAGCAAAGAATGAAGAGCTCCTAATGGGAAGAGTTCGTTGAGAAAAGAATGAAGAGCTCCTAATGAGAAGAGTTCGCTGAGCAAAGAATATAGAGTTTGTAATGAGAAGAACTCGCCTAGCAAAGAATGAAGAACTCATAACGAGATGAGTTCATCATTTGGAGAATGAGGAGTTCCTAATGAAAAGAACTCACTTCTTCAATGCCTTTACAGAGAGGTGGATCAACGTTTCAGAAGAATGAAGAGCGTAACTATTCCAGGCTTCACTATATTTCAGAATAATGGATAGTTTAGCTTTTTTATACTTCGCCAACATTTCAAAGGAATGAAGAGTAACGGTTCCAGGCTTCGCCAATGTTTTTGAGTAATGGATAGTTTATCTTTTTAGACCTTATCAAACATTTTTAGAATAATAAAGAGTGTTACTGTTCCGGGCTTTACAGTATTTCAGAAGAGCGAATAGTTTAACTTTTTAGACTTTATTATCATTACAGAAGAATGAATAGTGTCACTATTCCAGGCTTCGCCAGCATTTTAGAAGAATGGATAGTGTAACTTTTTTCAGACTTTGTTAACATTTCCAGAAGGACGAATGATTTGGTTTTTCAAACTTCACCGACATTTTTAAAGAATGAAGAATTAAATTATTTTAGACTTCACCAACATTACGGAAAAACTTGTTTGTTCAAAACCTTTACAGAGATGTGGATCAACATTTCTGACAAAGAATAAGGATTTTAAGAAGAATTCCATGTTTAACTTTTTTGTAGAGAAAAGTGGAACAATAGGAATGATGGTTAGATCATAATAAAAAGACCCTGTTCGTGTTTTTGGAAGAAGACAAAAGCCAGAAGTTCATAATGAGAAGAGCTCGTGGATCAGTATGAATAGTTTATAATGAGAAGAACTAGTTTAGACTTTAGTTTAGCCTTGGTAGAAGGATTGAGAAGTTCATAATGAGAAGAACTTGTTCAAGCTTTCTAAAGGGGAAGAAGGTGTGGAAGTTCATAATGAGAAGAACTTGCAGCTCAGATATTAGCCAGAGGGTTTAGACAAATTTTGTATCTTTTTAGTCTTTGCCAAATTCCCGTTCTACAACAATGAGCAAAAAGGGGTAGTTGTAATACCCGAATTTTATCTGGGTATATACGTATATATATGTATAGATAATATTTTTCTCTTAACTAGTAAACAAATAAATAATATAGTATATAGATCCAATATATAATAAAATTAGTCCAAATGCCCATTTTTTACATTCATAAAGCCCAAGTTTCTAACAAGGCCCAAATCCCATTTTTTACAACCCACTGGCAGCTATTATAATCCATCTACAGTGCAACAAACACAAACACAGGCTGGATTTAAAATTCCCGCCCAAACCTGTCCACATGGTAACTTCCTATTGGTCTATAAAGCTTCAATGGATATGTGTTTTTCTATCCTTATTTGGATACATTAATAGGCTGACGTCACAAGAGTGACGTCAGCGATGGCGTCAAAAGGCACCCGACTATAAAAGAGGAGAGAGAAAAATCATTAATTAAGGAGAAAGCAATAATTGCAACAATTATTTTGGAATTAAACAGAGTGAGAAAGTCATACCTGTAGGGAACCAAATGACGCTAGAAAGCCAAAAAGGACACTAGAGCTACGAACCATCACCTAAAAAGGAGATTGAACTGCCGTTTTTGACACTGAGAAGGTATAATCCTTATCTTTCCTTTCAATTCCTGCACAAAACATAAATGAAAATAAATATGTTAGTAAAGTTGAAGGAAAAAAAGAAATGAAAAAAAATCAAAAAAGGAGTTTGATCGGTGCTTATCTCATGTCAGCCGAGGGGCTCTCTTGAGTCTAGCGGAGTTGAAAAGGGCCAGGACAGGGTGGACTAGATCCTAGGTGGCCGAAGATGGGTAGTTCTGATGAATCGAACTTAGTTTTTATGGTTTAGCTTTGAAAAATAGAGAATTTTGGAAATTTTTAGGTTTTGGTGCGGTAGAAGACAACGACCGAAAATTACTTCAAGGCCACCAGAGTGAGGTTATGGATGATCAAAGATAAAGTAGATTTTTCCTGCGACGACTGAGAGTTAACTTCTAGTGGCCGACAAATAGACCGAAGGTAGTCGGAGGGTGGCTGGATAGATCAGGTGATGAAATGTGCTACTGTTTGTTGCTGATGTTCTTCGTGTTCTTCATATTCTTCGAAGAACATAAAGAGCACCATCTGCAAAAGATGGATTTTAATCCATATCTAGATGGAATTTTAGGTTTTGGCTTGTTTTTAGAGAGAGGGCAGAGAAAGTCTGGGTGAGGAGAGAGAGGGGTTTGTAAAAAATAGGAGAAAAGATGGAAATTCAAGCTAAAATGGGCTTTATATAGTAAGGAGGGAATGATACCATTCCGGTGTCAGGTCTAATTGACCCGCGAGTTCGAGTCGGTCAGACCCTAAGGTATGCGCCCATGTTATTTGGGTTCTTATGGAGTTTTTCCCAAGTTTTGCTTTTAATTCAATTTAGTCCTCATTTTAATAAAATTCAATTTCAGTCAATTTGTTCAATTTAATCTCTTTATTTTAATTGCTTAATTAAATGTATGTTAAATTTCATTTATTAAATGTATGGTTTAATTGAAGCATGTAGTACGTTAGTTTGACATTAAATACCTAGATCTAATTTAATTAGATTAGAGCCTTAATTTTAGGTTCTTATCAGGCTTTAATAATTTAATTAAGATAGATAATTATAGAAAATTAGTGAGTTTTGAGTGGGAAATTTTGAAGTTTCAAATTTGAATGGTGTCCAATGTAATGGGATGTTGTTCAACATGAACTCTTAAATAAAATATTAACTATCCATTAAATACTAGAAAAATGATAAATAATTTAAATTACTTAATTAGAGCCTAAATAAGATTAGAAATTTAAATAATTATAATAATTAATTAGTAGGAGAACATTATCTATAATTTTGGGGTTTAAATATAGATGGTGCTCAAGTGTAATTGAGTGTTATCTCATATAAACTTTAAAATTAAATAATATTTATAGATTAAATAACACATGAATTAAATTAGAGCCTTTTCAGATTAGTACTTAAAATGAACTAGACCATAATTAATCATGCATAAAAAACTCTTTATATGTGAGGTATATTTTTGGAATATGAATAGAGGTGCCCTGAGCGTATAAGGGTGTTTATAATTTATATTCGAAGCAAAAATATATTTCCTTATAAAAGGAATATTTCTATTTGGAGCATAAACTCAGTTAATAATTACTGATTAAATTAAATTTGAATTATTATTCCAAAATGCCACACAAAATTAAAGGTACCGATTTTGGGTGTTTGTGGGGATGCTAATCCTTCCCCACACGTAATCGACTTCTGAACCCAATTTTTAAAAAGAAATAATCTCTGATTGTTTTTATGGTGTCTGGTCACTTTGTGGGGACTCTATATCTTTTAAAAAATGAACTAATTTAAAGAAAACCCTAATTTCAAAAATTAATCGTCCAAGCTTTTTTTATCGGTCAAAAATGGTTTCGACAACTTTTAACCTTTGTTTTGAAAAATTAAAATATGGTTTCAAAGTTAAAGATTGAAAAAGACTTGATTTTCTAAAATTAATTTAGAACTTGAAAGTAAACTTGAAGACATGCCTTAAAGATTTTGAACAAAAGTATTTAGACTTGCATAATTTGCATTCAAAAGTTTAAGAAGATCATAAAAAGGAAATAAATTATCTTAAAAATGAAAATTTTGATTAAAAAAACTTTGAAAAGAAAAATGAAAATGGAGAAAATTCCAAAACAATTTTTTTTATGTCAAACTTTAGTTGTAGACAATCTAGTTCCCATGAATTTTTAAATGAAAAAATGATTAAGAATATATGGGTCACAAAAGGACTTATTTGTTCTAAAGATAAGGGTGCCATTGAAAATTAGATCCTCAAGGGAACTAAATTTTTTGGGACTAATGCCAATGGATCCAAAGCAATTTGGATACCAAAATTTGTATGATTGTCTATTGTAGGTGTGTTGGAGCAATGATGAGAAAAAACCCTAAATCTTGGAGGCTCTAGACACACTAGAAAAAAGGTCACTTGAACATGGTGAGGCCTAGTCAACCTATCTTGGATCAAGTGGTAAAATATTATTTTCATGCAATTTTCACTTAATCATGATGCTTTGTTTGATTATATGTCTATAAAAGCATGATAGACTGACTTTTCAAGATGCTTTACTGCAAATAGCTATGGGGAGTGTTTTATTGCATGAGTTGTATATTTTTAGCCTAATATAATTAAGTCTATGATTTTTTCCCTTAAATTTGCAATGGTCGAGTGTTTTGGTGATATCATGTTTCCCGTACCTTAAATTGATTTTGTATGATGATTTTTGAGGCCATGGTGATTAAAATGTAGCTATTATGTTCGAAATGCATATCTATGACTTCTTAGAACATTTGTATGTACTTAATTTGATTGTGTAAGGCTTTTTGAGATGTTTTTGCTGTATTTTTCACTAAAAACGTGCAGAAGGTATAATACTGCCTATATCATACTAGCACTGCATTCAAAGTTGGTACCAATAATCTAGCCAGAGTATCGATACGCACTATTAAGGGTTTTCTAAAGTTTTTTTTAACCCTTAACCATGCTTTTGTGTGCTTGATCATATTATATGCTTTTTCATAACATGAGTAATTGATTTTCTTGATTTATTATCTTCCTATCTTATGTTTTATCGAATTCAATTTCTTTTCTCTTGAATGGTTGAACTTTAAATTTGATATGAATGTTTGGTTAAGGGGTCTATATTTTAAAAGTTTTCATGCTTATTTTTTAAAACTTACACTCTACTATTATTTTGTAATGTAAAGATTAAATTATTTTTTATATAACAAAAAAGTAAGAGATAAGTGAAAGATTAGATTTAAAAAAAGGGATCTTAAATATTTTTTTTTCAAAATATTTTCTTTTTTAAGGGAGCGTTTTCAAAAACAATCTTCCAATGAGCTTTGTTATATCAAAAAGGGGAGATCGTTGAGCTAAATATTTTGATATAACAATTTAAGAGAAATATGTTTTTGGACATATTCAAATATTTCAAATTTAATTTATAGTCGATTTAACTTGAAAAATGTGTTCGAAATGTTTTTAAATGTTTTGACTTACCACAATATTTCAAATGATCCCAAATGTCAAAAACAACCTTTCAGTACAGGTACCCTACCTCCAGTACCGTTACTAAGACACTCGTACTGGTACTACTCTTCTGAGTACCGAGACGGGGAAATTTTCCAAAATTCCAGTTAGGAGTTTTGGTATCGGTACGCCCCTTAATTACAGGGTCCCAAGACCCAGTATGGATACTCCATGTATAAGTACTAGTACACCCTGCATATTTGCAACGTCTCTTTCATCTTTAAGCAGGTATCGATACGCTTGTTCGAGTATCGATAACTGTAACTGTAGAAGTGCATTTACGGATGGAAAATCACCCCAATGACTCTTAACAATGCCAACGGTAACAAACTATCCCAAACTCATTAGAGGATTTAAAAGGGACCTTCAAGTAAGATCAACAAGAAAGCTTACACCAACATTCATGTATAGAGAATTTTATTTTTTTGTGCTTAAAATTTATTTTATTTTTAAAAACACTTGTGAGTTTTAATTGTCATTTGCTCGAGTTTTTATTTTTGGGCGAATGCTTCATTGTGCAAACAATTTGCCTTGTGAGGTTTTTCTATTTGTTTGCTACTTTTGTAAATCTCTTTGGAGATAATAGACAAGGTTTTGGTGAATAAACCTCTTAAGTTTGTAAGGTTACTCTTTTTCTTAAAAAAAGACAAATTAGTGAATTTGTTAAAAATCTTTAGTGTGAATAGATAAGGTAGTGAAGGTAAACTTAGTTAAAAAGTCGAAAAACTATAAATCTTTGTGTCAATTTTTATACTTAATCTTTTCATCCACCAAATTTTAAAAGCCAATTCACCCCTTTGATTGATCAATTTGAGAACAACAATATCATTATTATTTTTATTGTTAATTTTTAATTTTAACAAAATGATTTTTATGAAATTCATGTGTATAAATATTTTAGATTATACACTATACAATGTATATTTATGTGTTTCGTGTGATATATATAGTTTGGTTAAAACATTTAGTATACACATATATATTTTTATTTTTATATGTATATGCATATAACAAATGGCATTTTTGAATATAAAATCTATATTTTTAACGTTTTCATATATATTTTAACACTTTAAATATATAAAAAATCTATATTTAAAATATTTATATTTTAATATTCATAAATATATTTGCATGTCATATTCGCATTTTATATCATTTTCACACGATTAATTTTTCCTATAAAATCGAGGCAATATTCAGAAAATTCGAGGAGGTCGTGTTCCAAACTCACATGGGCGTGACATTCTCGACTACCCTACATAAGAGAAGATCCTTATAAAAATTTATAATCATCGTAAACATTAAGTTACGATATTCAAGGTAATAATTTTTATTAGAACATTATAGGTAGTGCCCTGACTCGCTGGGTGTTACCTATTAGTATTGAAAATAAAAGAACATCTTTTTAAAAAGGTGATTGAACAAATAATTTTTATTTTTGGTACATTTAAGGATCTCATTTTAAATTATACTCAAAATTAAAATCTCCAATATTAAGACAATAAATAATCGATTAAGTATCAATTTTGGAAGTTGTAGTGGCACAGATCCTTCCACACATGTAACAACTTTCGAGCCTTTTTTTTTTTAAATTTTGTGGACCAAAATTATTTGTTTTCAATAAAATAATTTTTTATTAAGATAACAATAGTTTTAAGTGATCCATTCACACCGAAAACATATAGGTGGCGACTCGGTTAGTGTATTTTTTAATTCGGGCTAGGCTTAAAGAACGTTCCTACAGTTTGTATACTTCGTTAGGGAAGATTTCTTAAAATAAAGAAAGTCGAGCCACAAGTCAATTGCCTTTTGTCTTAGTGCATGAAAAATGCAAATTTGGTTTAAATTAAATTATGATTCCTTCTTCATTTAGTGCATTTAGTTCATGCATTATTTTATCTGTTAATAAGCGTAATATTGTCTTTGTTCTCGTTTTCAAATTTTAGTACAAGTTTCTGAATTATATATTAGAGTTTTTTTTTAAAAGGTTTGATACTTTCTCCTCACATATCATACACATGCATTACATATCATGACCTTTCTATCTAAGCCCCATTCCTCTAATTAATTGGAAGTGAGACTCTACTTTTGTGTGGGGTACTATCGTAAGGGGTAGTGAATCACTTTTAGGATATCTGTATTATGCTTTCGTATGGGATAAAGGATGTATTCCCCTGAATTAAAATTGGTCCGTATGAGTCTATAATCAATGAGGATCGTGGGTCTTGCTAGCCTTAGTAGGCAACAACGAGAACTTTTTAGATACTTTTCCCTTAGAATCGAGCCACATTTAATAGACCTTAAGAGCCTATCCTAGGTAGAGCCATGCTTAACCTTTAGCAGTTACCATGATAAAGTACACGAGAGAAACATTTTCAACCTTTGTTCTTTGCTTTAAATTCTTGTTACTTATGTTCGTAACTATTATTTACTTCTGCGAAGAAAAAAACATGTGGGTAAATATCATGTTGAGTAGGATTTTCTTCCCTTATTATGGATAAAGCATGTTGGGTAGTTTTATACCTTCGAGATTTATACATTGCGGTAAATTCTCTATTTATTTCAACTAACTATTCACATCAATTAGTTCAATTCTTTTGCATTGCATTGTAAAAAGTTGTCGATTTAAACTTTCATTTTTGCATGGCATATTCAAGGCATCAATAAGAGGTATTGATTTCTCTCTGGTTACCAATATGGAAGACATTCACAATCAGGAGAAAAGCTAGTAATCTAGATATTAGTTAAATACAATCATTCGTGGTTGTAAATAAATCTCGAATGCTTCTGAATGTTGTTCCACATATGTCATATCCAAAATAAACACCTTATTTTCCATTCCAAGTTCATCTAATCATAATGCATCATCATTTATTTGCTAAGATTTTAATTCCTAGGGAACTTTAATCACAATAATCCAGGGGACATATTATTCAACTAGTAACATTGGTATTATACTCGTAACCAAACTAAGAAAATGGATGAACGTTTTTCGAAACTAGAACAAGACCTGATGATATGAAGAGAGACTTAGAGGAGAAATTGAATATGGCACAACAAGTAACTCGCTACCGCATCTCGTAGACGCAAAAAATATGTTCGTAAAGACAACTGCGATGTTGACATGAAAAGATCCTAAGAAGGGGAAAAGGGTTAGCTATAAATCCCAAATCTAAGGTAGAAGAGTCGCGATGTCCCATTGGTAAGGCACCTCAACATGTATCATTTTCGAATAGAAAGAAACAGGGTCACCAAGTTGGGTCTTCGTTGTAAGGGGCATTTGATGATACTGTTGAGTATGCTACCCCTGATTTTGATCACCCTAATGAGATTGATAGGGTGAAGTATGAATTACCTAAGCTGTTTGAAAAACAGTACAAGCTATTTGGAGAAAAAAAGTTAAGGTAATAGACGGAGTACACACGTTTTGTAGAGTCAATGCAAGAGAATTGAATCTAGATCTAGATTTGGCGATCCCACCAAAATTCAAAATGCCATAATTTAAAAAAATTGACGGTACCATTTGGCCGTCCTCGTATTTTACCATGTTTTGTCGAAATGATAACAGACCATGTTGATAATAAGGAGCTTCTAATTCACTACTTTCAAGATATTCTGAAGGGTACAATCAACTAAAGAGAACCCAAATACGATCACTGAAGGATTTGGCTAAAGCCTTCACAGAACAATACAAACATGTATCTGACACGGTCCCTGACCGTATAAAACTACAAAATATGGTGAAGAAGCCGAGTGAGAGCTTAAGGAAATATGCCAAAGTTGGAGGGATGTTGTAACACAAATACAACCACCACTGCTTGAGAGGTATAACTATTACTTTTGCTAATACATTGAAGGCTCCATTCGTATATCATATGTTGGGCAATGCTACCAAAGATTTTACATATTTGGTAATATTGGGCGAACACATTGAAGAAGCCATCAAAAAGGGGAAGATAAGATATCCTACCAGCATAGCCGTCCTGGAAGGAAATGAGTATGAGATTCACATTGTGGGACCCTTGTAATATCCCAATCTGACTCAATGATGCGAACTGCCATATTGTGTCACTAATTCGACCCGTCACAATTTAAAATCATAGTTTAGCTAAACAATTTAAAACATTTCCATCGTAAAACGTACATATTATAAAACCATAAACCGAGTATGGCATAGTTCACAAAAAATAAAGCTCCAATTTCAAATCAACTTATAAATAAAATATTCGAGTAACAAAATAATTACAAACTTAATAGTGTAAGGTCCTATGAATAACAAGCCCAATAAAAACAAGTATCATACTTTAATAAAGACTACATGCTGAAATCTCGAATTGATAGTGCTCCACAAGATCACAATCAAATTTACTAGCCTATGAACATAAATAACGATTTTGAATATCGAGCTTACAAAGCCCAATGGCACACTTATACTGTACCATACTTAATGCAAATAATAAATAAACGCATGCAAGCTAGTATGAACAAAATAACAATATTCATAACATCTTGCACTACTACTAGCCCTTTAATCTCATGCTTACATAAACAACAATACGAAGCATCACCAATAGCATGCTCAATATCATAGAAATCATCACACATGGCACATAAGGCCATACTATACTCGATATCATAAAGAAATCAAGTTCAATCAACAATAAGCTTTGAGTGAGGCCCGATGTCAGATAGCATCGGAAATGTACACTCAATACATAGAATCCTCCATTGAGTATCTTCGAAAGAAATTCGGTTTCACACAACATCAAAAATGTAGATTTAGTTACGCATTAGTAGATAAGATCTAGTGCCACACAACCTAAGAAATGTACATATATCATTAACATACTATCAGGGACGAAGCCAGGATTTGGGGTTAGGGGCAAAACATAAATGTTTGAAAGTGAGGGGAAAAATTCAGAAATAAACCATTTTTTAAAACAATTTATATAGGAGGACCAAAGTGAAAAAATAAAATTTTTCAGGGAATTGCCCCCACCCCTTAATAGCTCCGTCCTTGCACACCATAGTGTTGTAACACAATTATTGGGTATCTGGATCCTAACCTTAGAATGAATCAAACATACAAGGATGCCTAAGAGGAATCCAGATAATCAAATACGTCAACCCCATATTGGTTCTCAATATTATTATGAGGCTAGACTGCTACTAGGAAGCTCGTGCGACTTAGTCGCTTTCTTGGTCGAAAGTGCGGCTAAGTCACCTAGAACACTAAGCAAAATAGCTTGGAACGATGCGGGAGCAATGGAAATAATAGAGATGGGCGTGCAAAAGAAAAGGGAAAGAGTATGAGTAAATGCTAACTTGTATTCCTCAATCTGAAGTGAAGTGTGTAAATGAAGTGGAGGTGAGACTCCTTTTATAGTTGGATACCTCTACAATCAGTGGTTAAGATTACATTACATCAACGATAAAGATGAGAGCCTATCTTATCTACGAAGCCTATTTCAAACTTAAACAAGAGATAATTGTGGGATTTTTCTACAAATAATTAAAGATAATTATCAAGCCTTATCACGTTCTCCAAGGTAGATGAGCTAGCTTCCCTGGGTCTTTTGGAAGGCCCAAAATATGGAAAAGATGGTCCTGGGAAGCCATGAGGCACTTGTCTTATTCATGGGCTTACGGTCTGTGACATTCTCCCCCACTAGTTCTAGCGATGCCCTCGTCGCATGGCTAGAATAGATTTGATCAATTTGATCTCAGAATTGCCAAACGGCTTGGGAAGGTTCCCAACTCCCCTCACTTACGAGAAGTTTCTTCCACTTAAAATGTTATTCTTTCCTTGGTTGATGTCCCACTTGATGAACGACTCTCACTGCATGGATGGCTTATACTTCTTTATCGTATGAGACCCCCACTTTGACTGACACTCAATGTGACTTGCCCCAATCTGGATCCTCCTCATCTTGATGATACGATTTCAACAAACTCACATAGAACATAGGATGAGCTCGAATGGTTGGTGGTAACTCCAACTTGCAGGCCATGGTACCTACCCTCTTCACAACTTTGAACGGGTCCTCATATCATCGCACAAGCCCCTAGTGATTTAGGTTGCATAGGATTCTAGTAAATTGGCAAGGACTAGATCGCCAACTTAGAAATTCACATCTCGACGCTTTTGATTTACCCACTTCTTCGTCTGCTTCCATGCCTTGTGCAAATAAGCATAGGCTAAGTCATGAAGTTCATACCACTTCTTGGAAAACTAAAATGCTGATGGACTTGGCCCTTTATACCTAGTCACAATTACGTTTGGTGTAAGTGGCTGTTTCCCAGTCACAATCTTAAACAAACTCTGGTTTGTTACCTCGCTTCACTGTAAATTATAGGAAAACGGGGCCACATCTAATAGCTTTGGCCAGTGATGTTGTGTTGCACTCACATAGTGCCTCAAGAAGATCTCAACGAGTGCATTCACTTTCTCAGTTTGCCTATCAGTCTACAGATGGACACTCGTCAAGAAGTTCAAGTATGATCCTATCAACTTGAACAACTCCATCTAGAACATCCTAGTAAACCTCGTTTCCTGATCACTAATAATTATCTTTGGAACACCCCAATACTTCACCATGTACTTGAGAAAAAGACGAGCTGCCTCCTCGGATGGGCACACTTCGGATGCTGGAATAAATGCCCCATACTTGAAAAATCTTCAACAATGACCATGATGCTAGATAATCCATTGGAAACTATCAAACCGATGATAAAATTTATGAAAACACTTTCCCGTAGTCTCTCAAGAATTGGAAAAGGCTGCAACAATCCCGTTGGTATCTTTTGCTCTATCTTGTCTTGTTGGCACACAAGGTAAGGCTTCAAATAGGTCTCAACGTTACTGTTCATATGGAGCCAGTAATAATGCTCGACTATCAAGGCTAATGTCCGGTGCATTTCTAGATATCCCACCTACTTAGAATCGAGGCATTCCTTCATGAGCTCCCTATGTAGTCCTTCGAATTGAGGCACATAGAGGCAGTATCCTCGAGCATACATCAAGTCCCCCTCAAGCAAAAGCCTCTAGGTTTTGCCCTCCTTGGCAAGTTCAATCAATGATTTAGCTATTGGTTCATGTGACATCTCTTCCTTGATGCGCTCCAGCATCGGTCTTTCTGGTAAACTCACAAACTCCATGGTATACCTTCGACTTAAGGCATCGGCCACAATTTCACCTTCCTTAGTTTGTGCTCCAAGGAAAAATCAAACTCGACAAGAAACTCTTGCCAACGAGACTACTTCGGTGTCAACTTCTTCTGAGTCAAGAAGTAACTGTTGGAAACATTGTCGGTGTACACTACGAACTTGGACCAAAGCATATAATGTTGCTATCTGCGTAAACAGTGCACCATTACGGTTATCTCATTCTTATGAACTATGTATCTCTACTTGGTCTTATTGAGCTTTCAGCTCTCATAAGCAATCATATGTCTTTCTTGTATAAGAACCCCATAAATGGCAACGCTAGACCCATTGATGTAAACCTCGAAAGGTTTAGTGTAATCTGGCAACACCAACACTGTCTCATACATCATAGCAGCTTGATCTCATCAAAGGCTTTTTGGCACTCCGGTCCCTAATCCCACGCCTTGACATTCTTCAGTAGCTCAGTTAACGGTGTGGTGATTTTAGAGTAACCTTTCACAAACCTTCGATAGTAGTTGGTCAATCCCAGGAAAGAAATCAACTCTGTTACCTTGGTTGGCACCTCCCACTCATCAATGGCCTGAATCTTCTCCCTATCCATCTAGATCATGCCACCTCCAACAATGTGGCCAGGGAAAGAAACCTCTTTCTAGGAAAATGAGCGTATTTCTTTTTTGACATAGAGCTCGTTCTCTCGCAAGAGTTTAAACACCTCTCTCAAGTGTTCAACATGCTCCTCTAGCATCTTTCTATAAATTATAATGTCGTCAAGGTAGACTACAATGAACTGGTCAAGAAAAGGTTGTTACACCTTGTTCATCAGGGTACAGAAAGTGGCAGGAGCATTCACGAGGTTGAAAGGAATCAGAAGGTATTCAAAGGAATCGTAGCACATCACACAAGCCATCATCGGTTCATCCTCTTCAGTTATCCTGACTTGGTAATAACTTGATCATAGATCCAACTTGGTGAACCGCCTTGCAACACCAAACTGATCAAACAAGTCCGCAATTAGTGGAATTGGGTACTTTTTTTTTATTGTGAGCTTACTCAAAGCTTGATAGTCAATGCACATCCAAAGTGACCTATCACGCTTCTTATGGAACAACACTAGTGCACCATAGGGTGCCATAGATGGTCGGATGTATCCAACATGAAGGATATCCTTTAATTGTCTGTGTATCTCCTTTAACTCAGGTGGGGCCAACTAGTAAAAGCCTCAAGTAGGTGGCTATACGTTCGACACAAGCTCAATCTTATGATTAACCTCCCTCTTCGGAGGTAACTACTTTAGTAACTTGGTAGGCATCACATCCTTGAATTCTGTCAACACTCATCCTACTTCATTAGGGATTTTCTCAATTGCAGTTGGCTCATCGCACACCCAGGCTGTCAGGAAGGTTGGCTCTTCCTTGCGTGCCGCCTTAGAAAAATGAATTACAGATAAAATTTTGGCCCTATTCTGGACCCTCGGTTCACTATAACAATGCACTGATGTTTTGGATCCTGGATGCACAAAAAATCAGTAAAAGTTACAGGAAAAGCATTGATCCTATCTAGGAAACTCAACCAAGCACAAAATCAAAGTCATCAAGTAAAATTACCTAGATAGCCTCCTTACCGATCCAACCTCCAACATCAAGTTGAACTTCCTTTGCGACTCTATTTATTGACACTTCCTTGGCATTTACCATCTTAATTGAACCACTTGCCTTCTCAACACAAAGGCTATGTTTCTTGGCAACTTACTTAGACATGAACAACTCAAAGGCACCAGTGTCAACTAGTGCACTCAACTTCTAGCCAGTAATATTGATGTCCAAGAATATCAACCCCTTCTTCTTTTGACCCTTCCTTACCTCTATAATGCTAATTATGGAGCCAAGCTTGAGACCCTCGATCTCTTCTCCATTTGCGACCTCCCTGATGGCAGACAACTTGTTCTTCTGCGGGCACTCCCTCGCCAAGTGCCCTTGGCCCTTTCAATTGTAGCATTAGATAGACTGCTTGCCTTTTTATCTTTAGGCTTCCAATTTTATGGCTTACCAATGCCACTCAAATCTTGTTGGATTTGGATGGCCTCATTATCTCCACCACAACCTTTGAACTTTAGTTTTGTTTGGAGGAATCAAGATTCTTGATCCCGAGCTCAATGATTGACTTGGTAGTTGTAAGGCAATGGAGAGTTACTTGACACCTTATTGCATATGCTTGTTCTTCGCTGATTGCTTCAACCATCCATGAAGGTGAATAACTTGTCCTCTTCACTCAAACTTGGGGCTTGTAGACTCAGTTTGACAAACTTTCAAACATGGTCCCTAAGTAACCCTTTTTTCTTGAGATGCCTCAGCTTTGACCGCACTTCGTCTTTGGCATACTTCGGGTAAAATTGTTCATTGAACTTATCTTAAAATTTTGCCCAGGTCTTGATGGAAACGTTCCCACGCTTCACATCATTGCACCTGTATCGCCACCACATAAGGGTAATCTCAGTTAAGTAAAAACTAGCACTGCTTATTTTTTGGCATCCTCCACGATGCCTATGGCTCAAAAATAGTGGTCTAGGCCCCAAAGTAAATTATCCATATATTGGGAGGATCTCGTCCCTTTGAACTTCTCAATTTTAGGGATATCGCCCAAAACTTTAGGCGCACTAGTTGCCATGCTATTCCCAAACCTAGCCTTGCACACGAGTAACTCACTCTTTACCAGCTCCACTTTCCTCTTCAAATCAATAATCTCAGCCTCGAAACCGTTTCTCTTAAGCTCCTTGACCTGTTGCCTTAGATCCACCACCGTGGCCTATATGGCATTACCTTGCTCGGCCATTTTCACATACAACCCATTATGAGCCGCTTGCACCTCCTCATGGATCTCTTCTAAGGACTCGAGCTTCTCGATATCCAACAAACCCAGTTTCTCAAGGTCTACAGGCTCCAACTGGTCCAACACCTCTTTGGCCTTCTTCATGGAGTCCTCGAGCTTGGTAACCTTCCCCTGGTTGGACGTGATCTTGTCCTTCGATGATCCCCTCTTCTCACTTTGTGGTGCCATCTCAAATTAGCAAAAATCTTAGCAAAACACGCTTTGATACCAGTTGTCACGGGGCTAGACTATTGCTAGCAAGCTCATACAGCCTTAGTCACTTTCTTGGCTAAAAGTGTGGCTAAGTTACCTTAGAACACTAAGAAAAATATATTAGAACGATGCGGGAACAATGGAAACAACATAGATGGGCGTCCAAAAATAAAGAGAGAGAGTATGAGTGAATGCTAACTTGTATTCCTCAACCTGAACTGAAGTGTGTAAATGAAGTGGGAGTGAGCCTCCTTTTATAGTTGGAGCCCCCTGCAATCAACGGTTAAGACTCCATTACATCAACGGTCAAGATGAGAGACTATTTTATCTACAAAGCCTATTAAATTTAAATAAGAGATAATTGTGAGATTTGTCAACAAATGATTAAAGATAATTATCAAGCCTTATTGCATTCTACAAAGTGGACGGGCTAGCTTCGCCGTGTCTTCTGGAAGGCCCAAAACGTTTCAAAGATGGTCCTGGACAGCCCAGAGTGGACTTGTCTCGGTCATGGGCTTGCGGTCCATGACAATATGAACACATCCCCTTTTACATTACCAAGAAAGATATTAATAAATTATGGAGGGCTGTTAATCGTTCATATAATTTGAGCCATATTAGTCAACATTGACCATATGTTACCAGTTCATTAGGCCATTAACAAGATCCTTCATTAATCACTGATTATCAAGTCTTTCACAAATTATGGAAGGGTAAATAAACTTTCCTATTCAATTAAGCCTTACTAACCACTCAACATAATTGTCGAGTTCATTATCTAATTATTAACCCATTATGTATTATGAGTATCGGTACTCACCCATCAGTATTGACACTCCACATATTTACTGATACTAAAATGGAATTTGAGAATAAGTTCCGCAATACTAACCCATGAGTACTAGTACTGCCCTACAAGAGTATCACTATTCACTCTAAGTACGAGTACCGAAAAAGAATTTGATGTATTTTTCTTAAGAAATTAGTACCGATATTAGCCTATTAGAATTGAAACCGGATGAAAAATATTGGTACTTCATAAAGACAGTACCTCTACTCACACACTAGTTCAACCCGAATAGCTTATGTTCATCAAGTATCGATACTAGATCATCCAATATCGATTCTGAAGCCCAAAGATGCTTATCGAGCTACGAATTTCATTTCTTTTTTACCATAATACAATGTTACATGGCTTTAAATAGTATCTAAAGCTTATTGAAGTAACTATGGTTTGTTTGATACAATTTTAATCATTAAATACCAACTACCAACATTTAATCAATATATCATGTTTTCCCATTCAAACACCAATATAATCAAGCATCAAGATATCACATTCAATCATCAATATATACATATTCCAAGTGACCTTAAGTGGTCCCTAAAGCTCATGAAAGTCATATCATGTCCTTAGGCATTATCAAATGTCAAATAACTACAAATTTCCATAAATCAATCTCAAAATAATGCTTTATACTCGACTACCTATTTTGCAGCCAACAAACAAGCATGACATCATATTATGATTTTCAAGAAAGCATATCAGATTTTGAAGTGTAATAACCTTAAGCAAAAGCTCCAAAATCAACTATCGATCAATCCTTGTTCAAGCTTATCCAATCTCTCCTCTTTGATATGATATTCAAGTCTGTAATAATCTAAGATAATTATAAATACAAAATATATCAATGAAGTGCAAAATTAGACTAAACCTTAGAGTGAAACATGGAAACACAAATTTTAGGGTTTGAATTTGGTGAAAAGGACTACAAAAATGAACTTGAAATGTCAAAAACTCCTTAGTAAAGTATCCCAAAAAAGTAAATGTTTAGTCAACATAGGTCAATAAAGGTCAACAATCAACGAAGGTCAATGGTGGCTTGGTGTGTTGGGTTGCGGCTCGACTTGGGAGGCTAACTCATTGTGCTAGCCCAAAAACATATCAGTTTGACTCAACCAACAAGCCTAGTGGCTCAGCCCAACAACTGATGGGAGCTGGCTCTCGCTGGGAAGGCATGCCCACGTGTCGACGGTGATGCGTGTGATGAGACAACAATGGTGAGTGTTAACTCCTCAAAAGTACTAAATCTTATGCTAATTTCACATCATCTTTGCTTGCCTTTAAGTACATTTAGTTGCATCTAGCCTTAAAATTTATGCATTTGCATAAGGAGTTAGGAATTATGCTATGCCAGTGTAAAGGGTTGCTTTGTTGGCATTATTGCAGGCTCAACAGAGAATGACAGGTTTGCAAGCAATGCAGTGCAGAAAGGAAGGAATGGCAGAGAGAATGTCGAGTTACTGTTGGTAGCAATGGACCAAAAATTATCGAAACACCGATTGGCAGCGAAGAAGAGTTTGATGCCTGGCCAAATAGCTATTGGACCTTGATGATGTTAGCCCTAGGATTCAAATATAGGATAAGATGATCACATCCCTTATTCCTTGAGCATTCAAAATTCAATTTTCAAGGCTTATCTTAGGTTATCCTTGCACGCCTATTTAAAGAACTCAAGCAAGCACATGATGGAGATTGACCAATCATCAAAGATCGGCTTGGAGAGGCTACACCAAGGAGATGTGGTTCGACTAGCTTGACCGAGAGCTTGGACCTTGAAGGGCTGCATCGACCGACCTCATTCTAGCCCATTCTCTTTGTCTAGTTATTTTTATTTTTAAATGATGATGTTGTTAGAAAACGATGAAGGTTTTTGGTTTGATACCCTCACCATGAACTAATTTAATAGTTGGTGAGGGATGTTTGCGTTGAATGCTGTTTTTATGTTTAGTTTTTAATAATCCAAAAATGCCTTGGCATTGTTTCCCCTATCTGGCATGTTCTTCAGTTTTCTAAATTCCTTGCCAAGCGATCGTTGGCATTGTTTGCTTATTGCACCTTAATATCTTAATAGACTTAGGGGGCAATGATTTATTGCCAAATACTAAGGCGAGATGCTTCGATGGAAGATGTTCAAGTAGATGAACTTACTTCGGGATTGAGTCTACCCCTCAGGAGTATAGATTGGAACTTAATCAAATTGATTTATGAAAAAATTCATTCTAGAGAAATAAGGGTTTTTACATGGTTAATTTCAGGCATTGCCATCGATAACTTTGAATCTGCTCGGCAATAATATCAAGGCAGAAAATTATTAAAAGCTAGCATGAAAAACATGAAAAATAGACATCCCTTGCCAACTCTCATCACTCATTTAAACTCTCCTTGGCCAATGTTGTTTTCCTTTTATTTCTTTTCTTTTAAATTATTTTCAAAACCCACTTCAAATCAACAACACTTTCCCTTTGACAAGTAAACAAGCAAGGCAACCAAACTCTTGGCCAATCCTTGTGGGATCGATAACCAGCTTACTGTTGTATTACTTGCAGACCATGTATACTTGCACCAAAAGATTTAGTCTTGGCACTATTTTCATACATTTCCAATACATTTTCCACCCTTTTCCAAGTACTCACACAGTCAAACAAGTTTTTGGCACCGTTGCCAGGGATTGCAACGGAGTTTGTTGTTTTTAAATTTTTTACTTGTCTTATTTTTTATTTTTGTTCTTTATTTTATTTCTTTGTTTTGACCGGTGTATGACTAGAAACCGCCCTATGGTGGAAGATTGGCTATACAATCTGGAAATCGAAAGAACCCTACGAAGGTTAAAAAAGATTCAAGAGATGGCTCAACAAGGCAATGGAAGAAATGGTGTGTTAAACAATAAGGAAAATCCACCCAGTAACAATGGAATTCCACCAGCTCCTGTTGCCCCAGCTGTTAATGTGGAGGAAGAGAGACCTATTAGAGTACACTCGGCACCAAACATTGACAATTTGATGCCAAGACTAATTGTTCCTAAGGTAAATACATCTAATTTTGAACTCAAACCGGTAATGATACAAACATTTTTGAATGGAGGACAATTTGATGAAGCACCTACTAGAGATCCAAGGCAACACTTGAAGCAGTTCATGGAAGTTTGCCAGCTATTTCAGTAGCCTGGAGTATCGGAGGATACATTGAAGCTAAAGTTGTTTGCATTTTCCTTGAGAGATAGAGCAAAAGCGTGGCTAAGTTCTTTGCCACCTAGTTTTCTCACATCATGGGGAGATCTATGATAGAAAATTTTGTTACTATTCCAACCACTTAAACTCACCGCCAAGCTGAGGGTTGAGATCATCGCATTTAGGTAGGCTGACGATGAGACCCTATATGATGCCTATGAGAGATAAAGATTTGTTGAGGAGATGTCCCATGCATGGATTCTCGAAGTGGATGCAAATGGAGACCTTCTACAATGGACTTAATGCACAAACCAAAATAGTTGTTGATGCGTCGGCAAATGGCTCATTGCATGACAAAAACTATACAGTGGCAGTTGGCATCCTTGAGAGGATTTCAATTAACGATTTTGAATATCCTACTGCCAGACTTGAGACCAGTACTAAAACTGGCGGGAAATTACAGATAGATGAGCTCACATCCATGCACGATGAGATTTCCAATCTTACTAGCATGGTGATAACTTTGCAAAAGAGTTATGAGGCCCAAGAAGTTAAGGCATTAGCCCCATTCTATACAACATGTAGAGAGTATCATCACACGGAAGATTGCTCTGCCAACCCTGAGTCAATAAATTTCGTTGGCAATTTTAATTGTAATTATAATCCAAATTCTAATACTTACAATGCAGGATGGAGGCAACACCAAAATTTGGCATGGGGGAATCAAGGAAGCAACCAATATAATGCCTAATAGCGTCAATACAATGCCCAGTGTCAGAACAATGCCATGCCAGGGGTCAACCAGAATGCCATGCCACAAAGGGTACAAAATAATTTTTATGTAGGGCAAAGGAACAACCAGGGGACTTTGACAAAATACATGGAGAAGAATGATGCAACTGTCCAGAGTTTGGCAGTATCGATGCAAAACTTAGAGGTACAAATTGGACAGATTGCCAATGCACTCAGCAATAGACCCCAACGAGCTTTGCCAAGAGATACAGAGGATGCCAGGCGAAACTGTAATGAACAATGCAAAGTTGTGACTCTACGGAGTGGCAAACAATACAAGGCTGAGATATCTATCAAGCATCCAAATAGTTGCCATAAGGAGGTGAAGAAACCACCAGTAGTTGAACCAAAGGAACCGGAGAAGAAAGAAGTGGACATAAGTGATGCCAGAACACAGTCTGATGCCAGACCTCAGTCGGATGCCAGTAGAACCTTGGCAAAGCCAGAAGAGCCATCATATGTTTATCCACCTCCACTGTTTCTACAAAGACTACAAAAGCACAAGCAGGATTAGCAATTTAAGCGATTCTTAGAAGTACTTAAATAATTGCAAATCAATTTACCATTGGTGGAAGCTCTCGAGCAAATGCCCAACCATGTCAAATTTATGAAGGACATCTTGTCCAAAAAGAGGAAGCTAGGTGATTTTGAAATTGTAGCTCTCACTAAGGGATGCAGTGCAATGATACTCAATCGGTTGCCACCAAAGCTGGGAGATCTAGGAAGTTTTACTATTCCCTATATCGTTGGCATCAGATTCATGGGTAAGGCACTGTGTGACTTGGGAGCCAACATCAATTTGATGCTAATGTCTGTTTTCAGGAAGCTTGGCATAGAAGCAAGGTCTACCACGATGATACCTCAGTTGGCGGTTCGATCCTTTGCACATCCTAAGGGTAAGATTGAGGATGTTTTGGTAAAGGTAAATAAATTAATATTCACTGCTAACTTTATTATCTAAGATTATGAGGCTAATTTAAATGTCCCAATTATATTGGACAGACCGTTCATTGCCAGAGGTAGAGCCTTGATTGATGTTCATAAAGGTGAATTAACTATGCGCATAATGATCAGCAGGTTATATTTAATGTGTTTCAAGCTTTGAAATGTGTAGATGAATTAGACGAATGTCAAGCAAATGATAAGGTGGAGTCCATTTTTAAGGTGGACATGGCACAACTATGCCAAGATATTGATGATGATGCCATCGAAAGTGACAGTGAAGGTGAAACAAGTGAGGACACTAAAGGAGAAGCCCTAGTAGAAGTAAGCTATTTTGGACAACCATAACCATTAGAATTGGCTGGCAGAGAGATTGTGGAACCAAAATCATCCATTGAGGAGCCACCCGAACTGGAGCTCAAATCACTGCCAGACCACCTCAAGTATGCTTACTTAGGTAAACACTCAACCTTGTCAGTATTCATTGATGTTGATCTTGTAATACCCCAAAATTTATAGTACTGTTTAAGGGTCATTTAGTGCTAAGATAATTGCTTAAAAGCTTACTTAGTGACTAAAATGACAAAAATGCAAAAGTTAGGATTTTCTCAATTATGGAATGTAGAGAAGAAATTTTTAAGGTTTTAAGGTTTCATGTGATAGAGAACGAGTAAAATAGGATACTCACAAAATATGGTTAAAATCCAAGGAAAATTGGAATGGGAAATTCAAGGTTAAAGTTTAATGACCAAAATGATAAGTTTTCAAAACTTGGGGGTACAAGTCGAAATATGAAAAGTTGAAGGACGACCAAAGTTGTAATTTCCCAAAAGTTAGGTGTTTTATTTCATAAATAGAAAGAGCACCAATTGGTGTGGACCGAATGTGGAATTACTGGTTTGATCCGATATTTCGATTATTGGGAAATCGCAGTCACAATTTAAGAGGAATTCGGATACCCGGATCAAACTGAGAAATTATGAAATTTTACTTTATGATAGAGAAAGGTTATAAAAGTCATTTTCAAGTGTTGGAAATATTTTAGTTCGATTCAGGATGAATCCTATGATTTATTTTGATTAAGGAATTTATTTAGAACCGATAAAATTCCTGGCATTTATCGGTAAATCGGATCAAGCTAAAATTTTGGAGATGATTCCATAGACTTTGGAAGTGTTATAACATATTATTTTATGGATATTTGGAGAGTTAAATGTTTGGATTAAATTTATTTGACTAAAATTACCCAAAATGGCAATTTTTTAAAAAAAGTTGATTGGTAAAGGGTATTTTGGTCTTTTCACCCAAAAGTGACATGGAAGGAATTTTTGAGATTTCTTTAATGAATGAATAGTGGTTGGTTGGAATCCAAATAAGTTTAGTTAGAATTTTACAAAATGGTAAACTAGTAAATATGAATTCAGTTGGGGGACATTTTGATAAATTGGAATAAAATGAATTAAAAATTCATTTTTATTTATACAAGTGGCATAAATATAAGATATATGAAGATTTATCATCAAAAAATTTCATTCCCAAACCGTGGAGAAAGAGGAGAAAGAAGAGGAAATCTTACAAGCTCGATTTACGCCTCGAAACTCAGTTTTTAGGTAATCTTCCGAACTACAAAGTTGTTTTTCTCTTCAACCTCTATCTATTGATGTAAATTATTCATGGATTTCATGATATATTGATGAGATTTGATATGAGGAAGAAATTAGGGTTTATGTTCAAATTTGGGGCTTTTATGATTTTATGAATCTATGCTCAATTTTATGTTGAAACCAAGCAAGAATGATGTTGGATTCATGTTTTTTAATTAGGATTTAAACCCTAAACAATTTATGAGCCTTGAAGAATATTAGAGTTTAGGGATCCAACCTTGAATTAAGGTTTGTGATGATGAGTTAGTAATCTAGCAAGCTTGATTTGTTATTTGAAATAAAAACCCTAAATTTAAACCCCAAAGCACTAATTCAGCAAAGTGTTAAAGTTAGGGGTTCAATTCTTATTTTTGGAGTTTGAAATATATTTATGTTGTTAATGATGTTTGAGGCATGAAAATGAAGTTACAATGCTAAACTGATGATTATTCGAGCTAGTGGTCATTTTGACAATTTGTCAAAAGTGGATAACCAATTCAGCAATGGTGTATAAGAAGAGGACAAATTTTGATTTTTTATGTTAAGTGATGATTATGATGTATAGTTGATGATTGGGGGGCCTAATTTCAAAGTTTTTAAGCTAGAATCCTTGAATTATAAATTGGTGACTATTTCGACAAATTAGAGAACAAAGGGTTGAAATGTGACAGTTAGGTATTTGAAGAGTACTATGTTGGAAAAATTTATTTGAGTGATTTAGATGTTGATTTTGAAGTGAATAGATGCTTGTATTCACTTAGAGACCAAAATGACAATTTGTAGAATACAAGGGACCGATTCGGCTATTAAGCAAAAGTAAAGGAAAAATTGTGGAAAATTGGAAATGGATTAAATGGATAAAAAACATTCCTTTGGGACCAAGAAGACAAATCGGCTTGAGGTTTAGGGACCAAAAATGGAACTTTTCAAAGTTTAGGTCCTAAAGTGTAAAGGATGAAAAATGTAAGGATCAAGCTTAAATTAACTATTTGAAGCTTGAAAAAGTATTTAAGGACTAAAATAAGTGTTCTAGTAAAGGTTGAAGGCTTAAGGTAAAATGTGAGAAAATGTGATTTGAATATAAGAAACTTTATCGGATCAATTATATATTTAATGGATAGTTATTTTATTTACTTTCCATTATTATACTTAGAGTGAATATGTTATAACATATACATGAAATGGTATATGTTATTTTATAATGTAGCTACTGATACAAATTGGGACCGTACTAACAAAAATGGAAATGAAAAAGGGTCGGGAGTGAGATCAAGTGATAAATTCGACTTCATTACAATGCCAAGGTGAGTGTATTTTTACTTATTTTATATATGTGATATGAGGGAGACTTGCGAGAAGTCGACCTTGATATCAATGAAAATGTTTGTTGATCAAAGTTATGTAAATGACATGAGATATTAAATGGCATATGTGATACATTGATATGGCATAATGATTTATCTAAGATAAATCGAATTTTAGATTTTGGGTATGAACTTCCTAATATCAAACTATGAATGATAGTATTGATGGATTGGATATTGAATATGAAAGTATTATATTATTATGCCTGAGTACTAGTGTGAGAGTCCTTGGTATAATTGGATATCCATAGAGTTTTAGTAACTACGTTCCAGCACTACGGTGTGTTCCAGACGCTACGGCATTGCAGACACAACAATGTTGTTTAGACACTTCAGTGTTGACATCAGACGCTACAACATTGCAAACAATACGATGTTGTTTAGACACTTCAGTGTTGACATCGGACGCTACGACGTTGCAGACACTACGATGTTGTTTAGACACTTCGGTGTTGACATCATACACGACGTTGCATACACTATGGTGTTGTTTAGAAACTTCGGTGTTGACATCAGACGCTACAGCATTGCAGACACTACGGTGTTGTTTAGGCACTTCAGTGTCAACTAGCACAAAAGGTGCAATAATGAGGAGCAAAGGGCGTCCTCGAGTATGTACTCATCATTAGACGCTACAACGTTGTTGACATACGGCGTCGGTTATGATGACTCGTTTACTCATCTCTTGATATTTACCTTGGGCTATAAGTTTTTACAATACAGTTACACGACTTTACAGTACAGAAGTATTACAATACAAATTCCTTACATGATTATTCCTGCATTACAGACTATATGATTTTTCAGTAAAGATTTAGTACAACACAAATTTATTACAGTACAGGTTCATTACATGAGTATCATGCTTTACCAAATATCATGCCTAATACAACTATTCCATACTACAAATAATTTTATACCGTATTTTACATGTTACATATCTCTATGCCTCACTGAAATATACTCAGTGTGTATTTATGTTATACACGTAGGTGATCGGGATTAGTAGATGACAACCTTTGCTTCATCATCATTCTATATATAAGATAATCGACATGTATTTCGGTAACCATGACATTCGTCTTTTGTATGTTTAATAGTGGCATGTATTTAATAAATCTGTCTATTTTGTTAAAGTAATTATTGGGGCCTATAATAGTGGCGTAAACTATTTTAAATTGATTATTATATCTACAGTTTGGTGTTAAATAGTCTAATTTGATATGTTTTATATGAATTAGATTTCGAATAATTTTATTAGAAACTCTTTTATAAAATAAATTAATTTAGTATGTTTGTATATTTTATGTAAAAAAATTTATAATTAGAAATCGAATAAATATTTTATATCGGTATTAATTAAAGTTAAATGTGCTTGGGTTATAGAAATATTAAGATGGGTGACCACTAAGAAGTTTTTCCAATTTTTTTAAATCACACCAGATTTTGGTTAAAAGATCTATTTTAAAAAGCTATGAAATTTCTGACTCGTGTCCGGTGCACGATTTTGGGAAGGAGGTGTTACATTTATTGGTATCAGAGCTGCAGGTTTAGCTGGTTCTAGAGTTAAATTGATCTTGATAAAAGTGTTAAAGTGTGTACATGCCACTAGGATGTCATATTTACTAAAAAGAAATACATGTATGATTGATGCAATTGTTTACTAGTCAAAGGGGTTATTGTAGGAATGAATGTCTGAATGAGAATGAATATCGTTGGACAATTAAAAGAGGGAACATTATGAGTTCCTAGAAATGAGTAAGAAGGTTAACTAAGTCTAGTACCCGATTTAAGCAAGGTAATAACAAATGGATTGATATAGTAATGAAAGCTGTTTAAAATGCAAGATACCGCTTTACAAATGGTAAGTGCAGATAGGAATCGAATTTAGGGCTCCTATCAGTAAAGGTTTTATGAACTAATGGGTATATAAGAGACACAAATGATGATCTGACGTCGGTAGATTGATGGTTAAGTGATAATGGTTGGAGTAAAGCCCTAAAATAATGGTTAAAAAAGGTTCTATGCAAAACTCTCGAAATGTGAGTTTGGTTATCAGAAGTGGCTTTCTTGGGTCACATTGTTTTAACCGAAGGGATCCACGTCAATCCTAAAAAGATACAATCCATTATGGAAATGGAAGGTTCCCAATAATATTAACGAGGTTTGTAGTTTCTTGAGACTTGTTGGATATTATCGAAGGTTTGTGAAGAGCTTTTCGATGATAGCTGCTCCACTAACAAAGCTATTGAGAAAGAATGTTCCATTCGTATGGACTAAGAAGTGTCAAGAAAGCTTTGATCAGTCAAAGAAAATTTTAATAGAAGCTCCGGTTTTGGTACAACCATAGTCATGAAAAGAGTTTACTCTGTACTGTAACGCATCCTATAATTGAATAGGGTGCGAGTTGATGGAAGGTAGGAAGGTGATCACGTATGCTTCCCTACAACTAAATCCACATGAAAGGAATTATCCGACTCATGATCTAGAACTTGCGGCTGTAGTTTTTACTCTGTAAGTGTGGCGACATTATCTCTATGGTGAATGCTACCACGTGTATAGTGATCATAAGAGTTTAAAATATTTGTTGACACAAAAAGGGTTGAATCTGCAACAAAGATGGTTGGAACTAATAAAAGATTATGACCTGATCATTGATTACCATTTAGGCCGAGCAAATGTCATAATCAATACCTTAAATCGAAAGATATTTATTATATTATGAACTTTAAATGCTCAATTGACATGAAAATGATGGTTCGTTGCTAGTAGAGATGCAATTAAGATCTTCATTGCCAGGTCGAAATGAAGAAAGTCAGCAACAAGATGAAGACTGTATAGCAAAGAGGAAACAAGTGGGGTTCAAGTATCTATAGTATCGGATCAAAATCCAAAGTTCACATTGAGATTTTGGAATACACTACATATAGCTTTGGGTACACAACTGAACTTCAATACTGTGTTTCATCTTCAAACAGATGACCAATATGAAAGAACAATTTGAATACTAAAAGATATGCTAAGAGCTTGCGTGATTGAGTTTGAGGGATCATGGGAAAAGTATTTACCACTAGAAAAATTTGCCTACGATAACAGTTATCAGATAAGTATATAGATGGCACCCTATGAAACCCTCTATGGTTGAAAGTGCAAATCGCCATTAAATTGGTTTGAGTTATATAACGCAAGTTGATTAGGCCAGATTTGATGCAAGAAATGGAATAAAAAAAGTCAAGATTATATAAGACAATCTTAAAAAGACCGATGATCAACAGAAGTCTTATGCATACTTAAAAAGAAAAGACATTCAATTTAAGGTCGAAGAAACAATATTCTTAAAGGTCTCCCATTGGAAGAAAATAATACGTTTCGGGCACAAAGGAAAACTAAGTTCCAGGTGTATTGGACCTTAAGAAATTCTAAAGAAAGTTGGCCCTGTGGCGTATCAACTAGTTCTTCCACCAGAGATGAGTAAAATCCATGATGTTTTCTAGTTCTCGATGCTCTGAAGATATAGATCGGATCCTTCACACGTGATTATACCGAAGGAGATAGATTTGCAATCAGATTTAACTTACGAAGAGGAACCAGTAAAGATACTGGCTTATGGTGTCAAAGAATTAAGGAACAAGCTGATACTGTTGGTGAAGGTCCTTTGGCATAACCACGAAGTTGAAGAGGCATCATGGGAAGCTAAGGATACAATGGAAAAGAAGTACCCACATTTACTCGAAACAGGTACATCTTGAAAGTTCGAGGATGAATTTTCATAAGGGGGAAGAATTGTAATACCCCAAAATTTATAGTTCTGTTTAAGGGTCATTTAGTGCTAAGATAATTGCTTAAAAGCTTACTTAGTTATTAAACTGACAAAAATGCAAAAGTTAGGATTTTCTCAATTATGGACTGTAGAGAAGAAATTTATGAGGTTTTAAGGTGTCATGTGATTGAGAAAGAGTAAAATAGGATAGTCGAAAAATTTGGTTAAAATCCAAGGAAAATTGGAATGGGAAATTCAAGGTTAAAGTTTAGTGACCGAAATGATAAGTTTTCAAAACTTGGGTGGCACAAGTCGAAATATGAAAAGTTGAAGGACCAAAGTTGTAATTTCCCAGAATTTAGGTGCTTTATTTCATAAATAGATAGAGCACCTATTGGTGTGGACTGAATGTGGAATTACTGGTTTGATCCGATATTTCGATTATTGGGAGATCGCAGTCAAAGTTTAAGTGGAATTCA
The DNA here is from genome assembly GCA_019671005.1 of Hibiscus mutabilis. Classification (NCBI taxonomy): domain Eukaryota; kingdom Viridiplantae; phylum Streptophyta; class Magnoliopsida; order Malvales; family Malvaceae; genus Hibiscus; species Hibiscus mutabilis. The sequence goes on along the minus strand of CM033734.1, from coordinate 38,355,035 downwards.
GATACCCGGATCGAACTGAAAAATTATGAAAATTTACTATATGATAGAGAAAGGTTATAAAAGTCATTTCCAAGTGTTGGAAATATTTTAGTTGGATTCAGGATGAATCCTATGATTTATTTTTGATTAAGGAATTTATTTAGTTACTGATAAAATTCTCGGCATTTATCGGTAAATCGGATCAAGCTAAAATTTCGGAGATGATTCCATTGAATTTTGAAGAGTTATAACATATTATTTTATGGATATTTTGAGAGATAAATGATAAGATTAAATTTATTTGACTGAAATTGCCTAGAATAGCAATTTTTTAAAAAAAGTTGATTAGTAAAGGGTATTTTGGTCTTTTCACCCAAAAAGGACATGGAAAGAATTTTGAGATTTCTTTAATGGATGAATAGTGGTTGGTTTGAATCCAAATAAGTTTAGTTAGAATTTTACAAAATGGTAAACTAGTAAATATGAATTCAGTTGGGGGACATTTTGGTAAATTGGAATAAAATAAATTAAAAATTCATTTTTATTTATACCAGTGGCATAAATATATGATATATGAAGAGTTATCATAAACAAATTCATTCCTGAACCGTGGATAAAGAGGAGAAAGAAGAGGAAATCTTACAAGCTCGATTTAAGCCTCGAAACTCAATTTTTAGGTAATCTTCCGAACTACAAAGTTTTTCTTCTCTTCAATCTCTATCTATTGATGTAAATTATTCATGGATTTCATGCTTGATTGATGAGATTTGATATGAGAAATAAATTAAGGTTTATGTTCAAATTTGGGGGTTTTATGAATCTATGTTCGATTTTATGTTGAAATCAAGCTAGAATGATGTTGGATTAATGTTTTTGAATTAGGATTTAAACCCTAAACAATTTAGAAGCCTTGAAGAAGATTAGAGTTTAGGGATCCAACCTTGAATTAGGTTTTGTGATGATAAGTCAGTAATCTAGCAAGCTTGATTTGTTGTTTGAAATCAAAACCCTAAATTTAAACCCTAAAAGACTAATTTAGCAAAGTGTTAAAGTTAGGGGTTCAATTATGATTTTTGGAGTTTGAAATGTATTTATGTTGTTAATGATGTTTGAGGCATGAAAATGAAGTTAGAATGCTAAACTGATGATTATTCGAGCCAATGATCATTTTGACAGTTTGTCAAAGTGGATAACCAATTCGGAAATGGTGTATAAGAAGAGGAAAAATTCTGATTTTTTATGTTAAGTGATGATTATGATGTATAGTTGATGATTGGGGGCCTAATTGCAAAGTTTTAAAGCTAGAATCCTTGAATTGTAAATTGGTGACTATTTTGACAAATTAGATAACAAAGGGTTGAAATGTGACAATTAGGTATTTGAAGAGTACTATGTTGGAAAATTTTATTCGAGTGATTTAGATTTTGATTTTGAAGTGAATAGAAGCTTGTATTCACTTAGAGACCAAAAGAGCTATTTGTAGAATACAATGGACCAATTCGGCTATTAAGCAAAAGTAAAGGAAAAATTGTAGAAAAATAGGAAATGGATTAATTGGATCAAAAACGATCCTTTGGGGACCAAGAAGACAAATCGGCTTGAGGTTTAGGGACCAAAAATGGAACTTTTCAAAGTTTAGGTCCAAAAGTGTAAAGGATGAAAAATGTAAGATCAAGCTTAAATTAACTATTTGAAGCTACTTATGGACTAAAATAAGTATTTTAGTAAAGGTTGAAGGCTTAAGGTGAAATGTGAGAAAAATGTGATTCGAATATAAGAAACTTTATCAGATCAATTATATATTTAATGGATAGTTATTTTAGTTACTTTCCATTATTATATTTAAAGTGAATATGTTCCGACATATACTTGAAATGGTATATGTTATTTTATAATGTAACTTTCGATAAGATTTGGGACCGTACTAATAAAAATGGAAAGGAAAAAGGGTCGGGAGTGAGATCAAGTGATAAAGTCGACTTCATTACAAGGACAAGGTGAGTGCATTTTTACTTATTTTATATATGTGATATGAGGGAGACTTGCGAGAAGTCGACCTTGATATTAATGAAAATGTATGTTGATCAAAGTTATGTAAATGACATTAAATATTAAATGGCATATGTGATACATTGTTATGGAACAATGAATGATAGTAAGATAAATTGAATTTTAGATTTTGGGTATGAACTGCCCAATATCGAACTATGAATGATAGTATTTTTGGATTGTATATTGAAAGTGAGTATTATATTATTATGCCCGAGTACTAGTGTGAGAGACTTTGGTATAATTGGATATCCATAGAGTCTTTGTAATTGTGTTCCAGCACTACGGTGCATTCCAGACTCTATGGCGTTGCAGACACTACGGTGTTGCAGACACTACGGTGTTGCTTAGACACTTTGGTGTTGACATCAGATGCTACGGCGTTGCAGACAATACGGTGTTGTTTAGACACTTAGGTGTTGACATTAGACGCCACCACGTTGTAGACACTATGGTGTTGTTTAGACACTTTGGTGTCAACTAGCACAAAAAGGTGCGATAATGAGAAGCAAAGGGCACCCTCGAGTACGTACTCATCATTAGACGCTACGACGTTGTAGACATATGATGTTGGTTATGTTGACTCGTTTACTCGTCCCTTGATATTTACCTAGGGCCATAAGATTTTACAGTACAGTTACATGACTTTACAGTACAAATTCCTTACATGATTATTCCTACATTGCAGACTATATGATTTATAGAGCAACTTTGCTATATGATTTTTCAGTAAAGATTTAGTACAACACAGATTTATTACAGTATAGGTTCATTACATGAGTATCATGCTTTACCAAATATCATGCCTAATACAGCTATTTCATACTACAAATAATTTTATACCGTATTTTACATGTTATATATTTCTATGCCTCACTGAGATATACTTAGCATGTATTTATGTTATACACGTAGGTGATCGGGATTAGTAGATGACAGCTTTTGCTTCATCATCATTCTGTATAGAAGATAATCGACAGGTATTTTGGTAATCATGACATCCGTCTTTTGTATTTTTAATAGTGGCATGTATTTAATAAATCTGTCTATTTTGTTAAAGTAGTTATCGGGGCCTATAATAGTGGCGTAAACTATTTTAAACTTATTATTATATCTACTGCTTGGTGTTAAATATGATTTGATATATTTTATACGAATTAGATATCGAATAATTTTATTAGAAACCCTTTTGTAAAATAAAATTAATTTAGTATGTATGTATACTTTATGTAAAAGTTTCATAATCGGAACTTGAATAAATATTTTATATCGGTATTAATTAAAGTTAAGTGTGCTTGGGTTATAGAAATATTAAGATGGGTGACGACTGAGAAGTTTTTCCAAAAAAAATTCAAATCACCCTGGATTTTGGTTAAAAGATCTATTTTAAAAAGCTGTGAAATTTTTTACTCGTGTCCAGTGTACGTTAAAGGGAAGGGGTGTTACATTTATTGGTATCAGAGCTACATGTTTAGCCGGTTGTGGAGTTAAACCGAGCTCGATAAAAGTGTTAAAGTGTGTACATGCCACTAGGATGTCATATTTACTGAAAAGAAATACTTGTATGATTGATGCAATTGTTTACTAATAAAGGGGTTACTGTAGGAATGAATGTCTGAATGAGAATGAATATTGTTGGACAATTAAAAGAGGGAACATTATGAGTTCCCATAAATGAGTAAGGAGGTTAACTAAGCCTAGTAACTGGTTTAAACGGGGTAATAACAAATGGACTGATATAATAATGAATGATGTTTAAAATGCAAGATACCTCTTTACAAATGGTAACTGCAGATAGGAATCGAATTTAGGGCTCCTATCAGTAAAGGATTTATGAACTAATGGGTATATAAGATACATAGATGATGATCTGATGTTAGTAGATTAATGGTTAAGTGATAATGGTTGGAGTACAACCCTAAAATAATGGTTAAAAAAAGTTATATGCAAATCTCCCGAAATTTGAGTTTGGTTATCAGAAGTGGCTTTCTTGGGTCACATTGTTTTAACCGAAGGGATCCATGTCAATCCTAAAAAGATACAATCCATTGTGGAAATGGAAGGTTCCCAATAATATTAACGAGGTTTGCAGTTTCTTAAGACTTGCTGGATATTATCGAAGGTTTGTGAACAACTTTTTGATGATAGCTGCTCCATTTACAAAGCTATTGAGAAAGAATGTTCCATTCGTATGGACAGAGAAGTGTCAAGAAAGCTTTGATCAGTTAAATATAATTTTAACTGAAGCTCCGGTTTGGTACAACTAGAGTCATGAAAAGAGTTTACTCTGTACTGTAACGTATCTTATAATGGAATAGGGTGCGTGTTGATGCAAGATGGGAAGGTGATCACGTATGCTTCCCTACAACTAAGTCCACATGAAAAGAATTATCTGACTCATGATCTGGAACTTGCGGCTGTAGTTTTTACTCTAGAAGTGTAGCGACATTATCTCTATGGTGAACGTTACCACGTGTATACTAATCATAAGAGTTTAAAATATTTGATGACACATAAAGGTTTGAATCTACGGCAACAAAGATGGTTGGAACTAATAAATGATTATGACCTGATCATTGGTTACCATCCAGGCTGAGAAAATTTCGTAATCGATACCTTAAATCATAAGATATTTATTACATTAAGAACTTTAAATGCTCAACTGACATGAAAAGGATGGTTCGTTGCTAGTAGAGATGCAATTAAGATCTTCATTTCCAGGTCGAAATAAAGAAAGTCAGCAACAAGATAAAGACTATATAGCAAAGATGAAGCAAGTGGAGTGCCAATATCTATAGTATCGGATCGAAATCCAAAGTTCACATCGAGATTTTGGAATGCACTACACAGAGCTTTGGGGATACGACTGAACTTCAGTACTGTGTTTCATCCTTAAACAGATGACCAATATGAAAGAACAATTCGAATACTAAAAGATATGCTAAGAGATTGCGTGATTGAGCTTGAGGGATCATAGGAAAAGTATTTACCACTAGCAGAATTTGCCTACTATAACAGTTATCAGACAAGTATATAGATGGCACCCTATGAAACCCTCTATGGTGGAAAGAGCAAATCGCCATTAAATTGGTTTGAGTTATATGATCGCAAGCTGATTAAGCCAAATTTGTTGTAAGAAATGGAATAAAAAAGTCAAGATTATATAAGACAATCTTAAAAAGGCCGCTGATCAACAAAAGTCTTATGTAGACTTAAAAAGAAAAGACATTCAATTTAAGGCTGGAGAAAGAATGTTCTTAAAGGTCTCCTATTGGAAGAAAATAATATGTTTTGGGCACAAAGGAAAACTAATTTCCAGGTGTATTGGACCTTATGAAATTCTAAAGAAAGCTGGCCCTATGGCATATCAATTAGCTCTTCCATCGGAGATGAGTAAAATCCATGATGTTTTCTAGGTCTCGATGCTCTAAAGATACAGATCGGATCCTTCACACGTGATTATACCGGAGGAGATAGATTTGCAATCAAATTTGACTTACGCAGAGGAACCAGTAAAGATACTGGCTTATGGTGTCCAAGAATTAAGGAACAAGTAGATACCGTTGGTGAAGGTCCTTTGGCACAACCACAAAGTTGAAGAGGCATTATGGGAAGGTAAGGATACAATGGAAAAGCAGTACCCACATTTATTCGAAACAGGTACATCTTGAAAATTCGAGGACAAATTTTCTTAAGGGGAAGAATTGTAATACCCCAAAATTTATAGTATTGTTTAAGGGTCATTTAGTGCTAAGATAATTGCTTAAAAGCTTACTTAGTGACTAAAATGGCAAAATGCAAAAGTTAGGATTTTCTCAATTATGGACTCCAGATAAGAAATTTCCGAGGTTTTAAGGTGTTATGTGATAGAGAACGAGTAAAATAGGATACTCGCAAAATTTGGTTAAAATCCATGGAAAATTGGAATAGAAAATTCAAGGTTAAAGTTTGACCAAAATGATAAGTTTTCAAAACTTGGGCAGTACAAGTCGAAATATGAAAAGTTGAAGGACCAAAGTTGTAATTTCCCAAAAGTTAGGTGTTTATTTCATAAATAGATAGAGCACCTATTGGTGTTGACCGAATATGGAATTACTGGTTTGATCCAATATTTTGATTATTGGGAAATCACAGTCAAAGTTTAAGTGGAATTCGGATACCCGGATCGAACTGAAAAATTATGAAATTTTACTATATGATAGAGAAAGGTCGTAAAAGTCATTTCCAAGTGTTGGAATTATTTTAGTTCGATTCAGGATGAATCCTATGATTTATTTTGATTAAGGAATTTATTTAGTAACCGATAAAATTCTTGGCAATTATTGGTAAATCAGATCGAGCTAAAATTTCGGAGATGATTCCATAGACTGTGGAAGTGTTATAATATATTATTTTATGGATATTTGGAGAGTTAAATGTTTGGATTAAATTTATTTGACTGAAATTGGCTAGAATGGCAATTTTTTTTAAAAAAAGTTGATTGGTAAAGGGTATTTTGGTCTTTTCACCCAAAAGGGACATGGAAGGAATTTTGATATTTCTTTAATGGATGAATAGTGGTTGGTTGGAATCCAAATAAGTTTAGTTAGAATTTTACAAAATGGTAAACTAGTAAATATGAATTCAGTTGGGGACATTTTGGTAAATTGGAATAAAATGAATTAAAAATTCATTTTTATTTATACAAGTGGCATAAATATATGATTTATGAAGAGTTGCCATAAAGAAATTCATTCCCAAACCATGAAGAAAGAGGAGAAAGAAGAGGAAATCTTACAAGCTCGATTTAAGCCTTGAAACTCAATTTTTAGGTAATCTTCCGAACTACAAAGTTGTTCTTGTCTTCAATCTCTATCTATTGATGTAAATAATTCATGGATTTCATGCTTGATTGATGAGATTTGATATGATAAAGAAATTAGGGTTTATGTTCAAATTTGGGGGTTTTATGATTTTATGAATCTATGTTCGATTTTTTGTTGAAATCAAGCAAGAATGATGTTGGATTCATGTCTTTGAATTAGGATTTATACCCTAAAAAATTTTGTGGCCTTGAAGAAGATTAGGGTTTTAGGATCCAACCTTGAATTAGGGTTTGTGATGATGAGTTAGTAATCTAGCAAGCTTGATTTGTTGTTTGAAATCAAAACCCTAAATTTAAACTCGAAATGACTAATTTAGCTAAGTGTTAAAGTTAGGGGTTCAATTATGATTTTTGGAGTTTGAAATGTATTTATGTTGTTAATGATGTTTGAGGCATGAAAATTAAGTTAGAATGCTAAACTGGTGATTATTCGAGCTAGTGATCATTTTGACAATTTGTCAAAAGTGGCTAACCAATTCGGCAATGGTGTATAAGAAGAGGAAAAATTCTGATTTTTTTATGTTAAGTGATGATTATGATGTACAGTTGATGATTGGGGGCCTAATTGCAAGGTTTTAAAGCTATAATCCTTGAATTGTAAATTGGTGACTATTTCGACAAATTAGAGAACAAAGGGTTGAAATGTGACAATTAAGTATTTGAAGAGTACTATGTTGGAAAAATTTATTTGAGTGATTTAGATGTTGATTTTAAAGAGAATAGAAGCTTGTATTCACTTAGAGACCAAAACGACAATTTGTAGAATACAAGGGACCAATTCAGCTATTAAGCAAAAGTAAAGGAAAATTGTGGAAAAATAGGAAATGGATTAATTGGATCAAAAACATTCCTTTGGGGACCAAGAAGGAAAACCGGCTTGAGGTTTAGGGACCAAAAATGGAACTTTTCAAAGTTTAGGTCCTAAAGTGTAAAGGATTAAAAATGTAAGGATCAAGCTTAAATTAACTATTTGAAGCTTGAAAAAAGTCCTTAGGGACTAAAATAAGTATTTTAGTAAAGGTTGAAGGCTTAAGGCAAAATGTGAGAAAAATGTGATTCGAATATAAGAAACTTTATCGGATCAATTATATATTCAATGGATAGTTATTTTATTTACTTTCCATTATTATATTTAGAGTGAATATGTTCTAACATATAATTGAAATGGTGTATGTTATTTTATAATGTAGCTTCCGATACGAATTGGGACTGTACTAACAAAAATGGAAAGGAAAAAGGGCCTGGAGTGAGATCAAGTGATAAATTCAACTTCATTACAAAGCCAAGGTGAGTGCATTTTTACTTGTTTTATATACGTGATATGAGGGAGACTTGCGAGAAGTCGACCTTGATATTAATGAAAATGTATGTTGATCAAAGTTTTGTAAATGGCATGAGATATTAAATGGCATATGTGATATATTAATATGACATAATGATTTATCAAAGATAAATCGAATATTGGATTTTGGGTATGAATTGCCCAATATCGAACTATGAATGATCGTATTGATGGATTGGATATTGAATGTGAAAGTATTATATTATTATGCCAGTACTAGTGTGAGAGTCTTTGGTATAATTGGATATCCATAGAGTCTTAGTAATTGTGTTCCAGCACTACGGTGCGTTCCAGACGCTACGGTGTTGTAGACACTACAGTGTTGTTTAGACACTTTGATGTTGACATCATACGCTACGGCGTTGCAGACACTACGATGTTGTTTAGACACTTCGGTGTTGACATCAGACGCCACAACATTGCAGACACTACGGTGTTGTTTAGACACTTCGGTGTTGACATCAGACGCTACGGTGTTGCAGACACTACGGTGTTGTTTAGACATTTCAGTGTCAACTAGCACAAAAGGTGCGATAATGAGAAGCAAAGGGTGTCCTCGAGTATGTACTCATCATTAGACACTACGGTGTTGTAGACATACGGTGACGGTTATGATGACGCATTTACTCGTCTCTTGATATTTACCTTGGGCCATAAGATTTTACAGTACATTTTCATGACTTTACAGTCCAAAATTATTATAGTACAAATTCCTTACATGATTATTCCTGCATTACAGACTATATGATTTATAGAGCAACCTTGCTATATGATTTTTCAGTAAAGATTTAGTACAACACAAATTTATTACAGTACAGGTTCATTACATGAGTATCATGCTTTACCAAATATCATGCCTAATACAGCTATTTCATACTGCAAATAATTTTATACCGTATTTTACATGTTACACATTTCTATGCCTCACTGAGATATACTCAGCGTGTATTTATGTTATACATGTAGGTGATCGGGATTAGTAGATGACAACCTTTCCTTCATCATCATTTTGTATAGAAGATAATTGACAGGTATTTAGGTAATCATGACATTTGTCTTTTGTATGTTTAATAGTGGCATGTATTTAATAAATCTGTCTATTTTGTTAAAGTAATTATCAGGGCCTATAATAGTAGCGTAAACTGTTTTAAATTGATTATTATATCTACAGTTTGGTGTTTAAATAGTCTGATTTAATATATTTTATACGAATTAGATATTGAATAATTTTATTCGAAACCCTTTTGTAAAATAAATTAATTTAGTATATTTGTATACTTTATGTAAACAGTTTTATAGTATGAACTCGAATAAATATTTTATATCGGTATTAATTATAGTTAAGTGTGCTTGGGTTATAGAAATATTAAGATGGGTGACCACTGAGATGTTTTTCCAAAAAAAAATTTAAATCACCCCAGATTTTGGTTAAAAGATCTGTTTTAAAAAGCTGTGAAATTTCTGACTCGTTCCGGTGTACGGTCACGGGAAAAGGGTGTTGCAGATCTCACTAACGATCAAGAAGAACGATTGCTGGAAATTTTAAGCAATTACAAGCAAGCGTTGGGATGAACCTTGGCTAATATCCGAGGAATAAACCCAACCATTTGCATGCACAAATCATCTTAGAGGAATATCATGGGAAGACCATTGAGGGTCAGAGAAGATTGGACCCGAGCATGAAAGAGGTTGTTAAGAAGGAAATTATAAGTGGCTAGAAGCCGGGATAATCTATCCTATTTTTGATAGCTCGTGGGTCAGCCTGGTACAATGTGTGCTAAAGAAAGGTGGCATGACCGTGGTTCAAAATAGCAACAATGAGTTAATTCCTTCCAGGACCATTACCAGATGGAGAGTGTGCATGGGAAGCTGCACAATGCCACCAAGAAAGACCATTTTCTATTGCCCTTTATTGATTAGATGTTGGACAGACTGGCAAGTAAGGCATTTTATTATTTTCTAGAAGGTTATTTAGGATATAACCAAATTGCCATAGCTCCAAAAGATCAAGAGAAGACCACGTTCACGTGTCCATATAGGACGTTTGCCTTTAGAAGAATGCCATTCGGGTTGTGTAATGCCCCGACAACATTTCAACATTGCATGATGTCCATTTTTTTCGACATGATTGAACAAAATTTGGAAGTATTCATGGATGATTTCTCAGTGTTTGGCAAAACATTTGAGCAATGCCTTCAGAGTTTGGAGCAAGTCTTGAAGAGATGCATTGAGACAAACCTAGCCTTGAACCAGGAAAAATGCCACTTCATAGTGAATGAGGGCATCATTCTCGGGCACAAGGTAACTAAGAAGGGATTAGAGGTTGACAAAGCAAAAGTTGAGGTAATCAAGCAATTACCACCACCGACAAGTGTAAAAGGTATAAGAAGTTTTTTGGGACATGCAGGTTTTTAAAGTCGTTTCATTAAAGATTTTTCTAAAATTTCTAAACCTTTATGCTTGCTTTTGGAATAAAATACCGCTTTTGCATTTGATGATTCTTGTTTAAGAGTTTCAGGAACTTAAGGAGAAGTTGATTAATGCCCCTATAGTCTTGGCACCAGATTGGAATGAGCCATTCGAGCTTATGTGTGATGCCAACGATTATGCCATAGGAGCAATATTGGGACAACGGCGTGGCAAAGTTTTTCATACCATCTACTATGCTAGCCGGACACTAAATGGTGCTCAGATGAATTATTCTACAACTGAGAAAGAATCTTGCGGTTGTATTTGCTTTCGATAAATTTATATCTTATTTAGTTGGTAACAAAGGTGTGGTGTATACAGATTATTCAGCACTAAAGTACTTTTTGAAAAAGATGGATGCTAAGCCCAGACTAATCCGATGGAGGGTTCTACTAAAAGAATTTGACCTCGAGACCCGAGACAAGAAGGGCAGTGAAAACTTAGTAGCTAACCACCTATCACGTCTAGAGCATCACCTTCAAAATGGTAAGAACGCTACCATAAGAGATGAATTTCTAGATAAGTATTTGCTTGCAGTCAATGTCGTGCCATGCTACGCTGACATAGTCAACTACCTGGTAAGCAAAATTTTGCCACCAGATCTGGCATACAATGCCAAGAAAATATTCATGCGAGAAGTTAGGCAATATTACTGGGACGAGCCAATATTGTTCATAAAATGTGCCAACCAAATCATAAGACGGTGTGTGGCAGAGGATGAGTAGTACAACATTTTGCAACTATGCCATGCCGCACCGTATGAAGGCCACTTTGTTGGGATAAAGATTGTTGCCAGGGTGCTGCAATCAGGATTCTTTTGGCCCACACTACTATGCCAAGGCATGTGATCGATGCTAGTGGACATGAAACATCTTTGGCAGACACCAACTGCCGCTCCAAAACATCATGCTTGTGGACTTATTTGATGTATGGAGGATAGACTTCATGGGTCCATTTCCTCCACCATTTGGTAACTTATACATCCTTGTGGCTGTTGACTACGTTTCAAAATGGGTTGAGGCTGTTGCATTGCCAATGAACGATGCCAAGGTCGTTGCCAAGTTCTTGTACAAACACATTTTTACTCAATTTGGTGCCCCTAGAGTGATTATTCATGATGAGGGTACCCATTTTAAATGCAATCTAATCTCTAAATCTTTGTGCAGATATGGAATTCAGCAAAGGATTACCATGACATACCATCCCCAAACAAATGGGCAAGCCGAGATTTCAAACAAGGAGATCAAGAGTATCCTTGAAAAAACTGTAAATCCATCTAGGAAGGACTGGTCCTTGAGACTAGATGACTCCTTATGGGCTTACACGACAGCTTTTAAAACTTTTTTGGGTACTTCACCATTCAGACTAGTTTTTGGTCATATGCCACCTACCGATGGAAATGGAGCACCGTGCATATTGGACAATCAAGACGCTTGATATGGCATGGAGAGCTGTTGGAGAAAAAAGATTACTAACCTAAATGAGTTGGAAAAGTACAGAACACAAGCTTATGAAAATGCCAGACTATACATGGAGAGGACCAAATGTTGGCATGATAGTAGGTTAATGCCAGGACAATTTAAGGTAGGCCAACGTGTTCTATTATTTAACTCAAGGCAAGCTTAAGTCAAGGTGGTCAGGCCCTTTTGATGTTATAAAGCCATATGTCCATGGTGCGGTGGACATTAAAAATTTGAAGTCGGGAGAAATTTTCAAGGTAAACTGCCAACGTTAAAGCACTATTTGGAAGGCGATCCGAGGAATGCTAAAGACATTATCTTCTTAGCAGAAGTACTGTAACATTATCATTAGGTTCTGAAATTCTTGTAAATATTAGGTTAGTTGTTTTTCTTTTTATTTTGATTTTTCTGTGTTGAGAGGTTTTCTTTGAGAATGTGCAGATTTAGTGTGCCAGGCATAGTGCCAAGACAGGGACCTAGTAAGTGGCGATTGTAAATTGGGAGAATTCTGTGTGCCAGATACAATGCCAGGGCAGGGGTTTGGCATGAGGCGATTGGAAATTGGAAGAAAAAGATTTACCATAGCTTGGTGAAAAGTCGGCCCATGATAAGTAGTCTTTGAACCTTTACCCTAGCCGCCCAAATTGGATAAGTTGAAATTTAATTCAACTTAAACCCTTATCACCTAAATCCTTATCACTCCACTCTTTTAAAACCTATCCTATCACTTTAACCCTTATCACATCATCCTATCACTTAACCCCTTATCACATCACCCTTTTCCTTTCCCCTAAACATGCCATTAACCATCATTACCCCTCTTTAATTCGGCCACTTTAATAATCCTCATTAAACACTCAACCTTTACTTCATTTACCCTAGCCATTCAAAAACTCTTCACTTTCACTTCTCTTTTTGTTTTTCTTTATCAAGCAAGAAACAAAGATTCACTTTCTTCTTCTTCTTCTTCTTCTTCTTCTTCTTCTTCTTCTTCTTCTTCTTCTTTCTTTTTACTTAAATCGCCCAAGCTTTCGACCTTATTCCCATGGCTTCCTCATCGACTCCATTCAAAATCTTTTTCAATAAAGAGATTCACAAAAAGTATGAAGCGAACTTTGCCTCAAGATCATTTTGCTATTAGAAGCACTTTGAATTCAAAGATGAGTCGACCGTGGGATTTCCATTGGACTTCGTGGCGGTCATAAACAAGCACAAGTGGGAACTCTTCTGCCAACAAAAGGGAGAGGTCTTTGTGAATATTGTCCAAGAATTTTATGCCCACTTGAACACCAAGGATAACCTTTTTTTATGATTTAAGGAACATGCGTGCATTTTGATGATGGTTAAATCAATACCATGTTCAAATTGGAGGATGTCGATGAGGAACATCTGGAGTATGTCAAGTCAATGACTACTGCCAAGAGGAAGAAATTACTGACAGATTTGTACAAACCAGGCACGGAATAGATTGAGTCCGCCAACGGACACCGAACAGTCAAGAGACTAGCACTGAAATCTCAACCAAAGGGGTGAGACCACTTTTTGAAGGCAAATCTGATGCCAACCACCTACAACGAAACGGTGTCAGAGGAACAGTTAGCGCTACTGCACTCAATCATTGTTGGCTAGAAAATCAATATCGACTGAATCATTATCGAGGAGACATATGCTAGTAAGCCTAAAGGTAGTTTGTTCTTTCCTTTGTTAATTTCTAACATTTACATGAGGCATGGTGTGCCCAAGATTGACTCAGAAAAAGGACAAGAAATTAAGGGCACCACAATCACGCCGACCCTATGGAGGCAACTCACTGCCACCGAGTCAAAGGATAGGGAAAGAGGAAAGCATAAGAATCAACGCCAAAGCCTAAAGTGCCAAAGGCAGAGCCCGACGCTCCCATGCCAGTTGATTTTGTGGCATTGCTCTCCCAGATCCACCATCGCTAGGAGATAATTCTCCAGAAGTTAGAGAGAGATGAGGAGCAAAATGTCAAACTATGGCATTATACTCATGCCAGGGATGTTGCCATCAGGGAAACCCTTGAAAGATTGTCCCCGACCAGTTCATACCCCGACACACTCAGATGCCACCATCCAAGTCTCACCAGTTCAAGTTGATTTCATTAAGTCAGAAACATCGCCAGAGTCAGAATAAGAAGTTTAGAAGAAGCCTGTCACAACACCTACTGCCCCAGCCTCATCTGCTGCCACGCCTGCTGCTTCAAAGCTAGTACAGATAGTCAAGGAAGTTGGAGCTTCCATTGTCACCTCAAAGCCAAGCATGAAAGGAAGAGAAAGAATGGCCCCCGATCGTGGGACCTTTATCAAGAGGAAAACCCGCGTCACAATAGAAGAAGTCTCCGAAGGGGACTCCTCTTCTTCTTAAACTCCTTTGCATTTTCATTTCATTGCATTCACATGTTCATGCATTTTATTTTTCTGTTATTTGTATGTATGTGTTGTTTTATGCATTGAGGAAAATGCACATATTTGGTTTGGGGGTATGCGTTGCCTCACGTTTATGCCATGCCATGCATTCATGTTTACATTTATGTTTCCATGCCATATAGATTAGGTTGTAGCCATGCATACCGAAACCACTAAAAAAGGAAAAAGAAATTTTTGCCTCGGTCAAATTTTGAAGTATGTTAACACTTTGTTAGACAAGTTTAATTTGTTCTGTAATAGTCTATCCGATGAAGAATTTTTAAATATTTAGTTTGCCTATGCCAATAGAATAGTATTGCCATGGCTATTTGGCAATTGATCTCTAGCTTAGGGAGTTGATTTTCACTTAACACGTAGTATGCATCTAGTTCCTAAGCAAACTTAGAATTTTTGAAACTAAGCTCATAATATATATATATATATAAGGGAAGAAATATTATGCCAGCGTAAAAGAAATTAATAAGGCAACAATGTTTTGCCAAGACAAGAATAAAATGGAACACTCCACTGCCTTAGAGATAATAGGTAGCCTGGGGCTTGGTGGAACTCCCTCGTTAGTGCTCAGGTAAAAAATTTTAAAGCTATGAATGTAATGGGTTAGCTTAGTGATGTAATGTGGACTAACGTGGGGATTCGTGGTATGCTCCATCTTATTTCTCATGCCAAATAATGCCATGATGCGAACCCTAATTGATGCATAATGCGTACACATTGTGCACTCTTCATACCCTTGGACTAGAGTTATATTTCTGCACTTGAATTTGCTTATCTGTTTGGCATTCCTGCACTACGATATATGAGGACAGAACTTGAGTCAAATTCTGCTTGCCAACATGTGTTGACATTCTGACCTAAATTTTGCCGAGGTACTATTTCCACAATTTTTGTTTTTAGCTTACTTGTATTACTTAAGGACAAGCTGTAACACCTCAGTTTTGGGCTTAGATGTTTTAAGGGTTGGTTTGAAGGTTTAGTGGAACGGTATTAGAGATTCGAGTTAATTTCGGGATTAAACCAGATTAAATATTTTTGAGGGTGATAAATTGTGGAAAATATTCTAAAATCATTATTAGATATATTAATGATTATGGTAAAGTCAATTTTGGAAAACGAGTTTTGGAAATTGGACATTTTGGACTAGTGACCAAAATGAAAATTGTTTTTGGTGGTTACTTTTTAAAGAGTCAAAACTTTGAATCTTTAAGGAGCTAATTACCCTAAAAGTCTAATATCAAACTTTATCACTTAATTGGCTATTTTTAAATTGTTTTAGGAAATATAAATAGGTTGGGAAGAGTTAATTTGTAATTAAAAGCTTTAAAACAAAAATCACGTAACTAACTTTCTCAAAATATTTTCTCTCAGAATCTCTCCAGCCAAACATCAATTTCTTCTTCTTCTAAATCTTCAGGTAAACATTTCTTTTCTTAAATCTTTTGTTTGTAAATGATTCTTTGTTGTTAGTTTATCAAAACCTTATTGTTTTAACTTTGTTTTCTCATGTAAATCATCCAATTAAGGGAGAAAGCATCCATTAGAGGTAAGGTTCATTCTCCTCCTCTAATGAAAGGTTCTTTACTGAATTTCTTAAGTTGTTGACTCTTTACAATTGTTTTATAATGTGTTTTGATAGTTTTATCGAGGAAAATTAGTTTAATTGTGTTTTGATTGATAAAATTTGTAGATCTTCGTACTTGTTCTGTTTTGCTGGGATTTTGATCAATTAGACATGATTTTGATATTTAATTGAGTTAATAACTTGGTTTTAACATTGTAATCCTGAAACAAGTTGAATCTCTAATGTTTAAGGTTGTTAATTTTTGGGGTGATAGTTGAGTTTAATCATTGCTGGAAGTAAAAGGATGTTGGAATGGGTTTTTAGTTGTTAGTTGATGTTGTTTAATGGGATGAATCGTTATATTATGGTTGGGTTGATTTTTAGAAGTGTTTGAGGATGTTTTCGATATGTTTCGGAAGGTTTTTGAGCGGACAACTTAAGAGTTGCAGGTAATTGCTTGTTGGAAATGGTTTGAATGCATAATGATGCATTTGCCCTCTGGTTTTATGTGATTAAAACAGGGGATAATCAAGGCAACAAAGCTCGATGTTGTTTGCTACTTTTCGGGAGCTCGATTCATGTTGGCGAGCAATGCGAGGTGTATCAGTGAGTGGAAACTGGTTTAAACACCTTTAAGAGGTTTAATAAAGGTTGTTGGGAGTTTAGGATAAGTTTGAAACACTTACCTAAGCTCAGAAGTAAGTTTTTCCTCTTTTGCTCTTTAGTATCGATTCTGATATGAGCATGTGTGATTCATGTTTGGTCGTACACATGGTTTGATTTACTTAGTGGAAACGCATGATTTTAAGTACATATGTAGGGGTTTAAAAGTATAAGAAATGCCAGTGAGAATTGGTTTTCATTCTGATTGGGAATGGTGTTATTGCTTTGGCAATATGATTTGCATATATGGTGATTTTGTTTAATGCATTGTAAAACAGTGAGTAAATGGTTTTGTAAAGGATATATTGCTATGTGACATGATGAGAAAACATTCGGATATAGTTGGCATGCCATAGGATGAAGTGCACTATAATATGATAAAAAAAAGTCGATCGTGGTTAAAAGTCCTTGAGGTAAGTGGTCGGCTACTCGGACTATAATGTTGTCACTTGGGTTGAGCGGTCTGTTCCCCTTGTTGATGTTGATCTTATGGTCAACAAGGATGTTGTATCATGTGGTCGGCATGGTATGGGTCATGGTAGTGGTCGAATATAATAGGAGATCCGTGTACCTGATATGTAAGGTTAACAGTCGGTTAACTAAGGATTAGCCGTGAGCTAATCAAGGATAGTTATCGAATATAATAGGAGATCCGTGTACCTGTTTTTTAATGCTTTGGGATTTAAGCATGGCTTTGTAAATTGATGTTTCGGGATTTAAGCATGGTTTTGTAATTTAATGCTTTGGGATTTAAGTATGTGGTATGCTAAGGTTTTTGCATATGGTCTATATGCATGTTTGATTTGGAATCATTGGAATTGCTTAGGTCGTAAGCATGGATTGAAAACAAGTGTTTAGTTTCGAGGGTTATATCGCATCATTGTTTTAAGAGCATCCTCACTAAGCATGTGTGATTATGCTCTCTTTTTCCTAATGATGCAGATCATTGAAGTTTGGGGGCTGCAAAGGCAAGATTTAAAGCGATCCAAGACAAGGACTACTTTGAGTATGAACTCGGTTTATGTTTTCGGTTAATAAGGCAATGTGTTCACCATATTTTGGGGATTTGTAATTCTATTTTCCCATGGTTTTTAAGCATGTTATGTGCTGGATTGTAAGGCTGATTTGATACTGATATGTTGGTTGGTGATCTTTGCTTATAGTTGAGATTAGGTGGTTACATACGAATGCATCTAGTTAACCTTTGATGGTTGCCATGTTTTGATGATTCAAGCAAGTTTGTTTTGATGCTTTAGATGTGTGGGCATGATGAGTATGCCTTGAAAGTGCCTAATGTGAGTTTTGGTTGTTTGGTAGAATGATATTAGGAAGCTTGCCTATAGAATTTCTTGGGGTGTATGAGTGCCATGAAATGTTGTTGATTCTGTGATGCTTTGGTATGATATGTATCCTAGTAATGTTGTATAAGTTTTTGAAGCATGTTAGAGCGTGCTGATTATTGTTAAAGAATGTTTAGACAGCTAATTGGGACATTACAGGTCTAGGCGTACTGGTATGAGTGTCCCTATTTTGGTACGAGTAAGCCATTTTAGGCTTAGTGTACCGATACGCAGGCAAGCATTTCGGTATGAGCCTAGGCAAATTTAGCCAGTGTTTCGGTACTTGAGAGGGTGTTTCGATACAACATAGGTATTATATGAAGGGCGTTTTGATACGTGTAGGCATATCGAAACGAGTTTTAGCTACTAGAATCTGGGTTTTAGAAATTATTAAGGCGTACCGAAACACCTCCAAGCGTACCGGTACAGCTACATTTAATTTTGTTATTTTGGAATACTTGGAAGTTTCTGTTTCTTTTATTTTGGTTCCTGAATTTTGTAAATGCAATTGTATGAGATTGGATGAACGTTTTGACTTGAAATTTGACATGTAAGCATGTAATTGGACTAATTGAGGATTGGTAACTTTAATTTTAGTTTTGGTCCTTTATTTTATCATATTTACATTTTAGTCCCTAAAATGTATGTTATGCAATTGGTTGCCTTTCTGTGGTTCGATTTCTTTTTAAATTCACCCGCTGCAAGTATGTACACATAGGCTTAATAAAATACATCTAGACAAGATAAAAAGAAAAAATTGACCGGTTTTTGTAATTTTCCCCAATTTGCTTCGGTAAACCTAATGTAGTTATCTAGGTTCGATCGGGCATCTAAGCCGGGTCGAGAGGGTTACAAAAGCAATGAGCTAGGTTTGAGGGTGTGTTAACTCCTCAAAATTACTAAAACTTATGCTTATTTCGCATCGTCTTTGCTGACCTTTAAGTACATTTAGTTACATTTAGCCTTAAATTCATGCATTTGCATAAGGAGTTAGGACTTGTGCTATGCCAGTGTGAAGGGTTGCTTTGTTGGCATTATTGCAGGCTCAACAAAGAAGGACAGGTTTGGCAGAACAGTGCAGTGTAGAAAGGAAAGAATGCCAGAGAGAATGCCGAGTTGTTGTTGGCAGCGATGGATCAAAAATTGCTGAAGCACCGGTTGGCAGCGAAGAGGAGTTTGATGCCCGACCAAGTAGTGTTGGAACTTGATGACGTCAGCCCTAGGATTCAGATATAGGATAAGATGATCACATCCTTTATCCCTTGAGCATCCAAAATTCAATTTTCAAGGCTTATCCTAGGTTACCTTGCACGCCTATTTAAAAAACTCAAGCAAGCACATAATGGAGATTGACCAATCATCAACGATCATCTTGGAGAGGCTGCACCAAGGAGACGTGGTTCGACCAGATTGACCGAGAGCCTGGACCATGAAGGGCTGCATCGACCGGCCCCCTTCTAGCCCATTCTCTTTGTCTAGTTATTTTTATTTTTAAATGATGATGTTGTTAGAAAACATTGAAGGTTTTTGGTTTGATACCCTCACCATGAACTAATTTAATACTTGGTGGGGATGTTTGCGTTGAACGTTGTTTTTATGTTTAGTTTTTAATAATCCAAAAATGCCTTGGCATTGTTTCCCCTATCTAGCATGTTCTTCAATTTTCTAAATTCTTCGCCAAGCGATCTCTGGCATTGTTTGCTTAGTGCACCTTAATTTCTTAATAGACTTAGGGGCAACGATCTATTACCAGATACTAAGGCAAGATGCTTCGACATATTCAACTAGATGAACTTACTTTGGGAGTGAGTCTACTCCTTAGGAGTATATATTGGAACTTAATCAAATTGATTTATGAAAAACTTTATTATAGAGATATAAAGGTTTTTACATGGTTAACTACGAGCATTGCTAACTTTGAATCTACTCGAAAATAATATCAAGGCAGAAAATTATTAAAAGTTGGCATGAAAAGCATGAAAAATAGGCATCCCTTGCCAACGTTCATCACTCATTTAAACTCTCCTCGTGCCGACGCTGTTTTCCTTTTATTCTTTTCTTTTAAATTGTTTTCAAAAATCCACTTCAAATCAACAACACTTTCCCTTTGACAAGTAAACAAGCAAGGCAACCAAACTCTTGGCCAATCCTTATGGGATCGATAACCAGCTTACTGCTATATTCTTGCAGACCGTGTATACTTGCACGCAAAAGACTTAGTCTTGGCACTTTTTTCATGCATTTCTAATATATTTTCCACCCTTTTGCCAAGCGCTCATACAATCGAGTAGTGAGCTACAAAAAATGCACTTTGAAGCATGGGAAGTTCGGTGGTGGTACTGGTTCACGGAGGCAGCGGTGAACTACGACATTTCATAATTCAAAACTTTATTTTCCTTCAACTATTGGTGTGTACTGACTCGGGACCTTGAGGAGAAAACAATAGTGTCGATGGTGTCAATCTCAACAACCCGAATGGTGATAAATCATAGTTGGAAGTGTGAGGGGAGAGAGAGAAAATGAGAGAAAGGGAGAGAGGAAATTTTGATTTGGCCCTCCTCTTCCCCACCACATCCTTTCAAAATGTTGCCTTCAAAATAAGAATGGGCAAAATACACCCATGACCCTCAAACTAGATGGAGTTTACACTATAGGCTCCAAACTTTAATCCATTTATATTTTGGACTCCCAATTTCCTTAAAATTGAGCTTTCAAGTTCCAAATTCTCGATTTAATCATAACCTTGATATACTTAAAACTCGGGTCCAAGATCCGAAGTACTATCTAGAAATATAACATCCCAAAATCCAAGTCATAAGTTTCGTGTAAGTTTGTGTAGATCCTATTAGGATTTAGGTCAAATTTAAGCTAATTAATTAATTCCGATATTTTAATAATATGTGGTAACATAATTTTGGCTGGTCCGATGTGTTCAAATAATTTTTAGAGTTGTTTAATGATTTTATTAAATAACAAATTTCAATCTTACGGATTAAATTAAGTCTAATTGATTGTAAGATATGATTTTAATAATCATTTTATAAAAGATTTTAGTGACAAAAATAAAGGGGAATACAATCTAAGAATCTTTAAGGAACAAATTGACCATTTGTGTTTTTAATCAAAATCCCCTCTACTTTCAACCAAAACTATCGACAATTATTTTCACTAGAAGAGAGGGGTCTTCATTTTCCCTCAAATCCCTTTTCTTGATTCCCAAGCACTTTCACAATTTCATGGATTCTAAAACAATTCAAAATTAGTTTATTTCCTAAATTCTTTCTAAACTCCAGAAAATTATTTGATTTTCTCTCCATTGTTTCCATTGAATTCCACGCCAACATTGAGGGATTTATCTTCAAATCCATTTCTCAATATCATAAAAGGTAAGGTGATGTTTCTTGATTATATTCCACATGCTTTGTATTCCTAATCTTGTATTTTAATTATCATCGAATATTAAAACGGGATTTTAATTCTGAAATTATAGTTTTGGAAGGTTTAATGATAAAATCTTGATTTGTTGTGTAAACCTAAGTCTTTATATTGGGTGATAATGGTTTCTTATTTGTTAGTGATAATTTAATCCTAATTTTTTAGAACTAAATCTAGAATTAATTGATTTGGTTAATTTTAGTTAAATATTCTTGAAGAGAAATGGTGATTTGTGGTTATTTTAGTTTCCTAATGGTAACTATTAGTTTGGAAGGTTATTTGGTGATATTTAGGATTGATTTGGATTAAGATTTGAGGTCGTGATGTTTATTTAAAGTTTTGATGAAGGAATTCATCATTTCAGGTAGATTTCTAGTTTTTAGCGAAGTATGGGTGGATGATTAGTTTAGAGTGAGTTTGATGGAATTTTTGGAATATATTTTGATGAGGAGTTATAATTTTGATGAGTTGTAGACAATTCAGAACCGGCTGTGGAAGGTTAGCACTCGTTCGACGATATCGACAATTCGGTGAAGCTTTTGGCATCAAAGCAAAAGCTTGTGAGTGAGTGCAAACTTTTGTGTTACTTTATAGAAAGGTTTCAAATGAATTTTGGGGCCTTAATGATGGCCTAATAAGATGTGTTAAACTCGGAAGTAAGTTATTCTAACTTTCTCTTTTATTCTTATTAGAATTTCTCAAAAGGGATATGAACATCTGATTTTGATTTGATGAAATGAGCATGGTAACTTACTTTTTTACACAATATATTTTGATAAGACATGTTTTTTAAGCGTTGAAGTACTTGGGAGTACCAATATATGTTTTCGATATGTTTTGGTTTAGTTGTTGATGTGTAATGAAGTTTGATAATTTTGATTTGTGATTTGCATAAGAAAAATAGTAAATAAATTCATTTTAAATGGATATATTGGCTTGAGACATTGAGAATTAAAGATCGAATATAATTGGCTTTCCATAGGATTTGTTCTCAATAGGAATTCATGAAAATTTGTCTGAAAGACTCATTAGTCTAATCGATCAATCGTCATTTAATTCTCAATGACTCGATATTCTTGCAATTATAGGTTCTAGGGACTCGTTAGTCTTACAATCATTTGTTGATTGTGAATTCTAAGGACTCGAAAGTCTAGCAGTCTTAGAATTCTTTTATATATTTAACCCAAAGGACAAGTGTCTATGGTTGTTGATTCATAAGGACGAGTTGTCTACAATCTTTTGTTGGTTGTGAATCACAAGGACGAGTTGTCTAACGAACATGAGATTTATATATACGGGGTTGGGACTTAAGCCCACATTTTGATAAGTTTGATACGCGTATCCAGTATATTTGATAAGATTTGTTTGAATCATAAGAACTAATGCCAATATGTCAATCTTTTGCTAAGTTTGACATAAGGAAGTATGATTTGTGATTAGCTTTTTATAGGCATTAAATTCTGATTTTTCATAAGTTTGAAACGTGAAATATCTGCTTTAATTTAGTTTAATGCATTGATGATTATTTTCGTGCGAAAGCACTCACTAAGCTATAAAAGCTTATGCTCATTTTCTTTCATCAATGCGGAGGATTAATCCAATTTCTGAGATGTTGATCGAGGCAAGAAAGTGATCTCAAGACATTCCACCTTTTGATTATGTAATTAGTTTTTCACAATTTTGTAATAAGCAATTTAGACTACTCAATTTCAGGATTTAAGTTTTGTTTAGATTGGTTATTTTTTTATGTTTTGTATATGTTTATAATGATGATTAGATATCATGGATTTATGTTTGATGTTTGCTTGAATGATTTAGAAGCTTTTTGATTGTTTAAGCATTTAAGAGCGATTTTGGTTTAAAGGTTAAAATTTGCTACGTTGACATTTTGGTGGTTTGCTCAAGTCTTAATGTTGCCATAGGTTATATATTACCTATCCTAATAGGTTAAAAACATTATATGCTTAAAATGAACATTTAGACTCCTAAAAAGAGGTTTAAGTTTTAGATTCTAATTTTTAAGTCTAATCCTAGTCTTAATGAGTATTTGATTCTAAAATTAAGTGTACAAGTATTTTGTATATGTATTTTAAGTGTTTGATGTGTTAGTAACATGTCTATGATGTTTGGAAATAATTCGAGCCATTTCCGGGCTGTTCTTAAGCTCATTTCTCAATTTTTGGCGATTTAGTACCGGTACTGGATGAATGTCGCTTATGTACTCAAGTTCACGTACTCGTACTCTAATTAATTCAGACTTTGTATTTTTTATGTGTTAGACCCAAAACTTCAAATTGCAATTAAATGAGTTATAGATGTCCAAATGAGATGAAATTTCATATATGTGCATACAATGTGATGAATTTCATGAATGTGCCTCTAATATTTGGTATGACTGTAATTTTTATAAATTGTAATTTAATCCCTAAATTCACATGTTTTGCAATTGAGCATGCTAGATGAGTCCGATTAGGTCGAAGTTTGGTATGTAGCCTACTTTGAGTAAATAGAATCTGATCGTTATGTTTGATTTGAGTTTTGACAAGTCGATTTTGATGATGCATTTGAAGTGACAATTTTGTATTTGAATGGTTTATGAATTTCTTGGTGCTTGTAAAGCATGTTAGGACACGAGTCCATTTAGATTATGTTGTTCTTAATCCGTTGTTTGCTCACATATGAAAAGATTTTAATTTATACACATTTTTTATTAGTTTGAATTAGGATCACTTCGGTGATCAACACGGTATTTGTTATTCGAGCCTATTATGTCTAGGCCGGGTAATGGACGTTACATATAGTGGTATCAATGCTATGTTCTACAACCTTATACTGATGAAAATTAAGTTCGGCTACACCAAGTAGTTACTAGATGATGCGTGAAATATAGTATGCACTATTAGATCAAGTATACCCGTCGCACAAGTAATAAAGTGATGAGTATCGAGTATCGTATCCATAGGGATTAGAGTGATAAACTCAAAGTAATCACACAAAAGGATAAAGATAATGAATATTAAGATATGGTGGCAAAAACTATAAACTAATGATGTAGAGAAGAAAAGTAATTTGAAGCAATTATTGAAGAAGAACACTAATGCTAACTCATAGAGATTTCTAATATAAATGGATAGCTGGGTTTATTGCTAAGTACGATGCTAACTATTACTCGAATGCTATAGCGACGAAACAATGCTTATCTACTTGACATGATTTTCGTATAAACTCCTAAACTATGTCTAGCTAGAAGTTATAAAAGAATGCTATGTCGATACATGTTTACATTAACCCTAATAATCTTATTATCTGTTTAAGTTCCCCTGATTAGTCGTTAAAACCCTAATCTTATGTCTAAGCAGGATTAGAAGTCAAGTTAACAACTTAAGTTCCATTGTTCACATGGTCTAACTTAAATCACTTGATATTAAGCCATGAATCATAATCAAATGCCCAGAATTTTGGCCTAGATATTAGATAGGTTGATTAGATGTCTCAGGAGAACCAGATTAGGTAATTCGAGCTAGTTTCGAAAATTAAATCTTAACAAATTATTTTTGGATAAAATAAAGTATGGAAAATAATAGAAAATGTTTAATTAATATTTTAAGGGTTTTGGCAAACTCAATTTGAAGGAATTAAATTGGATTTTGGGACATTTTGGGCTGGTGACTAAAATGTAAAGTTTTCAAAACTATTTTGGCAACTAAAATGTAAAGTTTTCAAAACTCTTTTGGTGACTAAATCGTAAAAGGTTCAAAACTTAGAATCTTTAAGGAGATAATTTACCAAAGTTTTCCATCAGATTTTCCCCTTAATCTAGGTTATTTTTAAAAGGATTTTAAAAGCCAATTCATTTTTCTCATGAAACTACTTTTGCTCTCAACTTTTCTCTCAAATTTCTCAGCAGCCAAACTATCAATTTCATTCTAAAATTCTCAGGAAACAATCTCTTTTGATTTCTTTTTTATTACATTTATTTCTACAACAAAATGTACTTGGTTTCTTGAAGTTTTCATCCAATCTCTCCTCTAATTAAAAGTTTTCTAATGAAATTCCCAAGTTCTTAATCATTTACAATTGATTTTTGTTATGTGTATATGATTTAATCAAGATTTTATAGTTTTAATTGAGTTTTAATGAGAGATTTGATATATCTTGTTGTGGATCTGTTTTATACTAATTAAAAGAATCCCGAAACTATGTGAATGGCTAATTTTCTAGGTTGTAAATAGTTAGATTTTGAAGTGATCTTGGTGTTGTAAGGTTGCTGGAGGTATAAGCACATTATAAAGATGATTTTGGATGTTAATTGATGTTGTTAAGATGTTATATTGGTTAGGTTTTGGCTGGGCTTTGTTTATATTGAGTTTGATGATGGTTTCGGTTGTTTTAGAGTGGTGCTTGATGGTTGCTGGAAATTAGAGATGCATGGAAGCTCATTAATCCTCTGTTTTTGATTGGGTAAAGCAGGGGAGTTGGATCCTTTAGGTTTTGGAGAGGTTGCAGAAGCTTCGAAAGCTTGATCCTCGCAATGGCAAGAGGTCGTTGTGTTGTTGGTGAGTGGAAACATGGTTTACTGCTTTTAAAAAGGTTTGAAAAAAGTTTTGGGAGTTTAGATTAAGTTTGAAACACTTATCTAAGCTCGAAAGTAAGTATTGGTTGATCTCTCTCTCATTTTTGATTTTTCAAAATACTATCTCATGTACATGTTTATGATTTTGATTACCTACTATTATATGCATGTTTTAGAAATAAAAGATGTTTCAAATGATCATACATGATGAATTTTGAGAATGATAAATAATTTAGAAATAATTTTGAGAATACTATTATACATGGTATGATGCATTGGAAATTGATTTGATTTGATGCATATGTTAAATCAGTGAAGTAATGTGGTTTTATTGAGTATATTGGTAAGTGGTTGAGATTAAATGTTATTGGATATAGTTGGCTAGCCATAGGGTTTAAAGTGCACTATAATAAGTCGCCTCATGTGTGTCGAGATCAAGAGTGTGCCATGCTCCACCATGAGAACTGTAGCGGTCGAGGGGTTAAGAGTGTGCCAATTCTCCCGCTGGTGGATTTATACATTATAACCATTGAGGGCTGCTCCGGTTTGAGGACGTATGTGAAGTGGTCGAAGGAATCACTTGAAAAATCTATGTATCTAATGCTTTTTTATAAAATAGAATGGAAATTGGTTTTGAGTCATTTGAATGCCAATATATGAGATAATGTATCATAATAAATGGATTATGTTTTGTATAATATGGTTTATACATGAGATGCTGTTTAAGCTTGCTATTTAGAGATTTCGGCATACGAAGCTTAAATTGAGGTTTATGATAGAATCCATGATACATGTGTTGCAAATGATTTAAATGTGCATGTTTGGAAAGATTATAGAAGCATGAGATGATTTTGGCATGAGCATTATAAACATGATTTGAAATAAAATGGTTTTAAATGCATTGATGAGTGTTTTTGAGATTCCCTCACTAAGCTTATAGCTTACGCTCTCATTTCTCATCAACGTAGAGAGATAAGCACTTTCGGACAACAAGTAGGCAAGAGGAGATCCAAGGGACGAAGTATTTTCAAGTATGGTTTTACAAATACTTAGTAGTAATAAGAGACAATGTGACCAAGTTGTAATTGGGAGGGTTATTTTCCATACTCCACGTCTGTACAAGTTTTATTTGGCGTTTTGGACTTGTATGATGCTTTATACCTTGCCTTGAGGAGTTGGGACATGTTTTGCATGCCTGGATAGAGATCATGCCTATAAGACCGTTGTTTGGTTTTGATATGTTGTGTTTAATCCTTTACCATGCTCATATAATTGTGGAAATATTTCTTGAAATGTTATATGATGATTAGATATTGTTTGGGACAATTTAGATTGAGCCAAAGTGTCATATGTTCGACCAAAAGGTCATTACAGGTCTGTCCGTATCGGTACGGGTCCTCAGGGATCGATACGCGGAGACCTATCTTAGCTAAATCTAGGCAAAATTACCTTGGCGTATCGATACGCATGGTAACCGTATCGGTACGCTTAGCTAAAAAATTGGTCTTGTTTCGGTACACGGGCAACCCTATCGGTACTCCCTTTGGCTACTAGAATTCTCTGTTTCAAATATTAAACACTTGTACCGGTACGCTTGAGGACTGTACTAGTACGCCTTTGGAATTTATACCAGTATCGATATGGATAGGCTGTGTACCGATACTCAGTTAGTTATTTCTGTTAAGATGTTTTCTGAAGTTTAAATCTTTGCAGTTTAGTCCATGTTTCTTATTCATGCAATTAAATAAGTTTGGATGATTATTTTAAGTTGAAATTTAACTTGATTGTATGAAACATGACTAATTAATGATTGGTATCTTTGGAATTAATGAAGTCCCTATAATTTTCAAAAATTACAATATGCTCCCTATAGTGTAATCTAGATCAATTGGATGTCAAACCGATGCCCAATTGAGTTGTAATTTTCACCGCTGCTAGCATGATCACCTTAGGGATTAACTATGCATTTAGATAAGATAAAATGAAAAAAAAATATGGACCATTTTTATGAAATTCTTTCAAGTTTGTCTCGGTAAACCCAATGTACCTCTCTTGGTTCGGTCTAGCATCTAGGCCAGGTTAAGGGGGTTACATTTGGTGGTATCAGAGCCATGATATGATTGTTGGGAGGTGGGTTATTGTTGCTTGATGTTTTGTTGCTAAATGAATCTGTTGATTGGCATGCACAATGTCTGATTTTGTATGATTATGATTGAATTGTGACATGTTGGGGGTAAAAACTTGAGGACACGTTTCCTTACTACTTGTAACACCCGAAAATTGGGTCTAGAAGTTAATCAAATTTATTAGACGGTTCAGGAGAACGGGTTAGACAATTCGAGTTAGTTTCGGGAATTAAATATTATAAAATTGTTTTTGGTTAAAATAAATTTGGAAAAATGTTACAAAATATTTAGTTGATATTTAAAGTATTTTGGTAATCTCAATTTCAAGTAATTAAATATGATTTTGGGACATTTTGATCTAGTGACTAAAATGAAAAGTTTACAAAACTGTTTTTGGTGACTAAATCGTAAAAGGTAAAAATTTAGAATATTTAAGGATCTATTTGACCAATCTTCCCCTTAATTTATGCTATTTTTAAAGTGTTTTTAATTTGTTTATTATTAAAATAAAATAGGACTTAATAAAAGGATTTTTAGTATTGCAAAAATCACTTTCTTATGTAACTACTTTTCTTCCAAATTTTCTCTCAACTTTTCCCAACAGGCAGACTAAGATTTTCACTCCAAAATTCTCAAGAATCAATTCCTATTGATTTCCATTTTTTCTAATTATTTTCTTTAATTCCTATTGTAAACTCTACTTGGATTTCAACCAAACTTTGCCAATTAAGGGAGAAACAAGCAATTAGAGATGATTTATGCAATGAATTATAAATTAAAATTCCCAAGTTCTTGATCCTTTGTTACTGATTTATGCTATGGAATTATAAATTAAACATGGATTTGGTATTTAAATTGAGTTTTTGTGTGGAAATTGAATAAAGATTAATTTGGATATGTTTTGCAATGAATCTAATTGATTTATATCTCTTATGAGATTTGTTTTAAAGTTAAAAGGAGAGGTTAATTAAAGAAATCCCGAAACTATGTGAATTGCTAATTTTTTAGGTTGTCTATAGTTGGTTTTTGATGTGATCTGGGTGTTGTGGTGTTGCTGGGGGTATAAGGACGAGTTTAGGTATGTTTTTGGATGTTGAAATCAATAAGTTTTGGCTGGGCTTTGTTTAGATGAAGTTTGATGTTGATTTTGTTTGTTTTAGTTAGGCGTTTGATGAATCTATGGGAGGCGAAGTTGTGTTTTTTATTTGCTGGGGATTTGAGATGTATGGAATTGCATTAATCCTCTATTTTTGTTTGGGTAAAGCATGGAAATCAAATCCTTTAGCTTTTGGAGACGTTGCAGAAGCATCGAAGGCTTCCTCGCTTATCGGCTAGCGAGCTTTGGGTTGTTGGTGAGTGGAAATGTGTTTTACTGCTCTAAAAAGGTTTTGAAAGAAGTTGTGGGATTTTAGAATAAGTTTGAAACACTTATCTAAGCTTGAAAGTAAGTATTGGTTGAGCTCTCTTTCGTTTTCGGTGTTGCAAAATATAATCTCATGCACATGTTTATGGTTTTGATTACTCACTACGTTATGCATGTTTTAGAAATGAAAGAGATTGCAAATGATCATATATGATGATTGTTGAGTATTGCAAATGGTTTATGAAATGAATTTTGAGAATGCTAGAATACATAATTTAATGTATTGAAAATTGAATTGATTTGATGCATATGCAAAACAGTGAGGTAATGTGGATTTATTGAGTATATTGGCAAGTGGCTAAGATTAAAATGTTATCGGATATAGTTGGATAGCCATAGGGTTTAAAGTGCACTATAAAAAGTCACCTCAAGTGTGTCGAGGGGTTATAAGTGTGTCGTAGACTCCACAATGAGAACCGCAACGGTTGAGGTGGGTAAAGGTTCTGTTTTCTCCCGTTGGAGATTTATACATCTAAACCATTAAGATGGGTAAAGGTTTCGTTAATCCTATTTGAAGTGTAGAGGTGGGCAAGTGTGCCGTTACTCCGATTGAGGAATGCATAGAAAGTGGTTGTGGGAACCACTTGAGAAATTCGTGTATCCAATGTGTTTTGTAAAGAGATTGGAAACTTGTTTTGAGTCACTTGAAAGACAATATACTAGATAATGTACCATGAGAAATGAATTATGTTTTTATAATTTGGTTTATACATGTAATGCTCTTGAAGCTTGCTATATAGAGATTTGGCATTTGAAGCTTAAATTGAGGTGGAGATGAAATCCATGATACATGTGTTGTAAACGATTTTAAATGTGCATTTGAAAGAGATTATGGAAGCATGAGATATTTTGCAATGAGACATTTGCACTTGGTTTGAAATAAAAAGATTTGAATTGCATTGATGAGTGCTTTAGAGATTCTCTCAATAACCTTATAGTTTACGCTCTCCTTTCTCATAAATACAAATAAATAGGCTTTGTGGATGGCAAGCAAGCAAGAGAAGATCCAAGAGTTGAGGCTTTTCAAAGTATGGTTTATAAATACTAAGTAGTAATAAAAGGTAATATGAACAAGTTGTATTTGGGAAGTGTATTTTGGAGTACTCCCTGTTTGTATAAGTTTGATACGATGTTTGCTATGACTAGAGCTTTTTAGGCAGCCATGGCACCACAAAGACCTATTTTTGGGGACATGACACCATTGATCCAAGCGATGACGGGAGCTTTTCATTAAGCCATGGCTGGAGTTCAAGTACTTGCACCAGCGCCTGTAGTTGTGAATACCGGGCTACCTTTAAAGTGTTTGCGTAGCTTGGGTGATACAGAGTTTAGGGGCTTGGCTCCAGAAGCTACTAAGGAATAGTTTCCTAGCACAGAGAGGATTCTTGGCTAGATGGAGTGTACAGATGATCGCAAGTTGGGTTGTGTGGTGTCGTTGTTGCAAGGTGATGCTTACAGTTGGTGGACAACTGTTGTTACGGGTGTAGCACCTATTGATGTAACCTGGGAGTTCTTTTGCACTGCCTTCCGCAAGAAGTATTTGGGAACCCATTATTGAGATAAGAAGAAGAGGGAGTTTATCGCTTTAGAGCGGGGAAACATGTCTATTTCTGAGTATGAGATCTAGTTTGTCCGGTTGAGCAAGTATGCTTCTAAACTAGTTCCTGATGAGGTGAAGACATATATGTTGGCTATAAACTATATAGAGTTTGATGTCCTGATTTCTCGAGCTAAGGATATAGAATATAATTTGGGGTTGTCTGCTCGTTCTAGGAGTTCTTCAGTTAGGAAAAGGCAGGCTGAGTCAGATGTTGGCCGAGATCATTACAAGAGGTATAGAGATAGGAGGTTCCAACGTGATCAGAGGCATGGTGTAGGCAATGCTGGACGAGGTCCGCATGGTCAGAATGCCTATGTTGGAGTACCTGAGTATAGGCGATGTGGTAGGAAACATACAGGGGAGTGCTGGGGTACCCTGGGTACGTGTTGGAGTTATGGATCGCGGGATCATCTCAGGCGTGATTGTTCGCAGTTGGCTCGAGAAGGACAAGTTGCGACACGTACTATTATTCTAGAGATAGGTTAGAGGCGCAATCGTGAACATTTCCAACGTAGAGACAATGGATAAAGAGTAGTTGTTCATACCGTAGTTGTTCAGCCTAAGGGTGGTGGACCGACAAGAGTTTGCACACCGTGTGGGAAGAAATGATACTAATGTGATTGTGGTATATTTACTTTGCAGTCCATACCATTGCTTTCTTTGATAGATTGTGGTTCTACACATTCGTATATCTTGTACGAACATGCTTTCTTGCTTGATACACCTGTAGAGGTGTTAGATGTTGGTATGAGGGTAACTAGTTCCTTTGGGGAGACAGTAGTTTCTAGGAGTTTGTATAGAAGATGTCCTTTGATGGTTCAAGGGCATGTGTTTGTGGCTAACCTGATAGAGTTGTCGTTTCACAGTTTCGATGTAATCTTGGGGATAGATTAGTTGTCTGAACATCGGGCTGTGGTTGATTTTGAGACCAAGCGAGTTTCGTTGAGACTTGCCGAGGATTACGAAGTGGTATTTGTTGGCAAGACTGTTAAATTCTTGTCCAATATTATTTCGGCTTTGGAAGTGCGAATGATGATGGAAGCTGGGGGTCAAGCATACCTAGCTTATGTTATGAACCTGAATATAGAGGAAGTTCATGCCCAAGATATTTGCATTGTTTACGACTTTCTAAGGGTGTTTTCGGAAGAGTTGCCAGGTTTCCCACTGGATATGGAGGTATAGTTTTGCAACGAGACATACGCAGATACGGTACAGGTATCGATTGCACCGTATCGTATGTCACTGAATGAATTAAAAGAGTTGAAGACATAGTTACAAGATTTGTTGGATTGTGGCTTTATTCGTCCTATTGTTTCACCATGGGGAGCACCGGTGTTGTTTGTGAAAAAAAAGATGGCACGATGAGGATGTCCATTAATTATCGGTAACTGAACAAGCAATTAAGAATAAGTATCCTTTGCCAAGGATTGATGATTTGTTTGATCAGTTTCGAGGTGCTATGATGTTTTCCAAGATTGATCTGAGGTTGGGTATTATCAGTTGAAGGTGAAAGATAAAGATGTGCCAAAGATAGCATTTTGTACGCGTTATGGGAATTATGAGTTATTGGTAATGTTGTTTGGGTTGACAAATGCATCGGCAACATTCATGGATATGATGAATCGGGTGTTCCATGAATTCTTAGATCAATTTGTGGTAGTGTTCATCAATGACATCCTTGTGTACTCTCGTACCGAGAAAGATCATGATCGACACCTACGGATTGTGTTGCTCTGTTGGACAATAAGCTTTATGCCAAGCTGAGTAAGTGTGAGTTTTGAATCAAGCAAGTAGTTTTCCTTGGTCATGTTGTTTCATCTAAGGGTATTCGAGTGGATTCGCAAAAAATTGAAGCTGTTGTGAATTGGACGTTGAATCTTAGGCAACAAAGATGGGTGGAGTTGCTTAAGGATTATGATCTGACAATTGATTATCACCCGGTTAAGGCTAACGTGTTAGTTGATGCTCTAAGTAGAAAGGTGGCAGTAAAGCTAAGGGCAATGTTTGCTCGGTTGAGTTGCAAGTGAAACCATCATTGATACAGTTGATTAAGGAGAAACAACTGTATGATGATTCGTTGGTACCGAATGTCAAGGACATCTTGGAGGGAAACGAAACATATTTTTGTTTCAGTAGTGAAGGAGTTTTGTGTTTCAAGGGTCGAGTAGTGGCGCCGAAAGATGAGGAGTTAAGACGCACTATCTTGACTGAGGCACACTCGAGTCTTTTTGCGATGCATTCAGGGAGTACCAAGATGTATCAGGATTTTAAAAAGGAGTATTTTTGGGATGTTTTGAAGAAAGATGTCACAGAATTTGTAGCACGTTGCATGGTTTGTCAACGTGTTAAGGCTGGGCACCAGTTTCCTTCTGGGTTGTTGCAACCGTTGAAGATACGGAATGGAAATAGGAAAGAGTTACCATGGATTTTGTGTCTGGTTTACCTTTGACGCCATCAAAGAAGATTATGTTTGGGTGATTGTGGATAGGTTTACAAAGTGTGCACTTTTTTTGGTTGTGCATACGACGTATACTTTGGATAAGCTGGCGAAGCTGTACATTGCGGAGATTGTGAGGTTGCACGGGGTGCCCGAGTCCATTGTATCAGATAGTGATCCGCATTTTACAGCTAGGTTTTGGGATTTTTTGCATAGGGCTTTGGGTACGCGGTTGAACTTCAATACTTCGTATCATCCTCAAATGGATGGTCAGTCTGAACGCGTTATCCAAGTGTTAGAAGATATGTTGCGATGTTGCATCATAGATTTTCAAGGATCATGGGAGAATCATTTACCTTTTTTGAGTTTGCCTATAACAATAGTTATGAAGCTAGTATCCAGAAGGCTCCGTATAAGGCTCTGTATGGCAGAAGGTGTCGCACGCCACTTTGTTGAGCGGAGGTAGGGGAGAAGTACGTTTTCGTATTGGATGTGTTAAAAGATACCAATGAGAAAGTGAAGCTTATAAGTGACCTGGTTGAAAGCGGCTTCGGATTAGCAAAAGTCATACGTTGACTTAAAGCGAATGGAGATAGAATATACGGTTGGTGATCGTGTGTTTCTGAAGGTTTTGTCTTGGAAAAAGGTGATGAGGCTTAGATGGAAGGGAAAGTTAAGTCCTAGCTTTATCAGGACTTATGAGGTGTTGGAACGTGTTGGTATAGTTGCATATAAGTTAAGGTTGCGTATTGAGTTGGATAAGATACATGATGTTTTCCATGTATCGATGTTTTGGAGGTATAGATCAGATCCTTCGCATGTGATGCCAGTCGAAGAGAAATAGTTGAATCCAGATTTGACCTATGATGAAGAACCAGTGAGAATTTTGGATTCAAGCAGCAAATTCCTTCGAGAAAAGACAATAGAGTTGGTGAAGGTGTTGTGGCGACATTGTGGTGTTGAGGAAGCCACTCGGGAGAGTAAGGAGGACATGCTGAAGTAGTTTCCTCATCTCTTTCCTTTAGGAAAATTTCAAGGATGAAATTTCTTAAGAGGGGGAAAGTTTTAACGCCCGGAAGTTGGGCCTAAAAGTTAATCGGATCAAATAGACAGTTCGGGAGAACCGGGTTAGGCAATTCGAGCTAGTTTCGGGAATTAAACTGTATAAAATTGTTTTTGGCTAAAATAAAATATGGAAAAATATTGTAAAATACTTAATTGATATTTTAATTATTTTGGTAAATTCAATTTGAGGTAATTAAGTCTAATTTTGGGACATTTTGGTCTAGTGACTAAAATGAAAAGTTTACAAAACTGTTTTGGTGACTAAATCGCAAAAGGGTTAAAACTTAGAATCTTTAAGAAGCTATTTGACCAATATTTTTCATTAGATTTTTCTCTTAATTTAGGCTATTTTTAAAGTGTTTTAAATTGACTTATTAATAAAATAAGATATGATTTAATAAAAGGATTTTAGTTTTACAAAATCACTTTCTCACGTATCTACTTTTCATCCAACCTTTCTCTCAACTTTTCCCTGCAACCAAACTAAGATTTTCACTTCAAAATCTTCAGTAATCAATTCTTATTGATTTCATTTTTGTTTCCTAAATGATTTCTTCAATTCCTATTGCTAAATCTACTTGGATTTCAACTAAACTTTGCCAATTAAGGGAGAAATCAGCAATTAGAGGTGATTTTTGTTTCTCTCCTCTAATTAAGGGTTCTTTATTGAAATTCCCAAGTTCTTGATCCTTTGTTACTGATTTATGTTATGGAATTATGTTTTAGGCATGGATTTGTTAATTAAATTGAGTTTTGTGTGGAAATTGAGTAAAAATGGATTTGGATCTGTTTTGTAATGATTCTAATTGGTTTATATCTCTTATAAGATGTGTTTTGATGTTAAAAGGAAAGTTTAATCAAAGAAATCCTTAAACTATAGGAATTGCTAATTTTCTAGGTTGTTTATAGATGGTTTTTATGTGATCTTGGTGTTGTAGTGTTGCTGGAGGTATAAGGGTGATTTTAGAATGTTTTTGGATGTTAATTGATGTTGTTAAGATTTTGAAATCAATAGGTTGCTGGTATTTTTTTAGATGAAGTTTGGTGTTGATTTCGGTTAATTTGGATAGGCGTTTGGTGGTTTAGAGGTAGGCAAAGTTGAGATTGTTGTTTGCTGGGGATTTAGAATGCATGAAAGTGCATTAATCCTCTGTTTCAAGCCACCTCTAAATAAATTGAATGATTCATGTATTAAGTTTGAATCATGCATGTAACTGGAGAAAAGAAACAGTGTATACTCTTTCTTTGAGCCTTGATTATGTGTTTATAACAAAATTATTTGGCATTCGAATATTAAACATGCTTAAATTACCATGTTGTGTGTTTATATGAATTGGTTAAGATGATAGATCGCTTGGCAATGAACTCAAATTCGATTGAAATGATTCAAGTGTTCGAATGGATCATTGTTCGAACTTATAGTTGAGTTATGCCCCGAACTTATGTATTAGTAGTAAATTCAAAAATTCATAGTAAATTATGTAAGCTAACTTAGGAAACGAGCCTTATATGTATAAAATTGTATGTGTGTCTAGTTTCGATTAAAACAAGCAGAATTGAATTCCAAGCTATAGAACAGTTTATAGAGACAATCCTTTAAAAATAGTGCAATCTGCCTAGTGGCAGAACTGGGTGTCTTTAAGCTGAATTCTGCATTAATTTGTAATGGTTAAAAGTGCAAGGCATACATGGTTAGAAAGATTTTTAAGTCAACTTTCTCGTGGTGTAAACAGTTTAAAATTCTGACGTACGGAATGAAGAATACGAATTTTTAATCGAGTAGTGGGTAGTCTGCCTGGCAGCAACAGTTTAGGTGTCTTGAACTGAAAACCAGTATTTAATAAAAAAGAATTAGGTGTCTTGCCATATATGGTTGGAAAGGTCTGTAAGTCTAGTTTTTTAACGTTTCAAACAGTTTAATTTTTCGACGTACGGATTAAAAGTTGGAATCGGCTTAGTAAGGACATTACGGTTGCCCGATAGCAGTTTTGTATACTAAACCAATGCAATTTTGTAACATGTAATGTATGTTGTTTGAAGTGTGTGCAAAGCATATTGCTTTGATTGTTTAAACATGTTGTTTGATAGTTTAAAGTGTGATGTTTAATCAGTGTTGTAAGTATGTTGCAATGCAAGTTTGTTTAATGAAATGCAATTTTGTTGAAAATATTGTTTGATAAAACTATGAGATACAGTTTGGTGTTCTTAGAAATAAAATAGCTTGGTTTATGCACGCTGTCTTTGAAATAAAATGAATTAATGAGAGAAATCTGGATTGTCGAATTGATAAGGGAACTGTTTAAGATATGATACATTGTTTCAATAGAATAAAAATGAGGCTGCTCTATTTTTGTAAGTAAATGTTAGCTTGAGGTTCCAGCTTTGTAAAGCTAAGAATATTTTAATTTGTACAAGAGGGAAAATTGAATTGTGTGATTAAAGATTGTTGCTGTGATTGTTTAATAAGGTTCTTTTGTATGCATGCATACATGGATTCCTTTGTGGTTGCTAATGCATAGAATGATTTGTTTCTTAGGTACATACAATATTATGGAGGAAGATAATAAATGAAGGCTATGAAGGATATGAATTAGGAGTAAAATGAATTTGTGGATTCGGGATATCTCGTAACTTTGGGATGTAGGAGAGTGTAGTTTAAAGTCTCAGGATAGGCCAGAAACCTTCCTGAGCACCTTTCGTTGTTTAATTATATTTTCTTATATTTGTGCTAAGTTATGCTTAAATAAGCTTGGATTGGGGTAAGTACCTAAATGGTAAGGTTTATATATGTATGTGATGTGTTATGTTTGAATCAATGATATTCTTAAATTAAAACATTGATATGTTATGTATAAGCCTTTCTTATGTAAGTATATGAATTCGAAGCTATGCATACCTCTAATAAGAATCCAGATATGCCCTTTTGATTAAATGACCTTGGTGCTACGCTCATATTGAGAGTTATATTTGTATATGGGCTTGAGAAGTCAAGCAATGTGATATGTTATTCGATTATCTGAATAAAGAGCTAAGCTCAACTCTAATTCTAATAAGATGAGAAATGATTGAAAAACCTTAGTTTCGAGTCAGTCATAGGTATAGTTGTCATGCCATAGAGTCCATAGAGCTCGTGTTTGGGGTTGA
Source organism: Hibiscus mutabilis (assembly GCA_019671005.1). NCBI lineage: Eukaryota > Viridiplantae > Streptophyta > Magnoliopsida > Malvales > Malvaceae > Hibiscus > Hibiscus mutabilis. The sequence continues at coordinate 38,317,061 of CM033734.1, read as the reverse complement.
CTACGGTCTTGGACTACGATCCTTATTTGGTGATAGTAGGAGGGAAGTGTTGTGGTCACTTGGCGACAATAGGAGCGATTGAACGGTACTTTGAGTACCAATTTGATTGGCGACAGTTGGTTGGGGATTCGTATACCTAGGCTACTTGACTCTCAAGGCAATGTTAAAGACAAGACATGAAATTGCAAATTAAACAATTGTATTATTTTGATAACTTATGAGACAAGTAATACATGTTTACAATATGTTATGTATGATAGCTTATTTGATAAGTAAATCATGTTTATAATATGCAATGCTTGATAATTTATATAAATAGTAACATACGTATATGAGATACTATGTTTGAAATGATTAGTAGACTGTTTTGAATAGAAATGAACATGTGTTGGACTATTTTGGAATATATATTTGTATAAACATGATTAGTGGACTGTTTTGAATAGAATTGAACATGTCATGGACTGTTTTGGAATATATATTTGTATAAACATGATTAGTGGACTATTTTGAATAGAAATGAACATGTCTTAGATTGTTTAGGAATATATATATATATTTGTATATACGTGGTTAGTGGACTGTTTTGAATAGAAATGAACATGTCTTGGACTGTTTTGGAATGTATATTTGTATATAAAGGACCAGTGGACTGTCTTGAATAGAAATGAACATGCCTTGGACTGTTTTGGAACATACATTTCTATATACATGATTAGTGGACTATTTTGAATAGAAATGAACATGTCTTGGACTGTTATGGAATGTATATTTGTATATACATGACTAGTGGACTGTCTTCAATAGAAATGAACATGTCTTGGACTGTTTTGGAATGTATATTTGTATATGCTTGATTAGTGGACTATTTTGAATAGAAATGAACATGTCTTGGGTTGCTTTGGAGTGTATATTTGTATACACATGATTTGTTGACTATTTTGGATATATTCAAGCATGTTGTGGACTGTTTTGGATATATTCAAGCATGTTGTGGACTGTTTTGAATATATAATTGTATACACACGATTTGCAGACCGTTTTGGATATATTCAAGCATGTTGTGGATTTGTTTTGAACACATATATAGTGGTATGTACATGTATACAAGTATATTGGATTGATTTGTATGTATATGAAAGCATGTTGGGCTGTTTTGACGTGTATGTACATGTATTCAAGTATATTGGACTGATTTGTATGGATATAAAAGCATCCTGGACTATTTTGATATGTATGTACAAGTATACAAGAATATTGGACTAATTTATATGGATATAAAAGCATGCTGGACTGTTTTGATATGTATGTACATGTATACAAGTATATTGGACTGATTTGTATGGATATAAGAGCATGCTGGACTGTTTTGATATGTATGTACATGTATACAAGTATATTGGACTGATTTGTATGGATATGAAATAATGTTGGACTGTTTTGATATGTATGTACATGTATACAAGTATATTGGACCGATTTGTATGGATATAAAAGCATGTTGAACTGTTTTAATATGTTTGTGTATGTATACATGTATAACTAGATTGTTTGGTATATATGAATACTTATTGGACTATTTTTACATATATAAGTATATGTGTGCATTTGGATTGTTTGTAAATGAAATAAAGTAACCCATGTTTATGATCTATATGTCTGGTGTCTTACATGCCAAGTAAACTACGTTAATGATCTATATGTTTGATATCACATATGCCATGTTTGAACTTTTTGAATAAGATGTGTTGTATTTGATCAAGCTTGATAATTACCTTGCTTCGGTAGGTCCGGAGGAAGAACGGAGTTGTAGTATAGAGCTTTTGATTCATGCTTTCGGTTGATTAACTACCTCACTAAGTCATTGCTTACTCTATTCTTTTGTTATATTTCATGGTAAACATGCTAATGGTTACCACTTGAGCCTAGACGAGATAACAAGGGTCCATAAGTAGGTTGAAAGTTTATCTTTAGAACTCCTAGATGGTGGCACATAGATAAATTGTATATATAAGCATTTGATCACCTCTTTTGATTATGTTTGTATATAAGTAATATAAGTACTAGCATGATGTGTAATTGGCCTTTATTATATCTTGTGGTTGATCACATATATGATGAATGTTTAGTAGATGGTTAGAGGTTATCAATTGAAGGTTTAAAAAAGTTATGTGAATATGCTTAAATGTTTAACATGATAAAATGGTTGCTTTAGCACATAAGTAATTAGAGGTCATCGTTGTTTCCAAATTGAATATGTTGGATCGGTCAACTAGGTTAGATTGTTGAACATAGGCCTATATATGTTAATTCTATGGTTTCTTAATTATGTTACCTATGACATGCTAATCTTAAGAGATAATTAGTAATACTCCCAATTTTGAAATCACTCCTCGTAACCTCAGTTTAAAAGCTTTAGTTTAAATCTGATAATAAGTATGATAGTAGTTACATGAACCTTAAGATATTATTCTAATCAGGGGGATACAAATTAAGTTAAGGTCAACTGTTGATATTAATTGAATAAAAGAAAAAATTAACTCTGAAATTTGTAATGGATGATTATAACTTCTTTGGTTTGCTTGTGCCCCTTTTTGTATCGTTGGTCTAGTTATTCATGATAGCTTGAAATGTGTCTATGAGTTGATGAATTGTATGTCTTTGTATAATGTGGTATCATGAGAAATGGATTACGTTTGTATAATGTGGTTTATACATGTGAGACTCTTTAAGCCTGTATATAGAGACTTTGGAAAATGAAGCTTAAATTGAGGTAGAGAAGAAATCCATGATACGTGTGCTGTAAATGATTTTAAATGTGCATATGTAAGAGATTGTTGAAGCATGAGATGATTTTGCCATGAACAAGTAGATTTGGCTTGTACTAAAATGGTTTTAAATTGCATTGATGAGTTTTTAGCAAATCCCTTACTAAGCTTGTTGCTTATGCTCTCTTTTCTCATCAATGCAGAGAAATATGTCACTCAGACAACAAACTTGCAAGGAAGGAACCAAGATTTGTGACTATTCAAAGTATGGTTTTATAAGAACTAAGTAGTAATAAGAGACAATATGACCAAGATGTATTTGGGAGGTTTATTTTGAGGACACCATGTTTGTATAAGTTTGATATGATGTTTTGGATTTGTATGTAGCATAACCTTTGGTTTTGAGGGGTTGGGGATTAATATGCATGCTTGTGTAGAAAACATGCCTATAGGGATGTATCTTGAATATGCCTTGTTGTGAATGATCTTCTACCATGCTGCCATGTTTGAGAATTTGATGTTTATGGATTCTTATGATGTTTTGATGTTGTTTGGGTTATGTTAGATTGACCCAAAGTGTCATATGTTGGACCAAGAGGTCATTACAGGTCTGTCCGTACTGCTACGGGTCCTTAGGGTTCGGTACACGTGAACCTATCTCGGCTCAGTTTGGGTAAAAATGCCTAGGCATATCGATACGCTTGGTAACCGTATCAGGAACGCATAGCTGAAAATTAAGCGTGGTTTCGGTACACGGGTTGTTGTATCGATACGATCTTTTGCTACTAGAATTCCAACTTTTTGAAATTACATACACATACCGATACACTTGAGGACCATATCAGTACGCCTTTATATTTTAGCCCGTATCGAAACGGAGTGTACCTGTACCGGTACGCAGGTAGTTAATTTGGTTAAGATGTTTCTTGAAGCTTGTTATCTTTGCAATTTGGTCCTTGTTTCTTGTATATGCAATTAAATTAGTTTGGATGGTTAATTTAAGTTGTAATTTAACCCGAACACATGAAATATGACTAATTAAGGATTGGTAACTTTAATTTCACATAAGTCCTCTTAATTAGCTAAAATTACATTTTAGTCCCTATGTTGCATAATCAAACAATTGGATGTCAATTCGACACCCGATTGAGTTGCGGTCTTTACCATAACCAATATGATCACCTTAGGACTTATTTATGCATTTAGATAAGATAATAGAAAAATGGACCATTTGAATGTAAATATTTCGGGTTTGTCTCGGGAAACCCTATTGTAGCTCACTCGGTTTGGTTTTGCAATTAGAACAGGACAAGGGGTGTAACACCCTGGTTTTGGGCTTAGCAATTTTGAGATTTATTAGACGGTCCGGTAGACCAGGTTAGAGATTCGAGTCAGATTCGAGACCGTATATTTTTTGGTAAGATAAAATACGAAAAAATAGTTAAAATCATCTTTTAATATATATTGATTTTTGGTGGAATCAATTTTAGGAAAAGGAATTTGGAAATATGACATTTTTGGTTAGTGACCAAAATGCGATTTTTGAAAACTATTTTAAAGTGACTAATATCAAAAGGGTCAAATCCTTAGAATCCTTAAGGAGCTAATCTACAAAGTGTTTGATGGTGATTTCTCTCTTCAATTAAAAATTTTTGAACATGTGTTTTAAAAGGGTGTTAATAAGGATTAAATATCTAAAGTTAGTTATCAGCTTTTAAAATAAATTTACGTAACTTTTTCCTAAATCTTTTCTCTCAACTTATTTTCTTCCAAACACTCAGAATTTCATCGCAATCAGAGGTAAGGAACTCTTTTCACCCATATTATTGACTTTAATTTGATTCTTTAACTTTGTTTTGCAAAATCTCATTGAAATCTTATATTTTCTTATCTTTAAACAAGCCAAGTGAGGGAGAAATCACTTAACAGGGGTAAGGTCTATGATCTCCTCTGTTAAACGGTTCTTTATTGATATTCCCAAGCATTTGATCCTTGATTTATAAGTTCTAATGTGATTTTAATGTTTTATCCATGTTTAATTGAGTTATTTTGGAAATATTGATGAAACATGGTGATTTTCGAAGTGGATCTGATTTCCAGTATTTGAGATTGATTTAATATATGTTTTGGATGTGTTTTGACATTGATAAGTTGTTTTTATCAATAGAATCTGGAAACTCTTGAATCTCTAATTATTTAGGTTCCTAGTTTTGAGTTATTATGGAGATAATCAAGTTTGATCTATGCTGGAGGTAAAATGATGTTAGATTTTTGGATGTTATTAGATGTTGGTTGATGGTTTGAATTGCTGTTTTATGGCAGGATCAAGTTTCAAAAACATTTGATGATGATTTCGGTATGTTTCAGATGGTTTTTGAGTGGGCAACTTGGGAGTTGCGTGAGATTGCTGTTAGGCAATGGTTTGAATGCATTTGAATGCATTTATCCTCTAGTTTTATATGTTGAAAACAGGGGATAGTCAAGGTAACGAAGCTTGACGTTGGTTGGTGGCTTACCGGGAGCTTGATTCGCGTTGGTAAGGAAGGCGAGCTGTATCGGTGAGTGGAAACTGGTTTTAAGTGCTTTACAAAGGTTTGTAAAGGTTGTTGGGAGTTTAGGGTAAGCGTGAGACACTTACCTAAGCTCGGAAGTAAGTTTCTTTTATTTTACTCTTGAATATCGGCTTAGATATAAGTATGATGTTTGCATGTTTTGGAGACAAACATGGTATGATTTACTTACTGGTAATGCATGATTTTGAGTAAATATGCAGGGGTTTGAAAGTATATTAAATGCTATTGAGCATTGGTTTTCATTCCGGTTGGGAATTGTGTTATTGCATTGGCAATTAGATTTGCATATGTGGTGTTTTATGAAATGCATTGTAAAACAGTAAGTAAATGGTTTTGTAAATGATATAATGGCTTTGTGACAAAGTGAGAAAACAATCGGATATAGTTGGCATGGCATAGGATTAAAAGTGTACTATAAAATATGAACAAAATCGATTGTGGCCATGGGTCCTTGAGGTATGGCAGTGTAACAAGGCCACTCGGTCTGTTGGGGACCTCATATGGGGATTTTCGGTTTAACTAGGCAACCCAAATTGATGGTGATCTTACGGATTAACTAGGCAAGGTCGATATACTTGCGGTTTAACTAGGCAAGGGTGAGATATCGCGGTTTAACTAGGTGAGCGTGTCAAATCTTGCGGTTTAACAAGGAAAGGTTTGGGATATCATATGGTTTAACTAGGCATGGTATGAGAAATCCGTGTATCCGATATGTGTATAGGATAGAGGCAGTCTTTCTGGGTCACTATAAATGCCCATGTATGAGAAAGTTCATGTGTTGAACCTTGTTTGTAATGCTTTGGGATTTAAGCATTGTTTGTTCAAAATGTTTTGGGATTTAAGCATGGATTGCATATGATGTTAAATGATGATTACTACATTTTGATGGAACCATGGAAAAATGCTTAGGTTGTAAGCATGTTTTGGGAAAAGCAAGCATGTGGTTTTTAAATGGTTTTAGTGCATCATTGTTTATGAACATCCTCACTAAGAATGTGTGCTTACTCTTTCTTTTTCCTAATGATGCAGAACATTAAAGTTCGGGGCAGCGAAGGCAAGGTTTGCAAGGATCCAAGAGATAAACTACTTTTGAGTATGAACTCGGTTTATGTTTCCAGTTAATAAGGCAATAAGTTTGCCATGGTTTCAGGGAGTCGTAAATCCGTTGCATTGTGGTTCTTTTAAATGATTCTATGCTAGATTTTGATGATGGTTATATGTTGTTTAGCTTGATGTTATTACTTGCCCATGGTTGAGGTCTAATGGATGTGCAGGTATGCATCTAAAGTTTCCTTATGGATTGTTATGTTGGGCTGGTTTGACCAAGTTTAGTATGCTATGTTAAGTGTGTTGGAATGTTGCTTATGCTGAGAATGGTTTAAATGTGCATTTTGGTATGTTTGGCAAAGTGGTATAGGGAGCATGCCTCTAGAGTGGTCATTTGGAAGCATGACGTTGTTTTGTTTGCCTAATCTTGGTATAAATGTTAGATTATGTATATTGAAGTGTTGATATGCATGTTTGAAAGTTGATAGGGGCCAATTGCATCTAGAATTGTGTGAAAAACTAGCTAATTTTGACATTATAGGCCCAGGGCATTTCAGTATAGGTAGGGGTGTTTCGATACGCATCAAGGCTACTGGAATTACACTTTTTGGAGAAGAAGCTGCGTACCGAAACACCAAGGGACCGTATCGGTACGGTGTGAAATGTTTTTAAACCGTATTTTATATTTGAAGTAGCATAACGGTACGGGTCTCACCGTATCGAAACTATGTGTTCACAACCGTATCGATACGAGACTCAGTGTATCGATACAGATACCGTTGTTTTAGTTAAAGTCCTGGAAAGGCATATATGTTTTCTTTCAATTTAGTCCCTAAATCTTATTTTGCCAATTATTTGAACATGGATGATCGTTTGAAGCTGATTTTTGACATATAAGCATGAAATGAATTTAATTAAACTCTATATATATTGCCGAATTTACATTTTGGTCCCTAATTCGTGTTTATGGCCAATTGGATATTGTTACGATGCCCGGTTGAGATGAGTGCTCACCTGTGAATAGTATGACAATGTAGGGAAGCATTGGTGCATCTAGACAAGATAAAAGAAAAAAATGGTCGTGTTTCAGTTTAAATTTTCCATATTTACTTCGGTAAACCTAATGTAGCTTGCTCGATTCGGTCTTGCAACTAGGCCGGGTCGAGGGGGTTACATTTGTTGGTATCAGAGTTCGGTTTACAAAAAGTTGGGATGTTGTTGTTTGATTAGCTGATGTTGTTTGAACTACAGGGTGATTGTGTATATGTTCGATGTTTGTTTAATGTTCTGTTGGGGTATGTTTGGGAACACATTGCCTATTACCGAGGATTTTAAATGCGTTTTAAAGTTAACTTGGATCCTTTGCCTAATGCTAGCCTAACTCTAATGTATTTTGGTGCTTTTGTTAGCATGGCTCCACGTGAGACTCGATCTATGGCTAATACTGCCGGGGTTGGGCAGAATAACGAGACATAAGAGAATCTCCCTCATGTTTTACCTCCTCCTCCAGTGGTTCCTCCAGTTGATGTTGGGGTGTGTGATGCACCCCAGGTTCACCAAGTGCCAGTATATGGTGATTTAACTCCATAAGTTCAGGAGATAACGAGAGTTTTTCAAGCAGCGATGGCTGGAATGCGGGCACAGGCACCGGCACCCGCCGTGGTGGCAAATCAAGGTTTACCCTTAGAGTGTCTGAGGAGTTTGGGAGGTGAAGAGTTTCAAGGTTTACGCCCTGAGGCAGCCGAAGGTTGGCTGGAAAAAATGGTTTGTATCATGAATCATATGGGATATAATGAGGAGCGCAAGTTGGGTTGCACTATATCTCTACTACAGAGGGTGCAAATCATTGGTGGGTGACCACAATTGCTGGTGTTCCTGAGGCGGATGTTACTTAGGAGTTATTCTAGAGAGCTTTCAAGAGGAAGTACCTTGGTACCCAATATTTGGACATGCAGAAGTGCGAGTTTATGTTGCTATCTCAGGGTGGCATGTATGTTGCTGAATATGAGGTGAAGTTTGTCCAACTGAGTCAGTATGCTCCAGAGTTGGCTCCAGATGACCAACAGATATGTGATAGGTTCTGATATGGTCTTGTAAAGGACATTAAGACGTATCTCCTGGCTGCAGATTACATGAATTTCGATGTGTTGGTCAATCGGGCCAAGGATATTGAGCAGTCCTTGGGTGCACCAGTTTAGGCCGCTTGTGTGAATTTAGGTAAAAGGGTGGCTAACTCTAGCTATTCTGGGAGGCAGAATAGGAGGTTCATGGACAAGAGGCATAAGCCAAATCACAGGCGTGGGGGTGGAGTTGGCCAGGGTGATCAGGGAGCTCGTGTTACACCGGAGTGTGAGCGATGCGGTAGGTACCACGCGGGTATGTGCTGGAGCTTGTTGGACTTGTGGTTCATCTGATTACTTGAATCGTGATTGTCCTTCGACTGTGAGAGATGTACCAGCACAGGTTGCTGCACCTGCTAGGGGCCGTGCCCATGGCAGGGGTAATTTTTAGAGATGTGACGATGGTCAGAGAGGTATGGCTCATGCTGCAGCGGTGAGACCTGAAGGTGGTGGATAGGCTCGGGTTTTTGCTCACCGTGAGAGTCGTAATGACACAGATGTAATCGCAGGTACTTTCACTTTGCAATCCTTGTCATTGTTATATTTGATTGATTCGGGGTCTACGCATTCATATATCTTGAGTGAATATGCATCTTTGCTGAATATTCCTGTTGAGATCTTAGATGTTGGTATGTTATTCACAAGTACTTTTGGAGAGACAGTTACAACAAGAAGGTTGTATCGACATTGTCCTTTGGTGGTGCAAGGTCATGAGTTTGCTGCAGATCTGATGGAATTGCCATTCTGTGGTTTTGATATCATTTTGGGTATGGATTGGTTGAGTGAGCATAGGGCAGTTGTGGATTGTGAATCCAAGAGGATTTTCTTGAGGTTGGCCGATGACTATGAGGTTGTGGTGGTTGGTGAGAATGTTAAGTTCCTATCCAATGTGGTTTTGGCTATTAGAATGGAGAAATGATGTTTGATGGCTGCCAAGCTTATTTGGCTATTATTATGAATCTGGAAGCCAAGGGTGCTCAAGTGCAGTACATTCGCACTGTTTGCGGCTTTCCTGAGGTTTTTCCTGAGGAGTTACCAGGTTTACCTCCGGATAGAGAGGTAGAGCTTCGTATTGAGACATACGAGGGTACAACACCAGTGTCCATTGCTCCTTATAGGATGGCACCGAAAGAATTGAAGGAGTTGAAGTCACAGCTTCAGGAGTTGTTGGACCATGGGTTCATTCGACCAAGTGTTTCTTCGTGGGGTGCTCATGTTCTCTTTGTGAAAAAAGAAGGATGGTACGATGCGTATGTGCATTGATTATCGTCAGTTGAACAAGTTGACGGTAAATAACAAGTACCCATTGTCGCGGATTGATGACTTGTTTGACCAATTTCGTGGAGCGGCAGTGTTTTCCAAGATAGATTTAAGATTGGGGTATTACCTGTTTAGAGTTAATGATGTAGATGTGCATAAAACTACGTTCCGTACGAGGTATGGGCATTATGAGTTTTTGGTCATGCCTTTCGGTTTGACAAATGCCCCGGCTGCGTTTATGGACATGATGAATAGAGTGTTCCATGAGTATCTTGATTAGTTTGTGGTGGTGTTCATAGATGATATTCTTGTGTACTCCCGTACTGAGGAAGAGTATGTTCGGAATTTGCGGATAGTGTTGCAAGTGTTGAAGGATAATTAGTTGTACGCTAAGTTGAGCAAGTGCGAGTTTTGGCTAAAGGAAGTGACATTCCTTGTTCATATGATTTCTGCGGAGGGTATTCGCGTTGATCCACAGAAGATTGAGGCTATTCTCAATTGGAAGCCACCTAACTCTGTATCGGAGGTGCATAGTTTTCTAGGGTTGGCTGGTTATTATTGCCGTTTCGTTGAGGGGTTCTCGAGTATTGCAGCACCGTTGACCAAGTTGTTACAAAAGAATGTTCTGAATGTGTAGACGGAGAAGTAGCAGCATAGTTTTGAGAAGCTAAAGGAAGTTCTGACACACGCTCCTGTAACCCCCTAAACTCGGCCCAGAAGAAATAGGTCGAATCTAGGAAGTCACGTTTGAAAACTTTTCCCTCAAGAAAACAAATTTTAAAGATTATACCTTAATTTGAAAAGATATATATAACTATAATAAATATCTCATAATAATAAAATACAAATATCATAATTAATATTCGAATATGTAAATAAAATCTCTGAAATAAAACACAATAAATGAATGCTAAAAATAATTCCAAAACATAATTAGTCTCAAAGATTAAAATTACATCAATGTCTAAAAATAATAATCTGAATAACTAAAAATAGTTTCGTACTTAATAATAAAATAACCAGATAAAATGTAATATCCTCCAAGTACCACGTCGCATAAAGTCCAAAGATATCTGTAAGAAGAAACTATGGGGGAGTAAGCTAAAGAGCTTAGTGTGTCTTTAAAGTGCAAGAAAAATCATAGTCGTAAAACAAAGTAGTGTTTTCTTAAGTTTCTTTAAAACATGAAACAATGGTACAATATCACAAACGTAATGCAATGCACCCAACTACAACCGCCGAGAGGAAAGTTCCCCAGAACTCCTCACTACAACTGCCAATCCGAAGTGCAATCCAGCCCGAAGGGTGGAACCACTGATACGAAGTGGAATTCAGCCCAAAGGGTGAAACCACTAAATTTCCTTCGTACAAGTCCCAACCCATGCTTATACGTGTATGATGTTTAAAACTCAAAATTTCATAAACACAATTCCATAAATCCAATATTCCATAAACATACTTCATAAATCCATAAATCATAAATCCTGGTTTCCGTAAATTCTAATGTTTCGTAAATCAAATATTTCATAAATCATAATTAAAAACACATTCTAAAATCGCATGTATATGATGTCAACCATACAAGCCATAATGTGAATCATAATCAAGAAAGGTGTAAAAACATATAAAAATTCTTTATTTATAACATGGGAAAAAACACACCTTAAGCAAACAATAGCTCTAATGTCGCGAAGAACGCCTCTCGCGTTCAGATCTAGCATTGGGCCTAGCTGAATCGGAACCTACGATATCAAATTCTACGTTAAAAATCCATCACTATGCCACCAAGCTAAAAATATTAATACTAAATTTAAAGAATACTCACGTGCAGTTTTCGTGGTACGTGCACAGTCAGATCGAATAGGCGAAGGAGGTGGCAATTCGTCTTCTTCAAAGTCGATGTCAACCACGAGATAGAAGAAAAATAATAGTTATGGTTGTGCGATGCTAGAGATTCACCAGTGTTTATCAGAATTAAATTAAAAAAAGAGAAAAGAAAAGCAAAGGTCGAACAGATTGAGAGAGAAAAGAAAGTGCGGCTGCAATCAATGGAATATGAAATAAAATGTTTTACGTTTTAGGGCTGTTGAAGGGATTAAATACATATTCAAAAGGGTAAATTACACAATAGGCCATCCATCTATTTAAGGGTTTCTAGAATAGCACCCAAACTTTACCCAATTTACAAGATGGCCCTAAATCTGAATTAAGCCAAACAATTTTTATTTAAATCAATTTAACCCTTTAGCAAAAATTAGGTTTCCAAATTCAAATTCCCAAAATTAATTTAGGGTTTTTAACCTAATTTACCAAAATCTAGGGTTCTAAAATTGGGAAATTTTAGGGGTGTTATAGCTCCTGTGTTAATTCAGCCCAAATCTGGGAAGGAATTTGTGGTTTATAGTGATGCATCGTATGTTGGCTTAGGTTGTGTGTTGATGCAGGATAGGAAGGTCGTGGCCTTTGCATCGAGGCAGTTGAAAGTTCATGAGCGTAATTATCTAACTCATGATTTAGAGCTTGCGGCTGTGGTTTTCGCTTTGAAATACCTCTATGGTGAGAAGTGTGTGATCTTTACGGATCATAAGAGTTTGAAGTATTTGATGTCCCAAAAAGATTTGAATCTTAGGCAGCGTAGGTGGTTAGAGTTGCTTAAGGATTACGACTTGACCATTGAGTATCATCCTGGTAAAGCCAATGTAGTGGCAGATGCATTAAGTCGTAAGGTTGCGGTTGAGCTTCGAGCTATGTTTGCAAGGTTAAGTGTGATGCAGGAGGGCGGTTTGCTGACTGAATTGCAAGTTAAGCTTATGTTATCATAATTGATTAAAGCTAAGCAACCGTACGATGATTCGTTGGTTGAGCATGTTAAGCATATAACAGATGGTAATTCGACAGATTTTCATTTTGATGATGATGGAGTTTTGTGTTTCAAGGGTCGAATAGTGGTTGACGTTGACACCAGCTAAGAAGGATTCTGTTTGGGTGATTCTTGACAGGTTCACAAAGTGTACATATTTCCTGCCAGTGCATACAACGTATAGCTTGGATAAATTGGCAGATTCGTATATAGCAGAGGTTGTGCGCTTGCATGGTGTACCTAAGTCCACCGTTTCGAATAGGGATCTGAGGTTTACAGCAAGGTTCTGAAGGAGTTTGCACCAGGCCTTGGGTTCGAGCTTGAGTTTTAGCACTACGGATCATCCACAGTCGGATGGGCAGTCTAAGTGGGTTATCCAGGTTTTGGAGGATATGCTGAGATGTTGTATTATCGAGTTCCAAGGAACCTAGGAGAAGCACTTGCCTTTAGTTGAGTTTGCTTACAACAACAGTTATCAGGTGAGTATACATATGGCACCTTATGAGGCGTTATATTGCCGGAGATGTTGTACGCCCTTATGTTAGGATGAGGTAGGGGAAAAGCATGTTACCCTACCGGATATGTTGAAAGACACATATGAGAAGGTTAAGCTTGTATGCGACTAGTTAAAAACAGCTGCGGATTGGCTGAAATCTTATGCGGATTTGAAGCGTAAGGAGGTTGAATATGCGGTGGGTGATCGCGTATTCTTGAAAGTATCACCATGGAAAAAGGTGATGAGATTCGGACGTAAGGGTAAGCTTAGTCCGAGTTTGATTGGACCATACGATGCTATTGAGCGTGTGGGTCCTGTGGCATACCGGTTGAGGTTGCCTCCCGAGTTGGAGAAAATTTATAATGTGTTCCATGTTTTGATGTTGAGGATATATCGATCAGATCCATCGCATGTTTTGATGTTGCCTCCCATAGAGATCCTCGATACCAGCAAGAAAGTTCTATGTGGTAAGACGATAGAGCTCGTAAATATCTTGTGGTGACACCGAGGTGTTGAGAAAGCTACTTGGGAAAGCAAGGCGGATATGAAGGAGCAATTTCCGCATCTATTTCCTCCAGGTGATTTCGGGGATGAAATTTCTTAAGTGGGGGAGAGTTGTAACACCTCGATTTTGGGCTTAACAGTTTTGTGGTTTATTAGACGGTCCGGTGGACCGGGATAGAGATTCGAGTCAGATTCGGGACCGTATATTTTTTGGTAAGATAAAAATATGGAAAATAGTTAAAAATCATCTTTTAATATATATTGATTTTTGGTGGAATCAATTTTAAGAAAATGAATTTGGAAATATGACATTTTTGGTTAGTAACCAAAATGTGATTTATGAAAAATGTTTTAAAGTGACTAAAATCAAAAGGGTCAAATCCTTAGAATCCTTAAGGAGCTAATCTACATGTGTTCACTGGTGATTTCTCTATTCAATTAAAACATTTTAAACATGTGTTTTAAAAGGGTGTTAATAAGGATTAAATATCTAAAGTTAATTATTAGCTTTTAAAAGAAATTTACGTAACTTTTTCCTAAACCTTTTCTCTCAACTTCTTTTCTTCCAAACACTCAGAACTTCATCAAAATCCAGAGGTAAGGAAATCTTTTCACTAAGATTATTGACTTTAATTTGATTCTTTAGCTTTGTTTTGCAAAATCTCATTGAAATCTTATATTTTCTTAGCTTTAAACAAGCCAATTGAGGGAGAAATCACATAAAAGGGGTAAGGTCCATGATATCCTCTGTTAAATGGTTTTTTTTTTGATATTCTGAAGCATTTGATCATTGATTTGTAGGTTTTAATGTGATTTTAATGTTTTATCCATGTTTAATGGAGTTATTTTGGAAATATTGATGAAACATGGTGATTTTCAAAGTGGATCTGATTTCCAGTATTTGAGATTGATTTAATATATGTTTTGGATGTGTTTTGATGTTGATAAGTTGTTTTTATCAATAGAATCTGGAAACTCTTGAATCTCTAATTATTTAGGTTGCTAGTTTTGAGTTATTATGGAGATAATCGAGTTTGATCTTTGCTGGAGGTAAAAGGATGTTAGGAAAGGTTTTTTGGATGTTATTAGATGTTGTTGATGGCTTGGATTGTTGTTTTATGGTTGGTTAAGTTTCAGAAACGTTTGATGATGATTTCAGTATGTTTGAGATGGTTTTTGAGTGGGCAACTTGGGAGTTGTGGGATATTGCTGTTAGGCAATGGTTTGAATGCATTTTAATGCATTTATCCTCTAGTTTTATGTGTTGAAAACAGGGGATAGTCAAGGTGATGAAGCTTGACATTGGTTGGTGGCTTGCCAGGAGCTTGATTCGCGTTGGTAAGGAAGGCGAGGCGTATCGGTGGGTGGGAACTGGTTTAAATGCTTTACAAAGGTTGTGAAGGTTGTTGGGAGTTTAGGGTAAGCGTGAGACACTTACCTAAGCTCAGAATTAGGGTTCCCTTATTTTGCTCTTGAATATCGGCTTAGATATGAGCATGATGTTTGCATGTTTTGGTGACAAACATGGTATGATTTACTTACTGGTAATGCATGATTTTGAGTACATTTGTAGGGGTTTGAAAGTATATTAAATTCTATTGAGCATTGGTTTTCATTCCGGTTGGGAATGGTGTTATAGCATTCGCAATGAAATTTGCATATGTGGTGTTTTATGAAATGCGCTGTAAAACAATAAGTAAATGGTTTTGTAAATGATATATTGGCTATGTGACAAAGTGAGAAAACAATCAGATATAGTTGGCATGCCATAGGATTAAAAGTGAGCTATAAAATATGAACAAAATCGATCGTGGACATGGGTCCTTGAGGTATGGCGGTGTAACAAGGCCACTCGGACTGTTAGGGACCTTATTTAGGGATTTGCGGTTTAACTAGGCAACCCAAATTGATGGTGATCCTGCGGATTAACTAGGCAAGGTCGGTATACTTGCAGTTTAACTAGGCAAGGGTGAGATATCGTGGTTTAACTAGGCGAGGGTGTCAAATCTTGCGGTTTAACTGGGCAAGGTTTGGGATATCATGCAATTTAAATAGGCATGGTTTGAGATATTCGTGTATCCGATATGTGTATAGGATAGAGGTAGTCTATCCAGGTCACTATAAATGCCAATATATGGGAAAGTTCATGTGTTGAACCTTGTTTGTAATGCTTTGGGATTTAAGCATGTTTGTTCAAAATGCTTTGGGGTTTAAGCATGGATTGCCTATGATGTTAAATGATGATTATTATGTTTTGATTCGGTTGGAACCATGGAAAAATGCTTAGGTTGTAAGCATGTTTTGGGAAAAGCAAGCATGTGGTTTTTAAATGGTTTTAGTGCATCATTGTTTATGAGCATCCTCACTAAGCATGTGTGCTTACGCTCTCTTTTTCCAAATGATGCAAAACATTAAAGTTCGGGGCAGCAGGCAAGGTTTGCAAGGATCCAAGAGATAAACTACTTTTGAGTATGAACTCGGTTTATGTTTCTGGTTAATAAGGCAATGTTTTCGCCATGGTTTTTGGGAGCTGTAAATCTGTTGCATTGTGGTTGTTTTAAATGATTCTATGCTGGTTTTTGTTGATGGTTATATGTTGTTTAGCTTGATGTTATTACTTGCCCATAGTTGAGGTTGAATGGATGTGTAGGTATGCATTTAGAGTTTCCTTGAGGATTGTTATGTCGTGGTGGTTTGACCAAGTTTAGTATGCTATGTTAAGTGTATTGGAATGTTGCTTATGCTGAGAATGGTTTAAATATGCATTTTGGTATGTTTGGCAAAGTGGTATAGGGAGAATGCCTCTAGAGTGGTCCTTTGGAAGCATGATGTTGTTTTGTTTGCCTAATCTTGGTATAAATGTTAGATTATGTATATTGAAGTGTTGATATGCATGTTTGAAAGTTGATAGGGGCCAATTGCATCTAGAATTGTGTGAAAAACCAGTTAATTTTGACATTACAGGCCCAGGCGTACCGATATGTGAGGGACTACATCGGTACGGGTAGGCAAATAAGGCCAGGGCATTTCGGTATAAGCAGGGGCATTCGGATACGCCTCAAGGCTACTGGAATTACACTTTTTGGAGATGAGGCCACGTACCAAAGCACCAAGGGACCGTATCGGTACGGTGCGAAATGTTTTTAAACTGTGTTTTATATTCAAAATATCGTACCGTTATGGGTCTCACCGTATCGAAAAGATGTGTTCACAACCATATCGGTATGGATACCATTGTTTCAGTTAAAGTCCTGGAAATCCAGATCGGTTTTCTTTCAATTTAGTCCCTAAATCTTGTTTTGCCAATTATTTGAGCATGGATGATCGTTTGAAGCTGATTTTTGACATATAAGCATGAGATTAATTTAATTAAAGGTTGGTAACTTAAAAATTAGAAAAGTCCATATATATTTCCGAATTTATGTTTTTGGTCCCTAATTCGTGTTTATGGCCAATTGGATATCGTTACGATGCCCGATTGAGATGAGTGCTCACATGTGAATAGTATGACCATGTAGGGAAGCATTGGTGCATCTAGACAAGATAAAAGAAAAAAATGGTCATGTTTAGGTTTAAATTTTCCCGGTTTACTTCGGTAAACCTAATGTAGCTTGCTCGATTCGGTCTTGCGACTAGGTCGGGTCGAGGGGATTACATAGAAAAGGCTTTATTTTCTCGCTTGTTTAGTAAATTCAAGTTTTTGGCCTTAACTTGCAGGTGATGATGATGTTGAGTTGGCGGTGGAGAAATACTCGGCATTCAGGCGAGCCGCCCATCGGTGTGGTATGTAGTGGGTTTAGTATGCCGCTTCAAAATAGCTCCGAAACAAACAAAAAGGTGCATGCCATACTCACGAGGGACTTCCAGGGATATACTGGAGGAAAGTGGGGATGACGTCAAGTCCGCATGGCCTTTATGGGCAGGGCCACACACGTTCTACAATGGCAATTACAATGGGAAGCAATGTTATAAGGCAAAGCGAATATGGAAAGATTACCTCAATTTAGATTGTTATCTACAACTCAGGAACATGAAGTTGAAATCGCTAGTAATCGCAGATCAGCATGCCACGGTGAATATGTACCCGGGCCCTATACACAATGTCCGTTACACCCTAGGAATTGGTTTCACCCGAAGTATCGGACCAATGATCACCCATGACTTTTGTGTACCACTAGTGCCACAAAGGCTTTTGGTGGTCTTATTGGCACACATGATGGTGGGGTCTTCGACTGGGTGAAGTTGTAACAAGGTAGCCGTAGGAGAACCTGTGGCTGGATTGAATCCTTCGCGATGGAAATACACTCTTCCCCAAACCAACATAGGGGGCTAGCTTGCTTCCACTGGTGGCAGGCGACTGGGCGAAGGGTCCGAAAGACACATAGCCGGGGGCGAGTCAAAAAGAAAAGAGTTCCATTTTACTTCTTGTTCATCAGTTGGAAATCAAGAAAAACCAGGCACGGCGGTAAGACGTGAAAATACTCGATCCTATTTTAACCTCGATATGTAGAATCATCTTGCGCCATATGTACTGAGATTGTTCGAGAGACATGGTAAAAACATAGTAAAGAAAGATGAATTGATAAAATAGCGGGGCAGATAACGTTCTTATCTCAGTATGTTATTCCCCACACGAACTACATCATACCGAAAGAATCATTCGCAGGACAAATAACTAGAAAAGTGAGTACTTTATGGACCCAAGAGCACAGTGACAAAAGAATCGATCTCGTAGTGGGACTTTAGCCTACATGGGATCCATCACGATAACATGTAGTATTTTGTTTACACCATCCTCACTACAAGATTGCTAAGACACCTACGCGGGGAAAATAACTAGAATACTTTAGTTTATTTCCTTTCTTTCTTTATGCAACCCATCAGCGCACCTAAAAGCATCGGAGGAATAATTGTTATACAGGATTTTAGCACCCTTAAGTTTAAGGTTCACATGGTGTTGTTATCAATGGGTTTAGTTAGCTTCTCAAGCTCTGCTTGATAAGGAGATTGTTCAGCTCCAAGGGCATTTAAAAGGCCAAAGGATGTTCGAGGCTTTGAAAGATCTCGAGCAAAAGTGAGAGACCTGAAAGTCTCAAAGGAAAGCTCACAAGAAAGAAAGGAGTTTGAGGTTACATTGTATCTCAACCATCATCTATGAGGTCTTGTCTTAAAGTCTCGAGCCTTAGCGATCAAAAAGAACGTGGTTTGAGATGAAAGCAAAAGATGTTCAGGATAGTAGAGGAGCATGCATTCAATGGATACTTAGTCTGCCTTCGTAATATTCAGTAAGTGGTCTAAAGTCTAATAGGAGAAAAGTCTTTGTCACCTAGGCAGAGGATCTGAAAGAGTTGCTCTAACTAAAGCGTTCATCGCCAGGGATCACAGATGTCCAGTGTCCCTTTTTGGCTTTTTCTGTACTGTACTAGGGCTATCTTTCTAGGAATTTGAGAATAACGCCATGGTCTAAAAGATAATGTGAGAGGGAAGTAAATATGCTCGAACAAACTATGTGTAGATCTTTCTATATGATATTTATTGTTTAGATTCGATCAGAAGGGAAGGCGAAACAAAAATGAACATAGGATCATCATCAATAATGCATGACGAATCAAACAAATGTACTTTAAGTGAAGATTAAGTTAGTGGTCTCCTGGTTAAGGGTAAGCTCATGTGAAAGAAGTTCAGTTTATGAAATAGTGAGGCTGATTTGATATGAAAAAGCAAGCGTAGGAGAAGGAAAGGATCTGTAACCCCCTCGATCCGGCCGAACCGAGTGAGCTACATTAGGTTTGTCGAAGCAAACTAGAGAAAGGTTACAAAAAGGAGGTCCATTTTTTCCTTTTATTTTTTCTAGATGCAAATTATTAGTCTTACATGTTCATACTTGCAGCTGGTGAATTTTTAGAGAAAACAAAGCACGGGAAAACACCAATTGTATAACATGCGTTTTAGGGACTAAATTGCAAAACTAACAATTTTAGGGACCAAAACTGAAATTAAAGTTATCAATCCTCCCTAAGTCCATTCACAAGTTCACATAACAAATTTCAAAACAAAACGACCTTCCAAGCTTATACAATTGCATTTACAAAACTCAAGGACCAAAATGAGAGAACAGAAAACCTTCAAGATTCCGAAATAACCAACTTAACGGTAGCCGTACCGAAACGCCTACGAGTGTTTTGATACGCCCTTATGATTTCAAAAACTCAAATTTCAGTAGCTAAAACTCGTACCGAAACGCATGAATACGTATCGAAACACCTGGCAAATTTTCCTATGACCGTATCGAAACACCTACTCGAGTACCGAAACGCTATGCCTGTAAAGGCTTATCCATATAGAAACACTTACCCGCGTATCGAAATGCCATGCCTGAAATGGTCTAGCCATACCAGTACGGGGTCAACTATTTCGACACGCCTGGACTTGTAATGTCCCGAATTGCTGTTTAAACACACTTTAATGGGAACCAAACCACTTATACATGCTTCAAACACATATCCAACATTACCAAAATACATTTTCCACCGAAGCAACACATAACCATTAACCAAACATGGCATTCAAACAAAATTGATGATCTATAGGCATGCTTCCTAAAACACTCCACCAAACATACCAAATTGTTCAACTAAACAATTAGCAGCATAAACACCATACCAACATCACTTTAATACCATAATCAACATGTTAAGCTCATCAAAGCATGCCATCCAAGCAAGACTATCTAGATACACACCTAGGTAACCTCAAAACATCAACCATGGGTAACAATGCACAACAAGCTTAACATCATCAAATCAAACTCCGAAATCCCAACATTACACATGCTCAAAACTAGGGAAAAAAGAATTACAAATCCCGAGATCCATGGCGAACACATTGCCTCATTAACCAGAAACACAAACCGAGTTCCTACTCAAAATTACTTTGCCCCTTGGATCACTACAACTTTGCCTTTGCTGCCCCAAGCCTTAATGCTCTGCATCATTAGGAAAAAGAGAGCGTAAGCACACTTGCTTAATGAGGATGCTCTTAAAACAATGATGCATTTAAACCCTTGAAAACCAACACTTGTTTTCAATCCATGCTTACGACATAAACAAGTTCCAACGGTTCCAAATCAAAACATGCATAATGACCATATGAAAAACAATATATATATACCACATGCTTAAATCCCAAAGCATTAAATACAAACCATGCTTAAATCTCAGCATTAAAATAGATTCAACATTAGAATTCTCATATATTGACAATTATAGTGACCTCGGATAGTCGACCACTATCTTTGATTAGCCAACTGCTAATCTTTAGTTAACCGGCCGTTAACTTTACACATCGGATACACAGATCTCCCTTAATGACCGACCATCAACAAGACTATCCCATGCCGACCGCATGACTTTACAACCTTGCTGACCGCAAGCTTTACATCAATAAGGGCAACCGACCGTTCAACTCAAGTGATAATAACATAGTCCGAGTAGCCGATCGTTATACCTCAAGGACTCTTAACCCACGATCAATTTTTACCCATATTATAGTGCACTTTATCCTATGGCATGCAAACTATATCCGAATGTTTTCTCACCTTGTCACATAGCCAATATATCATTTACAAAACCAATTACTCACTGTTTTACAATGCATTACACAAAATCCTCACATATGTAAATCACATTGCCATAGCAACATCACATTCCCGACCGGAACAAAAACCAATGCTCACTAGCATTCAAAATACTTTTAAACCATTGCATATGTACTTTCAAATCATGCATTTACAGTAAGTAAAGCCAACCCTGTTTACGACTAAAACACGAATCACACATGCTCATATTCGAACCGATATTAAAGAGCAAAGGAGGGAAACTTACTTCCAAGCTTAGGTAAGTGTTCCAAACTTAACCTAAACATCCAAAACCACTTTCAAACCCATGAAAGAATTTTAAGAACGTTTCCACTCACGGATTTCGCTTCGCCTCGCTTGCTACCGTGAAACAAGCTTCCGGCAAGCCACAAACCACCTCAAGATGCTACGCCTTGATTATCCCCTGTTTTGGCCACACAAAACCAGAGTAAACATGCATTAAAATGCATCCAACTCTCTGTTTCAAACCAAAATCCCGCAGCTCTCACGATGCCCACTCATACCTCATCCAAAGTTTACCGAAATCAACCTCAAACACTTCTCAATCCTAACCCAGCCATAATATAACGATTCAATATATCAAACTTCATCAAATAACATCTAAAAACCCTTTTACAACATCCTTTTACTTCCAGCAATGATTAAACTCCAAAAACAACCCAAAACCATTAACTAACAACCTAACAATTAGAGATTCAACCAATTTCGGGATTCCATTATTAAAAACAACTTATCCACAATATAACACATCCAAAATAAGATTGAAATCAATCCTTAACACTGGAAAAATAGATCCACTTCAAAAATCACAATATTCCATCAATTAACCTTCAATTAAGCAAAATTCCATAATTAATCAATTGAAATCCATTAGAAAACATATATAAAGAGTCAAGAACTTGGGAATTTTAGTAAAGAACCTTTTATTAGAGGAGAAGAACGAAACTTACCTCCAATGAGTGAGTTTCCCCTTAATTGGATGTTTTCCTCTTGAAAAACAATGAGATTCAATAAGATTTTTGAGAAAACAAGGTAAAGAATCATTTAGAAAATCAAAGGATTAAGAAACAAGATCACTACCTTGAATTTCTGATAGGAAAATGAGTGTTTGGCTGAGAGTATTTTGAGAGAAAATATGAGAGAAAAAAAGGTACGTCAAATTGTGTTTTAGAAAGATAACTACCTTTTAACTAAATTCCTTTTAATTCTTCTAATTAAAACCCTTTTAAAAATAATCCTAATTAAGAGAAAACTCAGATTAGACCGAATGGTAAAATAGCTCCTTAAATATTCAAAGTTTTGACTCTTTACAAAACAGTCACCTTTTAAAACATTTTTCAAAAGTTTCATTTTGGTCACTAACCAAAATGTCATCCTTCCCAAAGCTTATTTTCCAAAATTACTTTCACCGATATTTTTAATATATTAAAATAAGATTTTAAACATTTTTCCTTATTTTTATCTATCAGAAAAATATCTACTCCCGAATCTGTCTCGAATCTTTAACCCGGTCCACCAGACCGTCTAACTAACCTTAAAACCACTAGGCCCAAAATCGAGGCATTACAACCTGGAGGAAAAAGATGCAGAAATCGCTCCAACATATCCGCCTTACTTTCCTAAGTGGCTTCCTCAACGCCTCGATGTCACCACAAGACTTTAACCAGTTCTATCGTCTTACCACGTAGAACCTTGCTGCTGGAATCAAGGATTTCCACCGGCTCCTCATCAAAGGATAAATCCGGTCTCAACTCAATATGCTCCAACGGCATAACGTGTGAAGGATTTGACCGATACCTCCGTAGTATAGATACATAGAACACATCATGTATTTTCTCAAGCTCGGGAGGCAACCTCAACCGATAAGCCACAGGACCAACACGGTCCACAATATCATACGGTCCAATAAACCACAGACTAAGCTTACCCTTACGTCTGAACTGCATCACCTTCTTTCACGGTGACACTTTCAAGAACACACAATCTCCCACCGGGTATTCAATTTCCCTAAGCTTCAAATCCGCGTATGATTTTTGTCGATCCGCAGCCGCCTTCAAGTGTTAACACACAAGCTTAACTTTCTCATCTGTGTCTTTCAACACAAGGGCGTACGACACCTCCGGCCATACAACGCCTCAAATGGCACCATCTGTATACTCACTTGATAGTTGTTATTATAAGCAAATTCAACCAATGGTAAATAATTCTCTCGCATTCCCTAGAACTCAATAATACAACACCTCAACATGTCCTCCAAGAACTAGATAATACGCTCAGACTGCCCATCCGTCTAAGGATGATATGCGGTACTAAAGCTCAACCTCGAACACAAAGCCTGATGTAAACATCTCCAAAACCTTGTTGTTAACCTCAGATCTTTATCTGAAACAATAGACTTAGGTATCTCATGCAAACGCACAATCCCAGCTATATACAAATCTGCTAGCTTGTCCAAAGTGTATGTCGTATGCACTGGCAGAAAATGCGCAGACTTTGTAAACCGATCAACGATCACCCAAATGGAATCCTTTTTAGCTGGTGTCAACGGCAACCCTGTCACGAAGTCCATGGTGATTCTTTCCCATTTCCATTCCAGAATTTTCAAAGGTTGCAACAACCCGTATGGAAATTGATGTTCAGACTTAACCCGCTGACACACCATACACTTGGACACAAACTCAGCCACGTCCCTTTTCAAACCAACCTAGTAGTACCTTTCCTTCAAATCACGATACATCTTGGTACTACCTGGATGCATAGCAAAAGGACTAGAATGTGCTTCTGCCAAAGTAGTGTGTCTGAGCTCCAAAACTTTTGGCACCACTATTTGGCCCTTAAAGCACAAAACACCATCATCATCAAAATGAAAATCTAACGGATTACCATCTGCTATGTCCTTAACATGAGGAACCAAAGAATCATCAAACAGTTGCTTAGCCTTAATCAACTGTGACAAAGTAGGCTTAACTTGCAATTCATCCAACAACCCACCTTCTCGCGTCACAGTCAACTTCACAAACATCGTCCTAACCTCAACTGCCATCTTATGACTCAACGCATCCGCAACAAAGTTGGCCTTTCTAGGATGATACTCAATTGTCAAGTCGTAATCCTTAAGTAACTCCAACCACCTTCGTTGCCTAAGGTTCAAATCCTTTTGAGACATCAAATGTTTCAAACTCCTCTTATCTGTGAAAACTACACACTTTTCACCATAAAGGTAGTGTCGCCAAATCATCAAGGCAAACACCATAACTGCAATCTCCAAATCATGAGTTGGATAATTGTGCTCATGAACCTTCAACTGCCTTGACGCATAGGCCATAACATTTCCATCCTGTATCAGCACACAACCTAGGCCAACATACGATGCATCACTATAAACCACAAACTCCTTCTCGGGCACCGATTGAATCAATACAGGAGCATGTCTCAAAACCTCCTTCAACTTCTCAAAACTCTGTTGTTGCTTCTCTGTCCACACGAATGGAACACTCTTCTGTAGCAACATTGTCAACGGAGCTATGATACTAGAAAACCCCACAACAAAATGGCGATAATAACTAGCCAACCTAAGAAAACTACGCACCTTCGATACATTCTTAGGTTGTTTCCAATTGAGAATAGCCTCAATTTTATGTGGATCAACACGAATACCCTTCGCGGATACCACATGTCCAAGAAACATCACCTCTTTGAGCCAAAACTCGCACTTGCTCAACTTAGCATACAACTGATTATCCTTCAATACTTGCAGCACAATCCGCAAATGCTGATCATCTTCCTCCTCGGTACGAGAGTACACGAGTATATCATCGATAAATACCACCACAAACCGATCAAGGTACTCATGGAACACCCTGTTCATCATGTCCATGAAAGCCGTCGAAGCATTAGTCAAACCAAACGACATCACCAAAAACTCATAATGCCCATACCTTGTACGAAACACCGTCTTATGCACATCCACATCCTTTACCTTCAACTAGTAATACCCCGACCTTAAATCAATCTTCGAAAACACCGCTGCCCCACGAAACTGATCAAACAAGTCATCAATCCGCGATAATGGATATTTGTTCTTCACTGTCAACTTATTCAACTGCCGATAATCAATGCACATACGTATCAAACCATCCTTCTTCTTCACAAAAAGAACCGGAGCACCCCAAGGAGAAACACTTGGTCGAATGAACCCATGATCTAACAACTCTTGGATCTGAGACTTTAACTCTTTCAACTCCTTCGGTGCCATCCGATAAGGAGCAATAGACACTAGAGTTGTACCTTCATATGTCTCAATAGGAAATTCCACCTCCCTATCCGGAGGTAAACCCGATAACTTTTCAGGGAAAACTTTTGAATATTCACATACAGCCTGAATCTCCTGCACCCAAACATCCTTGGCTTTCAGATTCATAACAATAACCAAATAGGCTTGGAAACCATCAAACATCATTCTCTCTGCTTGAGAAGCTAACACAACATTGGACAATAATTTTACATTCTCACCAACCACCACAACTTCATAATCATTGGCCAACTTCAGAGAAATCCTTTTGGACTCATAATCCACTACCTCCTTGTGGTCACTTAACCAATCCATACCCAAGATAACATTAAAACCATGAAATGGCAACTCCATCAAATCCGCGGCAAACTCATGACCTTGCACTATCAAAGGGTAACGCCTATACAACCTTCTAGTTGTAACCGTCTCCCCAAAAGAACTAGTCACTAACATGCCAACATCCAAAATTTCAATAGGAACATTCAGCAATGATGCATGCTCACTTAGAATATATGAATGAGTAGACACCGAATCAATCAAAGAAAACAATGAAAAAGATTGCAAGGTGAAAGTACCTGCAATCACATTAGTGTCATTGCGCCCCTTATCATGAGCATAGATTCGCGTTGGCCCACCATTCTCCGGTTGTATAGCCACAGCATGAGACACAACTCTCTGACCATCCTCGCGTCTCTAAAAATTACCCCTGCCACGGCCTCAGCCTCTAGCAGGTACAACAACCCGAATCAGTACATCGCCCACAACACGAGGACAGTCACACTTCATGTGACCTGGAGATCCACATATCCAGCAGCTCATGGTATTTCCCCAACACTCACCCATGTGGTGTCTACCACAATGCTCACATTCAGCTATAATACGAACATCTTGGTTACTATGGCCAACACCGCCACCTCGCCTATGATCCAGCTTAGGCCTCTTATCATGGAACCTCCTGTTCTACTTCTCAAAATTACCAAAATCAGCCCCACACTTGTTCGAGCTCATTCCCGAACCTTGTCCTGTGACCCTCAAGGACAGCTCAATATCCTTAGCGCAATTAACAAGCACATCAAAATCTGTGTAGTCTGCAGCCAACAGGTATGTTTTGATATCCTTCACCAACCCATAGCGACACCTGTTGCACCTTTCAAGATCATCCGGAACCAACTTCGAGGCATACTGACTCAAACGGAAAAATTTCACCTTATAATCAGCCACGGACATGCCACCATGCTCTAAGGCCATAAACTCATGTTTCCTCGCATCCATATATTGTGGCCCAAGATACTTCTTCTTGAAAGCTCTTCGAAAGAACTCCCAAGTTACATCTGCCTCTAGAACACTAGCAATTGTGGTCACCCACCAATGATAAGCATCACCATAGAACAATGACACGGTACAACCAGCTTATGGTCATCATTATAGCCCATCTAATTCAAAATACGAATCGTACTCTTTAGCCATCCCTCGGCTACCTCGGGGCTCAAACCCCTAAACTCAACACCTTCCAAACTACAAAGACGCTCTAAGGGTAACCCTGGATTAACTGCCACAATAGGTATCGGTGCCTGTGCCTGCACTCTAGCCAATCGCTGCTTGGAAGGCTCACATTATCGCCTAAACTAACAGGGTCAAATCACTAAACACTGGCACTTGATGAGCCTGGGGTACGCCACTAGCCCCGACATCAGCAGGCGATACTAATAGAGGAGGAGAAGGTAAAACGTTAGGGGGATTCTCTTCCTTTACATTACTCTGCCCAACTCTGGCATTACCAGCCATTGAACATGTCTCACGTCGAGACATGCTATCAAAAGAATCAAAACACGTTAACATAAGGCAAAGGATCCAAGACCTTCTTATAAAACATTTTTAAACCTCAGTAATAGACAATGTGTTCCCAATTCGTACCCCAACATGATATAAATCAAACACCATACATGTACACAAGCACCGTGCATAACAAACAATGATATTCAATCAAACTACAACATCCCAACCTACCGTAACCTATCTCAGATACCAAAAAATGTAACCCCCTCAACCCGACCTAGATGCTCAACCGAACCGAGTGAGCTACGTTAGGTTTGTCGAAGCAAACCAGAGAAAGGTTACAAAAAGGCGGTACATTTTTTCCTTTTATCTTGTCTAGATGCAAATTATTAGTCTTAGATATTTATACTTGCAGTGGGTGAATTTTTGAGAAAACAAAGCACTGGAAAACAACAATTGTATAACATGCGTTTCAGGGACTAAATTACAAAAATGATAATTTTAGGGACCAAAATTGAAATTAAAGTTACCAATCCTCAATTAGACTAGTCACAAGTTTACATGACAAATTTCAAAACAAAACGACCTTCCAAGCTTATACAATTGCATTTACAAACCTCAAGGACCAAAATGAGAGAACCGAAAACCTTCAAGATTCTGAAATAACCAACTTAATGGTTGTCGTACCCATACGCCTACGAGTGTTTTGATACGCCCTTATGATTTCAAAAACTCAAATTCAGTAGCTAAAACCCATATTAAAACACATGACTGCGTATCGAAACACCTGCTCGAGTACCAAAACGCTATGCTTGTAAAGGCTTATCCGTATCGAAACACCTACCCGCGTATAGAAACGCTATGCCTAAACTGGCCTAGCCGTACCTATACGGGGTCACCTGTTTCAATACGCCTGGACTTGTAATGTCCCAAATTGATGTTTAAACTCACTTTAATGGGAACCAAACCACTTATACACGATTCAAAAACATATTCAACATTACCAAAATACATTTTCCACCGAAGCAACACATAACCATTAATCAAACATGGCATTCAAACAAACTTGATGATCTATAGGAATGTTTCCTAAAACACTCCACCAAACATACCAAATTGCTCAACTAAACAATTAACAGTATAAACACCATACCAACTTCACTTTAATACCATAATCAACATGTTAAGCTCATCAAAGCATGTCATCCAAGAAAGACCATCTAGATGCACACCTAGGTAACCTCAAAACATCAACCATGGGTAACAATGCACAACAAGCTTAACATCATCAAATCAAACTCCGAAATCCCAACATTACACATGCTCAAATCTAGGGAAGAATGAAATTACAAATATCAAGATCCATGGTGAGCATATTACCTTATTAACCAAAAACACAAACCGAGTTCATACTCAAAATTTCTTTACCTCTTGGATCTCTACAACTTTGCCTTTGCTGCCCCAAGCCTTAATGCTCTGCATCATTAGGAAAAAGATAGTGTAAGCACACTTGCTTAGTGAGGATGCTCTTAAAACAATGATGCATTTAAACCCTTGAAAACCAACACTTGTTTTCAAACCATGCTTATGACCTGGCAAGTTCCAATGGTTCCAAATCAAAACATGCATATCGACCATATGCAAAACAATATATATATATATATATATACCACATGCTTAAATCCCAATGCATTAAATACAAACCATGCTTAAATCCCAAAGCATTAAAATAGATTTATCATTAGAATTCTCATATATTGGCAATTATAGTGACCCCGGATAGTCGAACACTATCTTTGATTAGCCGACCGCTAATTTTTAGTTAACCGACCGTTAACTTTACACATTGGATATACGAATCTCCCTTAATGACCGACCATTATCAAGACTACCCCATGCCGACCACATGACTTTAAAACCTTGTCGATCGCAAGCTTTACATCAACAAGGGGAACCGACCGCTCAACCCAAGTGATAACAACATAGTCCGACTAGTCGACTGCTATACTTTAAGGACTCTTAACCCACGATCAATTTTTACCCATATAATAGTGCACTTTATCCTATGGCATGCCAACTACATCCGAATGTTTTCTCACCTTCTCACATAGCCAATATATCATTTACAAAACCAATTACTCACTGTTTTACAATGCATTACACAAAATCCTCACATATGCAAATCACATTGTGATAGCAACATCACATTCCTGACCGAAACAAAAACCAATGCTCACTAGCATTCAAAATACTTTTAAACTATTGCATATGTACTTTAAAATCATGCATTTACAGTAAGTAAAGCCAACCATGTTTACGAATAAAACACATGCTTATATCTGAATCGATATTAAAGAGCAAAGGAGGGAAACTTACTTCCAAGCTTAGGTAAGTGTTCCAAACGTAACCTAAACTTCCAAAACCACTTTCAAACCCATGAAAGACTTTTAAGACCGTTTCCACTCACCAATTTCACTTCGCCTCGCTTGCTACCGCGAAACAAGCTTCCGACAAGCCACAAGCCACCTCAAAATGCTACGACTTAATTATCCCCTATTTTGGCTACACAAAACCAGAGGAAACATGCATTAAAATGCATCCAACTCTCTATTCCAAACCAAAATCCCGCAGCTCTCAAGATGCCCACTCATAACTCATCCAAAATTTACCGAAATTAACCTCAAACACTTCTCAATCTTAACCCAGCCATAATATCACGATTCAATACATCAAACTTCATCAAATAACATCTAAAAACCCTTTTACAACATCCTTTTACTTCCAGCAATGATTAAACTCCAAAAACAACCCCAAAGCCATTAACTAACAACCTAACATTTAGAGATTCAACAAATTTTGGGATTCCATTATTAAAAAACAACTTATCCACAATATAACACATCCAAAATAAGACTGAAATCAATCCTTAACGCTGGAAAAATAGATCCACTTCGAAAATCACAGGATTCCATCAATTAACCCTCAATTAAGCAAAATTCCATAATTAATCAATTAAAATCCATTAGAAAACATATATAAAGAGTCAAGAACTTGGGAATTTCAGTAAAACACCTTTCATTAGAGGAGAATAACGAAACTTACCTCCAATGAGTGAGTTTCCCCTTAATTAGATGTTTTCCTCTTGAAAAACAATGAGATTCAATAAGATTTTTGAGAAAACAAGTTAAAGAATCATTTAGAAAATCAAAGGATTAAGAAACAAGATCATTACCTTGAATCTCTAATAGGAAAATGAATGTTTGGCTGAGAGTATTTTGAGAGAAAATATGAGAGAAGAAAAGTTACGTCAATTTGTGTTTTAGAAAGATAACTACCTTTTAACTAAATTCCTTTTAATTATTCTAATTAAAACCCTTTTAAAAATAATCCTAATTAAGAGAAAACTCAGATTAGACCAAATGGTAAAATAGCTCCTTAAAGATTCAAAGTTTTGACTCTTTACAAAACAGTCACCTTTTAAAATAGTTTTCAAAAGTTGCATTTTGGTCAACAACCAAAATGTCATCCTTCCCAAAGCTTATTTTCCAAAATTGTTTTCACCAATATTTTTAATGTATTAAAATAGGATTTTTAAATATTTTTCCACATTTTTATCTATCAGAAAAATATCTGCTCTCGAATCTCTAACCCGGTCCACCGGACTGTCTAACTAACCTTAAAATCGCTAGGCCCAAAACCAGGGCGCTACAGGATCGGAATGCTCAATAAGAGTTTTTTCAAGGAAAATGACTAAAGAGATGTTTCAAAGTTGGGTTTTGTAGGACCAGTTTCTTCTTTTCCAGGGTCCGTTAGGACTAGTTTTGAAAAGCCAGGCTCTAAAAGAGAAAGTGTAACACCCCCAAAAATATCCCCAATTCAAAAACCCTAATTTTGAAATCCCTAAATTCAAAACCCTAAAAATTGGGAATTTACAAATAAAACCCCAATTAAAAAAATTGGGAATTAATTGAATTTTAAACAAATTTAGTGACCTTTTTATAAAGAATTGATATTAGGTACCTACTTTGTGAATCCTAGAAAAGAACAAGGACTTACCTTGTAATTTATCCAAAGATTTGTATAAATAGGTTAGGTTCGACTTATTTTTTCACCTCTCAAACTGTTGGAAACATATCTTGTTTTCTTTTTTTTCTTTCTTTTTTATTATTTAATTCGATCAAACCCTAGTGAGTCTCTAGAATCGCAAAACCATAACTATTATTTTTCCTTTGTCTCGTGGTTGACATCAACTTTGAGGAAGACGAATTACCACCCCCTTCGCCTATCTGATCTGACCGTGCACGTACCACGAGAACTACACGTGAGTATTCTTTTAGTTTAGTATTAGTATTTTTAGCTTGGTGGCATAGTGATAGATTTTTAATGTAAAGTTTGATATTGTAGGTTCCGATTCAGCTAGGCCCAGTTCTAGATCTGAACGTGAGAGGCGTTCTTCGCGGCATTAGAGCTATTGCTGCTTGAGGTGTGTTTTCTTCTGGTGTTACAAATAAAGATTTTTATATGGTTTTATTCCTTGATTGATTATGATCTGCATTATGGCTTGTATGGTTGACATCATATGCATACAATTTTAGAATGTTTTTAATTATGATTTATAAAATATTTAATTTACGAAATATTGGATTTACGGAATTATGGACTATTATTTATGGATTTACAATGTATGTATATGGAATATCAGATTTATGGAATTATGTTTGTGAAATTTGAGTTTTAAACATCATACATATATGAGCATGGGTTGGGATTTGTACGGAGGAAGTTTAGTGGTTTCACCCTTTGGGATGAATTCCACTTTAGATGGCAGACGTAACAAGGAGAATATGGGAACCTTCCTCATCTTTAGCGGAAGTAGCTGGGTGCATTGCATTTCGCTTGTGATGTTGTACCATCTGTTTTATGTTTTAAAGAATTTTAAGAAAATATTACTATGTTTTATGATTATGATTTTCTTTGCACTTTAGAGACGCACTAAGCTCTTTAGCTTACTCCCCCGTAGTTTCTTCATACAGATATCTGTAGACTTTAGGCGACGTGGTACTTGTAGGATCTCACCTTTTATCTGGTTATTTTATTATTGAGTAAGAATTTATTTTTAGTTATTCAGATCATTATTTATTATTTTGATACATTGATGTAATTTTAAACTTTGAGACTATTTATGTTTTGGGATTATTTTTAGCATTCATTTACTGTATTTTTTATTTATTATTCAGATATTTTTATTATATATTCAGATATTGATTATGACATTTGTAAAATTATTTATTATAAGATATTTATTAAATTATCATTATATGTATTCTTTCTAAAATTTGTTTTCTTGAAGGAAAAGTTTTCAAATGTGACTTCCGAGATTCGATCTATTTCTTCTGGGCCGAGTTTAGGGGGGTTACATAAAGACTTTTTCAAAGCAGAGAACCATTGAGGGATAAATTTAATCAAGTGATCCAGCGAAAGCCAGGCTCGCTTTGGGCGTATAAGGCCCTTTGGTCTCAAGCGAAAGCTATAGGATATGAAATAGCTCTAGCTAAAGAGAGAGGGTCGAAGAGAGACGACCTTACTTAGGATTTTATTTTTGAGAACACGTGGATAATTACGCGAACGACCAACTGAGCCAGCTAACTCGAGGTATAAGTTACTCAACAGAAAGGAGAGAAACTACAAGTGTCGACCTAAGGGAGTGTAAAGGGAGCATACGGTTCGCCAAGCAAAAATGGGATAATTCAAAAAGAAAGGCCTTTGTAAAGTAAGCGAAGGGATATAAATGTGCATTTTAACTTGCTATAAAGGATCAGGTTTGCTAAACCCAGGTCCGGAGGGAGAGTGAACTACTAGTGTCCAAAGCTCTTTTTGAACCACGCGAACGAGATCAAATCAAGGCGTTGCAGGAGTTATTCAAAGCTGGGCGACGAACGAAGGTAAAATAAAACTAGGGTTCTTTGGGGGAAAACAAAACTAGGGTCTAAATAGAGTTAAAAGTCGAGGTCCATAACGTAAGGACTAGGAGTTAACTTTGTAGCCAAGGGTCCGGTAACTTTTTTAGGCAGAGAGGAATACAAAGTAGAGCTATTCCCACAGGTGAGAAACGGATTCAACAAACATATACGAGGAACAACAAAAGGAAAAAATGTCACACTATCCTATACATTCGCCAAGAAAGCTTCAGGCGAATATAGGTTCAGTGAAAGATAATAATGATTGATGATGAAGAATGTGAGAGGTTTTGAAAAGACAGAGATGGGTACATAAGAGGAAGATTTGGGAGTGTGAACAACTGGCATCGAAGAAGTTTACCAGCTACGAATAATCGGCCAACTAAAGGCTAAAATACACCATATAGAGTAGGTGAGGGATATAATTCCATTTTCACTAGCTAAAAACCAATCTAATTATCCCTCTGAATGACATATTGAATTTGATAGAACAAAAAAGGTGGAATCTTTCCCTTTAGCCAACACACCTGTCATTTTTGTGTTCCATTCCCCGTATCAGGATCCGTAATCAAAACATGTAGTATTTGATTCCTTTCTTAATACGAGGTAGACAAAGGTGACTTTCCTGGTAGATAGAGGGACAAAGTTGAAACTGAAACTAGAAACCCTGGATCTATAGGAGGGTCTGTCAAGAGACCAGGTATCGAAAGATAGTTGAACTGCTAGAAAGCGAAGGCTATGATTTGGTTTGTGTTCAGACAGAGCTAAAGAAGAATGAATCATAGAAAAACATGAAGAACCAAGAAAAATGTAATCAATTTATTCAGGCAACTGCTCAGATTTAGTTCGGGGTCTGTACGAGTAAATGTTGTTTGAGGAAAGCAAGTCGTGGTTTCAAAGGTTGAGCGACAGGGAAAGTGAAGGCATAGAAGGTAAACTATGAACTTACAAGGAAATGAAAGTGACTATAATGATAGATGTACTGCATGATGCATCAGGAAAGGTTAAAACCACCCTTCTTGCTAAAGCGATTGGTATTTCATTCCAGAGGCCTAATTCAAAGAGTTGTTGCCATGTTATGTTAAACTGATTTTTTGGGAATCCCCTTAAACAGTTCAAAGGCTCTATCTTAGTTCAAGGGATTAGGGTTTAGTATGATTGAAAGGAAACTCGATTGCTATAGACGTTATGAATATCTCCCATCAGGGTCAGAAAGCGGCTCAAGAGGATGAGGATGCATTTTCTCTTTTTTTTCAGTCGAGACTGTTGGACCTTTCATGAACATTATAGTAAGCACCCCAATAATCACAAAGTGAGAGGAGATATCTCGATAGTAGCCGACTAATGCAGTTAGGCCTTCGTAAGATGTAACTCGTTTTCTGTCCGAGCTAGTAAAGGGTTTGGAAACCCTCGAATGAATCACCTTAGGAAAGGAATCCTCGACCGCAAGTGGATAAGCTATAAAACATAATTATTCAAATACATTATTCATTGAGCAAGATAAAGTAAGTATTCATTGAGTGTGAGTCAAGGCTATGTGGAGTAAAAAGGCTCAAAATAGATAATTAAGGAATGCCCAAGTTCATCCTAAAGGTTTATCAAACTGCTCTCCTCCTTAGCCTTGATTTGTTACCTAGGATATAACTTTCAAAAAGCCTTTAAGGAATCGTACCTTAGAGATAGGCACACATCTAACTATGAGCAGTACGAGCTGTGAATGAGACTTTATCTGATAATCTATTTATTGTTTATTCCTTTACTCTATCCACTTTTTTTGCTTCCATCTCACCCTTCTAGCAGTGTATCGCTAAATCTTCACAATCTAGATTTGTTTGAAAAAGAGGCGAAGAATGTTGAGAAAGCGTAAGAGAAAGAGTGGAATAATAGTATGCGTAGATTGTTCTAACTCGAGAGCTCATCATCATCTAGATACGTTTTCTCAAATTTTTTTGTTGTAAAAGAATAGAAGAGAACTTCTTAGGTAATAAAGAAGAAAAAGTGAAAGTACAGATAAGAATCAATCAAATGCCATTTACCAGATCATTATCTTAGTTCGGGATAACTGAATGCTAAACCCTTATGGACTTATGTAAATCAATTTTTCCTTAAATAAACTAAGCTTTAAGGTCAGATTACACTTAAAGACTAATTAAGGCAAGCAACTCTTCTTGATGCAAATTTATTGTTCTTGACACAAGGTATTCTACCATGGGGTTTTGTACATAATGGTGTCATAACCTTTTCTATTAGGGTGATCTAAAAAGTAAGCCACCTTCCCCTGTAGAGGCTGAGCTTTTTGGTCGGCTAAGCTTACAAATAGTGATTCTGATTGGTGAGAGGTAAGGCTTATAAAGTTGGGAGTCTTTTTAACTAAAGGAATTACGTATGTGAACATGAGTCTTGATTCAACCTTATATGAAAAGGGCTATTATCCCAGGTTAGTCCCCTAAGTTTGCTCTGAAGAACCTATTCGATAGAAAAGATACATTCCCATCTGAAACAAGAGATTCTTTTCTTTCGGTCCAAAAACATATTTTCCGAAGCTAGCCGAAGACAAAGAAAGAGATAGCGATACTCCATCGGCTGCTGAATCAAATAATAAGGAATATTAAATAGAAAGACCCTAATCCCCATACAAATCAGTAGAAGCTAACTCGAGGGATCCCTTTTTCTCGAACCAAAAGCTCTAGTTTCTACCACTCTTTCTCAAGAATCTTAAGCCAATAGGGCTTTGGCTTGGCTCGATTAACATTCAAAACTAGGCCCTATAAATCAATCTAATTGGAAAAGAAGGCTAAGCTCACAGCTCACCTATTGGTTACCTCGGGCAATCTTCTCACCTTGGTCAAGTTGATCGCACTAGCCAGCTTGCATTAGATTTTGCAATGGAACTAGTCTTAGTTAAGAGCTAAAACTTCCTCTTATAGTCTTATTATTCCACTATTCCCATGCAATTAGTCTACGGCGGTGTGAGAGTTAGAAAATAAAGCTAACTTTACTTCATGCAGAAGCCGTGCTCTCTTTCCTCTTTTTTAGAAAAACAATCTTTCCGATCTTTTTCATCTCGTACCTTGCATGTTGAAAGTTCCTTTTCTTAGACTCCACCTTCTAGTGTTGACAAGGGCTTTTGTAATAGTCAGTCTAATAGGAAAGATATCCACAATCAGAATGAATAAAGGTAATCCTTAAATAGATGGACAGAAATATCTGCTTTGAGAGAAAATATGCCCACTAACTCCTCAATAGCATCTGATTATGGAACACCTTCACAATCCGACGGCACACTGAAGGATGACTATTATAAAGGCTGAGTGCTTAGGTTGTGCACGTGATGTGTGGCATTTTTCCTGTCATTCTTGCCTTTGTAATACCAGTGCATCTTCTGGCAGGTTGTGCTCTGGCTCTTCCCCTCTATTAGAAGATTTCCTTGTATGGAAGGTTGACTCTTCAATTCTGTCAATAGGAGGAATCCCTTTATCTAAGGTTATTTGTATGGTACTATAAACTCTCTTTCTTACGCGAGACAGAAAGTATAGCTACCGAAGCTCTTTCAACTTGTCATGTCTTTGGATAAGTATTGTGGTTAAGTCAGTTACAAGATGAGATTTAGAAAAATTGAAATAAGAACTGTCAAGTGATTCTTGAATGCTTCTACTTTTGTAGATGGAGTCTAGTACGCTACTATATATATTGAAAAATCCCAAGACAATATAAGGTGTACTCATCTTATTTGATATGTAACTAGATCATCAAACTCTTTCTCGCTATACCTAGTCGATTCTCAAGGACAAAAGGTATAGTATCATATTTTAACAAATAGATGATAGCTAGGTCTCTACTCCTTCTTCATGATGAAGAAAGGCCTTGTTATCATCTAGATCGACGTAAATAAAGTAAGTTGTAGAGTCCAACTAAGACTTCCATGAATAGTCTCATTCACGTTGATTGAGGAGTTTCTTACTGGCCGCTAAACCTTCTCTACTTTTGAAGATAGACTGCAAAGCACGCTTAGAGAATAGCTAAGAGGAAGTCAAAGACTCCCCTTTTTAGGAACTTAGACTACCTATATGTTGGTAAACCTAACCTAGACTAAGATTCATCAGTTCAATCATTTAGTTTATACCTTAAGTCCTATATCATTTAGGAAATGATCAATTCCTTATCTAACTTCTACTTGGCCTCATAAAGATTTGTCATTTGAGTTAGCTTCTTTTGCTCCTTCACCCTTGATTGCGTTCCAAGAACCCTTGATTGCATTCCAAGAAATGCCATTCCCATCCGCTAAACCTGCTCCTTCTAAGAATGGCTTTACCCTACTCCTCAATCTTATTATGTTTTTTATCATGCTTTAGATTCTCTTTCAGTTATGGAAACAAGCCCCTATTCTTATCGGTTGAGTAGCCCAAGCTCCTTAAGAGCATATTGTCCCCTCTCCTGTGAAAGAAAGAGGTTGATGCACCCAACTACCAGATGTAGAGCTTTTTTTGTCCCACCTTTCCTTACTGACTTTCCTAGTTTAGATAGCGCATCGAGAATCATGTCAAAATACACTAAGACATGGGCCTAGGTTCTCTTTATCAAGAAAGGGTAGCTTTAAACAACCCGATTACACACTAAACAAGCAAGCGACTTCCCTTCCTTAGCGTACCCTTCATTAAGGCATTCTTCCTTATTGCGTATATGTTATAGCTCTAAGCCCCAATTTCCTGGTG
Organism: Hibiscus mutabilis; assembly: GCA_019671005.1. Taxonomy (NCBI): domain Eukaryota; kingdom Viridiplantae; phylum Streptophyta; class Magnoliopsida; order Malvales; family Malvaceae; genus Hibiscus; species Hibiscus mutabilis. The sequence goes on along the minus strand of CM033734.1, from coordinate 38,279,040 downwards.
AAAACAGTTGTTGTCTTTAAATCATCGAAAAAAGAAAAGAAGGAACCACTCGAAATGGACTACACAATAATGGCTCATAACTGGAAAACATAGCAACAATGTCTCCTAGCTGTAAAAGATTAGCCCTAACTAAAAATTTCTCTTGATCACTCTCTAACAGAAAGCCATTTTCCTTTTCACAAAAGGTCAACTTGGACTTCTTTCCAAATAAGAGATTTGGACTACATGGACCTAAGCACCCCACCGACAGGGGTAATCTTTCACTGTTGGAAACTTTGATTTAGATTGGTAGGATTCTGTCTAATCTTTCCTAATTTTAGAAATTGCATTCAATCAACATAGTTTCCACTCATTCCTTTCTAGTCACTTTTGATCAAATCTTTCTTGTGATTTTATGTTCTCTTATGAGAAATGGTTTGCTTCGTTTGAGCCGTAGTCGCTTAATTCATGTAGGGGGACTGAGGCATTTCCCCTAAAACTCCTTTTAAAAGAGAACCAGAAGAACAACAATAAACTCAAAGCTCATGAAGGAGATCTGCAACTTGAACAAGGTACACGGGATCTTTCCCTACTACCGCTTGTTTACATAAAAAAATGAGTGAAGAGTAGCAAGAATGGAGGAATCAGAAGAATCAAACTTTTTTCTTTTTATTATACAATTTCTAACCACACTCAAGAGATTCAATGGGAGCATTCACTATCCCTCGATCATAGAAAAAAAGAGTAAGCAACTAAAGACGTAAGCCTCTTTCCTTTTGTCTGGGTACACAGAATGGCCTAAGACTGAAACTCTTATTGTCACACCAACTGACCCAGCCCATCTGTCCATAAAAGATGAGTAACTCTCTAAGCGAGAATAAGCATATCCATGCCAGAGAGAAGACTAGCTTCATCCCCGTCCAATCTAAAATAAGATAGCTAGATCGAGCTGACCTACCTTCTTCCGATCTTGATCAGAGGAAAAGAAGAAGCGACATCAGATAATAGTCTGTAGATATTAGGTTAACAGGAAGGCAAAAGGAAAATGAATTAAATCTCGAAAATTTCGAGAAGGACTGACAACTTTTTGAAGGATAGCCTTTAATTTACGATTGGAAATTTCGGCCTGCCCGTTTGTCTGTGGATGATATGTCGTGGCAATTTCGTGTGTTACTCTGAATCGCTCCAACATTTTGGCAATCATCCTATTGTCAAAGTGTGTGCCTCCATCACTGATAATTGCCTTTGGTGTCCTAAATCGTGTGAATATGTTTTTCTGCAAGAATTTTTGCACGGTCTTTGAATCATTTCTAGGAACTGCAGCCGCCTCTACCCATTTAGACACGTAGTCCACGGCAAGTAGGATGTACAAATTGCTGAATGAGGATGGGAAGGGTCCCATGAAGTCGATCCCCCACACGTTAAACAACTCGACCTCAAGGATATTATGTAGTGGCATCTCGTGTCGTCGCGAAATATTTCCCGTTCACTGACAACGATCACACCTCTTGTAGAATTCTTAAGCATCTTTGTAAAGAATGGGCCAATACAAGCCAGATTGTAGGACTTTGGCCACGGTGCGAGTACCTCTAAAATAGCCTCCATAGGGTGAAGAGTGACATTGTCGAAGCACATTGTCCTGCTCCTCCTCGGGAACACATCGTCTTATCACCTGATCTGCACATTGTTTAAATAAAAGAGGCTTGTCCCAATATTAATGCTTAGCATCATGTCAGAACGGCTTCTTTCCTTGGTGAGTAAGGTCATAAGGCAAAATACCACTAACCAAGAAATTAACCAAATTGGCATACCAGGGGGTTGCCGTGGCAACTAACAACTGCTCATCTGGGAATGTGTTTTGGATCTCCAAGGAGTCTGAATCTTCATCACCTTTTTCCAACCTTGATAAGTGATCGGTAACTCGGTTCTCCCCTCCTTTCTTGTCCTTAATTTTGATGTCAAACTTTTGTAAAAGTAAAATCCAATGAATTAAATGAGGTTTGGCATCTTTCTTAGCAAATAGGTATTTAATTGCTGAATGATCAGTATGAACAATTACCTTAGTACCAATCAAGTAGGAACGAAAACTTATCAAATGCGAAAACTACTGCTTGTAATTCTTTCTCCGTCGTGGTGTAATTTGATCGCGCACCATTTAGAGTTTTACTAGCGTAGTAAATCACATGGAAAATCTTACCTGTGATCTGCCCTAAAATAGCTCCTATTGCGAAGTCACTTGCGTCACACATGAGTTCAAAAGTTAAGGTCCAATCGGGCGGGATAACAATAGGCGCCGAGGCAAGTTGCTTTTTCAGGGCTTTAAATGTCGTGGCACAAGATTCATCAAAGTTGAAAGCCTTATCCTGCTCAAGCAAATTACACAAGGGTTTAGAAATCTTAGAAAAATTATGAATAAACCTTCTGTAAAAACCTGCGTGTTCGAGAAAACTTTGGATTCCCTTGACTGAAGTTGGTGGTGGCAATCTCTCAATCACATCCACCATGGCTCTATCCACTTCGATTCCTTTGGATGAGATTTTATGGCCAAGCACAATACCTTCGTCCACCATAAAATGGCACTTCTCCCAATTTAGCACTAGATCAGATTCTTCTCATCGTGATAACACCTTCTCCAAATTACCAAAGCAATTGTCGAACTTATCTTCAAAAACAGTGAAATTGTCCATGAAGATTTTAAGGAAATCTTCCACCATGTGGAGAAGATTACCATCATGAATCGTTAAAAAGTTGCTGGGGCATTGCATAATCGGAACGGCATCCTTCAAAATGCATATGTACCATATGGGCATGTAAAAGGATTTACCTGCAAGACGGTTAAGCATTTGGTCAATAAGGGGTAAAGGAAAATGATCTTTCCTAGTAGCTTTATTTAACTTACGGTAATCCATAGAAACCCTCCAACCGGTCGCAGTCCTAGTTGGAATGAGTTTGTTGTTTTCGTTACTTACCACGGATATACCTCCCTTTTTTGGTACACATTATACCAGACTTACCCATGTACTGTCAGAGATAGGATATATGATATCGGTGTCAAGCCATTTGATGATTTCTTTCATCACAACCTCCTTCATGGCGGGGTTAAGTCTCATTTGTGCCTCAATTGACGGTTTATGATAATCCTCTAATAGGATTTTGTGCATACATACCGCCGGGCTAATTCCCTTCAAGTCTGCAATTTTCCAACCTATTAAATATTTGTGCAGCTTCAACATGTCAATCAACCTCTTTTCCTGTTCAGGCTGCAACTTAGAAGAAATTATCATGGGCAAAGTGTTATTGTTTCCCAAATAAGCATATTTTAATTACCCTGACAATGGTTTCAATTCGAGTATCGGTGGTTGCTCAATAAAAGGTTTTCCGAGTTTACCTTCCCTACCTGAGTAATCCAATGGTTCAAAATACTTACTTGGTCAACTCACAATCCAGTTCGCTTCATCTTGCTCTTCGTCGATCAGTTCCTCAGGGTTTTCTGGTTCGGTAATGCAATTGCCAAGGTAATTCTCTTCCACGTCAAAATTGAATTCGGTGGTGGCTTGAATGACTTGGCATTCTTTTGGATCGTCAACATGCTTAAGGGTTTGAAAGACATTAAACTTGACTTGCTGGTCATTTACCCTCATGGTGAGCTCTCACTTCTCGACATCGATCAAGGTTCTTCCTATTGCTAAAAACGGTTTCCCAAGAATAATGGGTGCGAACTCATCTACTTCACAATCCAAAACAATGAAATCAACGAGGAAAAATAAATTTATCAACTCTTACTAGAATATCTTCGATTTTTCCCTCTAGATTCACATAGGAATTGTTTGCAAGCTGCAGCATCACTGTTGTTGGCCTTTCCTTCCCTATTTCCAATCTCTGGAAAATAGATTTCGGCATGAGGTTTATGCTTGCTCCAAGATCGCACAAGGCCTTCCCGACGTAGTGATTTCCGATAGCACATGGTATAGTGAAACTGTCAGGATACTTAAGTTTAGGTGGCATGATGTTGTGCAACATGGCAATGCATCCTTCTATCACAGTCATTGTTTCAAAATCACCTAGCCTTGTTCGCTTAAAGACAATGTCTTTAAGGAACTTAGCATAGTTCGGTATTTGCTCTATTTCCTCTACCAACGGCAAATTGATGTGAACTTTCTTCAAGATGTCAAGGAATTTCTTGAATTGATATTCTTACTTCTACCGTTTTATCCTTTGTGGGAATGGGGTGGAATTCAGATCTCCTCTTCCCTCTTTGCTGGATAAAAATTATAATGATGCGTATGCCATCCTTGAAAGAATTGCCACCAATGATCTTCAATACCCTACCACCAGATTGGGAGCCTAGACAAGAGTAGTTGGAAAGTTGGAACTTGAGGCACTTTCATCTATCAATGTTCAAATTTCCAACCTCACTAATATAGTGACGGTAATGCAAAAGCCTATTGAAGTCCGATAAGTAAAGGCATTGGAACCATTTTACACTATTTGCAGAGATGGTCATAATGTGCAAGAATGTTCAGCAAACCCAGAATCAGTATATTTTGTTGGCAATTGCAATAATAATATTAACCCACACTCTAATACTTATAATGCAGGATAGAAGCAGCATCTGAACTTTTCGTGGTCGAACTAGGAAGGTAACCGAAGTAATGCCCAGCATCAGAGCATGATGCACCACCATGTTTTAACCAGAATATGATACCACATAAAGCGTAGAATAATCTATCTCCAGTGCAAAGATCTTCCGATGAGAACACCCTAAAGGATTATATGGAGCGTAACGAAGCGACTGTCCAGAGTCTAGCCGTATCCATAAAGAACTTAGAAGTTCATATAGGACAGATTGCCAACGCACTTAATGCCAGGCCTCTAGGGACTCTATCAGGTGATATAGAGAATGCTTTAAAAAAAAGGAAGAGAACAATGCAAAGCTGATACTCTCCTTAGTGGCAAACACGTCAAGATTTCAACGCATGGAAAAGATCTAATTGTTTGCCAAGAGAATAAATCAGTGCCAGCAGAAGAAACCAAAGAAGTTGATGAAGGAGAAGCAAGCACCAATAATGCCATATCTCAATATGATGCCAACACCACCTCGACAAAACCAATGGAGCATGTATTTGCCAACCCTACCTTGGTAAAACAAGCAGGTATTATTTTTGACATTTTCAAAGCTCTTAAATATGCATATGAAATTGAAGAATTCCATGCAGTTGAGCTAATAGAATCCATTTTGGATGAGAACCTAGCATTGAATTGCTATGGAATTAAAGTGGATGCTATAGAACAAGAGTGCGAGGATTTTCCAAGTCACCTCAAACATGCCTCGACTTCAAAGGAGAAAGGAGCAGTAAAGCCTAAGCACTATTGGGGTGCTGAGTTTGATCAAATGTTCTCGAGACCTCCAACAAAGAGATACTTCAATTTTCTAAGGTGGTTGTTCAAAGCCACCATGGCACAATATTCTTCTTCATTATACAATTGAGAGTTTGGCATATACAAAGGAAAGAAATTCTTCGGTTTTCTAAGTTGGTTATTCAAGCAACATATTGCCACAGCCTACCATCACCAACCAAGGGCCACAGACTGAATCACTTCTGGGAAGAAAATTAGATTAATCCAAGGAGACCATTCTCCTTACAGAAATTCAGTAACTTTTTTCCAACCCAGTATGATCATTGTAAATAATTTATGAGAGTTATTTTCTTTTCAGTACTTAGGATATCTCAATTTTAAATTTTATTTTTTGTTTTATTTCTTTTTCTGCTTTGAAAGGTTTCTTTGATTCTTAGCACAGGAAATTTTGCCAAGAGACCATGCCGAGTTACACTACCAAGACACCCAAGGCTAAATCGATCACTCAATTGCCAGCTAATGTTGTGGCATTACTCTCCTAGATCTATCAATGTCAAGAACTCCTCTTCTAGATCTTTCTAAAAATTGAGGAGCAAAACCTGGCACCTGGCAGTATATTGGGGACAGAGACTGGGCCCTAAAGATAACTATTGAAGTAATGTACACCAATCCTTTGCCACCATATCCGGAGTTCAAAATTGAGCTCCATGCACCAGAAGGAATGATAGCCAGCCCTCAGCTTGATCATACTCTAGCCCAGCAATCTGATGTCACTATACCAGTATCACCTGCCCACCAAGATTCTGCCAAGACCGAGACCTAAGACTTGGACACTAAGTTTAGAATGATTTACCTACTGATGATGCCACGATTGATTTGTCCCCAGTATCCCCAGCCTCTTCAGCTGCTTCTGCCATATCTGAGTCGACAAGAGTAATTGATAAGGTCCTCCAAGAAGTAAAAGCTTCTACTACTGCCCCAAAGCCATAATTGAAGAGTAAGAAGTTAATGGCACCAAATCGAGGATTCTACATCAAGAGAAAGACTCATTCCACTCGCCTAGACTATTCTGCAGGGAAATCCTCATCCCCTTAACTCCTTATATTCATGTTTTTCATTTCAAACATGTATTGCATTTCTATATATATGTTTCCATGCATTGAGGACAATGCCCACCTTAGGTTTGGGGGTGTGTGTTACCTCATATTTATTTCCGTGACATGTATTTTATGTTTCTATTTGTATTTTGTTATTGTCATGCAGATTAGGTAGAACCATGCATACCAAACTGTTAATTTTTTTTCCAAGGCTTGATTGATCTGATTAACATAACTGCTAGCATATTTAGAGTTTGTACTAGTATACTCTATCTGATGATGAAATTGGAATCTTTAGTTTGCATGAGCCAGCAAATTAGTAATGCCAGGATTGCTTGGCAATTGATCTCTAGTTTAGGAAACTGAAGTCTCACTTAACACGTAGTATGCATCTAGTTCCCAGAAAACTTAGGATTCTTGAAATTAAACTCAGAATAAAAAATATATAAAAATGATGTTAGGGTAAAAAGCAAGAATAAGGTAACAATGTTTTGCCAAAGGCAAGAAAAATATAGAAATATCCTCTGCTTTAGAGATAATAGTAGCTTGGGGTTTCGTAGTTTGCTCCCTCTTAGTTCTCAAGCCAAAAACTTTAGGGTATGAGTATGATGAGTACGCCTAGTAATATCTTGACTAATGTGGGGGGTTCGTGGTATGCTCCCTCTTACTTTTCATGCCAAACAGTATTACGATGCAAGCATGAAAATATTGCCAGCAAAAACCCTTGGTGAATAAAAGAAAAAATAATTCTGAGTTTGGGTAGTAAATTTGACTATAGGAGTAAAAGGATACTTGATGCATATTGCCTGCACTTCATGCACACTTCAAAACCTTAGACTAGAGTTATATTGCTGCACTTGAATTTGCTTATCAGTTGGCATTACTACATTAGGATATATGAGGACAAAACTAGGGCCATATTCTTCTTGCTAGCATGTGTTGCCAATCAGGAAAATTTTGCCGAGGTATTCGTTTCATATTTTCGATTTTCTTAATTTTAGTTGCATTACTTGAGGACAATCAATGAGCTAGGTTTGGGGGTATTAACCCCTCAAAAGTACTACTTTTCATGCATATATTACAATGCTTTTGCTTTCCTTTGAGTATACATATATGTATTTTAGTTAGTAAAATCATGCATTTACATTAAGGAGTTAGAATTTGTATTTTTCTGGAGTGAAATGTTGTTTAGTTGGTTTTGATGGCAGGTTAGTAGAGTAGGTTGGCAGAGCAGGATAGGAGAAGAAAGCCAAAGAAGCATAAGAGAAATGCTAAGTTGCAGTTGACAAAGTTGTACGAGAACTGCCAAGCTCGGTTGGCAATAGATTGAAAGATGATGACGTCAGCCCTAATAAAGGATGATGCCAAGCTTGGTTTGAAAAAGAAATATGAAGAATGCCAAGCTTCGTCGGCAAAAGAATGATGGCCGATGACATCATCCCTAAATTTCAAATGGAGAGATAAGCTAAAAAGAGATAAGATGATAAGCTGATAACACGCTTATCCTTCTGCACAACCAATTTTTTTAATTTTAAACCCCTCCTAGGGTTTCCACGCATGCCTATTTAAAGAAGAAGTCGAACAATCAAGGAGAGAAAAAAAGAGGTGTTGCGCTAAAGAAGATGAATGCTTGAACTTGAGAAACGGTCTGCAACAATGGAGAATGAGGAATCAGAGACAACAAGATCAACGGCTTGAAGATTCCATGAGACATCTGGAATTTATTTAAGGGTTGCATCAAAAGACCTCATTCCTTGACATAGTTCCTTGCTGATCTTTTGTATTTATGTCTCGTGTTAAAGAATGATTTCAAAATTATACTTGCTATGATTTACCCCATCCATGAACTAACTCTTGATTGGTTAGGGGATGTGTAACCATCATGAACCGGTCTAGTTGCAAGACCAAACTGAGCAAGCTACATTGGGTTTGTGGAGACAAACCAGAAGAATTAATTAGAAAATAGTAAATTTTTTATTTTATCTTGTCTATATGCACAATTAAGTCTTAAGGTGATCATGCTAACAACGGTGAAACTTGCAACTCAATCGGGCGTCGAATAGACATCCAATTGCATGATTTAGCATTTTAGGGACCAAATTGCAATTTTACCTAATTTAGAAGATTTCCTTGAACTTAAAGTTACCAATCGTTAATTAGTCATATTTCATACAAACTGGTTAAATTTCAGCTTAAAATAATCATCCAAACACATTTAGTTGCATGATTAAGAAACAGGGACTAAACTGCAAAGATTCAGACTTAAAAAAACATTTTAACAAAATTAATGAACTGTGTATTGGTACAATGCCATTCCGTATCTATACGGATTCAAGTTTCAAAGGCGTATCGATATGGTCCCCAAGCATATCGGTATGGGTATGAAATGTTCAAAAATAAGAATTCCACTAGCAAAAAGGCGTAATGGTACAGTTGCCCATGTACCGAAACCAAGCCAAAAATCTAGCAACGCGTACCAATACGATCCTTAGGTGTATTGGTACGCCAAGGCATTTTTGCCCAAATTGAGCCGAGACAAGTCCTCATGTACTGATCCTTAAGGACTCGTACCGGTACGGACAAACCTGTAATGACCTCTTGGTCGAACATATGACAATTTCACTCAATCTAACTTACTCCAATCAACCTCTAATCATCATATAACATCCCAAGCAGTATTTTCACCCATATAAAAGCACAGAAAAGCATCATATGCAGCATATCAAAACCAAGTAAACGACCTATAGGCATGATCTCTACTCAAGCATGCATAATGTTTCCCAGCCCCTCAAAATCAAACATTAAGCATCATACAAGTCCAAAAATCAATCATAACTTGTACCAACAGGGAGTACCCAAAATAAACCTCCCAAATACAACTTGGTCACATTGCCTCTTATTACTATTAAGTACTCATAAAACCATACTTGAAAATACTTTAACCCTTGGATCTCCACTTGCTTACTCGTTGTCCAAAATTGTCTATCTCTCTACATTGATGAGAAAATGAGAGCATAAGCTATAACTTAGTGAGAGAATCTCAAAAGCACTCATCAATGCATTTAAAATCATTTTAATCCAAACCAAATGTATAAGTCTCATGGAAAAAATATCTCATGCTTCTATAATATCTTCAAATATGCACATTTAAATCTTTTGCAACACATGTATCATAGATTTCTAACATAAACCTTAATTTAAGCTTCATATGCCAAAATCTTTAAATAGCAAGCTTAAAGAGAATATCATGTATAAACCCTATGGCTAGCCAACTATATCCGATAATATTTTATCTCAGCCACTTGCCAATATACTCAATACATACCACATTAACTTACTATTTTACATATGCATCAATTCAAACCATTTTCCATTACATTAAACCATGTATTCTAGCATTCTCAAAAGTCTTTCATAAAACATTTGCTATGCTCAAATATCATCATGTATAATCATTTGCAACATCTTTCCTTTCTAAAACATGCATATAACAGTGAGTAATTAAATCTATAAACATGTGCGTGAGATTGTATTTTGCAAAATCGAAAACGAGAGAGTGCTCAACAAATACTTACTTCAGAACTTAGATAAGTGTTTCAAACTTATTCTAAACTCTTAAAGACCATCTTCAAACCTTTTAAAAGCAGTAAAATGCATTTCCACTCACCAACAATCCAAAGCTATCTTGTCGTTGCGAGAATCAAGCTTCTGCAACCTCTCCAAAAGCCAACTCCCCTGCTTTACCCAATCAAAAACAGAGGATTAACGCAAATCCACGCATCTCTAATTTCCAGCAACCATCAAACACAACTTCACCTCACCAAAAATCATCAGACGCCTCTCTAAAACAACCGAAATCATCACCAAACTTCATCTAAAGAAAGCCCAACCAAAACCTATTGATTCTAATACCTTAAAAACAACAATTAACATCCAAAAAATCTTTATAACGTCCTTATACCTCCAGCAACCTTACAATACCAAGATCACTTCAAAATCTAACTACTCACAACCTAGAAAATTAGTAATTCATATAGTTTTGGGATTCCTTTAATTAATCACTTCTTACAAAATTAAAATACATCTTATAAGAGATCTAAATCAATTAGATTCAATACAAAACATATCCATAACAATGTTTATCAAATTTCTACATCAAAACTCGGTTTAATCATCATATTCTTGTTTTTATCATAATTCCATAGCATAAATTAGTTGTAAATGATCAAGAACTTGGGAATTTCATTAAAGAACCTTTAATTAGAGGAGAGAAACCAAAATCACCTATTGTTGCTGATTTCTCCCTTAGTTGGCAAGAATTTGATGAAAGCTTCAAGAAACCAAGTAGATTTTGTTGTAGAAATGAAAGAATCAAATAGGAAACCAAAAGAGATTGACTCTTGGAAATTTTGGAAAGAAATTGATAGTTTGGCTGCTGAGAAAATTGAAAGCAAAATTATCTACGTGAGAAAATGAATTGTATAACTAAAATCCTTTTTATTAATTCTATATTATTTTATTATTAAAACCATTTAAAAAACCCTTTAAAATAGCCTAAATTAAGGGAAATCTGATGAAAAAGTTTGGTTAATTAGCTCCTTAAAGATTATAAGTTTTGACCCTTTTACAATTTAGTCATAAAAATAGTTTTGAAACTTTACATTTTAGTCAACGAACCAAAATGTCCTTACCAAAAGACTTAAAATATTAATTAAGTATTTTCTAGCATTTTTCCATATTTTATTTTAGCCAAAACAATTGATTAAGATTTTAATTCTCGAAACTAGCTCGAATTGCCTAATCTGGTTCTCCCCAACCGTCTAATCAATCTATCTAACAACTACGCCCAATTTCAGGGCGTTACAACTCTCCCCCTCTTAAGAAATTTCGTCCTCAAAATTTACCTGACGAAAAAAGGTAAAGAAATTGCTTCTTCATGTCCTCCTTACTTTCCCATATGGCTTTCTCAACTACACGATGCCGCCACAATACCTTTACCAACTCTACGGTCTGTCCACAAAGAACCTTGCTTCTTGAATCCAGAATTCTCACCAGATCCTCATCATAGGTCAAATTCGGATTCAACTCAATCTCCTCAATAGGCATCACATGCGAAGGATCTGATCTATACCTCCAAAGCATTGATACATGTAAAACATCATGTATCTTCTTCAACTCCGTCGGCAATCTCAACCTATAAGTGACAAGACCAACACGCTCCAATATCTCATAAGGCCCAATGAACCTTGGACTCAAATTGCCCTTCCGTCCAAACCTCATCACCTTCTTCCAAGGTGAAACCTTTAAAAACACTCGATCACCAACAACAAACTCAATCTCCCTATGCTTCAAGTCAGCATATGACTTTTGCCGATCCGAAGCCACCTTCAACCGGTCACTAATAAGCTTCACATTCTCATTGGTATCCTTCAGCACATCAGACTAAGAAACATACTTTTCTTCTACCTCCGTCCAAAAGTGGCGTGTAACACCTTCTACCATACAAAGCCTCATACGAATCCATTTGCATACTAGCTTGATAACTATTGTTATAGGCAAACTCCACATAGGTAACTGCTTCTCTCATGATCCCTAAAAATCAATGATGCAACACCGTAACATATCCTTCAAAACTTGGATAACGCGTTCAGACTAACCATCCATTCGAGGATAATACAAAGTACTGAAGTTCAACCGCTTACGCAAATCCTTATGTGAGAACTCCCAAAATTTTCATATGCATCAATTAAAACCATTTACCCAATGCTTCCAACCAAGCATTACCAATGTTCAAAAGCATTATCAAATCATGCATTACTTCCAAATGCATCTACATCATTTCATAACCATTTTCATGCATTAAACCATGCTCAAATAATGCATATACAGTGAGTAATCAATATATTAAAACAAGTGCATAAAAAACCAATTGTCAAACCGAGTTTGAGAAAGAATTCAACATTTACTTACTTTCGATCTTAGACCAGCATTTCAAGCTTGATCTAAACCCCCTAAACACAACTTTTAAACCTTTGAAAAGATGTAAATCACTTTCTCACTCACCGACACGCAAAGCCTCGCTTGTCGATATGGTAACCTCGCCTCCAAAGCTTCCGAAATGCTCGCTCAAGCTTGAGGACCAACTTCCCCTATTTTATCCATACAAAATAGAGGATTCAATGCATAGAAATGCATTCAACAACCCAGCAACATCAATTTGCATAAAACCTCAACATACTTTAATCAAATTCACTCCAAAACAACCGAAATTAACATCAAACATCTTCCAAATTTAACCCAGCCAAAACCTAACACTTTAATCCATCAATTAACATCGATTACATATAAAAACACATTAACATCATCCTTATACCTCCAACATTCAATAAACCTCCACAACTCCTCAAAAACTCATAGCTAACAACCTAGAAAATTAGAGATTCACATTGTTTTGGGATTCTAATGTTAAAACCCACCTATTAACATTATTAAACATCAAAATCATGATTAGAATCAATCAAGAACTCAGCAAAACAGAGCCTATACGAAAATCCACCAATCTAATCAATTAACCCTTGATTTAACCAATCTTCCATAATTAAATCATCAAATCAAGTTAGAAAACATATGTAAAGGATCAATAACTTAGGAATTTCAGTAAAGAACCTTATATTAGAGGAGAATAACAAAGCTCACCTCTAAATTTGGCTTTCCTTTTAATGAGATGGTTTTACATGAGAAAACAAGATCAAATGTAATAGGTTTTGTTAGAAAACCATTAAAGATCAATTTAAAAACAAAAGAATGTTGAAATCAATTGATTACCTGAGAAAATTTAAGTAGAAAAGAGTGTTGTTTGGATGGAGAGAATTTGGGAGAAAAGTTTTGGTGAAAAGTTAGTTATGTGAAATTTTCTTTAAAAGTTAATTATGAAATTAACTTCCCCAAGCCTTTTTATTTAATATAAAACCTTTTTAAAATATCCAATTAAAAGAGAAAAGTATGATATTAGACTTTGGTCAAATAGCTCCTTAAAGATTCTAAGTTTTGACCCTTTTACAAAACAGTCACTAAAAATAGTTTTAAAACTTTACATTTTGGTCACTAGCCAAAATGTCCAATTTTGAAATTCATTTTTCCAAAATTAACTTTACCAAAATTATTTATATATTAAATAATGATTTTTGAAAATTTTCCATATTTTTATCTCACTCAAAAATATTTATTCTATATTAAATCCTGAAACTGACTCGAATCCTCTAATCTGATCTATCGGACCGTCTAATTAACCTAGAAAACTCCTAGGCCTAAAATCGGGACGTTACAAACCTTCTTCAATCCAACCCAAAAATACTCCTTTTTCAAATCCTGATACATCTTTGTACTTCCCAAATGCATAGCAAAAGGACTCGAATATGCCTCAATCAAGATATTGTGCCTTAACTCCTCATCTTTCGGCACAACTACTCAACTCTTGAAACACAAAACCCATTCATCACTAAACCAAAAATCTGTTTGGTTTCCATCCATTATATCATTAACATGTGATACCAAAGAATCATCACACGGTTGCTTCTCCTTGATCAACTTCAACAACGATGGCTTCACTTGCAACTCAGCCAACAAACCACCATCACGCGTTACGCTAAACCTAGCAAACATCGCTCTCAACTCAACTGCAACCTTTCTACTTAAGGCATCAGCTACAACATTAGCCTTTCCCAGATGATACTCTATCGTCAAATCAGAATCCTTAAGCAACTCCAACCATCTTTGTTTCCTAAGATTCAACTCATTTTGCGACATCAGATACTTCAAACGCTTATGATTCGTGTACACAATACACTTCTCATCATAGAGATAATGCCTCCAAATCTTCAATGCAAACACCACCACAACAAGCTCTATATCATGTGTAGGATAGTTGCGCTCAAGCACCTTCAGCTGCCTAGATGCATAAGCCACAACCTTTTCTTCTTGCATCAACACACACCCCAAACCTATAATCACTAATTTTATCCGGGATTTTAACCCATTTTCTATTTCGTTAGCATTTGGAATAATGGGCTTTAGTTGTCTTTACCTTTTTATATATATTAATTAATATTATATATATTATTTACCAATTGAACAAAAACCAAAAATAATATTATTATAATATTACTACTAATTATATGTCATTATGTTTTAAAACCCCGAAAATACTATTAGTATTATCTATTTATTATTACTATCTACTTACAGTAAAAAAACCCAAAATATTATTAATTATGCTTGATTTGTGTTAATTTCTACACTTATTATTAGTTTGTTAATATTTATAAGGAAAAAACACACAAAAATATTATTATCATTTGTTCTTGATTATTATTATTCTATTACTTATTACTTATTTAGCATTATTGTATTATCCTAATATTATTGTTAGTCTTATTATTACTATGTTGTTGTTTGCGTATTAGTATTATGATTATATTATTATTATTATATCTTATTATTATTATATTTATTAAACAAAAAAACAAAACAAAACATTAATTAAATATACTAAATGTGCAAAACCCCCAAAAAAGTATTACACATTAATATCCGGCCTGTCAAGGCCCAACTAAGCCCTAATTTCAAATCTGATATCGAACATCATCTTTTGTTCTCTTGTGCAGCCACACATAAGCCATTGGATCGAATCCAATCGAACGGTGCTGATGCAATCAAACTGCCCCCAGCCAGCCACGCCAGACCAGACCTGCACCCTTGGTCCCCTCTGCTGCTAGCTCCAAGCCGCACCCATCTCTGCTCTGCCATACCCATGCTTTGCTGCCTTAACAACCAGCACCCCTTGGTCCTCCAGGCTAGCTGCAAAAAAAGGACAAGGAAGATCAGAAATTTTGGTTACAAAAAGAGAGGTTCTCACTCACTCACGAGAGGACTTACGGACGAAACCAGCATCCATTACCATCATCCACTCTTCAAGCTTATTCACCAAGCTCCCACCTTTATGTTCTTGGGAACTCCCGACCATTCTTTCATAACCCTGGCCCGAACTCACCACGATAGTTCCCAAAAGCCACCCTTGATCCTTCACTCTTTCATTATCGATCTTACTTCCCAAAAAACCGATAACAGATCATCACCACCGAGAGCTTCTTCCAAAACCAGTCCCTAGCTTAACCATTTACCCTTCTCTGCTTCATTCAAAACCAAGTTTCAACTAACCACTATCACCAATTGAATTAACCTAAAAACTTCACCATGGTTGCTCCTCAAAGTTTCAACCGTGTACCACGACCATCATCTCTCTAAACCAACAGTCAACAATTATTCTATCCTATCGCCTTCACACATAAAAAAAGAAACCGCACCGTTAAGCACCCACCACCATCATCCTTTACCTAACCTAAAACCACAAATCCCGCAACCATTTTTCCCTCATCTCCAAACCGAAATCATGTTCCCAACAATCAAACAGTAGTAAGAGAAGCAAGAAATTAAGGAAATCGAAACTGAAAAAGAGTTAAAAAAAAGAAAGCAATAGAAAGGAAGAGTTTACCCTTTTCGGCCACCATGTTTTCCGGTGACCGAAGCCCCGAACAGACAATCCCCACGGTGAGCACGAAGCCCATGACGACGGGAGCCGCATACCTCAGTATCGCGACGATCCAACGGTAGAATGCGTAGATCGGCGGAGAAGCAGTTTCAACACTCTCAAAAGAAGTTTCCGGCGACCGGGACCTCCGACGGAAGATCTTTACGGTGGACAAGGTCACCTGGGCAAGGAGAGCAACATAGTTCAAAACTACACTGACCCGACGGCCGATGACAGAGATAAACGACAGCAAAGGTCGACGGCCCTAAGGTGTTTTCTTGGCGCCGGAGGACTTAAAACCAGTTCCAAAAAGGTCTGGACAGATTCGGGGGTGGTCGGAGTGATACCGCGAGGATCCCAACAGTAGGGATGTTCCTTATATTATATATACATGTGTTTGTCCTTAATTAATTCTATTCATGCTTATAGTTTGCTTATGTTAGCACCGTTGTTTTATTCATGTATTGTTTTTTTCTTCGATATATTGTTTGTCGTGTTTAGATTGCATATGGAATGTAATTTGTTAATGTGGAGCCTTATTAGTCGGGAGTAAACGCGGCCAGTATCAACGTAGTGATGGTGGCCGTGCTGTTTACTTTTGAATAACGAGACTCTTAAAATTTACTTGCATGTATAATTGGATTTTAATTTAATCGTCACTTTAATTTGGAAAGTTCAATATTAACAAAGCGGTAATTATTTATTTTCTTTTTACGGTACTAATTTTTGGGCGGTATAGGGGTGTTAAAATCTTTCACATCCGTAACCGATTCCCGAACATGCTTTCAAAAGGATCTCTGGTTTTATGGTGTCCGGTCTACTTTAGTGGCCGGTGGCGACTCAAGTTTTACTATTTTTCAAAAAACACGAACTTTTAAATGATTTCCCTGCCTTTTTTAAACATTTCCAAAAAACGTAAAGAAAATCAAATTACGTACTTTTAGCGAACTTGAAATTTTTAAAAGGTCGCTACACCTGGGGACTGGTTTTAAATTTTTAAAACTAAAGTGAGTCATGCCATTTTTCGAAAGAATAAAAATAATAATTACCGCTTTATTAATATCAGAAATTGTGAATTAAAATGACTATTAAATTAATATTCGTTTATAAATGCGACTTTATTTTAACGCATTTAAAATTTGACATTTAAATTCGTCTCTTTAAGTGGGGGGAAATGCTAGTGCTTTCGTGGGAATATTGTTCCTTTGTATGGGCCTTGTAAGTACCTTCGAGGCTCGACTACCCTATGTTTTTGTGGGAATATTGTTTCCCCGTACAGACATAGCGAAAGGGTTCCCCTAAATTGAACTCGGTTGAGAGGAGCCTATAATGGGCGATGACCGGGGGCCTTGCTACTCTTTAGAAGAGGAAAACGAGGATAGTTCGGGTATCGTTTAGAACCAAAACTGCATACAGAGGACATAGAAAAGCCCACCCCTTTAGAGCCATGCGGTAAATCTAGGTTCTTTAGAAATGATGTAAATAGGGTTGCTTTGTTTAATTTAATTTCACGCTTTGTTTTTATGTATATGTTAATTTTACCCGATACTGACTTGTTTCTTCTTTGTTTTATTTTGTTTTACATATATTTGACATATACATTGCATAACATGAAGGTGTTGATTCGAGTGGTTTGCCAAGTTGAAATCTTTAATCATAGATAAAAGGTACCTCAAGAAGGAGGAAATTAACTCTGTTGTTCGACATTGGTCCGAAGTCAAACAAAGAGTCCACGATGATAGTTTACCGAGTGAGCACATTGTGGCGGGGTATACATATGTCAGTCTACAGCAAAATAACCTATGATATTTGAAACAGATTTGGGAATGATGGGACCGACGACTGCAAAATCTATTTTGGAGAAATTATGGTGGCATAGTACATTTAATGTATGTTCGAGATAATTAACCTATGCTCTGAGCCATATTTCAGTTTTGGAATCCTGCCTTCTGTTGCTTCTCTTTCAACATGAAGGATTTGATGCCTACGATTGAAGAGTATACAGCATTGCTCAATCAGAAGAACATTTATGAAGATTGGGTTTACACGAAGCCGACAATGTCTCAGAATTATCCTTTGAAGCTTAAAACCATAGCCGGGATGAGCGAAGATTGGGTCAAGGGATTGATTCAGTTTCGAGGAGATAGCACAGCTTTTTTATGGAAGTGTATTCGAGATAGTATACTGACACTCGAATGGGTGAGTAAAGAACCTATTCGCTTTGGGGGCCTACAGTTTGATCATTTTCCCTAGAGTTTTGGGTAACATTGATGTAGTTATTTTGGACTTCTTCATGCCTATAAGTTTGTTAGAATCGCTATTCAGTGAAAGAGAGCAAAGACTAAACAAGAAATTGAGTGATGGATGTTACCCCGTGGAAGAAAAAGTATCAAGAAAGAAAAAAATTATTATTGGAAATGCAAGTTCTGTATAACTCTATTTCGAGATTTTGAGTCAAAGCCAAGCCCAAAATGCTCAGTTAGAAGAAAGGGTTGAAGAGCTACATCGGTGAAATGGCTTTCTTGAGCTCTAAGCTACCTGGCAAGAGAGACAAAACACCCCAAGCCAGATTGAGACATTAGAAGCCACAGTCTAAGATTACCTCGGGAGAATTGTGGTTCTTGAAGAAGCCGACAAGGAATGAGACAATTATTGGTTGAGGCGATTTCGCGATGCTACTCGCACGATTCAAGATCAAGATCAGTACAACACCGATTAAATGGTGCAAGTGCAAGAAGTCACCCAACACGTAAAGAACCTAACCAACGAAGCCAAAGCCCTTCTTCCTTTTGTAGCTCCAGATAGTGAGGAGGCACCCAGATTCATTTAGCTACTCGACGCTGTTGAAGAGCTAGGAGTTAGGGCCATGGAGTATCTGAATGAGTTTATCGTTCTTTGTAATGAGAACCTTTTAATCTGCAATAAAAGTTGCTCGAGGGTGACCACCAACGGAATTAATGCCTTTACTTGCACACATCCACGCATTTTAGTTATTCCATTGCATAAAGCATATATCATGCATTAAATAATTAAACAATAAGATAATTGTGGGGGATTTCGTGACAGTAATTAAAGACTCTAACCCTCTCACGTTCTCGACATCAAAGAAAGTAAATGGAAGACAGTATTTCTAAAAGGGAAGCTAGTGTAAGAGAAGCATTCGTCTCATATAAAGAGAATAAAGGGGGGGCTTCTAACCAGTACAACCTCAGAAGTATGGATGACATAGTGGCTAGGGTTGATAAGCTCGAACAACTCCAAGAACATCTGGTTTGGAATCAAAGAAGGATAATAACACATATGAAGAAGCTCCAAGAAGAAACTAAAGGGAAAATCGATGAATTGATGAGTATCATGGCCCAAAGAAAGGGCTTGACAGAAGGCTCGTTTGATCAGAGGGAGACGAGAAAAACAAGTGAGAATTGGGATTGCGACTTCATAGCGGAAAAGACTTTATCTGATGAAGATCAAGTCATCATCAACCAGTATGAGATAGTCTGCACTACTTCTGAATGTCCCATCGAATTGGCATTAGATAAGATTGAAAATTCTCTCTTGAAAATCTTGTCTACGTCAAAGGACCAAGAACCAGCTCAGAAGCAATTGAATCATGAGGTTAATAACACGGACACCTAAGAAGCCCCTAAGGAGCTAATGGTCGCCTCACCCCAGGCCATGTCCTCAAATGTGCAAGGCTCGAATAGAAATGAGACTAGGGGTCCCAGAGAGGAGATAGAGAAATAATCTTTCACTCATTTACCAACTTCGTACGCGGAGTTGTACTCGCAACTATGCAAGGCCGATTCGGTTCAACCATATCTTGTTGCTCCCTTTCAATTGCCTTACCAGTATGGTATGACCCTAATACACACTGTGGTTACCACGCTGGAGTAGTGGGGCACACGATAGAGAACTGCTCAGTATTCAAGAAAGTGGTGTAAAGCATTTTAAAAGATGGAGTCTTGAAGTGTGAAGGACCTAGTGTGGAAATTAATCCACCTTCTAGCCAAAGGGGGCCAAAACATGAGTTCTCTTGAAGAGGTAAATGCAACGAGGGCAAAGATGGATGTGCCATGAGACAAGTCTCCTTTATGTCAAGAATTTAAACCATTGTGCACGTCAAGGTTGACCGACGACTCTCTCATTAATGAAAAAACTAGCGAAAGTCAAAATTATGGCTTTGTAGCGGAAAATACCTTATTTGATGAAAACCAAGCTATCACTAATCAGCATGAGGTAGGCGGTGTCGCATCTGAATGTCCTACCAAACTAGTGATGGGTGAGACCGAGTACTCTTTCTTAAAAGATTTGTCTTCACCAATGAATGGAAAGACAGATGAGGCAGAACAACAGGGGTCTCTCCATTTGTCGGCAAACCCAACTTTCAGTTCTCAAAAGAAAGGCAAGAAAGTAGAGGACATTTAATTCACTCCAAGCTCGTTCACATACCAAGATTTGTTCTCTAAGTTGCTACATGCCCGACTGGTTGCACCGTGCTTCGTCAAAGCTCAGTACCTCTATATCTGAGATGGTTCAATGAGAAAGATAGTTGCGATTACCATGCCAGAATTCATGGGCATTCCATCGAGAAGTGTGTGAGTTTCAAGCGTAAAGTTCAACACCTTCTAGATCTTGGGGTTTTAGAGTTTGTGACAATGGGTCCAGGTCTGAAGATTAATTTCCCAACTATGGCCAGCACTATGAAATTGGGAAAAGATCAGGTCACCATGATAAAAGAGGCGGATAAAGCAAAATTGCCAATATCAGCAAAATCTGAAAATGTCAAAAATTGTCATAATCCCAACTATTCCATGAAAGACATTGTTCTAAACCCGCTTGAGAAGTGAGGAGTAGTTCCATAAGAGTCCATGAAAGAGACAATGCTTGAGAATAATGACGTTCTCAAAGAAAGGGAGTTTCGTCTAAGGAAAAGGGGGCAAGAAAGGCTAAAAGGCATAAAAAGATACGAATGAGAGTAACAAGAGGACGAAGATATATTTTCCGATGCCAAATTCTGATATGCTACCCCTGTTAGTTCAAAACAAACTCTTGAGGTTGCCTTCCATGAAGCGAAATACTTATTTTAATCCTAATGTGTTTGGTACCAAGGTTTCATGCGGATATCATCAAGGTGATCTTAGCCACACAAAGGAAGAGTGTGTGCCTTTGAAAGGCAAGATCTATGAACTCTTTATGAAAGAAATACTTTCTTTTGAAAATGGGAGACCTGAGATCAACAAAGAGGTCACGTTTTTTGGAAAGATTAGAGATTCAGGGTGATTGACCGGTGTTGCAATGTTCAAGGAATTCTAATGCATCCTATCCATACTTTTAGGTGTCACATTTTTTGTTTTTTCTTGCTTGTCTTTTTATTGTTATGTGTGCAATCAACTTTGCTACTCGTTTCCCGAAAGTAGCAAATACCTTTTGTAAGAGCGTGTGTTATGTTTGCTTTTCTTTTTCATTTCAATGAAAGGATGTGTCTTTTAAGTAAATATATATATCTATATTCCTTCTTACCCTCGTAGAGTCCCAGATATCACATGCATGATGTGTATTGATTTTGATAAAAGATCAATCGAATGTTGTGAGCACGATGAAGTATGATTTCTTGCTCAGCCCGCTTTGGTCGGTAAAGCGCGAGACGTAAAATTACTACTCCTTCGATAATGTTCGATGATGATAAAAAAATCTCCTAGAAAATTCTAATAGAGTTCCTAGAATGTGAAAATTCTTTTAATACAAAAAAGAGAGAAGGAAAAGAAAATAAAGTGTTTTAAAAGAGGTAAATTAATTTAAAAGAGTACTTCGCTGTAGCAAAAAGGATAAATAAGAATCTTTGCTCCACTTACTCTAATTGAGTCCAAATGCTTGGTTGTATGAGTAAATTTTCAAATCATGATTATGCCGAGTAACCTGGAGTATTGTTGTTTGCTCCATCATTATTCTCAAGACAAAGGACTGTGATGAGTTGAATTCCCGAGAAAGAAAAGACATTTTAAAAGTCAAGAAATGAATGAACAATCAAATAAGTCTCGGGGCATCCTGATGGAGCTGTGGGGGGAGAACAAATCTAATAAGGAGATATGCTTCACCTGTTCAATACCCTAGCGTCAGAGATAACTCTTTGAAGGCACTGACACGATATTAATTATAATTTAAAGACTACAGTTGTACTAAAATTCTCAAATTGATATTTTTTACACTCTATGTGTTAAGCAAATTCGAAAACCATGAATATATTTTGGAGATAAATAATGAGAACTAGAAGGAGTAGTTTTCAAATAGATCAAGCAAATACCATAATCATGATGATAAACCGAGCAATCTGGGAGGAATTTCACAACTTCAAATATCGCCACAACATTTAAAGGCAAGTTGTTGATCACCGGGGGATCGAATCTAAGCCGCTCTTGCATTTGATATCTGGAGCATTCTATTCTTTTTCTATTGATTTTGATTTTGTATAAAAGCATCATTTGTTGAAACGATAGTTAGGAAACTGGCATATAAATGAAAAGAAAGAGAGAGAAAGAAAAGAGAAAATAAAGAAAAAATAAGAGAAAAAAATAAAAGAAGAGAGAAAAGAAAAAGAGAGAAATGAGAAAGAATAAGGTTTCTCTGTGTTGTTGCATAGAGTTTAGAATACATGGTCAAGGATGCACATGATCAACCTAATATAGAACCTGCCTGTGATTCTAAATAAGACAATAGCAAAGCTTCATATGCTACAAATACTCAAAGTGAGTGTTTGTCATAGTTCCTTGGTTAATTCAGAAGAATGGAGATTGAATCTTATTGAAGAAATGAAATTTTGAGACTTAGGGGGCATGTTTTTGGCCTACCATTGAGATTGAAGAATGATCATCGCGTTGGATCAGAGGCAAAAGTTAACGGCCAAACCCGAGGGCGAGATAAGTTATTACCAAGATCCAGAGAGAAGAAAATTATTCTTCTGCATGGTTTCTGATATAAACTTTTAAGTCAAGGATGTATACGTTCGACCTAATACAAAACCCGTCAGTGATCCTAAAGAGAATAAAAGCCAGATTCAGTGCGCTGTGCACAGTTCAAGGACTCAACTTGATTGTATCTGCAAAATGATGAGTAATCCTTATTAAAGGAATGAATGTTTAGAGGTTTTGGGGGTATGATTTTGACCGACATTGAGATAGAATAAAGATCGTACCTATGGGTCAAGACCAAATGATAGTTAAGCCTAAGGGCAAAGATCTAGAAGCGGAAGAATATGTCTCTGTATGGCTTTAGGAGGAAGTTTTAGGTCTATATGGTCGACCTAGCATGAAAGAATAATTTGTCAGAAGTTGTATTAAGAACAATAGCATGATTTTATATGCTAGACAATTCAGAGATTCGTGGAAAATTTTTACCACAACATGTCATATGGCTTAGAATAATAAAAATTTGGGACCTTATCGAAAAGAATAAAGATTTGGGGACTTGAGGGCACGGTATTCACCCCAACATCAAGATAGAAGAAGGCTCGTAGCAGAGAGTTTTGGAAGGGATAACAGTTGAATCCCAGCTAAGTAAGGGCGATGTCGCAAGATGTAAAACGATAGATTTTGTATGGCCAATGTAGGGCAACAATGTCATTTTAGATTGAAGCAAAAGTTGAGGATTCAAGAAATACTTTAAAAATTAGACCCTATCGAAGTACGAAAAGCTTAGAAGATTGTAGGGCATGTGCTCATCCTTATATCGAGGTAGATTGAGTCTTATCATAAAGAGTTATAGATGAAATAACAGTTGAGTAAGGGTGATGTCATGAATTTAGACTTCAGCAAATGATAAATTCGATTCTGACCAGAGTAAGTCAACGATCCTTTCAAGAGGAAACAAGGGAGAGAGATCCAGTGAAGATAAAGATTGGTTCAGGAAAGTGAAGATTGGACTTCATAGAAGTGGAAAAGTTTTGAGACTTGGGGGCATGGGTTCACCATAATGTTGAAGACCTCGTCATGGAGAATCATTGAAGAGACAATATTTAAGTCCAAGTGGAGTAGGGACAATGATCCAGAATTAGACTTCAAGGAAGTGCATATTATGTTCCAACCAATGCAAATTAGCTATACTCTTTTAAGAAAGGATAAAAGATAAAGATTCTGCAAAAATAAATGGCCCATGGAAGCTAAGGGTGACTGACCAGAAAGCAAGATTGATAAAAGATCTGATCTATAGCGTCACGAGAAGAGAAGTAGATCTCAGAAAAGAATCAAGAGTCCTTTGACTTGCATGATTAGGATTTCAAAGGGTCTTTTGGTCTCCGGTTAATCCAAGAGTGGCGGGCATCTTTTTATGCCAGGATGATCCGAAGTTTGGGCATTCGGTTATTGAAGAGTTCATTTTGGAAGCTATGTATGCGTGAATACAGTTATTGAAGATTTTTTATGGGTAGCCATGATGGCGTGAATCCAGTTATCAAAGTTTCCTTTAGTAGCCATGTTGGCGTAAATCCACCTCGCGAGGGGGATTTCTTGGTTAAAATTTCTATATAAGAGGGACCAACATTTTCGAAGATTTCATAGCGAAAAGAGGAAGATACTCATAGCCCAAAGATTACATGCGAGTAATTTCAAACTCGCAACATCAGGATTTCAGAAGCAAATGAGGTAGATACCCATAGTTCAAGAATTTTCAGCAGGAAAGTCAAAAAGCTTATCCGTCTAGGCCCATGGGGAATGGGTACCTTCATTTGGAAGACAGTTATCTGGTCTGTCCATTTCCATTCCAGAAGGATATGCCATTTTATTTTCGCCACTTTGGGAAAGTAAGTTATCTGGTTTGTCCATTGCCACTTCGAAAGGATATGCCATTTTGTTTTCACCACTCCAAGAAAGCAAGTTATTTGGTCTGTCCATTGCCACTTCGGAAGGATATGCCATTTTGTTTTTGCCACTTTGGGAAAGCAAGTTATCTGGTCTGTCATTACCACTTCTGAATGATATGCCATTGTGTTTTCCCACTCCGGGAAAGCAAGTCATCTGGTCTGTCCATTGTCACTTCGGAAGGATATGTCATTGTGTATTCGCCACTTCTGGAAAGTAAGTTATCTGGTCTGTCCATTACCACTTCGGGAGGATATGCCATTGTGTTTTTGCAACTCCGGGAAAGTAAGTTATTTGGTCTGTCCGTTGCCACTTCGGAAGGATATGCCAGTTTATTTTCGCCACTCCGGGAAAGCAAGTTATCTGGTTTGTCCGTTGCCACTTTGGAAGGATATGCCAGTTTGTTTTTGCCACTTCGGGAAAGCAAGTTATTTGGATTTGTTCGTTGCTGCTTCGGAAGAATAAGTCATTTGAAGTTCTGGCTTGTCCATTGCCACTCTAGGAGGGCTTGCCAGCGCTACCCAGTTTATTTTGCCACTCCGGGAAAGTAAGTTGTTTGGATTTGTTCGCTGCCGCTTCGGAGGAATGAGTCGTTTTGAAGTTCTGGTTTGTCCATTGCCACTCATACAGGACTTGCCAGCATTACCCAGTCTGTTTTTGCCTCTCCAAGAAAGTAAGTTATTTGGATTTGTTCCCTGCCGCTTCGGAGGAATGAGTCATTTGAAGTTCTGGTCTGTCCATTGCCACTTCGAAAGGATATGCCAGTTTATTTTCGCCACTCCGGGAAAGCAAGTTATTTGGATTTGTTTGTTGTCGCTTCGGAGGAATGAGTCGTTTAAAGTTCTGGTTTGTCCATTGCCACTCCGAAAAGAATTGCCAGCGCTACCCAGTTTGTTTTCGCCACTCCGGGAAAACAAGTTATTTGGATTTGTTCATTGACGCTTCGGAAGAGAAAATCGTCTAACAGAAAAGTTGGATAAAATTAACGCTTATGGTTTTTGCTTTATTCTTGTTCCACAAGGATAAGCAAAGAGGGGCAGTTGTAATCACTAATTTTATCGGGCTTTTAACTCGTTTTCTATTTTGTTAGCATTTGGAATAATGGGCTTTAGTTGTCTTTACCTTTTTATACATATTAATTAATATTATATCTACTATTTACCAATTGAACAAAAACCAAACATATTATTATTATTATTATACTATTACTATTAATTACATGTCATTATGTTTTAAACCCAAAAATACTATTAGTATTATCTATTTATTATTACTATCTACTTACAGTAAAAAACCCCAAAAAAAATATTAATTATGCTTGGTTAGTGTTAATATCTATACTTATTATTAGTTTGTTAATATTTATAAGGAAAAAACACACAAAATTATTATTATCATTTGTTCTTGATTATTATTATGCTATTACTTATTTAGTATTATTGTATTATCCTAATATTATTGTTATTGTCTTATTATTAATATGTTGTTGTTTGCGTATTAGTATTATTATTATATTATGATTATATTATGATTATATTTATTAAACAAAAAAAACAAAACAAAACATTAATTAAATATACTAAATAATAAAGCCCAACATTAATTACCACAGTCCCATTTACAATGTGCAAAAACCCCAAAAAAGTATTACACATTAATATCCGGCCTGTCAAGGCCCAACTAAACCCTAATTTCAAATATGATATCTAACATCGTCTTTTGTTCTCTTGTGCAGCCACACATAAGCCATTGGATCGAATTCAATCAAACGGTGCTGATGCAATCAAGCTGCCCCCAGCCAGCCACGCCGGACTAGACCTGCACCCTTGGTCCCCTCTGTTAGCTCCATGCCGTACCCATCTCTGCTCTGCCATACCCATGATTTTCTGCCTTAACAACCAGCACCCCTTGGTCCTCCAGGCTAGCTGCCAAAAAAAGGACAAGGAAGATCAGAAATTGTGGTTACAAAAAGAGAGGTTCCCACTCACTCACCAGAGGAATTATGGACGAAACCAGCATCCATTACCATCATCCACTCTTCAAGCTTATTCACCAAGCTCCCACCTTTGAGTTCTTGGGAACTCCCGACCCGAACTCACCACGATAGTCCCCAAAAGCCACCCTTGATACTTCACTCTTTTATTATCGAGCCTACTTCCCAAAAAAAACGATAACAAATCATCATCACCGAGAGCTTCTTCCAAAACCAGTCCCTAGCTTAACCATTCACCCTTCTCTGCTTTATTCAAAACCAAGTTTCAACTAACCACTATCACCAACCGAATTAACCTAAAAACTTCACCATGGCTGCTCCTCAAAGTTTCAACCGTGTACCAGGATCATCATCTCTCTACTAAACCAACAGTCAGCAATTATTCTATCCTATTGCCTTCACACACACACACACACACACACAAAGAAACTGCATAGTTCAACACCCACCACCATCATCCTTTACCTAACCTGAAACCACAAATCCCGCAACCATTTTTCCCTCATCTCCAAACCGAAATCATGTTCCCAACAATGGAACAGTAATAAGAGAAGCAAGAAATCAAGGAAATCGAAACTAAAAAAGAGGTAAAAAAAGAAAGCAAGAGAAAAACAGAGTTTACCCTTTTCGGCCACCATGTTTTTCGATGACCGGAGCCCCAAACGGACAATCCCCACTGTGAGCACGAAGCCCATGACGACGGGAGCCGCATACCTCAGTTTTGCGACGATCCAATGGCAGACCGCATAGATCGGCGGTGAAGCGGTTTCGACACTCTCAAAAGGAGTTTTTGGCGACCGGGACCTCCGACGGAAGATCCTTGCGGTGGAGAAGGTCGCCTGGGCAAGGAGAGCGACATAGTTCAAAACTACACCGATCCGACGGCTGATGACAGAGATAAACTATAGCAAAGGTCGACGGTCCTAAGGTGTTTTCTTGACGCCGGAGGACTTAGACCCAGTTCTAACAAGGTCCGACCGGATTCAGGGTGGTCGGAGCGATACTGCGACGATCCCAATAGTAGGGATGTTCCTAGGAGTGAGAAGAGCTACATATCTCGGTTTTGTGGCGATCCAACGACGGGCAACGTGGATCCAGTTCCAACTAGGTCTGGCCGGATTTAGGGCTTCCACCTCTGAGATTTTGAAGGAGCTTTGAGGGACTTTAGTCCTTGTGAAAGAAAAGAAGGGAGACAAGGGAAGGGTTTGATCTTGACGGAGACCGGAGAGTGACTCGCCGGGGCAGCTTCGGTGTGAAAGCAACGGCGGCTAGGGTTTTCCATTTCAGAAAGAGTTGCATCTTTCTTTCGTGAAGAAGAAAGCTAAAGTGAAGATAAGTCAAAGCCCTTCAGGCTTTAGCTCGACCTGTGAGTGCCCAGACTCCGGTCGGACCCGCTCTTCTAACCCGGCTCCGATTCAAACCGGTTTTTGAGCCCAAATCAGTGGGCTTTGATACCTTCTTTTCACCTTTATTTTTGTATAAGCCCAATTTTAATATTGATAAAATAGTTAATTTCCATAGCTTACTATATATTATTACGTATGTAGCCTACGTATATTTATATATTATATATGTATTATGGTCCATACTTTTCTTACATACCTATATGTATGTATGTATGTATGTATACATAGTATATTATATTTTATGGTTTGTTATATGTTATACATATTATTATATCCTTATATTATATATACACGTGTTTGTCCTTTATTAATTCTATTCATGCTTATCGTTTGCTTATGTTAGCACCGTTGATTTATTCATGTATTATTTTTGCTTTGATATATTGCTTGTCGTGTTTAGATTGCATATGGAATGTAATTTGTTAATGTGGAGCCTTGTTATTCGGGAGTAAACGCTGTCAGTATTAACGTAGTGATGGTGGTCTTGCTGTTTACTTTCGAATAATGAGGCCCTTAAAATTTACTCGCGCGTATAACTGGATTTTAATTTAATCGCCACTTTAATTCAGAAAGTTCGATATTAACAAAGCGGTAATTATTTATTTTCCTTTTACGGTACCAATTTTTGGGCGGTATGGGGTGTCAAAACCTTCCTCATCCGTAATCGACTCCTGAACTTGCTTTCAAACGAATCTCTAGTTTTATGGTGTCCGGCCTACCTTAGTGGCAGGTGGCGACTCCAAGTTTTACTATTTTTCAAAAAACATAACTTTTAAAATAATTTCCCCGCCTTTTTTAAACATTTCCAAAAATGTAAAGAAAATCAAATTACGTACTTTTGGCTAACCCGAAATTTTTAAAAGGTCACTACAAAACAAATGTAGGATGCATCGTTATAAACTACAACTCTTTCCAAGACTCAAGTTGAATCAAGATCAGAGCTTGCGTCAAAGCTTCCTTCAACGTATTGAAAGCTAGTTGTATACCCTCTGTCCACTCAAAACTTATATCCTTTTGCAACGACTTCGTCAAAGGAGCAACAATCCTTGAAAATCCATCTATGAAGTGTCGATAATATCCTGCCAACCCCAAGAAACTACGAACTTCTCACACCGTCTTAGGTTGCTTCTAATTCACCACTGCCTCATTCTTTTTCAGATCTATGCAAATACCCTCGGCCGAAACAACATGACCAAGAAAAACCACCTGCTTGATCGAAAACTCACACTTACTCAGTTTAGCATAAAGCTTATTATCCAATAGAACTTGCAACACAATCCGTAGGTGTCGATCGTGATCTTTCTTGGTATGAGAGTACACGAGAATATCATCGATGAACACTACCACGAATTTATCCAAGAATTCATGGAATACCCGATTCATCATATCTATGAAAGCTGCTGGTGCATTTGTCAACCCAAACGACATTACTAGGAACTCATAATACCTATAATGCGTGTAAAAAGCTATTTTCGGCACGTCTTTATTCTTCACCTTCAACTGATAATATTCAGACCTCAGATCAATATTGGAAAACACTGCGGCACCCCAAAACTGATCAAACAAATCATTGATCCTCGACAAAAGATATTTATCCTTAATCGTTAACTTGTTTAGTTGCCGATAATCAATGTACATTCTCATCGTGCCATTTTTCTTTTTCACAAACAACACCGATGCTCCCTACTGTGACACACTAGGCTGAATAAAACCACGGTACAACTCCTTCAATTCCTTTGGTTCCATGCGATACGGTGCAATCAAAACTAGAGCCATATCTGCGTATGTCTCAATGCAAAACTCTACCTCCCTATCCAGCGATAATCCTGGCAACTATTCTGGAAACACTCATGGAAAATCGTAAATAGTGCGAATATCTTGGGTATGCACTTTCTTCATATTAGGGTTCATAACATAAGCTAGGTATGCTAGACCCCCAGATTCTAACAACTTTCGCACTTCCAAAGCCAAACCAACATTGGTCAAGAGTTTGGCATTCTCTCCCATAACCACTACTTCAAAATCCTCAGCAAGTTTCAATGAAATTCACTTGGTCTCAAAATCAACAACATCCTTACACTCAGACAACAATCCATCCCCAACATTACGTCAAACCCATAAAACGGCAACTCCATCAAATCAGTCTTAAACACATGACCTAGAACCATCAAAGGTCATCTCCTAAACAATCTCCTAGCAACTATTGTCTCACAAAAAGAACTAGTTACATGCATACCAACATTTAACACCTCTATAGGTATATCAAGCAAACATGCATGCTCGCGCAAAATGCATGAATGTGTAGAACCAGAATCTATCAAAGAAAGCAATGTTATAGATTGTAAAGTAAATGTACTTGCAATCATATCAGCGTTATTCTTTCCTACACGATGTGTGAAAACCCTTACGTGTCCACCGTCCTTAGGTTGAACCGCTACGGTATGAGCAACTATCCTCTGACCATCCTTCTTATGCTGAAAATGTCCTCGACCGTGCCCACGACCTTTCTGTGGCACAACAGCAGGTGCAACAGCTTGTCCTTCCCTAGCACATGACGCCTAATGTGATCACATGATCTAAAGCTCCAACATGTACCAAAGGTACCCCAACACTCTCTCACATGACGCCTACCACATCGCATGCACTTGGGTACTTTAGCGTAGGTACTCTGACTTTGCTGACCACGCCCAACATTACTCTCTTCGTGTCTCTGATCCAGATGATACCTCTTATCCCTATGCTTCTTGTATCAATCTCTACCAACATCTGACTCAGCATGCCTCTTCCCAGTTGAAGAACTCCTTGATCGAGAAGACAACCTTAGATTATGTTCGATATTTTTGGCTCGAGAAACTAGGACATCAAACTCCGTATAATCCATAGCCAACATGTAGGTCTTCACCTCCTTAACCTTTCTATAACAAAAACGATCATATCGTTGTCGCTCATCAGGAACCAGCTCAAGAGCATAATGGCTTAACCGAACAAACTAGATCTCATACTCAGACAGTGACATGCTCCTCTGCTTCAAAGCTATGAACTCATTTTTCTCTTCATCTTGATAATGAGATCCCATATACATCTTTCGAAAAGTAACACAGAAGAACTCCCATGTCACATTAGTAGGTGCCACACCCACAATAGCAGTCGTCCACCAACTATAGGTATCACCTTACAATAAAGACACTATGCACCACAGCTTACGGACATTCGTACACTCCATCTGCCCAAGAATCATTTCTGTGCTGGCAAACCACTCCTCAGCTGCTTCTGGAGCCAAACCCCTAAACTCGGTACCTCCTAAGCTACATAAATGCTCTAACAGAAGCCCAATATAAATAGCTACTGTAGACGCTGATGCAGTTACTTGCACTCCAGCTATAGCCACCTGAAAAGCTCCAATTATTGCCTAGATCAACAGTGTCATGTCACCAAAAATAGGTCCTTGCGGTGCCTGAGGCGCACCACCCTCAACTCTAACACCAATAGGAGGAATCAGTAGAAGGGGAGGCAACTCATCAATTTGTCCATCCATAACACTCCCCATATAAGCTCTCGTCTCTCGTCTCGGTCTTATTCACAAAAATATGAGTCTAAAAAATGATAATGAAATAAAACAATACAATTAGACCAGCTTGTAGAAAGAATCCAAGTCGCTCATGTTTAAAACCCAAAAATCATTTAACACTAGCAGTAATAAGGTAATGTATCCCCAATCTAAACACCCCAATATATCATATTTCAAACATAATCTCACAAAATCAAACTCCGTACATACCAAACAATAGGATCATACATCAACAATACATCAAACTACCATAACCCACCTCCCAACAATCATAACCTAGCTCTGATACCACAAATGTAACCCCTTTAACTCGATCTAGTCGCAAGACCAAACTGAGCGAGCTATATTGGGTTTGCCGTGACAAACCCAAAAGAATCACTTAGAAAATGGTCCATTTTTTCATTTTATCTTATCTAAATGCACAATTAGGTCCTAAGGTGATCATGCTAACAACGGTGAAACTTGCAACTCACTCGGGCGTCGAATTGACATCTAATTGCACGAAATAACATTTTAGGGACCAAATAGCAATTTCTGCTAATTAAGAGGACTTACTTGAAATTAAAGTTACATATCCTTAATTAGTCAGGTTTCATGCATACACATTAAATTTTAACTTAAAATAACCATCCAAACTCACTTAATTGTATGATTCAGAAATAATGACTAAACTGCTAAGATTTAAACTACATGGAAGCATATTACTAGAAATAAGGCTGACATACTAGTACGGGACCATTTCGTATCGCAACGGTCGAGTTTAACAAAGGTGTATCGGTACGGTCCTCAAGCGTATCGATACGGGTACTGCATTTTTGAAAATAGGAATTCTAGTGACTAAAGGGTGTATCGATACGATTACCCATATACCGACACTAGGCTTATTTCCTAGCTATGTGTACCGATACGGTTACCAAGTGTATCAGTATGCTTGTGTAATTTTGCCTAGATTGAGCCGAGACAGGTCCCCGCGTACTGATTTCTAAGGACCCGTACCAGTATGGACAGACCTGTAACGCCTTAAAATTGGGCCTAGATGTGGGCCGAATTGGGTAGGTGGTTCAAGAGAACCGATTTAGGCAATTTGAATAGTTTGGGGAAAATAAATTTACAAAATTGATTTTGGGATAAAATAAAATATAGGAAAATGTTTTAAATTACTTAATTAATATTTTAAGTAATTTGGTGAAGTCAATTTGAGGTAATTAAATCTAATTTTAAGACATTTTGGTCTAGTGATTGAATTGAAAGTTTTCAAAACTATTTTTGGTGACTAAATTCAAAAAGGGTCAAAACTTAGAATCTTTAAGGAGCTATTTGCCCAATGTTTTTCAATATATTTCTCTCTTAATTTAGGTTATTTTAAAGTATTTTTAAATGGTTTAATAATTTGATAAATGATGATTTATTAAAACGATATTTAATTTGCCAAAAAACATTTTCTTACGTAACTACTTTTCTCCAAACCTTTTCTCTCAACTTTCTTAGCAACCAAACTAGAATTTCTACTTCAAAATCTCCATGAATCAATCTCCATTGATTTTCTTTTTGATTCTTTATTGATTTCTCTAAATTCCTTTGCAAAATCTCTTTGGATTTCATCAAAGCTTGGCCAATTAGGGGAGAAATCAGCAATTAGAGGTGATTTTCATTTCTCTCCTCTAATTAAAGGTTCATTATTGAAATTCCCAAGTTCTTGATCCTTTGTTGTTGATTTATGTTAAGAAATTATGATTTTAGTATGGATTTATTGGTTAAATTGAGTTTTCTTGGAAAATTGTTGGAAACTGAATTAGATATATTTTGGTGATGAATTTAATTGATTTATATCTCAATTTGGATGTATTTTAATGTTGAAAGAGTTGATGAATCAATGAAATCCTGAAACTATGTGAGTTGCTAGTTTTCTAGGTTGTGTATATTTGATTTTTGGCTTGATCTTGATGTTGTAGTGTTTCTGGAGGTATAATGACGTGTTTAAGGTGTTTTTGGATATTAGTTGATGTTGTTAATGTGTTAGAATCATTGGATGTTGGGTGGGCTTTTTTAGGTAAGGTTTGGTGGTGTTCTTGATGGTTTTAGGAGGGTGTTGAGTGGATTCTTGTGAGGCGATGTTGTGTTTGTTGGTTGCTGGAGGTTTGAGGTACATAGATGTCTTTTAATCCTCTGTTTTTTGATTGGGTAAAGCAGGGGAGTTGAATCCTTTGGCTTTTGAAGAAGGCACGAAAGCTTTGGAAGCTTTATTCGCGCATCGTCAAGCAAGTGTTAGATTGTTGGTGAGTGGAAAAGTATTTTACTTCTGTTAAAAGGTTTGAAATGGAGTTGTGTGAGTTTAGATAAAGTTTTATACACTTATCTAAGCTCGGAAGTAAGTATCGGTTGAGCCTTCTCTCGATTTCGGTTTTGCAAAATGAAATCTCATGCACATGTTGTCGGTTTTAATTATTCACTGTATTATGCATGTTTTGAAAGAGAAAGATGATGCAAATGATCATAGATGATGATTCATGAGAATGACATATGGTTTATGAATGTGTTTTTGATATTGTTAAAATACATGGCTTGATGTATTTCTGTTAGATTGATTTGATGCATATGTAAAACAGTGAGGTAATGTTGTTTATTGAATATATTGGCAAGTGGTTGTGTTTAAAATGATATCAGATATAGTTGGCATGCCATAGGTGTAATGCCCCAGTTTTGGGCCTAGCGTTTTTGAGGCTTGTTAGACGGTCTGGTTGACCAGGTTCGAGATTCGAGTCAGATTTACGAGTAAATATTTTTGTGGAAGATAAAAATATGGAAAATGGCTAAAAATCATATTTTAATATATGAAAAAAATTGGTGAAATCAATTTTGGAAAAAAGGGATTTGGAAGGGTGACATTTTGGTTAGTGACTAAAATGTAATTTTTGAAAACTATTTTTAAAGGTGACTAAATTGTAAATGATCAAATTCTTAGAATCCTTAAGGAGCTATTTTACCAAGTTTTTGCAGGTGGTTTCTCCCTTCAATTAAGACTTTTTAACATGTGTTTTTAAAGGTAATTAAAAAGGTATTTTGTTAATAAAAGTTAGTTATTGGTTTTAAAGAAATTTGACGTAAACTTTTCTCTCCACTTCTATTCTTCCAAACACTCTTGTTTTTATCAAATCTCAGAGGTGATAGATATTTTTACTTGGATTCTTGATTTGTAATTGTTTCTTTACCTTTGATTTACAAAACCTCATTGGAATCTTGTATTTTTTCTAGCTTTAATCAATCAATTGAGGGAGAAATCACACAATAGAGGTAAGGTTCGTTCTTCTCCTCTATTGATGGTTCTTTACTGATATTCCAAAGTATTTGATCCTTGATTTATGATTTATAATATGATTTTATGTATTTACAATGATTAGTTGATTTAATTGGGTTTAATTGACGAAATTGTGGGAAATTCGTATTGGATCTGTTTTCCAGTATTGAGGATTGATTTTAAACATATATTGGATGATTTATAATGTTGATAAGTCATTTTTAACATTGGAATCCCGAAACTCCTTGAATCTTTGATTATTAGGCTATTAGATTTGTGTTTTTGTGGAGTTGTGGTGGCTGTGTAGTTGCTAGAAGTAAAACGATGTTGGGAAAGGGTTTTTAGATGTTAATTGATGGTGTTTCTTGGTTTGAATCGTTATATTATGGCTGGGTTGATTTTTGGAAGTGTTTGAGCATGATTTCGATATGTTTCGAATGGTTTTTGAGTGGGCAGCTTGAGAGTTGGGTTTGAATGCATAATGATGCATTTGCCCTCTTGTTTTATGCGGTTAAAATAGGGGATAGTCAAGGCGACGAAGCTTGACGTTGTTTGTTGCTTGCCGGGAGCTTGATTCACGTTGGTGAGTAAGGTGAGGTGTATCGGTGAGTGAAAACTGGTTTAAATGCCTTTCAAAGGTTTAATAAAGGTTGTTTGGAGTTTAGGGTAAGCGTGAAACACTTACCTAAGCTCGGAAGTAAGTTTCCCTTATTTTGCTCTTGAATATCAGTTTGGATATGAGCATGTTGATTTCATGTTTTGGTGTTAAACATGGTTTGATTTACTTACTGGAAATGCATGATTTTATGTATATATGCAGGGGTTTAAAAGTATAAGAAATGCTAGTAAGCATTGGTTTTCATTCCGGTCGAGAATGGTATATTGCTTTGGCAATATGATTTCCATATGTGGTGATTTTTGTATAATGCATTGTAAAACAGTAAGTAAATGTTTTATAAATGATATATTGGCTATGTGACAAGATGAGAAAACAATTGGATATAGTTGGTATGCCATAAGATTAAGTGCACTATAAAATATGAACAAAAATCGTTCGTGGCCATGGGTCTTTGAGGTATGGCGGTTAACAAGGCCACTCGGACTGTTGGTACATCATTTGCGACATGTGGTTTAACAAGGCAACCCAAATTGATGGAGATCTTGCAGTTTAAGTAGGCAAGGTCGGTACACTTGCAGTTTAACAAGGCAAGGGTGGTAAAACTCGTGGTTTAACTAGGCGAGGTTGTCAAATCTTGCGGTTTAACTAGGCATGGTATGAGAGATCCGTGTATCTGATATATATGGATAGAGGGTAGTCTATCCGGGGTCACTATAAATACCAATATTTGTGAAAGTTCATGTGTTGAACCTATTATAATGTTTTGGGATTTAAGCATGGTTTATGATTTAATGCTTTAAGATTTAAGCATGGTTTATGGTTTAATGCTTTGTGATCTAAGCATGGAATTTGTATATGATGTTGCATAAGGATTGTTATGCATGTCTTGGTTGGAGACAAGGAAAAATGCTTTGGGTTGTTAAGCATGTTTTTGGAACAAGTGGTTTGGTTTTCAAATGGTTTTAATTGCAGCATTGTTTCATGAGCATCCTCACTAAGCATGTGTGCTTGCGCTCTCTTTTTCCTAATGATGTAGAGCATTGAAGTTTAGGGGCTGCAAAGGCAAGGTTTAAAGCGATCCAAGACAAGGACTACTTTGAGTATGAATTCGGTTTATGTTTTCAGTTAATAATGCAATTTGTTCGCCATATTTCGAGGATTCATAATTCTATTTTTCCCATGGTTTTTAAGCATGTGAAGTGCTGGATTTTATGATTGGTTTGATGTAGTTGAACTTGTGTGGATCCTTGCTTATAATGATGCTAGATGAGTGCTTAGGAATGCATCTAGTTAATTTGGAATGGTTGCCATGTTTTGATGATTCAAGCAAGTTTGTTTTGATGCTTTAGATGTGTAAGCATGATGATTATGCCTTAAAAGTGCCTAATATGAGTTTTGGTTGTTTGATAGAATGAGATTGGGAAGCATGCCTATAGAATATCTTGGGGTGTATGAATGCCATGTAATGTTGTTGGTTCTGTGTTTTTTTATTTAGGAATGTCTCCTGGTAATGTTGTATAAGTGTGTTTAGACGGCAATTTGGGACATTACAGGTTCAGACATATCAGTACGGGTGACCCTGTTTCGGTACGGGTAAGCCATTTCAGGCTTAGCCTGTCGTTACGCGGGCAAACATTTCGGTAATAGCCTAGGCAAATTTGGCCAGCATTTTGGTACTCGATAGTGTAGCGGTGTCCCTTTGTTCTTTGTATCGCTAAAAAAATGAGGAGTTTTCGAAGGGTTTGAAAGGGTGTTTGTGATTCTTAAAAATATTTATTCCATGGGGTTTTAAAAGAAACCGCATTTAAAAAAATGGAGTCGCCACCGGCCACTTAGGTAGGTCGGACACCATAAAACCAAAGATTCAAAGATATTGGGTTCGGGAGTCGGTTACGGATGGGGAAGGATTAGCACCCCCATACCGCCCAAAACTGGTACTTTAATAATTACCGCTTTATTAATATTGGATTTCCGGATTAAAGTGACGATTATTTTAAAATTAGGTCATAATTGCGAATAAATTTTAAGGGCCCCGTTATCCGAGAATAAACGCTCAACCACTATCACACGCCTGATACTGGCCCCGTTTACGCTCGGATAAAAGGGCACCGCATTAACAAGTTATAAATCATATGCAATCTTAGTGGCAAAAATATAAAACATGACAGATAATTTAAAGACAGTAAATATTCGCATAACAGAGTACTAATCTAACATAAATAAAATACGTAATTAAAACACACATATACATATCAAGCTTAATAGTAGATAAAAACAAATTGAACATGTCACAATAACAAGGCATGAATAAATACATGTATAGACAAAAACATATATTTCAAGAGGACACACATATTAGAAATAAAACACGTTTCAACATATATAGAACAATATATTATACATAAAAAGAAGACACACTAACACCTTAAAGCCAAGGAAACATGCAATACGTACAAAAATACAAAACATTCTGTTTACGAGTCAACTAGAACATAACATGCTTAATACGAATAACCGAACAAAAATATACATAATCATCGTAAATTTAACACACATATACATGTAAACATAAAAATATAAGGCATATACGAGGGATATATAATAAGGCAAAAGACTACATCAACATATACGATTATAATACGAACATGAATATTTACATGGAAACAGGACTGAAATGAAAAGAAATAAACAGAAAGGCAGAAATTAAAAGGAAGTAAAACTCGATTTAAGGATGTGATTTCAAGCTTAAAGAAACTTAAAAGGACCGGGGCTGTAAAATGCCCATGCGGCACGCTTGAAATGAAATTTTCCAAAATGCGGAAGTTCTTGGGGCGTAATTTGACCATTTGAAAAACTGATTTCATTTAATTAAGGGACGAAAACGGAAGATTTTAAGAACTACGAGGGACCAGGATTGTGAATAAATCAAGGGGCAGACTCAATTAGAAAAGATC
The DNA here is from genome assembly GCA_019671005.1 of Hibiscus mutabilis. Lineage (NCBI taxonomy): Eukaryota > Viridiplantae > Streptophyta > Magnoliopsida > Malvales > Malvaceae > Hibiscus > Hibiscus mutabilis. The sequence continues at coordinate 38,240,336 of CM033734.1, read as the reverse complement.
AGAAACGCGGGAGCCCTTAAGCCCGAATTAACCCATTTTGAAAATATTAAGACGCTATATATCACATTTATCAGATTAAAAATTGACCCTTTCCCCATTTTTTTTCACCCTTAAGAGCGAAGCTCTTATTCTTCTCTAAACCCATAGAGCCAAACCCTGATGAACCCAGAAACCGGCGACTATCCATCGTCCCTTCCGCCGCCGGCCGCCGCTAGCCGGCGCTGGCGAACCAAAAGAAACGCCCCAAAACCAACCTCTCTTTATGCTGAACTCAAACCTGACTTTAGATTTACACTAGGACTCTTCATTTTGCCTAGATCTAAGAAATAAAAGCCGAAACCTTTTCCCCTTTTTTTAAAAAAAATTTTGTAGACCAAGACCAAACAACCTCTCCCCTTTTACCGGTTCACCGTGTTTGGCTTAAGAGCCTTACAGCTTATCACCGGCGGCAAAGAGCTCTTCCAACGAGGGTAAGAACCTAGTTCTTTTCCTCTTTTTTTGTTGCTTATTCCCTTGAAAGATATGCATGCAATAAAAGTAGCAAGAAAAATACCACTGGACTTGCGTTGCCTCTTTTTTTTGTATTTCTGAAAAAAAACTCCTTATAATACACTTTCTGTTGGATCATATATCCTCGTTTTTCTCTGTTTTTGTAGAATATAATACATATTACATCTTGTTCGATTTGGTACTGACACCCTGTATTTCCACTTTTTTTGTGCATCTGAGCATTGTGGTAGATACGGCGGTATGGTGGAAGAGTGGAGAGAGTATGGTGGTGGTGTCCTCTGTCAGATCCATTCACGGCCGTTGGATCAGATCTGATCCAACGGCTATGATTACATGGGGATGAGCGGCCTAGATCGGGCCTTGAGATGAGTGCAGCTACATCTGATCTTGACGCGTGGCAGAGGGGTAATGAACGGTCTCGCGCGTGCGTTGCACGCGCGAGTGGTAGGCGAGCGGTCTGGAGAGTGACATCACTCACGCCAGCTGGATGATCTTGGACTGATCTAGACCGTTGGATCGAGACTTGATCCAACGGCCCAGATGACGGCGGCTGCAATATAAAAGAGACTTATTAGACTTAGTTTTAGGGTTTTTAGTATATTGGGTCAGGCCAATATGGGCCTTGTAACGTTATTTTGGGCCTGTAACATATATTTTTGGGCTTTTGTAATATATTGGATTGGACTGTTAATCAATATTTGGGTTTTATATTATTCAGCTTCTGTCTTAACATAGCCCGATAATACTAAGATTAATAATATTCATAATAATAATTATAACAATAATATCGTATATGTATACACACAAACACACACATACATAACTACATACGGGTACACATACAAAATATCATCCATAACACACGTAATTAAAATAACATACCAACTTGTATATAATGGCTTAATTCACACATACTTAGTATGAATATGTACGTACTGACATATATACTAACAATACACATATAGCACGCATACACCACATATCGTATTATACATGCATTTACACATATCACACATATATTACACACATATTAATAACAAACATGTTCATATGTAAACATACGATAGCCACACTAATCAATTATTATATTAGTATATTAAAATATTAACAGAAACAGATAAAAATGAGTGATTACAGTTGCCCCTCTTTGCTTGTTCTCATGGAATGGGAACAAAGCAAAGATTCATAAGCACTCATTTTTATCCGACTTCCCTGCTCACGACTTCAGAATCACGTGTTCTTCTGGAACTCTTTGTTTTTCCTTAACTGAATCTTCATGCTCGTAAGTTCTTCCTATATAGAGCTTCGTCACCTTCCGATCTTGGAGCTTCAGGCTCTTCCTATATAGAACCCTTCGCTCTGAAGCCTCGAGTTATGAGTCCCTCCTATATAGAACTTTTCACTTCGAGACAGTACAGCTTGGAATCCTTCCTATATAGAACTCTTCACCTTCAACGCTGGTTTCTCCTATATAAAACCTTTTGCGTCGCTGATGGATCCTTCCGACTGGGGCTTAAAATGTAGGCTTCTCCTTTATAATCTTTGTCTTCAGTTTTTCTTCCCTTTTTTTACGAGGCTGTTGCCATTTTTGGACCTACGCTACTAAGGCTGCCGTATCATGCCCAAAGGACTTATTGATGGTCCGAAGGACTTACCATCATGCTCGAAAGACTTACTGATGGCCCGAAAGACCTAACATCATGCCTGAAGGATTTACCGATGACCCGAAGGATTTAACATCTGGGTCTCACGCCGCTATAGCTGCCGTTCTTTCGGGACTCACGCCGCTATGCTGCTGCATCATGCCCGAAGGACTTACTGATGGCCCGAAGGACTTATCACCACGCTCGAAAGACTTATTGGTGGCCCGAAGGACTTATCACCACGCTCAAAAGACTTATTGGTGGCCCGAAGGACTTAACATCGTGCCCGGAGGACTTACCGATGACCCGAAGGATTTAACATCTGGATCTGATGCCGCTATGGCTATTGTTCTTTGGGGACTCACGCCGATATGCTGCCGCATCATGCCCGAAGGACTTACTGATGGTCCGAAAGACTTATCACCACGCTCAAAAGACTTATTGGTGGCCCGAAGGACTTAACATCGTGCCCGAAGGACTTACCGATGACCCGAAGGATTTAACATCTGGATCTGACACCGCTATGGCTATTGTTCTTTGGGGACTCACGCCGATATGTTGCCGCATCATGCCCGAAGGACTTACTGATGGCCCGAAGGACTTATCACCACGCTCAAAAGACTTATTGGTGGCCCGAAGGACTTAACATCGTGCCCGAAGGACTTGCTGATGACCCGAAGGATTTAACATCTGGATCTGACGCCGCTATGGCTATTGTTCTTTGGGGACTCACGCCGATATGCTGCCGCATCATGCCCGAAGGACTTACTGATGGCCCGAAGGACTTATCACCACGCTCAAAAGACTTATTGGTGGCCCGAAGGACTTAACATCGTGCCCGAAGGACTTATCGATGACCCAAAAGATTTAACATCTGGATATCACGCCGCCATGGTTGTGGTTCTTTCGGGACTTTGGTAAATTCTTCGATAATTCTTCAAATACCTGTTTAGGAACAAGCAAAATTGACATGCCCCTATCTATATGATGCACGTAATGTTATGCTTTCTTTCTCCTCTTTTTCTTTTTTCTTGTTTCTTTTTTGTTTATCTTATGTCCTGTAAAGTCATTCTTCGGATTTCTCTATTTCCTTTCCTTTTGCTATGTGCTTCATTTCTGTCAAATTATGTTCAATGAGCACCCGCTCTTGTTCTTTTGCACGAGCACCCGTCTTTCTTCTTCGGGGTCTCTGCCTGCTTCACCAACAAACACTATATCATGCGTGTGCAGAGATTCTTACTATTCTTTACATTCGCATTGCCCATTCGATCGTGCTCGGATACCTTCCAGTTCTTTTGACCCAATATTCTGAGTATTTGTTAATTTCATCATCGGGGTGAGCGAAATGCTTCTTAACCTCAATCTTCTTGTTGCCTCTTGACGGGCACCATTCATCGATCTCTGTGCTTTAATTCTTTGGAGACTCAATGTTTACTTTTTTACCGTCCCCACACTTTGTGAGCTCATTCTTGTCCTATTTCGTCCTTTATTTTTTGAACCAAACAAGGCATCATGGCTGGAATCCGCTTTTTGTTCTTGAGCTGTATGACACCTATACTTCTGTTATCATTTTCATTCTATGCATTGTGAGGTCGTTTCTGGTTAGGGGCTCCAATAATATCTGCAACCTTGTGTTCTGGATCTTACCCCTGAAGTAATACATGGAAATTTTTGTTGCTTTAACTTGTCAATTTGCTGATTGGTGTTCCACTGAAGGGTATCATTTAGATTAACATACAAGATTTTGAAAACACAACATATGATCCCTGAATATCATGTGCAAGAGTGGCTTAGATTCAACCACTTGGTAATTCAAAGATGTGAAGTCTTCCCTGGTGACTCGGTTCATCCTCATGATTACCGCGTTGCTGCAGAGTACTACTCTTTCTCAATTCTCATTATCTACTCCGCCCCCAAAAGGGTTGGCTTGTATAACCACTCGAGCGCAGAAATATTACTCTAGGAATAGAGTTCTGGGTGGTGCGAGTCTTAATTTTCCCTATGATATCGCCTATTTTCTTTCTTTTCTTTTTCCTTTTTTCATCATTTTTCTCTTTCCCCCTTTTTTGTTTTTTGTTTTTTGTTTTTTTTGCTTTTTTCATTATTTGAGGAAATCAATTTGTCACAGTCCTTTGTCTTGAGGACAACGATGGAGCAAACAACACTGCCCCAAGTTACTCGGCATAGTCACGATTTGAAAATATTACCATCACTCATGAAGCTAAGGTTTTTCGAATTGGATGATATATCTCCACCCTATCGCTTCAGCGGAGTGCCCCAAAATTTCCATACTCTTATCCGAACAAGCCTATTACCAGGTTTCGAACATAGGAGTACTTTTTATTATTATTTTCTCCTTCTTTATTTTCATTTCTTTTTTCTTTCTTTTCTTTTTCTCTTCCTTTTATGTTTTATTTCTTCTTTACTACCTAGAAGATTATGCCTAGAGTTTCAATTTCAAGCAACTCTACGTGGTTGACATTTAGAGCTTTTTCGTCCTTGAACATCATCGAAAGAGTAATAATCTCGCTTTGCTGACCAGAGTCCGGCGGGGAAGATCACATATCATCGTTGTCACGACATCTATCTAATGTCACATCTTGCAATTGATATCCAGTGTCCTACAACGGCGAGAAAATATCTATGTGCTTTCAAAAACATTATATGTTAAGCGAAATGTGTTCTTTATTGAAATACAAATCAACAAACATGCCCCATCACAAAAGATCTTTATCACATTGGGGCCACATGTAGTAGAGTTGATTCCTTGTATTACTTCAGGAAGGTATTTTAATGTAGAGACATCTCTGGCTTCTTCAGCAGTATGTAGACTTGCCCCTCATTCTTGGTCTTCCACTGCTTGATCAGCTCTTGTATCAGGGTTCCATCATTGACCAGCTTCTTGATTTCCTCCAATAAAGGTCTACATTTTCTGGTGGGATGCCCCGGTGCCCCCATATGGAATTCGCATGTGCTACTCGAGTCAAAACTATGGGCATACGGATCAGGTGCAATTTTCATCGGCCTAGGAACAAGATAGTGACCCCTACCAGATGAGGCCAAATGTCTGAGATAGATGTTCCAAACACTTCCAAATTTGCGCTCGTCCGAGGAATTTTCCTTGATGACCCCGATTTGTCAGTCTGTCTCCTTCTTTTACGGCCACGCAAACCTTGGAGATGACACTCATTTACCTCTCCATCTTTATCTATCTTATCTTCGATTCGGTCCTTAGACTTAGACCCCAATTTTCCTTCTTTGACTGCGTATTCTATTCTTTCTCCAATCGTCATGAAATATTCGAATCTGTTTCTCGATTTTTCCAACATCACATCGAAGAAAAAAGAGGGAAGCGTTGCATGGAACAAGGGAGTCAACTCTTCTTCTGCTATAGGAGGCTGGACTTGGGTCGCCAAACATCGCCACCTTAATGCATATTCCCTGAAGCTTTCATTTGGCCTCATTTTCTCATTCTGGAGAAACTGGCGACAGGGTGCTAAATCTAAAGCATATTTGTATTGACCCAAGAAGGCATTAGCGAGGTCACCCCATGACCTAACTTGGTTACTGTTCAAACGGTTATACCACACTGCTGTGGGTCCCGTCAGGCTATTATAGAAGTGGTGGATCAATAATTCTTCATTCTTCATGTATCCTTCTATTTTTCTACAGAACATGGTTAAGTGAATCTTCGGGCAGCTGGTTCCGTCATACTGCGCAAATCCGGGAACCTTGAAATCTGGAGGAATGACCAAATCAGGGACTAGGTAGAGTTCCCTCGTATTGAAAACATTTATCTTTCCCTTCCTCTTAAGCTCTTTCTCGATTTTTTCTTCTAGCTGGTCAAGCCTTGACTCTTCAGTTCGTTCCATTTCCCAGCTAATTCTGCCATCGAACCCCAAGTGTTAAATGATGAAGTGCCACACGATGATAAAATTATTAAACAATGCAAAGGACTTGATGCAAATGCAATGCATGAATGCAATAAAGCATCGATTCCGAAAGTGATTTGTCCCTATAGGACATCTTTCATTCAGACCAAAAGGTTTCATTACATCCGGTATTAGGGTTTTATAGATAGCGGTGAGCCCTGGCACCTAATGTCTTGACCTCATTCAACAGTCCTGTCAGCTTTCCTTCGCGGTCCAACGCTGGATCCATATTCTAGCTTATTGGTGCTGCTGCATCGCCTAAATCTGCTACCTGTTGAGCTACTTGCCGGGCTTGAGTCGTAACCATCTTCATGTCCCGGTCTTTCTCCCGTATTGTTTGCTCGTCCTTTTGTAGCTGAACGGTCATTGCCCCAGCACGGATCTCACTGGTACGTAAAGCAGTCTCGCTATCTATTCTTTGAGTGCTGGGTTTTCCATTTGAAAGGTTTGTGATTCATTCCTTTCCTGCTGCAGACTTGATTTCAGGATATCTTCCATGTCCAGACTGCTTTCCAACTCATTTTGGAGAATGTTGCGTTGGCCCTCAGCTTCTTCCAGCTCTTGTGATAATGACCTGACTTTATTCTTACTATTCTTGCATTTCTGCTTCTAGCGTTCTGAACCGTTCTTCAGCTGAATCATACCATTGATCCACTCTTCCGCGGTGTCACCCAGACCGAAACTCTTGAATTCAAAGTGTAGCTTCTGGTACTCGTCTTGTGCATTCTTTAATTTCATGCTCAGATTGCGCCTCTCATGCTCGAGCTGGCCGCGCTTGCGTGCAAGTTCACCTTCTGAGACGCTTTTATTCTTGACTCCTAACTTTATCCCGCTTGAGTGACCCACTTCTGTGTTATCCGAACCTTGGGCTCGGTATTGACCTTCCTTCAACTTTGCCCCTCGGGCAACGGTTGGCTGGCCGAAGAATCGGGGTTGTCCGTCTTCGAAACCCAAAATTCCCATTCTGATAAGATCTCGGACTCTGTCCTTCAGGGCCCTACAATTTTCAGTGTGATGACTCGGATCGCCTATGTGGTAGCTGCACCAGACACGACTGTTGTAATCTTTCGGATAAGGAGGTTTTCTTGGTACAGACTTCATTGGTATGATAAGGTTCCTTTCGACAAGCAACGGAAGTAACTCGGTGTATCTCATGGGTATAGGATAATGTCTTCTGATGTCATTAGATTCTCGAACTTCCCCTGGTTTTGCCTCTGTTCCCTGGGTATCTACCCCAGATATGCTACTTGTCTGCTTCTTGAGATTGATCACAAAGGGATTCAATTTGTCATATTTAACGGTGTTGTCTATTTTGACATTCTGACCATTCTGTTCCACATTCTGCTCCCCGACCGAATCTTTTCTAAGTTCGACATGCTGCTTGCCTTTCATCATGGCATTCATCTGGTCCATCATCTCAGACATCTGCTTCTTTAGTTCTTGTATTGTATCTTGTTCGTCACCAGAATTGACACTGCTTACTGAATCTGTTCTAGTGTCCTTGAATGGTTCTTCTTCGGCTGTCCCTGGCCTAGTCTTGGGATGGAGCTCTAGAATTGGACCCCCTTCCTTCAGGTCAAAGAACCTTTGGTCCATCATGAACAATCTTCTATTATGGGAGAAATCACTTGGGAATCAATGCCCTGTGTAATGCGAATGCAATGGTATGCAAAAACAAAGCAAAAAGAAAACAAGTTAGTACCGGACAAAAATGATAAGTACGTAATAAAAGGGCAAATTAAATGCGATAAGCAAACAAGGCAATCCTATTTACATTCCATCTAAGACACCTAAGTTATCCGCATGGCTCTAACAGGGTGGGTTTCTATGTGTTCTCTATATGCAGTTTTGGTTCTAGGAGGTACCCAAATTGTCCTTGCTGTCCTCTACTAAGAGTAGCAAGGCCCCCGATCATCACCCATTATAGGCTCTTTTCAACCGGGTTCAATTCAGGGGGACCCATTCGCTTATGCCTGCACGAAGGAACGATATCCTTACGAAAGCATAAGGTACTCGAGCCCCGAAGGTACTTGCTAGGCCCATACGGGAGAACGATATCTCCACGAGAGCATTAGCGTTTTCCCCTCACTTAACAAAAATGGGTTTATATGCCATATTTTAAATGCGTTAAAATAAACGCGCAATTATAACCGAATGTTACTTTAATAGTCACTTTAATCCGGAATTTCCAATATTAGTAAAACGGTAAATACTTAAAAAGCTTGACTCTCATTTGTTTTTTTTTTAAAAAAACAAAAACGTCCCCAGCGGAGTCGCCATCTGTAGCGATGTCCCTTTGTTCTTTGTATCGCTAAAAAATGAGGAGTTTTCGAAGGGTTTGAAAGGGTGTTTGTGATTCTTAAAAATATTTATTCCATGGGGTTTTAAAAGAAACCGCATTTAAAAAAATGGAGTCGCCACCGACCACTTAGGTAGGCCGGACACCATAAAACCAGAGATTCAAAGATATTGGGTTCGGGAGTCGGTTACGGATGGGGAAGGATTAGCACCCCCACACCGCCCAAAACTGGTAATTTAATAATTACCGCTTTATTAATATTGGATTTTCCGGATTAAAGTGACGATTATTTTAAAATTCGGTCATAATTGCGAATAAATTTTAAGGGCCCCGTTATCCGAGAATAAACGCCCAACCACTATCACTACGCCTGATACTGGCCCCGTTTACGCTCGGATAAAAGGGCACCACATTAACAAGTTATAAATCATATGCAATCTTAGTGGCAAAAATATAAAACATGGCAGATAATTTAAAGACAGTAAATATTCGCATAACAGAGAACTAATCTAACATAAATAAAATACGTAATTAAAACACACATATATGTATCAAGCTTAATAGTAGATAAAAACAAATTGAACATGTCACAATAACAAGGCATGAATAAATACATGTATAGACAAAAACATATATTTCAAGAGGACACACATATTAGAAATAAAACACGTTTCAACATATATAGAACAATATATTATACATAAAAAGAAGACACACTAACACCCTAAAGCCAAGGAAACATGCAATACGTACAAAAATACAAAACATGCTGTTTACGAGTCAACTAGAACATAACATGCTTAATACGAATAACCGAACAAAAAGATACATAATCATCGTAAATTTAACACACATATACATGTAAACATAAAAATATAAGGCATATACGAGGGATATATAATAAGGCAAAAGACTACATCAACATATACGATTATAATACGAAAATGAATATTTACATGGAAACAAGACTGAAATGAAAAGAAATAAACAGAAAGGCAGAAATTAAAAGGAAGTAAAACTCGATTTAAGGATGTGATTTCAAGATTAAAGAAACTTAAAAGGACCGGGGCTGTAAAATGCCCATGCGCACGCTTGAAATGAAATTTTCCAAAACGCGGAAGTCATTGGGGCGTAATTTGACCATTTGAAAAACTGATTTCATTTAATTAAGGGACGAAAACGGAAGATTTTAAGAACTACGAGGGACCAGGATTGTGAATAAACCAAGGGGCAGACTCGATTAGAAAAGATCAGAAACGCGGGAGCCCTTAAGCCCGAATTAACCCATTTTGAAAATATTAAGACGCTATATATCACATTTATCAGATTAAAAATTGACCCTTTCCCTATTTTTTCACCCTTAAGAGCGAAGCTCTTATTCTTCTCTAAACCCATAGAGCCGAACCCTGATGAACCCAGAAACCGGCGGCTATTCGCCGTCCCTTCCGCCGTCGGCCGCCGCTAGCCGGCGCTGGCGAACCAAAAGAAACGCCCCAAAACCAACCTCTCTTTATGCTGAACTCAAATCTGACTTTAGATTTACACTAGGACTCACCATTTTGCCTAGATCTAAGAAATAAAAGCCGAAACCTTTTCCTTTTTTTTTAAAAAAAATTTGTAGACCAAGACCAAACAACCTCTCCCCTTTTACCGGTTCACCGTGTTTGGCTTAAGAGCCTTACAGCTTATCACCGGCTGCAAGGAGCTCTTCCAACGAGGGTAAGAACCTAGTTCTTTTCCTCTTTTTTTGTTGCTTATTCCCTTGAAAGATATGCATGCAATAAAAGTAGCAAGAAAAATACCACTGGACTTTCGTTGCCTCTTTTTTTTGTATTTTTGAAAAAAACTCCTTACAATACACTTTCTGTTGGATCATATATCCTCGTTTTTTCTCTGTTTTTGTAGAATATAATACATATTACATCTTGTTCGATTTGGTACTAACACCCTGTATTTCCACTTTTTTTGTGCATCTGAGCATGGTGGTAGGTACGGCGGTACGGTGGAAGAGTGGAGAGAGTATGGTGGTGGTGTCCTCTTTCAGATCCATTCACGGCCGTTGGATCAGATCTGATCCAACGGCTATGATTACATGGGGGATGAGCGGCCTAGATCGGGCCTTGAGATGAGTGCAGCTACATCTGATCTTGACGCGTGGCAGAGGGGTAATGAACGGTCTCGCGCGTGCGTTTCCTTTGAAAATTCACCCGCTGCAAGTATGTTCACTTAGGATTAATAATTTGCATCTAGACAAGATAAAAGAAAAAAATGGACCATTTTTTGAAATCTTTCACCGGTTTGCTTCGGTAAACCTAATATAGTCCTCTCGGTTCGGTCAGGCGTCTAGGCTGGGTCGAAGGGGTTACATTTGTTGGTATTAGATCCAGGTTTCAAAAGGTTGGGATTTTGTCTTTTTGTTAAAGGATGTTGTTTGAATTGCACGGTGATTGTGTATACGTATAGTGATTGTTTAATATTATGTTGGGGTATGAATTGGGAACACATTGCTTATTACCGAAGTTTTAAAATGTTTTATAAGGTTTTCTTGGATCCTTTGCCTAATGCTAGCCAAACTTTAATGTGTTTTGATGCTTTAGTTAGCATAGCTCGACGTGAGATGCGTTCGATGGCTATTAATGCCAGAGTTGGGCAAAATAACGTTGAGCATGGGAATCACCCTAATGTTTTACCTTCGCATCCTCCGTTGGTTCCTCTTGTTGATATTGGGGCGGGTGGTGTACCCTAGGCTCCTCATATGCCATTTTTTTGGTGATTTGACTCCGTTAATCCAAGCGATGACGGGAGCGTTTCAAGTAGCGGTGGCTGGAGTGCAAATGCAAGCACCGACACCTACTATGGTGGCTAATCAAGGTTTACCCTTGGAGCGTCTACGAAGTTTGGGAGGTGAGGAATTTCAGAGTTTAAGTCCTGAGGCAGCCGAAGGATGGCTGGAAAAGACAATCTGTATTCTAAACAAAATAGGTTGTAATGAGGAACACAAGTTGGGTTGCACTGTTGCAGGGTGATGCCTATCATTGATGGGTGACCACAGTTACGGGTGTTCCCGAGGCGGATGTGACTTGGGAGTTCTTTCGAAGAGCTTTTAAGAGAAAATATCTTGGTGCACAGTATTTGGATGCGAAGAAGCGTGAGTTTATGTCGCTGTCGCAGGGTGGCATATCTATTATCGAGTATGAGGTGAAGTTCATTCGCCTAAGTCAGTATGGCCCGAAGTTGGTTCCCGATGATCAACAGAGATGTGATAGGTTTTGCTAGGGTCTTGTGAAGGACATTAAGACGTATCTCCTAGCTGCGGGTTACACGGATTTTGATGTGTTGGTCAACCGTGCCAAGGATATTGAGCATTCTCTGGGTACATCAGTTCAGGCTATGAGTGCAAGCATGGGTAAGAGAGTGGCCGACTCTAGCTATTCTGAGAGGCAAAATAGGAGGTTTCAGGACAAGAGGCATAAGCCGAATCATAGGCGTGGTGGCGGTGTTGGCCAGGGTGTCTAAGGAGCTCGTGTTATAGAGGAGTGTGAGCGATGTGGTAGCCGATTTCACTTTGCCTCGCTTGCTACCGCGAAACAAGCTCCCAGCAAGCCACAAACCACCTAAAGATGCTACGCCTTGATTATCCCCTATTTTGGCCACACAAAACTAGAGGAAACATGCATTAAAATGCATCCAACTCTCTGTTCCAAACCGAAATCCCGCAGCTCTCAAGATGCCCACTCATAACTCATCCAAAATTTACCGAAATCAACCTCAAACACTTCTCAATCTTAACCCAGCCATAATATAACGATTCAATACATCAAACTTCATCAAATAACATCTAAAACCCCTTTTACTTCTAGCAATGAATAAACCCCAAAAACAACCCCAAAGCATATATAAAGAGTCACAGGATTCCATTATTAAAAACAACTTATCCACAATATAACACATCCAAAATAAGATTGAAATTAATCCTTAACACTGGAAAAACAGATCCACTTCGAAAATCACATGATTCAATCAATTAACCCTCAATTAAGCAAAATTCCATAATTAATCAATTAAAATGCATTAGAAAATGTATATAAAGAGTCAAGAACTTGAGAATTTCAGTAAAAAACCTTTCATTAGAGGAGAAGAACGAAACTTACCTCCAATGAGTGAGTTTCCCCTTAATTGGATGTTTTCCTCTTGAAAAACAATAAGATTCAATAAGATTTTTGAGAAAACAAGTTAAAGAACCATTTAGAAAATCAAAGGGTTAAGAAACAAGATCATTACCTTGAATCTTTGATAGGAAAGTGAATGTTTGGCTGAGAGTATTTTGAGAGAAAATATAAGAGAAGAAAAGTTACGTCAAATTGTGTTTTAGAAAGATAACTACCTTTTAGCTAAATCCCTTTTAATTCTTCTAATTAAAACCCTTTTAAAAACAATCCTAATTAAGAGAAAACTCAGATTAGACCAAATGGTAAAATAGCACCTTAAAGATTCAAAGTTTTGACTCTTTACAAAACAGTCACATTTTAAAACAGTTTTCAAAAGTTGCAATTTGGTCAATAACCAAAATGTCATCCTTCCCAAAGCTTATTTTCCAAAATTGCTTTCACCAATATTTTTAATGTATTAAAATAGGATTTTTAAATATTTTTCCATATTTTTATCTATCAGAAAAATATCTACTCCCGAATCTGACTCGAATCTCTAACCTGGTCCACCAGACCGTTTAACTAACCTTAAAATTGCTAGGCCCAAAACCGGGGCGTTACAGGATCAGAATACTCAAGAAGAGTTTTTTCAGGCAAAGGGACTAAAGAGATGTTTCAAAGTCGGGTTTTGTAGGACCAGTTTCTTCTTTTCCAGGGTCCATTAGGACTAGTTTTGAAAAGCCAGACTCTAAAAGAGAAACTGTAACACCCCAAAAATATCCCCAATTAAAAAACCCTAATTTTTAATGCCCTAAATTAAAAACCCTAAAAATTGGGAATTTACAAATGAAATCCTAATTAAGAAATTTAGGAATTAATTGATTTTTAAAAAAAATTAGTGACCTTTTTATAAAGAAATTGATATTAGGTACCTACTTTGCGAATCCTATAAAAGAACAAGGACTTACCTTGTAATTTATCCAAAGATTTGTATAAATAGGTTACGTTCAACTTATTTTTTCACCTCTGCAGCCGCACTTTCTCCTTTCTCTCTCTCAAACTGTTCGAAACACATCATGTTTGTTTTTTCTTTCTTTTTTATTACTTAATTCGATCAAACCCTGGTGAGTCTCTAGCATCGCACAACTATAACTAACTATTATTTTTCCTCTGTCTCGTGGTTGACATCGACTTTGAAGAAGACGAATTACCACCCCCTTCGCCTATCCGATCTGACCGTGCACGTACCACGAGAACTACACGTGAGTATTCTTTTAGTTTAGTATTAGTATTTTTATCTTGGTGGCATAGTGATAGATTTTTAATGTAAAGTTTGATATCGTAGGTTCCGATTCAGCTAGGCCCGGTGCTATATCTGAACGTGAGAGGCGTTCTTCGCGGCATTAGAGCTATTGCTGCTTGAGGTGTGTTTTCTTCCAGTGCTACAAATAATGATTTTTATATGGTTTTATACCTTGATTGATTATGATCTGCATTATGGCTTGTATGGTTGACATCATATGCATACAATTTTAGAATGTGTTTTAATTATGATTTATAAAATATTTAATTTACGAAATATTGGATTTACGGAATTATGGACTATGATTTATGGATTTACAATGTATATTTATGGAATATCAGATTTATGGAATTGTGTTTATGAAATTTGAGTTTTAAACATCATACATGTATGAGCATGGGTTGGGATTTGTACGGAGGAAGTTCGTGGTTTCACCCTTTGGGCTGAATTCCACTTCAGATGGCGGACGTAGCGAGGATATTATGGGAACCTTCCTCATCTTTGGCAGATGTAGTTGGGTGCATTGCATTTCGCTTGTAATATTGTACCATCTGTTTTATGTTTTAAAGAATTTTAAGAAAATATTACTATGTTTTATTATTATGGTTTTCTTTGCACTTTAGAAATACACTAAGCTCTTTAGCTTACTCCCCCATAGTTTCTTCTTACATATATATGTGGACTTTAGGCGACGCAATACTTGGAGGATCTCACCTTTTATCTGGTTATTTTATTATTGAGCACGAAACTATTTTTAGTTATTCAGATCATTATTTATTATTTTGATACATTGATGTAATTTTAAACTTTGAGACTATTTATGTTTTGGGATTATTTTTAGCATTCATTTACTATGTTTTTTATTTATTATTCATATATTTTTATTATATATTCAGATATTGATTATGACATTTGCAAAATTATTTATTATAAGATATTTATTAAATTATCATTATATGTATTCTTTCTAAATTAAAGTATAATATTTAAAATTTGTTTTCTTGAGGGAAAAGTTTTCAAACGCGACTTTCGAGATTCGACATATTTCTTCTGGGTCGAATTTAGGGGGGTTACATAAAGAATTTTTCAAAGCAGGGGAGCATTGAGGGATGCATTTAATCAAGTGATCCAGTGAAAGCCAGGCTCGCTTTGGGCATATAAAGCCTTTTGGTCTCAAGCGAAAGCTATAGGATATGAAATAGCTCTAGCTAAAGAGAGATGGTCGAAAAGAGTCAACCTTACTTAGGATTTTATTTTTGACAACACGTGGGATAAATACGCGAATGACCAACTGAGCCAGCTAACTCGAGGTATAAGTTACTCAATAGAAAGGAGAGAAACTGCAAGTGTCGACCTAAGGGGGAGTAAAGGGAGCATACGGTTCACCAAGAAAAAATGGGATAATTCAAAAAGAAAGGCCTAAAAACCCATCAAGAGTGGGTTAGGTTTGTAAAGTAAGCGAAGGGATATAAATGTGCATTTTAACTGGCTATAAAGGATATGGTTTGCTAATCCTAGGTCCGGAGGGAGAGTGAACTACTAGTGATCCAAAGCTCTTTCTAAACCACGCGAACGAGATCAAATTAAGGCGTTGCAGGAGTTATTCAAAGCTGGGCGGCGAACGAAGGTAAAATAAAACTAGGGTTCTTTGGGGGAAAACAAAACTAGGGTCCGAATAGAGTTCAAAGTCGGGGTCCATAACGTAAGGACTAGGAGTTAACTCTGTAGCCAAAGGTCCGATAACTTTTTTAGGCAGAGAAAGATACAAAGTAGAGCTATTCCCGTAGGTGAAGAACGGATTCAACAAACACATACGAGGAACGACAAAATGAAAAAAATGTCACACTATCCTATACATTCGCCAAGAAAGCTTCAGGCGAATATAGGTTCAGTGAAAGAGAATAATGATTGAGGATGAAGAATGCGAGAGGTTTTTAAAAAGACAGAGATGGGTACATAAGAGGAAGATTTGGGAGTGTGAACAACTGGCATCGAAGAAGTTTACCAACTGCGAATAATCAGCCAACTAAAGGCCAAAATACACCATATGGAGTGGGTGGGGGATATAATTCCATTTTCACTGGCTAAAAACCAATCTAATTATCCCTCTGAATGAAATATTGAATTTGATGGAACGAAAGAGGTGGAATCTTTCCCTTTAGCCAACACACCTATCATTTTTGTGTTCCATTCCCCATATCGGGATCCGTAATCAAAACATGTAGTATTTGATTCCTTTGTTAATACGAAGTAGACGAAGGCGACTTTCTTGGTAGATAGAGGGACAGAGTTGAAACTAAAACTAGAAACCCTGGATCTGTAGGAGGGTCTGTCAAGAGACTAGGTATCGAAAGATAGTTGAACTGCTAGAAAGCGAAGGCTATGATTTGGTTTGTGTTCAGACAGAGCTAAAGAAGAATAAATCATAGAAAAACGTAAAGAACCAAGAAAAATGTAATCAATTTATTCAGGAAACTGCTCCGATTTAGTTTGTGGTCTGTACGAGTAAAGGTTGTTTGAGGAAAGCAAGTTGTGGTTTGAAAGCTTGAGCGACAGGGAAAGTGAAGGCATAGAAGGTAAACTATGAACTTACAAGGAACTGAAAGTGACTATAACGATAGATGTACTTCATGATGCATTAGGAAAGGTTAAAACCACCCCTCTTGCTAAAGCACGAGGTCTTTCATTCTAGAGGCCTAATTCGAAGGGTTGTTGCCCTATCATGTTAAACTATTTTTTTGGGAATCCCCTTAAACAATTCAAGAGCTCTATCTTAGTTTAAGGGATTGGGGTTTAGTATGATTGAAAGAAAACTCGATTTCTATAGACGTTATGAAATATCTCCCATCAGGGTCAGAAAACGGCTTAAGAGGATGAGGATGCCTTTTCTCTTTCTTTTCAGTTGAGACCGTCGGACCTTTCATGAACATTATAGCAAGCACCCCAATAATCACAAAGTGAGAGGAGATATCTCGATGATAGCCGACTAATGCAGTTAGGCCTCCGTAAGATGTAGCTCGTGTTCTAAGCTGATAAAAAATAATAATTCAAATACATTTTTCGTTGAGCAAGATAAAGCAAGTATTCATTGAGTGTGAGTTAAGGCTGTGTGGAGTAAAAAGGCTCAAAATAGATAATTAAGGAATGCCAAGTTTGTCCCCATGGTTTATCAAACTGCTATCCTCTTTAGCCTTGATTTGTTACCTAGGATTTAGCTTCCAAAAAGCCTTTAAGGAATCGTACCTTAGAGACAGACACGCAGCTAACTATGAGCAGCACGGGCTGTGAACGAGACTTTATCTGATAATCTATTTATTGTTTATTCCTTTACTCTATCCACTTTTTTGCTTCCATCTCACATTCCTAGTAGTGTATCGCTAAATCTTCGCAATCTAGATTTGTTTGAAAAGGAGGCAAAGAATGTTGAGAAAGCGTAAGAGAAAGAGTGGAATAACAATATGCGTAGTTTGTTCTAACTCGAGAGCTCATCATCATCTAGATACGTTTTCTCAGAATTTTTTTTTGTAAAAGAATAGAAGAGAACTTCTTAGGTAATAAAGAAGAATAAGTGAAAGTACATATAAGAATCAATCAGATACAATTTACCAGATCTTTATCTTAGTTCGAGATAACTGGTGGCTAAACCCTTGTGGACTTATGTAAATAAATTTTCCATAAATAAACTAAGCTTTAAGGTAAGATTACACTTAAAGACTAATTAAGGCAAGCAACTTTTCTTGATGCAAATTTATTGTTCCTGACACAAGGTGTTCTACCACGAGGTTTTGTACATAATGGTGTCATAACCTTTTCTATCTTGGGGTGATCTAAAAAGTAAGCCACCTTCCCCTGCGGAAGCTGAGCTTTTTGGTTGGCTAAGCTTACTAATAATGATTCTGACCGGTGAAAGGTAAGGCTTATAAGGTTAGGAGTCTTTTTAACTAAAGGAATTGCGTATGTGAACATGAGTCTTGATTCAACATTATACAAAATAGGCTATTATCCCAGGTTAGTCCCCTAAGTTTGCTCTGAAGAACCTATTCGATAGAAAAGGTGCATTCCCATCTGAAACAAGAGATTATTTTCTTTCGGTCCGAAAACATATTTTCTGAAGCTAGCCGAAGACAAAGAAAGAGATAGCGATACTCCATCGGTTGCTTAATCAAATAATAAGGAATATTAAACAGAAAGACCCCAATCCCCATACAAATCAGCAGACGCTGACCCAAGGGATCCCTTTTTCTCGAACCAAAAGCTCTAGTTCTCTTTCTCAAGAATCTTAAGCCAATAGGGCTTTGGCTTGGCTCGATTAACATTCAAAACTAGGCCCTATAAATCAGTCTAATTGGAAAAGAGGGCTAAGCTCACAGCTCGCCTATCGGTTACTTCGGGCAATCTTCTCACCTTGGTCAAGTTGATCGCACTAGCCAGCTTGTATTAGATTTGGCAATAGAATTAGTCTGAGTTAAGAGCTAAAACTTCCTCTTATAGTCTTATTATTCCACTATTCCCATGCAATCAGTTTACGGCGGTGTGAGAGTTAGAAAAGAAAGTTAACTTTACTTCATGCAAAAGCCATGCTCTCTTTCCTCTTTTTTTTAGAAAAACGATCTTTCTGGTCTTTTTCATCTCGTACCATACCTGTTGAAAGTTCCTTACATTAGACTCCACCTTCTAGTGTTGACAAGGGCTTTTGGAATAGTGAATCTAATAGGAAAGATATCCATAATCAGAATGAATAAAGGTAATCCTTGAATAGATAGACAGAAAGATCTGCTTTGAGAGAAAGTATGCCCATCTAGCTCCTCAATAGCATCCGATTACGGAACACCTTCACAATTCGACGGCACACTGAGGGATGACTAATATAAAGGTTGAATGCTTAGGTTGTGCACGTGATGTGTGGCATTTTTTCCTCTCATTCCTGCCTTTGTAATACCAGCGCATCTTGTGCCAAGTTGTGCTCCGCCTCTTCCCCTCTATTAGAAGATTACCTTGTGTGGAAGGTTGACTCTTTAATTCAGTCAATAGGAGGAATCCACTTATCTAAGGTTCTTTGTATGGTACTATAAACTCTCTTTCTTACGCAAGACAGAAAGTATAACTACCGAAGCTCTTTCAACTTGTCTTGTCTTTGGATAAGTATTGCGGTTAAGTCAGTTAACAAGATAAGATTTAGAAAATTGAAATAAGAACTGTCAAGTGATTCTTGAATGCTTCTACTTTTGTAGATGGAGTCCAGTACGCTACTATATATATTGAAAATTCCCAAGACAATATAGGGAGTACCCATCTTATTTGATATGTAACTAGATCATCAAACTCTTTCTCGCTATAACCAGTCGATTCTCAAGGACAAAAGGTATAGTATCATATTTTAACAGATAGACGAAAGCTAGGTCTCTACTCCTTCACGAGGAAAAAAGGCCTTGTTATCATCTAGATCGACGTAAAAAAAGTAAGTTGTAGAGTCCAACTAAGACTTCCATGAATAGTCTCATTCATGTTGATTGAGGAGTTTCTTACTGACCGCTAAACCTTCTCTACTTTTGAAGATAGACTGGAAAGCAAGCTTAGAGAATAGCTAAGCAAAGGTCAAAGACTCCCCTTTTTTAGGAACTTAGACTACCTATGTGCTGGTAAACCCCACTTAGACTGAGATTCACCAGTTCGATCATTTAGTTTATACCTTAAGTCCTATATCATTTAGGAAAGGATCAATTCCTTCTCTAACTTCTACTTGGCCTCATAAAGATTTGTCATTTGAGTTAGCTTCTTTCGCTCCTTCACCCTCGACTGCATTCCAAGAACCCTTGATTGCATTCCAAGAAATGCCATTCCCATCCGCTAAACCTGCTCCTTCTAAGAATGGTTTTACCCTGCTCCTCAATCTTATTATGTTTTTGATCATGCTTTAGATTCTCTTTCAGTTGTGGAAACAAGCCCCTACTCTTATCGGTTGAGTAGCCCAAGCTCCTTAAGAGCGTATTGTCCTCTCTTCTATGAAAGAAAGAGGTTGATGCACCCAGCTACCAGATGTAAAGCTATTTTTGTCCCACCTTTCCTTACTGACTTTCCTAGTTTAGATAGCGCATTGAGAATCATGTCAAAATACACTAAGACCTGGGCCTAGGTTCTCTTTAATCAAGAAAGGGTAGCTTTAAACAACCTGGTTCCAAACACACTAAACAAGCAAGTGACTTCCCTTCCTTAGCGTACCCTTCATTAAGGCATTCTTCCTTCTTGCTTATATGTTATAGCTCTAAGCCCCAATTTCTTGGTGAAACTGAAAAACATAACAACAATGTCTCCTAGCTGTAAAAGACTAGCTCCTAACTAAAAATTTCTCTTGATCACTCTCTAACAGAAAGCCATTTTCTTTTTCACAAAAGGTCAACTTGGACTTCTTTCCAAAGAAGAGATTTGGACTACATAGACCTAAGCAACCCACCGACAAGGGCAACCTTTCACTGTTGGAAACTTTGATTTAGATTGGTAGGATTCTGTCTAATCTTTACTAATTTAGAAATTGCACTCAATCAACATAGTTTCCACTCATTCCTTCTCGACCGCCTCTTTTCTAGTCACTTTTGATCAAAATTTTCTTGTGATTTTCTGTTCTTTTATGAGAAATGGTTTGCTTCGTTTGAGCCATCGTCGCTTAATTCATGTAGGGGGACTGAGGCATTTCCCCTACAACTCCTTTTAAAAAAGAGAACCAGAAGAACAACACTAAACTCAAAGCTAATGAAGGAGATCTGCAACTTGAACAAGGTACACGGGATCTTTCCCTACTACTGCTTGTTTACATAAAAGATGAGTTAAGAGTAGCAAGAATAGAGGAATTAGAAGAATCAAACTTTTTTCTTTTTATTATACAATTTCTAACCACACTCAAGAGATTCAATGGGAGCATTCACTCTCCCTCGATCATAGAAAAAAAGAGTAAGCAACTAAAGACGTAAGCCTTTTTCCTTTTGTCTGGGTACATAGAATGGCCTAAGACTGAAACTCTTATTGTCACAGCAACTGACCCAGCCCATCTGTCCATAAAAGATGAGTAACTCGCTAAGCGAGAATAAAGCCTATCCATGCCAGAGAGAAGACTAGCTTCATCCCCGTCCAATCTGAAATAAGATAGCTAGATCGAGCTGACCTACCTTCTTTCGGTCTTGATCAGAGGAAAAGAATAAGTGACACCGGATAATAGTCTATAGATATTAGGTTAACAGGAAGGCAAAAGGCAAATGAATAAATCTACTTGTTCAGTCGGCTTGCAACAGCGAATACGCGTTTAAAAGCTTTTCCTTGCTAAAGGAGATCAAAGCATTACTTTTCGGTCTTGGTCTTGTACTCTTTCTTAGTCAAGTCAGGTTATTCGCTCTTTCTATCAAATCGTTATAAGGATCAAAGACAATCTGAATTGTTCTGGGGCTAGAACTTATAGTTTCGTTTCTGTGCTCTAGGGCTTTCTTTGAATTCTAAGAGCAAGAGTTCTCATGAAATTAGGAAAGGTCGTCGATCACTTCTTTATATGCAACATCTTGATTGATTGATTCCCATTTGCTTTGCTTGTTGAACTGTGCGCTTGTATCTTTTGTTTAACCTATACTCGAGGGCAAGTCGCTCTAAAGGTAGACTCAGTGAAAGCTGTTAGGGCATAGGTGATTGCTTATATGAAATATTCCGCTTCTTTTGTCTCTTTTGTTTGAGAGTCAAAGTTACGGTGATGATTGATCAATTAACTTAGTTAGGGCTGGGCATGTTCGGTAAGCTTTTCCCTTCCCTGCTTTTCGAGTGCCATGATGATACTATATAGAAAGGGCTTTCGGTAGTTTAACTCTTAAGCTAAGTGCGGGAATCAAGTCTAGTTCAAGGGAAAAGAACTAGGTCTTTGTGTCAGTTGAAGAACCGATCCTTTAATACCTTGGAGGCTTTTTATTCCCTCACATGCTCCTATTAGTCGCTTTTAAATAAACAATCCATATGAAAGCTGTCAGTTGATAGGCTCAAAAGGCAATTAAGAAGTCAATCTTTCATTTCTTTCTGTTGGGCCCTTATAAATCCTTTTTCCTCAGCAGAATATGGATTATGAACCATATGTTTGGTTAAACGTGGTTTTCTCGGTAATAATATTGATGTCTAAAAAGGTATATTTATTTGTCTTTGACAGGCTGAGCTTAATGGCTTTCTCTGCTATAGATAGATAGAGAAATCACCATTCTACACCAATATCATTGATGAAGATGAGATTGAATGAGGTAGTCTATCTTCTTACCATACACATTTCTTTTGAGTTAGGTCTTAGCCTTAGAGGACTAAGATAAGTGTTGGCACGTACGAAGTCCCTAGTTCTTTAAGAAACCTAATAGCAATATGGTGAGTAGGAAACTCAAAGCTCACACTTTTCCTAGGGACCTAAACCATGCCATCTGATGGATTAGCCCTAAAAGCTTCAACAAGTTAGGCCAACGGTGAAGACTCTCTAATCAAAGATCAATGAGCCAATCTCTTCATTACACTAATCGGTTGAGTTAATTGATTAGCCTGAATAGAAGATCATGTCTTAGTAAGAAAAATCATTATGCTTGACGAGGATTTCTTCCCTTATCTGACTGGTGGTTCTAACCTGATATCTATCATTGAGTCAGGACTATAGTGAACCCGCTTGCACAAAGGCTTCTCTAATGACTGTGCTCGTTGGGGCATTAAGCCTAAGGTCAATATGGCCCTTGCCGATGGCTCCCCCTTTGTCTTTCTTTTGGCATGACTGTTTTTCTATCAATATCTGGTTATCATGAAGAGAATGCTGTAGTGGAATAGGCGAGTCTTATTCTCATATATTTCCCTCATCATGTTCCTAGTTTCTAAGCTACTGGTGAATCTAGCTTTGATGGATTCCTAATCTCATACATCAGGGTCGAAATGAAAGAAGACAAGATAGACTTTAATAACTCAACTTGATTTGTTGATTCCTTCTTTCTTTGGTTGCTTGATTCTTGAAGACAAGCATACAGACAGTGATAAAGTAACACAGATCCATTTTGGCTTTCATTTCATTTTCTGCTAGTGTGGTTGCACTTGGGTTAGGAACCTTTCTTTCGTCCCTGCCACCATTCCCTAAATGAGTGAATGGCGAGTTCACTTTGGAA
This sequence comes from Hibiscus mutabilis, assembly GCA_019671005.1. Taxonomy (NCBI): domain Eukaryota; kingdom Viridiplantae; phylum Streptophyta; class Magnoliopsida; order Malvales; family Malvaceae; genus Hibiscus; species Hibiscus mutabilis. The sequence goes on along the minus strand of CM033734.1, from coordinate 38,217,349 downwards.
CCTATGCTTGAGTTGATTCCGTATTTTACTTTTTGGCCTTGGGGTTGGTTATTCCCCTTCTACCGACGCCTTTATGCTCCTTCTCTCTCGTGGTCGAGTGGTTTGGAGCTTCTTTTCTGCCTGAGTCTATTGGGAAAGTAGTCAAACTTAGGACTTGATAGATTAGTAATCGATATAACTCTATCTCCTTGCCAATTAAGCTTCTCCTCTTTGTCACCTTTCGTTAAAACAGCGTGAGACTCATCTTCTTTCTTTTTTTACTCGAGGAGCAAAATTCTTTCTTTTAATATCACTACCATCTCACGAATTGAATTTGAACCAATAGCAAGCTACTTGCCCATTATTATCTCGTGATTGGGTCTGTCGTCCTCCTCATTATATTCCTCCTAAAAGAAATAGAAAAATTAAGCATGCTATTAGAGCTCGATTATGGGAAAATTTGCTATGTAGAGTCTGATCATGATGTTAGATTTGAATTTTTGACATGCCGAATTTAATGATGCATGGGAATCACGATTTTTCCCTTAAATGCTTTATGAAATTTATTCAGTGTTTGCAAAGCATGTTAGGACTCGAGTCAATCTATTAATATCATTTAATCTGCTATTCGTTTACGTATGAAAATATTTTAATTTGTAAGCATTTTGATTCATTCAAATTTGGATCACTCTGGTGATTAATGTGACATTCATTATTCGGGTCTTTTTCGTCTAGGTTGGGTAATAGGTGTTACACATTTTCTCTCAAAATCCATTTTCTTTGATTTCTAAACATTTCCAAATTATCTATGGATTCTAAAACAATCCTAAAGCATTTTGTTTCCTAAATCTTTCGTTAAATACTACCAAACTATTTGATTTCCTCTTCATTATTTTTCCATTGAATTTCACATCTACTTTGGGGAGTTCTCCAAATTCATTTTCTAATAACAACATGGTACTATAAATGTGTCTTGATTATATTTCACATGCTATGTATTTCCAATTTCTTATTTTAGTCGTCTTTTATCGTAAAAATAGAATTTAATTGGGAAAATTGAGTTTTTGGAAGGTTTAATGGTGGAATCATAAATTGATGTGTAAACCTTAGTGTTTCGATTGAGTTGTGATGTTTTCTTATCGTTTAGTGATAATCTAATCCCAATTCTTCATTGTTTCCATTGAATTTCATGTCAACTTTGGGGAGTTCTTCTCCAAATTCATTTTCCAATAAAAGCAAGGTAATATAATTTTTTGTAAGGATATTTCACATGCTATGTATTTCCAATTTCTTATTTTAATTGTCTTATATAGTAAAAATGGAATTTAATTGGGGAAATTAAGTTTTTGGAAGGTTTAATGGTGGAATCATGAATTGATGTGTAAGCTAAGTGTTTGGATTGGGTTGTGATGTTTTCTTATGGTTTAGTGATAATCAAATCCTAATTCTTCAGAATTAAACATGAAAATAATTGATTTGGGTCGTTTTAGTTAGGTGTTCTTAAAAGAAAGTGTTGGATTTGTGGTTATTTGGATTTCCTAATTCTAGCTACTACTTTAGAAGGTTAATTTATTATGTTTAGAGTTGATTTGGATTATAATTGAAGGTAGAAAGGTTTAGTTGAAGTTTGGAAGTGTGAGGTCATTGCTTTTTATGAATTTTTGACATTTGAGAAATTTGTGGGAGTGGAAATGCTGCGTGTTTAGTGTGCTTCGCAGTTGGTACAAGTGTACATGTCGCAAGTTATAGTATGGAATAGATATCGTCTCCACAGGGATTGGTGCAACTTCTGGATTCTAACTTCTTGTACTGAAAAGAAAAGTAATTGGTGGTGATAACATCAATTGAATTAACAAGTAAAATAAAAGAGCAAGTAAACAAAGGAGATGTTGATTGAATGAGAGAGTAGGTCGGGTTATCGTGAGTTGTGGTGTGATGATTGGGCCGTCCTGGTAATTTATTGCAAGAGTAACTCAATTGTCTTAACAATTAGCATCATTCGAATTGCCTGGGCAACTGGGAATGGTGCGATTGCCTGGGCAACTGGGCGACTTCCTTCAAAGTTCGGTGAAGCGTTATTCAATGGCTTCTCGTTATCCCTAACTTGAAACACTATTAATTGTGCATGCCTTGCAATACATCCCTGCGTTAACCATGGGTGGACAACAACCGATCTTGCGCTTCTCTTAGCCTTTGAAATTCACAACTTATCCCTAAGTCGAATTAGTCTTCACCAACATTTGTTTGTATGAAAAACATGCTCATTCGTTTCTTGAATCTAACTCTCCCGACATTAGATAAATGGATGAATTCACGATATCCTCTCCCAATTCACTCGCAATTAAAATTAAAAACCAATAATGAACAAACTTTGAAATTGAATTGCAACTAAAAAATCTAAACAAATCCAAACGTTTTCACAACCACAAAAACACAATAACCCAAGCCAAGTAAAGTTTAGTTCATGGCTGGTTGAAAAAGAAATACAAGATAAAATCTACCTAACATGAATCGAATGGAATAAATAAGAAAGAAGAAGATGTCGAGCAGCCTTAATTTTCTCTCCCTCTTTCCCTCTCTAGAGGGTGGCAGCTTGTCTTCTATTTATAGGAGATGGCTAGGTCAAGTTCTTTGTTGATAAAGATGAGTTTAAGTTGGAATTAAATAATATAAAAGAGATAAATCTATTTTATTTATTTATTCTCCAAAAACTCCTAATAAACTCTTGGAATTTAATCTCCTTTTGATCTCTTCATAGAACTCCAACTCTTCTAGATTTTATCTTTTCTTCTCGTAATTAAATTGGATTTATCCTATCAAAATTGGCAACCCCCTTCTTCTTATCCTCAATTGCTTGGGCAATTTCCTACTTGCTTGGGCAATTAGATTCTACACACACAAAAACACATTCCAGCAGTACATTTTCCACAAAAATCAACCGAATTATGTAATCAAACATGACAGTGAAGGAAACAATGCAATTATGCATGAATGACTAAAAATGCAACTAGAATGAGCCTAATGTAGCGATGTATTTTTTCGCTAAAAAAGCGGATTTTCGAGGTGTTTGTAATTTTTCGGGTATTAAAATATTTAATCCGTGGGGTTTTAAAAATACCGTATTTTATTTAAAGAAAAGGAGTCGCCACCGGCCACTTAGGTAGGCCGAACACCATAAAACCAGAGATTTAAAAAAAATGTTGGGTTCGGAAGTCGGTTACGGATGGGGAAGGATTAGCACCCCCACACCGCCCAAAATTGGTACTTTAATAATTACCACTTTATTAATATTAGATTTTCCGGTTAAAGTGACGATTAATTTAAAATTCGGTTATAATTGCGAATAAATTTTAAAGGCCCCGTTATCTGAGAGTAAACGCCCAACCACTATAACTACGCCTGATACTGGCCCCGATTACGCTCGGATAAAAGGGCACCACATTGACATTATATATTCCATTATGCAAACTTAGTGAGCAAAATATAAAACATGGCAAATAATTTAAATACAATACAAATAAATATTAACATAATAGAATACTAATCTAACATAAATAAAATACTATTCTAAAACATACATACATAAATATTAATCTAACTCATAAATAAAAAACAAATTCAACATAAATAAAATACCATTCTAAAACATACATGCATACAGATTACTCCTACTCGTGACTAAAAATAACCCTAACATATCACAATAACAAAGCATGAAACAAAAACATATTACAAGAAAATATACATATTACAATAAGACACATTGTAACATATGTAGACATGGCATTATACATGACCAAGAAAATATACTAACACGTAGCCTAAAAGCAAGGAAAACATGCGATACATGCTGAAATATAAAACATGTTGTGTTCGAGCCAACTAAAATATTAATCGAACATGTGCGGTACGAACGAGCGAACATGCGTATAAAATACATAATCATCATAAGCTAAACACATATACGAGAATACAAAATATGTACAAGAAACATGTAAGAATGCAAAAGGGCCACATCAACATATACGATCATAATAAATAAACATGAATATTTAGACATGGAAAAGGACTGAAATGAAAAGAAACGAAAATAGGAAGCAGAAATTAAAAGGTAATAAAGTGCGATTTAGGGACGAAATTGCAAATCGAACAGAACCTAAAAGGGCTAAATCTGTAGTTGGACCAAGGGGCAAGCTCGGAATAAAAACTTCAAAAATGCGGTGGGACTGGTGAGGTAATTTCACCATTTAAAAACTAATTCAGTTTAATCTGGGGGTTGGATTGCAAGATTTCGAAATATGAGGAGGACCAGAGTTATAAATATCCCCTGTGGCGAGACAAAAATGAAAATATCGAAAACGCGGGGGGATTTATTACAGAATTTCACCATTTCACAAAATAAAAATACCTATAAAACCCTTTTTTCTGGCCCATACTCAAACTTTTCCTTATTTTCTTTCAAAACCGGTTTTATAATAACCCAGCTCTTTCATTTTCTCTCAACCATCCCCCTGAACCTGTGATGAACCCAGAAATCGGCGGCCAACCGTCGTTCTCTCCGCCGCCAGCCGCCGCTAGCCGGCGCCGACGAACCCCAAAAAAAACACCAAAACGAACCTTACTTCAACCTAAACTCGAGTCCGAACTTGGATTTGAAGAAAAAACTCCTGTTTGTCCTAGATCTAAGAAAATACGAAGCGAAAACCGTAACCTTACTTCAACCTAAACTCGAGTCCGAACTTGGATTTGAAGAAAAAACTCCTCTTTGTCCTAGATCTAAGAAAATACGAAGCAAAAACTGTATATATTTTTTTATCGAGACCGAAGGAACATCTTCCCCTTTTAGCCGGTTCACCAGATTAAGGCTTGTTGCCGGTAGAGGAACGGACCACCGAAGGTAAAACCTCACACTCATTTTCCTTTGTTATTTTTAGAACACATATATGCATGCAACATTCAAGGTGGATGGATACCTTTGTATGATCTCTGTAAGTTTTAGAAAAGAACGAAAGGATGAGACTTTTTGTATTTCTGAAAAATGGGTTCCAACTGAACTCCCTCTTTTCATTTTTTGGGTTACATATATCTCTATGCTCTTTTTTGTTTTCTTAGACTAGTACATAAGATATATTCTTTTTGATCTGATTTTCTGATACCTTTATGTCTTTGTGTCTTTGGCATGTCCGGCCATACTTGGTGGTTGTTACGGCCGGCATGGTGGAAGTGACCGTTCGGCTCTGTAGACTGGCACCTCGGGAGGTAAGGCGATTATTATTGCCAGAATCATTCCTATTCGTTGGATCAGATCTGATCCAACGGTTAGGACTGCTCGATGATCAGATGGCTGAGATGAGGCCTCAGAAATGATGTAGTGGTCCGGGATCACGCCACATGGCTTGAAGAAGATTGCCGGTCTTGCACGTGTCTCACACGCGCGAGTGGAGAATCCAACAGCCCGCGCGTGGACTTCACGCGGTAGATGAGGAGTCTTTATGCTTCAATCGTGGCCGTTGGATCCAGATCTGATCCAACAACCCTCGTGTAGCTGCGCATGATAAATAGAGCATTAGGGTTCAATATTTGATATGGGTTAGGGTTTCTTAGGGTGTGGGCTGGCTTGGCCGAATGGGCCATGTATAATCAAGCTTGGGTCTTGTAATTAGGGGCTGAATATCTATGTTGGATTTTAATATACCTTTTATCTTATTTTAATTTCAGCCCAATAGTATTAATAATAATAGTAATAATAATAATAGTAGTAATAATAATACTATATGAATACATACACATATAATACGTACAAATTGATATGCACCTGCAAACACCCACACGTATGCACACATACATGCATATTACTTAATATATTCATGCAAACGTTAATATATGTAACACATTAACATAATATACCAACATACATGCATATATACTCATACTCATGATTTATGTACACATTAATCACACGTATAGTAATGAATACATAATATAATACGTATACATGCAATGATAATATATTAACTAATAAACTAAAGTAGATTAACATAATACTTTATATACACGGATAAAAATGAGTGATTCTGATTGCCCCTCTTTTGCTTGTTTTTGTAAAACGAGAACAAAGCAAATATTATAAGCACTCATTTTTATCCGGCTTACCTGCTCACGACTTCGGAATCACGCGTTCTTCTAGAACTCTCCGCTTTTCCTTGGCCAGATCTTCAGGCTCGTAAGTTCTCCTGTATAGAACTTCTTCACCTTTGGTTCTTTTTTTGAGATTCTAGAGTTAGGGCTCTTCCTCTATGGAACCTTTCTTTGGAGCTTGAAAACGTAAGTTTCTCCTTTATATAACCTTTGTTTTGATTTTTCTTTCCTCTTTTTTTTTTTTTTTTTTTTTTTTTTTTTTTTTTTTTTCTTTTTCTTTTTTTCTTTTTTTCTTTTTTCTTTTTTTTTTCTTTTTTATTTTTTTTGAGGTTGTTGATTCTTTCTTTTTCTTTCTTTTTTTTCATTTTCAATTTTTATCGATTTTTTTTGACTTATCACCATGCTCAAAAGACTTATTTTTGGCCCGAAAGACTTATCATTTGCTCGAGGGACTTTTCCCTTTTTCTCATTTTCTTCATTTTCTACTTTTTTTTTTTGCTATGGCTGTTGACATTTTTGGACCTATGCTACTAATGCATGTTGCCGCATCATGCCCGAAGGACTTATTAATGGCCCGAATGACTTATCACCATGCTCGAAAGACTTATTGGTGGCCCAAAGGACTTAACATCGTGCCCGAAGGACTTACCGATGACCCAAAGGATTTAATCATCTGGGCCTCACGCCGCTATGGCTGCCGTTCTTTCGGGACTCACACTACTCATGCTGCCGCATCATGCCCGAAGGACTTATGACCACGCTTGAAAGACTTGTCACCATGCTCGAAAGACTTAACATCGGCTCGAAGAACTTAACATCGATGATCCGGCGATTTAAGGCCTCACATCGATGACCGGATTCGGGACTCACGCTCTCATGCTGCCGCATCATGCCCGAAGGACTTTCTGGCCGAAGGACTTATCACCACGCTCGAAAGACTTATTAGTTCTTTCGGGACTCATCGCCCGAAGGACTTACCGGCGACTGAAGGATTTAACTTTTGGGACTCACGCTACTCATGCTGCCCGTTTATGCCCAAATGATGCGGCCGCATGGCCCGAAGGACTTATCACCACGCTTTCGAAAGATTTATTGGTGGCGAAAGATTTATTGGTGGCCCGAAGGACTTACTGATGACCCGAAGATTTAACATCTGGGCCTCACGCCGCTATGGCTGTCATTCTTTCGGGATTTACGCTACTCATGTTGCCGCACCATGCCCGAAGGACTTCCTGATGGCCCGAAGGACTTATCACCACGCTCGAAAGATTTATTGGTGGCCCGAAGGACTTAACATCATGCCCAAAGGACTTACCGATGACCCAAAGGATTTAACATCTGGGCCTCACGCCGCTATGGCTGCCGTTCTTTCGTTTCTTTAGTAAATTCTTTGATGATTCTTCAAATACGTGTCTAGGAACAAGCAAAAATTAACATACCTTTCTCTATATGATGTATGCAATGTCGTGCTTTCTTATTTTTCTTCTCTTTTTCTTGTTTCTTTTTCTTCTTTTTTTATCCTCATTTTCTCTCACTCTCTTTTCTTTTTCTTTTTCTTTTCATTGTTAGTCTTGTTTTAAAATATTATGTCCTGAAAAGTCATTCTTCAGATTTCTCTGTTTCCTTTTTTTTGTAGTATGCTCAGTTTTGTTCTTCATTTCTGTCAAATTTAGTTAAATGAGTACTCGCTTTTGTTCTTTTGCACGAGCACTTGCCTTTCTTCTTCGGGGTCTCTGCCTGCTTCACCAACAAACTCTATATCATGTGTGTGCAGAGATTCTTACTATTCTTTTTGCTCTGCATTGCCCCACTCGATCATGAGCTCGGCTACCTTCCAATTCCTTTGACCCAACATTCTGATTATTTTTAGTTTCGTCATTGGGGTGAACAAAATGTTTCTTAACCTCAACCTTCTTGTTGCCTTTGGACGGGAACCATTTCTCGATCCCTGTGCTTTGATCCTTTGGAGACTCAATGTTTACCTTTTAGCATCCCTATACTTTGTAAGCTCATTCTTGTCCTGTTTTGTCCTTCATTTTCTTGAACCAAACAATGCATCATGGTTGGAACCCGCTTCTATCATCATCTTCATTCTATGCATTGTGGGGTCATTTCTGGTTAGGTGCTCCAATAGTATCCGCAACCTTGTGTTCTGGATCTTATCCCTGAAGTAATACATGGAAATCTTTGTTGCTTTAACTTGTCAATTTGTTGATTGGTGTTCCACTGAAGGGTATCATTTAGATTAACATACAGGATTTGAAAACATAGCATAAGAGCTCTGGATATCATGTGCAAGAGCGGCTTAGATTCAACCACTCGATAATTCAAAGATGTGAAGTCTTCCCTGGTGACTCGGTTCATCCTCATGATTACCTCGTTGCTGCAGAGTACTACTCTTTCTCAATTCTCATTATCTACTCCGCCCCCAAAAAGGGTGGGCTTGTATGACCATTCGAGCGCAAAAACATTACTCTAGGAATAGAGTTCTGGGTGGTGTGAGTCTTAATTTTTCATATAATATCGTATATTTTCTCTTTTCTTTTTCTTCTTTCTTTTTCTTTTTTTCCTTTTTCTTCATTTTTTCTCTCTTTTTCTTTTTTTCTTCTTTTTCATATTTTTCTTCTTTTTTTTGTTTTTTTGTTTTTTTTTTCTTTATTTTATTTGAGGAAATCAATTCGTCACAGTCCTTTGTCTTGAGGACAATGATGGGGCAAAACAACACTGCCCCAAGTTACTCGGCATAGTCACGATTTGAAAATATTACCATCACTCATGAAGCTAAGGTTTCTTGAATTGGATGATGTGTCTCCACCTTATCGCCTCAGGGGAGTGCCCCAAAATTCCCACACTCTTATCCGAACAAGCCTATTACCAGGTTTCGAACATAGGAGTGCTTTTTATTATTCTTTTCTCTTTCTTTCTCTTTTTTTTTTTAAATTCTTTCTCTTTTAATTCTTATTTTTACTTATTTACTACCTAGAAGATTATGCCTAGAGTTTCAATTTCAAGCGACTCTACATGGTTGACATTTGGAGCTTTTTCATCCTTGAACATCATCGAGAGAGTAGTAGTCTCGCTTTGCTCACCAGAGTCTGGTAGGGAAGATTACACCCCACTAAAATCTATCTAATGTCACATCTTGCAATTGATATCCAGTATCCTACAATGGTGAGGAAATATATATCTATGTACTTTCAAGAACATTATATGTTAAGTGAAATGTGTTCTTCATTGGAATAAAAATCAACAAAAATGCCCCATCACAAAAGATCTTTACCACATGTGGGCCACATGTAGTAAAGTTGATTCCTTGTATTACTTCAGGAAGGTCTTTTAATGTAGAGACATCTCTGGCTTCTTCAACACTATATAGACTTGCCCCTCATCCTTGGTCGTCCACTGCTAGATCAGTTCTCGTGTCAGAGTTCCATCATTGATCAGCTTCTTGATTTCCCCCAATAAAGGTCTACATTTTTTGGTGGGATGCCTCAGTGCCCCCATATGGAATTCGCATGTTCTACTCGAGTCAAAACTATGGGCAGACGGATTAGGTGCAATCTTCATCGGTCTAGGAGCAAGATAGTGACCCCCTACTAAATGAGGCCAAATGTCTGAGATAGATGTTCCAAACATTTCCAAATTTGCACTCATCCGAGGAATTTTCCTTGATGACTTGGAGGTGTCGGTATGTCTTCTTTCTTTTTTGACCACGTGAACCACGGAGATGACACTCATTTACCTCTCCATCTTTATCTATCTTATCTTTGATTCGGTCCTTAGACTTAGACCTCAATTTTCCTTCTTTGATTGCATATTCTATCCTCTCTCCAATCGTCATGAAATCTTCAAATCTGTTTCTCGATTTCTCTAACATCACATCGAAGAAAGGAGAAGGAAGTGTTGCATGGAATATGGGAGTCAACTCTTCTTCCGCTATAGGAGGCTGGACTTGGGTCGCCAAACATCGCCATCTTAGTGCATATTCCTGAAGCTTTCATTTGGTCTCATTTTCTCATTCAAGAAGAAGCCGGCGACATGGTGCTAAATCTAAAGCATATTTGTATTGACTCAAGAATGCATTAGCAAGGTCACCCCATGACCTAACTTGGTTTTTCTATTCAAACGTTTATACCACACTGCTGCGGGTCCCGTCAGGCTATCATGGAAGTGGTGGATCAACAATTCTTCATTCTTCATGTATCCTTCCATTTTTCTACGGAACATGGTTAAGTGAATCTTCTTGGGCAGCTGGTTCCGTCATCTTTGCACAAATCTGGGAACCTTGAAATCCGGAAGAATGACCAAATCAGGGACTAGGCAGAGTTCCCTCGTATTGAAAACATTTATCTTTTCTTTCTTCTTAAGCTCTTTCTCAATTTTTTCTTCTAGCTGGTCAAGACTTGACTCTTCGGTTCGTTCCATTTTCCAACTAATTCTGCCATCGAACCCCAAGTGTTAAATGATGAAGTGCCATGCGATGATAAAATTATTAAACAATGCAAATGATGTGATGCAAATGCAATGCATGAATGCAATAAAGCATCGATTCCGCAAGTGATTTGTCCCTATAGGACATCTTTCATTCACACCATAAGGTTTCATTACATCCGGTATTAGGGTTTTACAGATAGTGGTGAGCCTTGGCACCTAATGTCTTGACCTCATTCAACAGTCATGTCAGCTTTCCTTCGCGGTCCAATGCTGGATCTATATTCGACTTATTAGCCGGGCTTTGATCGGCTAAATCTGCTACTGTTGAGCTACTTGTCGGGCTTGAGTCGTAACCATCTTTATGTCTCGATCTTTCTCCCGCATTGTTTGCTCGGCCTTTTGTAGCTGAACGGTCATTGCCCCAAAGACGGATCTCACGGTACGTAAAAAGCCTCGAGCCTCGCCACTGTTCTTTGAGTGTTGCGTTTTCCATTTGAAAGGCTTGTGATTCATTCATTTCCTGCTGCAGGCTTGATTTCAGGATATCTTCCATGGCCAGACTGCCTTCCAACTCATTTTAGAGAAGGTTGCGTTGGCTTTCAACTTCTTCTAGCTTCTGTGATAGTGATCTGACTTTATTCTTACTATTCTTGCATTTCTGCTTCCAGCGTTCTGAACCGTTCTTTAGTTGAATCATACCATTGACCCACTCTTCCACAGTGTTACCCAGACTGACACTCTTGAATTCAAAGTGCAGCTTCTGGTACTCGTCTTGTAGATTCTTTAATTTCATGCTCAGATCGTGCCTCTCATGCTCGAGCTGGCCGCACTCACGTGCAAGTTCATCTTCTGAGACACTTTTATTCTTGACTCCTAACTTTATCCTGCTTGAGTGACCCACTTCTGTGTTACCCGAACCTTGGGCTGGGTATTGACCCTCCTTCGACTTTGCCCCTAGGGTAACAGCTGGTTCATTGTAGAATCAGGGTTGTCCGTCTTCGAAACCCAAAACTCCCATTCTGCTAAGATCTCGAATTCTGTCCTTCAGGGCCTTACAATTTTCAGTGTGATGACTCAAATCGCCTATGTGGTAGCTGCACCAGACACGACTGTTGTAACCCTTCGGAAAAGGAGGTTTCCTTAGTACAGACTTCACTGGTATAATAAGGCTCCTTTCGATAAGCAACGGAAGTAGCTCGGTGTATCTCATGGGTATAGGATAATGCCTTATGATGTTATTGGATTCTCGAGCTTCCCCTGGTTTTGCCTCTGTTCCCTTGGTATCTACCCCAAATATGCTACTTGTCTGCTTCTTGAGATTGATCACAAATGGATTCAATTTGTCATATTTAACGATGTTGTCTGTCTCGACATTCTGACTATTCTATTCTACATTCTGATCCTCGATCGAATCTTTTCTGAGTTCGACATGCTGCTTGCCTTTCATCATAGCATTCATCTGGTCCATCATCTCGGACATTTGCTTCTTTAGTTCTTGTATTTCATCTTGTTTGTCACCAGGATTGACACTGCTTATCGAATCTGTTCTGAAGTCCTTGAATGATTCTTCTTCGGCTGTCCCTGGCCTAGTCTCGAGATGGAACTCCGGAATTGGACCCCCTTCCTTCAGGTCAAAGAACCTTTGGTCCATCATGAACAATCTTCTATTGTGGGAGAAATCACTCTGGAATCAATGCCCTGTGTAATGCGAATGCGATGATATGCAAAAACAAAGCAAAAAGAAAACAAGTCAAGATCTGGGACAAAAATGATAAGTACGTATTAAAAGGGCAAATTAAATGCGATAAGTAAACAAGGCAATCCCATTTACATTCCATCTAAGACACCTAGGTTATCCGCATGGCTCTAACAGGGTAGGTTTCTATGTGTTCTCTATATGCAGTTTTGGTTCTAGGAGGTACCCGAATTGTCCTCGTTGTCCTCTACTAAGAGTAGAAAGGCCCCCGATCATCACCCATTATAGGCTCCTTTCAACCGGGTTCAATTCAGGGGGACCCATTCGCTTATGCCAGTACGAAAGAACGATATCCTTACGAAAGCATAAGGTACTCGAGCCCCGAAGGTACTTGCTAGGCCCATACGGGAGAACGATATCTCCACGAAAGCATTAGCGTTTCCCCCCACTAAAAACGGGTTTATATGCCATATTTTAAATGCGTTAAAATAAACGCGCAATTATAACCGGATGTTAATTTAATAGTCACTTTAACCCAGAATTTCTAATATTAATAAAGCAGTAATTATTTTAAAAAGCTTGACTCTCTTCTTGTTTTCGAAAAACAAAAAATTGTCCCCAGCGGAGTCGCCATCTGTAGCGATGTCCTTTTTCGCTAAAAAAGCGGATTTTCGAGGTGTTTGTGATTTTTCGGGTATTAAAATATTTATTCTGTGGGGTTTTAAAAATACCGTATTTTATTTAAAGAAAAGGAGTCGCCACCGGCCATTTAGGTAGGCCGGACGCCATAAAACCAGAGATTTAAAAAAACTGTTGGGTTCGGAAGTCGGTTACGGATGGGGAAGGATTAGCACCCCCACACCACCCAAAATCGGTACTTTAATAATTACCGCTTTACTAATATTAGATTTTCCGGGTTAAAGTGACGATTAATTTAAAAAATTCAGTTATAATTGCGAATAAATTTTAAAGGCCCCGTTATCCGAGAGTAAACGCCCAACCACTATCACTACGCTTGATATCGGCCCGTTTTTACACTCGGATAAAAGGACACCGCATTGACATTTTATATTCCATTATGCAAACTTACCAAGCAAAATATAAAACATGACAAATAATTTAAATACAATACAAATAAATATTAAAATAATAGAATACTAATCTAAGATAAATAAAATACTAATCTAAAACATACATACATAAATATTAATCTAACTCATAAATAAAAAAAAAAAAATTCAACATAAATAAAATACTATTCTACAAAACACACATAAAGAAAACAACATTACAAAATATATATGACTAAAAATAACCCTAACATATCACAATAATAATTACAAGAAAACGAACATGTATTTACAATAAGACACGTGATGTAACTTACATACATAAAATAAAAACATGGTATTATATATGACAAAAGAAAATATACTAATATGTAGCCTAAAAACAAGAAAACATAGAAGTCCATGTTAAAATATAAAACATGTTTACATTCAAAGAAACTAAAATATTAATCCTAAAATATGCATATACATGAACATGTATAAAATAAATAATCATCATAAACTAAACACATATCAGAATACAAAATTTGTATCAAAAAACATGAAAGAATGCTAAAAAGGGCCACATCAACATATACATAACATAATAATAAATAAACATGAATATTTAGACATGGAAAAGGACTAAAATAAAATAAATGGAAAATAAAAGCAGTAAATTAAAAGGTAAAAAAGTGCGACATTTTAGGGTCGAAATTATAAACAAAGTTAAACCTAAAAGGACTAAAGTTATGTAGTTGGACCAAGGGGCAAGCTCGAAATAAAAGTTTGAAAACGCAGAGGGATCAAGTGATTATTTTCACCATTTAAAACGCTAATTTTGGATTTAATTTCGGGGGTTGGATTGTAAGATTTTGAAATATGAGGAGGACCAGAGTTATAATTATCCCCAAGTGGCAAGACAAAAATGAAAATATCAAAACACGGGATGGTTTTATTACATAATTTCACCAAAGAAAAATAAAAATACCTATAAAACCTTTTCTATTCAACTCAAACTTTTCCTTATTTTCTTTCAAAACCGGGTTTATTATTTTAGCTCACTCTTTCATTTTCTCTCAACCATCATTCTCAACTCGTGATGAACCTAAGAAACCCTTAAACCTTTGATAAACCCGGCCACCGCTAGCCCGGCGGCGAACCCTAAAAAAACACCAAAACAAACCTTAGTTCAACCTAAACTCGAGTCCGAACTTGGATTTGAAGAAAAAAACTCCTCTTTGTCCTAGATCTAAGAAAAACCACCAAAACGTAACCTTACTTCAACCTAAACTCGAGTCCGAACTTGGATTTGAAGAAAAAACTCCTCTTTGTCCTAGATCTAAGAAAATACGAAGCGAAAACCGTATATATTTTTTTATCGAGACCGAAGGAACATCTTCCCCTTTTAGCCGGCTCACAGTTAAGGCTTGTTTGCCGGTAGAGGAACTGACCACCGAAGGTAAAACCTCACACTCCTTTTCCTTTGTTATTTTTAGAACACATACATGCATGCAACATTCAAGGTGGATGGATACCTTTGTATGATCTCTGTAAGTTTTAGAAAAGAACGAAAGGATGAGACTTTTTGTATTTCTGAAAAATGGGTTCCAACTGAACTCCTTCTTTTCATTTTTTGAGTTACATATATCTCTCTGCTCTTTTTTGTTTTCTTAGATTAGTACATAAGATATATTCTTTTTTATCTGATTTTCTTATGCACTTTCTGTCTTTGTGTCTTTGGCATGTCCGGCCATACTTGGTGGTTGGTACGGACCGGCATGGGGAGCGGCGTGGTGGAAGTGACCGTTCGGCTGCGCAGACTGGCACCTCGGGAGGTGAGGCGTTTGTTATTGCCAGAATCGTTCCTATCCGTTGGATTAGATCTGATCCAACGGTTAGGACTGCTCGATGATCAGATGGCTGAGATGAGGCCTTGGAAATGATGTAGTGGTCCGGGATCGCGCCACGTGGCCTGAAGAAGATGGCTGCTCTTGCACGTGTCTCACACGCGCGAGTGGAGAATCCAACAGCCCGCGCGTGGACTTCACGCGGTAGATGAGGAGTCTTTATGCTTCAATCGTGGCCGTTGGATCCAGATCTGATCCAACGGCCCTCGTGTAGCTGCGCATGATAAAGAGAGCATTAGGGTTCAATATTTGATATGGGTTAGGGTTTCTTAGGGTGTGGGCTGGCTTGGCCGAATGGGCCATGTATAATCAAGCTTGGGTCTTGTAATTAAGGGCTGAATATCTATGTTGGATTTTAATATACCTTTTATCTTATTTTAATTTCAGCCCAATAGTATTAATAATAATAGTAGTAATAATAATACTATATGCATACATAGAAATTGATATGCACCTGCAAACACCCACATGTATGCACACATACACGCCTATTACTTAATATATTAATGCAAACGTTAATATATGTAACACATTAACATAATATACCAACATACATGCATATATACTCATACTCATGATTTAGGTACACATTAATCACATGTATAGTAATGAATACATAATATAATACGTATACATGCAATGATAATATATTAACTAATAAACTAAAGTAGATTAACATAATACTTTATACACCAGATAAAAATGAGTGATTACACCTAAGTCTAACAATAATTAAGAGTAAATAGGGCAGAAATATAGTACTTTTACACACTTAACACACCCCCAAACTCGAACTATTGCTTGTCCTCAAGCATTGCAAAACTAACAATTACCTGCCAATACTTCAATCACCAAAAATTTTGCTTCGTATCTGACTTCAATCCTCAGAACCGTGGCACAAAGTATGATTGTTTTTCAATTTTTCGAATGGCACAGAAGTTACTCGGAATTAAACTATAATGCTTGTGACAATTTGTGTGTGGAGTTGTATACAAGTTGATTTTCAGGATTCCATGTGAACAATAGGTTTTTTTATCAAATTAATTACCGGGGTATTTTATTTTTTACTAGAGCCAATTTCGGGCACCTCTAGCAAAGCATGCAATTTCTTATTTTAATGTTAATCAACTAGAGCCAATTTCAGGCACCTCTAGCGATTTCTAATGTGTGATAACTAGAGCCGGTTTCGGGCACCTCTAGTAAGAAATTATTTTTAAATCAATCTTAGTTGAGACTAGAGATGGATAGGCACCTCTAGCTCACATTTTAATTTTAATTTTTACCCAATTTTTAAGCAACCTAAGTTCACTAAGTCTCCTTTAATCAATCAAGTCACAACAGTGTCAAATTATATATCCAGCATCATAGTCGAATTCTAAGTGTTATTGTAACACCCCAAAAATACCCCCAATCTAAAAACCCTAATTTTTAAAATCCCTAAATTCAAAACCCTAGGAATCAGGAATTTAAAAATAAAACCCTAATTAAGAAATTTGGGAATTAATTGAATTTAAACAAATTTAGTGACCTTTTTATAAAGAATTGATATTAGGTACATATTTTGTGAACCTTAGAAAAGTACAAGGACTTACCTTGTAATATATCCAAAATTTTGTTTATATAACCCCACGATTAACCCATATTTTATTTTCTGCAGCCGCAACCCATCTTTCTCCCTCCCCTCTCTCGATTTATATTCGAAACACATCTCTCTTTTCTTTTTTTATTTTATTTATTTAATTCGATTAAACCCCGCTGAGTCTCTGGCACCGCTCAATTCAACTATATCTTCGGTTGTTTCTTTGATCATAGTAATAATAGTAATAGTGTTATCATAGGATTATTCTTATAGGTACCAATACAGCTGGACCCCGTACTTTTGATTATGAGAGACTCGTCATTCCGTAGGTTGAGTTTGCTTTGCTAAGGTGTGTTTTCTTACGGTGCTATAAATAAATTATTTTTATATGTATTATGCCTTGCTTGATTATGGTCTGCATTATGGCTTGTATGGTTGACATCATATGCATACAATTTTAGAATGTGTTTTTAATTATGATTTATGAAATATTTGATTTACAAAACATCAGAATTTACGAAAACCAGGTGTTCAAAAGTACTATTTTTCTTACCCTTTTTACTCATATTATTGTTAGACTTAGGCTCATATTAGTTGCATAATTAGCTATTCATGCATTAATCCATGTTTCCTTCCATCGTTGAGCTTGATTACATAACTTCGTAGTTTTTGTGGAAAAGATGCTGCTTTGGTGTGCTTTGTGTGTGTATGTGCAGGATCACTTGCCAAAGCAATGCCGAGCTAGTTGCCAGGGCAATGCATGAAGGAGACGCCAAGCTAGTTGCCAGGGCAATACATGAAGGAGACGCCGAGCCAGTTGCCATGGCAATTGTCGACAAGAGCAAAGGTGATATGGTAGTCAAAATTGATGACTAGACAAGCCCAAGATGACGTGGAGCAAAGCCCAAACCCAAAGGAATTTGATTTCCTTGCAGAGATTAAAGAAGAATTAAATTCCAAGAAGATATGAAAAGTTATTGTAGGAATACAATTATAATAAAGAATTATATTCTTTAAAGATAATTTAATTCCAACTTAAACTCCTCCTCAAAGAAGGACTTTGGCCTAGCCCTATAAATAAGATGGAGATTTCGACAAGATGGATAGAGAGCAATAGGGAAATTTCGACAAGTCCAAGTAGGGCAAGAGGAGAGAATTTTCGACAAGCATCAAGGGCAAGGAGGATTTCGACAAGCCTCCTCCTTCACCCTTTTCTTTATTGTTCGATTGGGTTCATGCTAGGGATTGTTTATCTTGTGTTTCTTTGGAACCTAGCCATGAACTAAATCTATTGGCTATGGTTATTGTGTTTTGTGGTTGTGAGAAACTATTGGTTTTTGTTTAGGTAATAAGAGTTTGCACTTTTCTATTTCAAAGTTTATTCATTCTTGGTTTTTATTCTTGTTTGAGAGTGAATTGGGAGAGGATCTCGTGATTTCATCTATTTATCTAATATCGGGAGAGTTAGATTCAAGAAACGAATGAATATGAACTTTATTCAATCTAATGATGGTGAAGATTAATCCGGCTTAGGAATAAGTTAAGGATTTCAACGGCTAAGAGGAGCGCAAGATTGGTTGTTGTTCACCCTTGATTCACGCAGGGCTGTATTATCAAGGCATGCACAAGTAGCTAGAGTTTCGACTTAGGGATAAGAAGAAACCATTGAAGAATGCTCTGCCGAACCTTGAAGGTTGCTGCCCAGACGCCCAAGTAGTTTCCCAACTAGTTGCCCAGGCAACCATCGATTAGTTGCCAAGGCAACCCCGTTGTGCAAGTTGCCACGACAACTGAGTTACCCGTGCACTCTTTTACCAAAACGATCCAATCGGCTATCACACCTCAACTCACGATAACCTGGCCTATCTCTCTCTCATTTGAATTCATCTTTTCTTTTACTTTATTGCTTTCTAGATTAGTCATTAGTTAAACTCCTATAATCCTTTACTTGTGTTTTTACTTTTTACAGTGCAAGAGACTAGATTCTTGAAGTAGCACCAATCCCTGTGGAGATGATATCTTTTATACTATAACTTGCGACGTGTATACTTGCACATTTGCGTAGCACTTATTACGCGCAACAAGTTTTTTGGCGCCGTTCGGGATTGGCAATAGCGACTTTGTTTTTATTTTCTTGCACTTTCTTTTATTTTTCTTGTTTAAAAATTCAAAGGGCTAACAAACTTTGGTTTTGCATTGGTATATGACGGGCGAGACCGACTTCACGAGAATATCCCTTTGATCCGTAAATCGAACGAACCTTACAAAGACTTAGACGAAGGATAAGAGAAGCAATGGCAAATCAAGACGGCAATATGAATCAAGATGTTAGAGCAGGAGGAGGAGTGATTCTTGCACGAAACAGAACTATTCGAGACTATCTTGAAGAAGATCTTGATGGACTTAACCCAGGAGTTGTCGCACCTGAAATTGAAGCCGACCACTTTGAGTTGAAACCGGTAATGTTTAATATGATCAACACAATAGGTCAATTTGGCGGCTCAAGAATCAAGATGCACGACAACATCTGGAATCTTTCCTCGAGATTTGCAACTCGTTCAAGATACACGGAGTCACCCCCGATGTCTTACGATTAAGATTATTCCCCTATTCACTAAGGGATAGGGCGAAAGCATGGTTGAATAGCATTCCTGCCGGATCCATAGCATCTTGGACTGATCTTTGTCGTGATTTTCTTGCTAGATTTAATCCTACAAATTTGACTGATAAGCTTCGTAATGACATTACTTCTTTTCGGCAGGCAGATGATGAATCCATGTACGAGGCTTGGGAGCGATATAGAGAACTTCTACAAAAATGCCCCCTACACGGATTCCCGGTGTGGACTCAAGTAACAATGTTTTACAACGCCGTGAATACACCAACAAGGATGATGCTAGATGCCTCGGCAAACGGCATACTCTTAGATAAGTCGCTGGAGGAAGCGATGCAAATTTTAAACAGGGTGGCCAAGAATGATTATCAATTCCCATCTACTAGAAGGGGAGGAGTTAGACGCCAAGTCACAATACATGAACTAGGATCATCAGATTCAATTTCGGCACAATTGGCCACTTTGACCAAGATGGTCCAGAACATGCAAAAACCAAACAACACACATGAAGTCAAGGTAATGGATTCTTTTTGTGAGTTATGTGGTGATAACCATAATTCTTCTGAATGTATGCAGAATCCGAAATCCAGCTTCTATGTGGGGAATTACAATCGGAGCAACAACGTGATGTCCAATACATACAATCCAGCTTGGAAGAAGCACCCAAATTTTTCATGGAGTAATCCCAACAATGCTCTAAACCAGAACAATCAGAATGCACAAGCATCAGGATTCCAGCAGAATATGGCACGACAACAGATGCCGCAACAACAACCGACAACATCTAGTTCTTTGGAAAATTCTCTAAATGCTTTTATGATGAAAACTGAATCTTATATGGCTGAGAATAGTAATTTCATAAAAAGAACTGATGCTTTTATTAACAGGACCGAGATGAGATTGCAAAACCAAGAGGCGGTAATCAAATCATTGGAAAATCAAGTCAGACAGTTTGCTCAAAATCTGAATACTAGACCGCAAGGAGGTTTACCTAGCGATACTGAAGTCGCAAGAGGAACTGGCCATGAGCAATGTAAGGCGATCACCACTAGAAGTGGCCAACAAATTAGAGAGGTTCAAACCCGCTCGTCAAACAAAACTCCACAAAAAGATTAAGACGAACCTAGCGGCAAAGCCTCAGATGCTGAACCAGGAATTGCCGCGACAACCGGCAATAAGCATGCCTCGGCAACCGTCGATAAAGATGCCTCGGCAACTTGTGATAAGCATGCCTCTGCAACCCCAGTTGATAACTCCTCGGCAACTCCAGATGTCCTGGCAATGCCGTCAATCAGGTTCCAAACCAATGAAAGGATCGAAGATATCCGACTTCCACCACCATTCCCACAAAGGTTGAAGCGACAAAAGCAAGAGTATCAATTCAAGAAGTTTCTTGATATCCTAAAGAAAGTCCACATCAACTTGCCATTGGTGGAAGCAATTGAACAAATGCCAAACTATGCCAAGTTTCTTAAAGACATTGTGTCCAAGAGAACAAGGCTAGGAGAGTTTGAAACAGTTGCCGCGACAGAGGTATGCATGGCAATGTTGCACAATCGTATGCCACCCAAGTTGAAGGATCCCGGAAGTTTCACAATACCCTGTTCCATTGGAAATCACTATGTCGGGAAAGCATTATGCGACCTTGGGGCTAGCATAAACTTGATGCCTAAATCGGTTTTCCAGAAACTAGGAATCGGGAAGGCAAGACCTACAACAGTTATGCTATAGCTAGCCGACAGATCCTATCTGCATCCAGAGGGAAAAATTGAGGACATACTGGTAAAAGTTGATAAATTTATTTTTCCCGCTGACTTTATTGTTTTGGATTGTGAAGCAGATGAGCATGCACCCATCATTCTCGGAAGACCATTCCTAGCAACAGGGAGAACCTTGATCGATGTTGAAAAGGGAGAACTCACAATGAGGGTGAATGACCAGCAAGTTAAACTAAATGTGTTCCAAACACTAAGGCATGCCGATGATCCAGAATAATGCCAACTTCTTCATGCCACGACAGAGTTTAACTTTGACGAGGAATTTAGTTGCCTCGGCAACTACATTGCCGATCAAGAGGAACCTAAGGAGTATGAAGAACCGGTCAATGAGGAACAACAAGAAAAGGCAAATTGGCTAATCAATCGACCAGGAAAAGAAACTGATCAAAATGTTGACGCTACACAAGAAGGCATCAGGGAGGAGGACACGGATCTAGAGATATACGATGCATTCCCGGATGAACAAATTTTAGTTGCCTCGGGAACCATGAACGCGCATGCCTCGACAACCCTCGACGCCTCGGGAACCTTCGACGCCTCGACAAGCATGGATGCACACGCCTCGAAAACTCTCGATGCCGCAACAGCCTTTGACGCGCACGCCTCGGAAATTTTGGGAGCAGTCGCCACGGCAGCACATGCCTCGGCAATACCCTGGTACGCGAATTTAGTTAATTTCCTTGTTTGTGGTATTTTTCCTTATGGCATTACTCACCAAGAGAAGAAGCGGTTCCGCCATGATGCTAAGCATTACTTTTGGGACGAGCCTCTTTTGTTTAAACAATATGTAGATCAGGTTATACGCCGATGTGTCCCTGAAGAAGAGCAACAGAATGTACTCAGGCAATGCCATTCTTCACCCTATGGAGGACATTTTGGAGGAACTCGTATCGCGGCCAAAGTTTTGCAATCCGGTTTGTATTGGCCAACATTGTACAAAGATGCCCAAGACTTTTACAAGCAATGTGATCGTTGCCAGAAGATGAGCAATATCTCGAGACGACATGAGATGCCACTCTAGAACATCATCGCGGTGGAATTGTTTGATGTGTGGAGGATCGATTTTATGGGACCTTTCCCATCTTCATTCGGCAACCTCTACATCTTACTTGCCGTCGACTATGTGTCTAAATGGGTGGAGGCAGCTGCAGTTCCCAACAACGATTCCAAGACCGTGCAACGATTCTTGCAGAAAAACATATTTACACGGTTTGGGATGCCGAGAGCAATTATCACCGACGAAGGAAAGCATTTTGACAACAGTCTAATTGCCAAGATGTTGCAACACTTGGGTATATCATACAAGATCGCCACGGCATATCACCCACAAACCAACGGGCAAGCAGAAATTTCCAACCGGGAATTGAAGGGTATACTCGAGAAAGTTGTAAATCGCTCTAGAAAGGATTGGTCATTAAGACTAGATGACGCACTTTGGGCATATCGCACTGCATTCAAAACACCCTTAGGTATGTCCCCCTTTCGACTTGTCTATGGCAAAACATGCCATCTACCGGTGGAAATCGAACACAAGGCATACTGGGCAATCAAGACCGTGAATATGGATTGGGAAAGTGCCGGAAAAAAGTGTTTGTTGGACCTTAATGAGATAGAAGAATTCCGTGCAGTCGCCTATAACAATGCATGAATCTACAAGGAGAAAACAAAGCGATTGCACGACAAGAAACTATTGCCACGACAATTCATGCCAGGGCAACTAGTTCTCTTATTCAATTCTCGGCTAAAACTTTTCCGGGAAAGCTGAAATCAAGATGGTCGGGACCATTCAAAGTCGTCAAACCATTCTCCCATGGTGCCGTGATAATCAAGTCCATCTCTGACAACCATGAATTCAAAGTTAATGGACAAAGATTGAAGCACTACAATGGTGCCTATGTGGAACGTAACAAAGAAGTGGTCAACTTAGGAGATGTATGAGCATGCTCTCCTTTCAATATTTTCTTTTTCTTTTTATTTTCATTTTCATTTTTATTTTTATTTTTAGGAGATATTTTATTTTTCTTCATTATCTTTAGTTTTCAGGTTTTCTTTGTTTTTTTTTTCACAACAAGACTCACAACTACTATGCTAAGGAAATTTACTGCCGAGATCCTTACCCCGACAACCAATGAAGAAGATGTCGCGGCAACCTACATCGTGCCTGCACAAGCTGACGCCACGGAAACCAACCCTGAAGATGCCACGACAACTAATGCTAAAGATATCCCGGCAACCACTACAAAAGCCAAAGGTAAAGCACCTATGCCCGAATCAACTCCTACGGAATCATTTTCTGATTTTTTAGATTCGGACGAGTCCTCCATTGAACCAATAAAGACCGCACCAATTGAATCCTCCAAGCGAAAAGCCATTGACATTGATGAAGAGGACAATGAGGACAACCCCGTACGAGGATCGATTCCACCACCAGCAACAAGAAAACAACCATCGCGTTCAAGCAAGAGAATCAAGACACCGACTAGAAGGAAACTAATCATCTACGATGATGAACTCTCAGAGTAAGTCCTCGTATGCATTTTTATGTTTATTTTTCGTTATTTTTATGCATGCATTGAGGACAATGCCTCACTCGAGTTTGGGGGGGATTGTTATTAGTAGTTACCATGTTTAATTACATTCATCTTAAGTATTACATTTAGGATACATAAATTGCTTGCCATACCTTTAATTGGAACAAGAATTGCTTAGATTTGATGAATATTCGATGATGACTTTGCCAATGCACTTAATTGATAGAATTTTTATTCTAGGATAACCATGGAAAAACTTAGAATTTTACTATGATGCTAAATTTGATGAAACACTATTGTTGTTTGATTGATTTAAGGAATTCTAGTGAACTTAGGTTGATAATTAACAAATTGGGGGATTAGAATAAAAATTGGATGAATGCTAGAGGTGCCCGAAATTGGCTCTAGCATGTGCTAAAAAAATTTTGATCACTAGAGGTGCCCAAAACTGGCTCTAGTATGTGTTAAAAATAATTGATCACTAGAGGTGTCCGAAACCGGCTCTAGTCGATTAAATTAACTTATAAAACTAAAAACAAAACACTAGAGGTGCCCAAAACAGGCTCTAGTTAAAACATGTTAAAAAGAACCCAATAAAGTAATTTGAAAACCTATTGTTTGCATAGAATTTGAAAAATCAACTTGCACACAACTCAGCACAAACTCACAAGCATTATAGTTTGATTCCGAGTAATTTCTAAGTTTACAGAAAAATAAAAAGCCAATCATACTTTGTGCCCCGGTTCAGAGAATTGAAATCAAGTTCAAAGCTAAGTTTGTGAAAATTGAAGTCTTGGCAGGTAATTCTGAGTTTGCATTGCTTGAGGACAAGCAATAGTTCGAGTTTGGGGGTGTGATAAGTGTTCCAAAGTACTATTTTTCTTACCCTTTTTACTCATATTATTGTTAGACTTAGGCTCATATTAGTTGCATAATTAGCTATTCATGCATTAATCCATGTTTCCTTCTATCGTTGAGCTTGATTACATAACTTGGTAGTTTTTGTGGAAAAGATGCTGCTTTGGTGTGCTTTGTGTGTGTATGTGCAGGATCACTTGCCAAAGCAATGCCGAGCTAGTTGCCAGGGCAATGCATGAAGGAGACGCCGAGCTAGTTGCCAGGGCAATACATGAAGGAGACGCCGAGCCAGTTGCCATGGCAATTGTCGACAAGAGCAAAGGTGATATGGTAGTCGAAATTGATGACTAGACAAGCCCAAGATGACGTGGAGCGAATCCCAAACCCAAAGGAATTTGATTTCCATGCAGAGATTAAAGAAGAATTAAATTCCAAGAAGATATGAGAAGTTCTAGTAGGAATACAATTATAATAAAGAATTATATTCTTTAAAGATAATTTAATTCCAACTTAAACTCCTCCTCAAAGAAGGACTTTGGCCTAGCCCTATAAATAAGATGGAGATTTCGACAAGATGGATAGAGAGCAATAGGGAAATTTCGACAAGTCTAAGTAGGGCAAGAGGAGAGAATTTTCGACAAGCATCAAGGGCAAGGAGGATTTCGACAGGCCTCCTCCTTCATCCTTTTCTTTCTTGTTCGATTGGGTTCATGCTAGGGATTGTTTATCTTGTGTTTATTTGGAACCTAGCCATGAACTAAATCTACTTGGCTATGGTTATTGTGTTTTGTGGCTGTGAGAAACTATTGGTTTTTTTTAGGTAATAAAAGTTTGCCCTTTTCTATTTCAAGGTTTATTCATTCATGGTTCTTATTCTTGTTTGCGAGTGAATTGGGAGAGGATCTCGTGATTTCATCTATTTATCTAATATCGGGAGAGTTAGATTCAAGAAACGAATGAATATGATCTTTATTCAATCTAATGATGGTGAAGATTAATCCAGCTTAGGAATAAGTTAAGGATTTCAACGGCTAAGAGGAGCGCAAGATTGGTTGTTGTTCACCCTTGATTCACGCAGGGATGTATTATCAAGGCATGCACAAGTAGCTAGAGTTTCGACTTAGAGATAAGAAGAAACCATTGAAGAACGCTCTGCCGAACCTTGAAGGTTGCTGCCCAGACGCCCAAGTAGTTGCCCAGGCAACCATCGATTAGTTGCCAAGGCAACCCCGTTGTGCAAGTTGCCACGGCAACTGAGTTGCCCGTGCACTCTTTTACCAAAACGATCCAATCGGCTATCACACCTCAACTCACGATAACCTGGCCTATCTCTCTCTCATTTGAATTCATCTTTTCTTTTACTTTATTGCTTTCTAGATTAGTCATTAGTTAAACTCCTATAATCGTTTACTTGTGTTTTTACTTTTTATAGTGCAAGAGACTAGATTCTTGAAGTAGCACCAATCCCTGTGGAGACGATATCTTTTATACTATAACTTGCGACGTGTATACTTGCACATTTGCGTAGCACTTATTATGCACAACACTAGGATTATGTATTTATGAAGTATGTTTATGGAATATCGGATTTATGGAACTTTGTTATCAAATTTGAGTTTTAAACATCTTATATGTATGAGATTGGTTGGGATTTGTTCGGGGAGTTCAGTGGTTTCACCTTTCGGGCAGAATTCTGCTTTGGATCAGTGACTCCACCTTCGATCGAGATTCCACTTCATATGGTGACGATGTAGCGAGGAGGTTATGGGAACCTTCCTCATCTTTGGCGGACGTAGTTGGGGTGCATTGCATTACGCTTGTGATATTGTACCATTGTTTTATGTTTTAAAGAAAATTGAGAAATTATTACTTTGTTTTACGACTATGGTTTTCTTGCACTTTAGAGACACATTAAGCTCTTTAGCTTACTCCCCCATAGTTTCCTCTTACATATATCTATGAACTTTAGGCGACGTGGTACTTGGAGGATCTTACATTTTATCCGGTTTTTTTAATATTCAGTACAAAACTATTTTTAGTTATTCAGATTATTATTTTATGACGTTGATGTAATTTCATACTTAGAGACTAATTATGTTTTGGGATTATTTTTGGCATTCATTTATTGTGGTTTTATGTCAGAGATTTTATTTAAATATTCGAATTTTAATTATGATACTTGTATTTTATTATGATGAGATATTTATTAAATTATAGTTATATATATATAGATTATTTTTATATTAAAGTATAGCTTTAAATTTGGTTTTCTTGAGGGTTAAGTTTTCAAACGTGACTTCCTAGATTCGACCTATTTCTTCTAGGTTGGGTTTAAGGGGTTACAGTTATCCATGCGCATCCTAAAATCGAAAGTTCTATCTATTAAGTGCAGTGGCAAACTCATTATAGGATATCCAACAAGTCTAGGCAAATTAAATCCAATCAAATGCATGGAAAGTAATATATGCAACCTATATGCGATTACTAAAGATGAATGCAACTAAACATGAAACTAACTAGTAACAAAAACCCTCCCCAAAACTCAAGGGAAGCATTGTCCTCAATGCGTGCAAGTACAAAAAATTAAAATTAAAATGCAAATGAGTTAGTCGGAAAGGTTGTCACCTTGGATGATGAGTTTCCTTTGGGACGTATGCTTGATTCGTTTTGTGGTTCGCGGTGGTTGAGTGCATGTTGCTGGTGGTGCGGCTTGAGCCCTCACTTTCGGAACCTCATCGCTTTGTTCATCCTCCTTTTCGGTCTCTTTGATGATAGAAGGTTTGTGCTTCGACTTTGATGGCTCGAATGGTGGCGACTTCATTTGTTCCAATATGCTCTCGTCTAAATCTGTAAATCCCTGTAAAGATTCAGTCCAAGAAGGTTCAGTCATAGGGGTTTTACCTTTATCTTGTGCGGCAGTTGCCGTGGCATCCTTAGTTGCCGGGGTAAGTAGGTTGGCAGGAAACACCGGGAAAGGCACGGTGTTGTCGGGGTACTTCTGAAGGATCACTCGTGTGATAGCTATGTTATGGTCCCTCATATACTGCATGAATTGCAATTGCTGGGCCTCCATTCACTCTAATCGGTGGGATAGTGGGTGGAGCATCTCTTCAATTCGATCCATGCCTGCCGAGGTAGGGTCACTAGCCTGGGCATCAGGACTTGCTGAGGCATCAGGAATTGCCGAGGCATCTTTGGTTTCCTAGGTAATTTTCGGTGTAGGGGATTTCTTTGGCAATGCTTGTTCTTTCGCCTATTCTTCACCCATAATCGTCAAGTATTGAGTGCGATTCCATCCGATTCTGGAAGGTAATTTCTCGTCTGTTGGATCACTTGGTACTTTTTCTTTCTCGCATAGTTGGGATATTAAGTTCGGGAAGAAAAGAACACCTACATCCTTTTGACTACAAGAGAATATCTCATCACAAATAAGTTGTCCAAAATTTATAATTCGCTTGTTTAAAATAGAATGCAATAACAAAATATGAGAACATGAAATTGTGGTGTTATGTGTAGTGGGCATTAAGCGAGTTTTAACAAATTTATTCCACAATTTGCCTCAAGTTTTAACGTAAGGCGATTTACCGTCCCTTTTAAGGCTCCTTGGTTCCATTCGGCACCTTTGATTGTGAGGTCCTTGAACACCTTTTCGACTTCTTCAGTCGTGATGTTGTCCACAAAGGCTTTATGTTCATCTTTCGCAATGTATGTCCTGTGGAAAGTGTTGATGGTGTCGACATCAATAAGGATAGCCCTGCCGCGATAGGGGTTGTTTGGGTTAGGAGAATGAACATAAAATTCTCTTACCCATGATACATTGTCGGCTTTGGTTGATGGCAAAGGATTTGCCATTTGTGGTGCTCGATAATTTTGAAGATGAACGCATCAAGGCTGAAGTTCTTGCGGGAGATGGTGTAGGCGAATCCTTGCTCCTCCCATACCTTGCAGTTTGCAAACTTGGCTAGATATCTCTCCTCAATGGTTGGTGTTGCAAACCGGCGGAATGGTGGTTCCTTGGATGAACTCGGGTGAGCCATAGTTTTGAGAATTTTGGCCATGGTGATTGTGGTTGCGTTAGGAAGTAAAAACAAAGAAAATAAAAGAAAGAAAGTTTTGGGAGTTCAAAGAGTAGATGGAGTTTGAAAGTTTAATGTGAAGTATGATATGGTAAAGATGATGGGGATTTTCGACTAATAGGAGGAAATAAAAGAAAGGATTGGGGGAATGTACAGGGGTATGCGGCTAGAGGGATAAAAGGGATGATAATTAGGGTAGAAACTAATAATTAAATAGGCCTTTGTAAGCCCCCAAAATCAGCCCATTATTCCCTCTTAAGGATAAACTTCAATTTTTAATCCAACTCCTCCTTATCTCGAACACTTATCCTAAAATTCAAACGTAAATAAAAAGATAAACGTTAATTAAAGATAAAAATAAAATTAAATAAATAAAGATAAACATAAATTGAAAATTATAAAAAGATAATTATCCTAAAAAGTATATGGAAAGATAAAATTTAAAACTTAAAATCCGAAATAAAAATAAAACCAAAATTAAAAATAAGTCCGAAATTAAAAACAAAACTAAAATGTAAGAAATACTAAAGGAGAGCATGATCATGCATCTCCTAGAGTAACCACTTCCATGTCTCGCTCAACATGGGTGCTGGTATAGTGCTTTAATCTTTGTCCGTTAACTTTGAATTCTTGTCCGTCAATGGTGGACTTGATTATCACGACGCCATGGGAGAATGGTTTTATTACCTCGATGGCCCAGACCATCTTGATTTTAGTTTTCTCGAAAAGATTTTTAACCGAGAATTGAAGAGAAGAACTATTTGCCAGGGCAAAAACTGCCACGGCAATAGCTTCTTGTCATGCCAACACTTCATTTTCTCCTTGTAAATTCTCGCGTTGTCGTAGGCTATGGCACGAATTTCTTTTATCTCATTGAGGTCCATTAATCGCTTTTGCCCTGCACTTTCCCAATCCATGTTAACGATTTTGATTGCCAATAAGCCTTATGCTCGATCTCCACCGGAAGATGGCAAGTCTTGCCGTAAACAAGTCTATAAGGCGACATGCCTAAATGTGTCTTGAATGATGTTTGATAGATCCATAGTGCTTTATCAATTCTTGTAGACCAATCCTTTTGAGAAGGATTGACAAGTTTTTCAAGGATAACCTTCAATTAACAATTGGAAATTTTGGCTTGTGCGTTTGTCTGTGGATGATATGTCGTGGCAATTTTATGTGTTACTCCAAATCGCTCCAACATTTTGGCAATCAGCCTATTGTCAAAGTGTGTGCCTCCACCATTGATGATTGCCTTTGGTGTCCTGAATCGTGTGAATATGTTTTTCTGCAAGAATTTCTACACGGTCTTTGAATCGTTTCTGGGAACTACAACCGCCTCTACCCATTTAGACACATAGTCCACGGTAAGTAGGATGTACAAATTGCCGAATGAGGATGGGAAGGGTCCCATGAAGTTGATCCCCCACACGTCAAACAACTCGACCTTAAGGATATTCTATAGTGGCATCTCGTGTCATCGTGAAATATTTCCCGTTCGCTGACAACAATCACACCTCTTGTAAAATTCTTGAGCATCTTTGTAAAGAATGGGCCAATACAAGCCAGATTGTAGGACTTTGGCCGCGGTATGAGTACCTCCAAAATAGCCTCTATAGGGTGAAAAGTGACATTGTCGAAGCACATTGTCCTGTTCTTCCTCGGGAACACATCGTCTTATCACATGATCTGCACATTGTTTAAACAAAAGAGGCTTGTCCTAATAATAATGCTTAGCATCATGTCGGAATCGCTTCTTTCCTTGGTGAGTAAGGTCATAAGGCAAAATACCACTAACCAAGAAATTACCCAAATCGACATACTAGGGGGTTGCCGTGGCAACTAACAACTGCTCATCCAGGAATGTGTCTTGGATCTCCAAGGAGTCTGAATCTTTATCGCCTTTTTCCAACCTTGATAAGTGATTGGCAACTTGGTTCTCCGCTCTTTTCCTGTCCTTAATTTTGATGTCAAACTCTTGTAAAAGTAAAATCCAATGAATTAAACGAGGTTTGGCATCTTTCTTAGCAAATAGGTACTTAATTGCTGAATGATCAGTATGAACAATTACCTTAGTACCAATCAAGTAGGAATGAAACTTATCAAATGCGAAAACTACTGCTAATAATTCTTTCTCTGTCGTGGTGAAATTTGATTGCACACCATTTAGAGTTTTACTAGCGTAGTAAATCACATGGAAAATCTTACTTGTGCGCTGCCCTAAAACGGCTCCTACCGCGAAGTCACTTACGTCGCACATGAGTTCAAAAGGTAAGGTCCAATCAGGTGGGACAACAATAAGCGCTGAGGCAAGTTGCTTTTTCAGGCCTTCAAATATCGTGGCACAAGATTCATCAAAGTTGAAAGCCTTATCCTGCTCAAGCAAATTACACAAGGGTTTAGAAATCTTAGAAAAATTATGAATAAACCTTCTATAAAAACCTGCATGTACGAGAAAACTTCAGATTCCCTTGACTGAAGTTGGTGGCGGCAATCTCTCAATCACATCCACCTTGGCTCTATCCACTTCGATTCCTTTCGATGAGATTTTATGGCCGAGCAGAATACCTTCGTCCACCATAAAATGGCACTTCTCCCAATTTAGTACTAGATCAGATTCTTCGCATCGTGATAACACCTTCTCCAAATTGCTGAAGCAATTGTCGAAGTTATCTCCAAAAACTGTGAAATCGTCCATGAAGATTTCAAGGAAATCTTCCACCATGTCGGAGTAGATTGCCATCATGCATCGTTAAAAGGTTGTCGGGGCATTGCATAATTGGAACAACATCCTTCGAAATGCATATGTACCATATGGGCATGTAAAAGGATTTACCTACAAGACGGTTAAGCATTTGGTCAATAAAGGGTAAATGAAAGTGATTTTTCCTAGTAGCTTTATTTAACTTATGGTAATCCATAGAAACTCTCCAACCAGTCACAGTCCTAGTTGGAATGAGTTTGTTGTTTTCATTACTTACCACGGTTATACCTCTCTTTTTCGGTACACATTGTACCAGACTTACCTATGTACTGTAGGAGATAGGATATATGATACCGGCGTCAAGCCATTTGATGATTTCTTTCATCACAACCTCTTTTATGGCGGGGTTAAGTCTCCTTTGTGCCTTAATTGACGGTTTATGATCATCCTCCAATAGGATTTTGTGCATACATATTGTTGGGCTAATTCCCTTCAAGTCTGCAATTGTCCAACCTATTACTTTTTTGTGCAGCTTCAACATGTCAATCAACCTCTTTTCCTGTTCAGGCTGCAACTTAGAAGAAATTATCATAGGCAAAGTATTATCGTTTCCCAAATAAGCATATTTTAATTGCCTTGGCAATGGTTTCAATTCGAGTATCGGTGGTTGCTCAATAGAAGGTTTTTCGAGTTTACCTTCCCTACCTAAGTAATCCAATGGTTCAAATTACTTACCTGGTCTAACTATCCAGTTCGCTTCATCTTTCTCTTCATCGATCAGTTCCTTGAGGTTTTCTGGTTCGGCAATGCAATTGCCGAGGTAATTCTCTTCACGTCAAAATTGAATTCGGCAGTGGCTTGAATGACTTGGCATTCTTTTGGATCGTCAGCATGCTTAAGGGTCTGGAAGACATTAAGCTTGACTTGCTGGTCATTTACCCTCATGGTGAGCTCTTCTTTCTTGACATCGATCAAGGTTCTTCATGTTGCTAAAAACACTTTCCCAAGAATAATGGGTGCGAACTCATCTGCTTCACAATCCAAAACAATGAAATCAGCGGGAAAAATAAATTTATCAACTCTTACCAGAATAACTTCGATTTTTCCCTCTGGATGCATATAGGAACTATTTGCAAGTTGTAGCATCACTGTTGTTGGCCTTTCCTTCCCTATTCCCAATCTTTGGAAAATAGATTTCGGCATGAGGTTTATGCTTTCTCCAAGATCACACAAGGCCTTCCCGACGTAGTGGTTTTCAATAGCACATGGTATAGTGAAACTGCCAGGATCCTTAAGTTTAGGTGGCATGCGGTTGTGCAACATGGCAATGCATACTTCTATCATGAGCATTGTTTCAAACTCAACTAGCCTTGTTCGCTTAGAGACAATGTTTTTAAGGAACTTAGCATAGTTCGGCATTTGCTCTATCACCTCTACCAACGGCAAATTGATGTGAACTTGCTTCAAGATGTCAAGGAATTTCTTGAACTGATATTCTTGCTTCTGCCATTTCAGCCTTTGTGGGAATGGTGGTGGAATTCAGATATCCTCTTCCCTCTTTTTTGATTTAGGATTTTTATCACAAATTGCTTGGGCATCAGGAATTGTCGGGGCAATTGGAATTTCCTGGGCATTAGATTTTGCCTGGGCAATTGCTGATTCATCAATTTTGGTGTCTTTTTGGATAGGATTTTGTTCTGCTGGTTGAGTGTTCTCCATTGGATGAGCTTGGTCTTCCTTAAGCTGCCGGCCACTCCGAGTGATGATCACCTTACACTGCTCGTGGCCTACTCCTTTTGTGACCTCAGTATCACTGGGAAAGCCGCCTAGAGGTCTTGTATTCAAGTTCTGAGCGAATTGCTCGACTTGTGTTTCCAAGGATTTCAAGGCTACCTCCTGATTTTGCAATCTCATCTCAGTCATGTTAATGAAAGCATTAGTCCTTTTGATGAAACTACTATTCTTAACCATATAAGATTCAGTTTTTAACATAAAAGTATTGAAATAATTTTCCAAAGAACTAGATTATGTCGGTTGTTGCTGCGGTATTTGTTACCGTGGCATGTTCTGCTAGAATCCCGATGCTTGTGTACTCTGACTGTTCTGATTAATGACATTGTTTGGGTTGCTCCATGAAAAATTAGGGTGCTTTCTCCAGGCTAGATTGTATGTGTTGGACATCACATTGGTGTTCCGGTTGTAGTTTCCAATGTAAAAACTAGATTCTGGGTTCTGTGGACACTCAGAAGAATCATGGTTACTGTTACATAGATCACAAATTGAATCTACTACCTTGATATCTTGTGTGTTGCTTGGTCGCTGCATATTCTTAACCAAATTGGTTAGAGCGGCTAATTGTGTGGAAATGGATCCCGATGAATCAAGCTCATTTATCGTGGCGTTTCATCTTACTATTCCCCTTTGGGTAGTTAGGAACCAATAGTTGTTCTTGGCAAGACGGTTCAAAATCTCTATCTCTTCCTCAGGTGACTTGTCAAGGAGTATGCCATTTGCCGATGCATCTAGCATCATCCTTGTCGGCGTATTCACTGAGTTGTAAAATATCATCACTTGTGTCCATACTGGGAATCCGTGCATGGGACATTTTTGTAAAAACTCTCTGTATCGCTCTCAAGCCTCATACATGGATTCATCATCTGCCTGTCGAAAAGAAGTAATATCATTACACAATTTATCAGACATATTTGTAGAACTAAATCTAGCAATGAAATTATGACATAATTCCGTCCAAGATCCTATAGATCTGGATGGAATACTGTTTAACCACGTCTTTTCCCTATCCCTCAGTGAATAAGGAAATAAGTTTAGCCTTAGGATATCCTTATGGACTCCTTCTAGTTTGAATGAATTGCAAATCTCCAGGAATGATTTGAGATGTTGTCTGGCATCTTCGGTGGTCAATCCGCCAAATTGACCAATCGTATTGATCATGTTGAACATCACAGGTTTTAATTGAAAGTGGGCGGTTTCTATTTCAGGTGTGACAACTCTTGGACTGAGACCATTTAGATCATCCTCTAGGTAATCTCGGATTGGTCTATTCCTGACACGAACTGGCTATTCAATTTGAGCTCCTCCTCCTCTTGCGTCGGTATTCAGATTGCCAACTTGATTAACAGGTTGTTCTGCCATTACCACTCGTTGTTCTCGTCTTCTTCTATGAAGAACTTGTTCTATCTCAGGTTCAAGTGGGCATTCTTGTGATGTTGGTCTCGCCCTGGTCATGCACAGATGCAAAACCAAAGAATGTTAGCCCCTTGAAACCAATTAGCAAAAATAAAACAAAAATAAAAAGAAACAAAGGTGCAAGAAATAAAAATCAAAGTCACTATTGCCAATCCCCAGCAACGGCGCCAAAAACTTGTTGTGTGTTTAGTGTGCTTCGCAATTAGTGCAAGTGTACACATCGCAAGTTATAGTATAGAATAGATATTGTCTCCACAGGGATTGGTGCAACTTCTGGATTCTAACTTCTTGTACTGAAAACAAAAGTAATTGGTGGTGATAATAGGAATTGAATTTACAAGTAAAATAAAAGAGCAAGTAAACAAATGAGATGTTGATTGAATGAGAGAGTAGGTCGGGTTATCGTGAGTTGTGGTGTGATGATTGAATGGATCATCGTGGTAATTGATTGTAAGAGTAACTCAGTCGTCTTAACAATTAGCATCAGTCGAATTGCCTGGGCAATTATAATTGCTTGGGCAACTGGGAATGGTGCGATTACCTGGGCAACTGGGCGACTTCCTTCAAAGTTCGACGAAGCGTTCTTCAATGGCTTCTCATTATCCTTAACTCAACGCACTATTAATTGTGCATGCCTTGGCGATACATCCATGCGTTAACCATGGGAGGACAATAACTGATCTTACTCTCCTCTTAGCCGTCACAACTTATCGCTAAGTCGAATTAGTCTTCACCAACATTCGTTTGTATAAAAACCATGCTCATTCGTTTCTTGAATATAACTCTCCCGATATTAGATAAATGGATGAATTCACGAGTTCCTCCTCCAATTCACTCGCAGTTAAAATTAAGAACCAAGAATGAACAAACTTTGAAATTGAATTGCAACTCAAAAACTTAAACAAATCCAAACATTTTCACAACCACAAAAGAACAATAACCCAAGCCAAGTAAAGTTTAGTTCATGGCTGGGTGCAAAAGAAATAAAAGATAAAATCTAACCAACATGAATCAATTGGAATAAAGAAGAAAGAAGAAGAAGATGTCGAGCAGCCCTAATTTTCTCTCCCTCTCCTCATCTCTAGAGGACGACAGCTTGTCTTATATTTATAGAAGATGGCTAGGTCAAGTTCTTTGTTGATAAGGATGAATTTAAGTTGGAATTAAATAATATAAAAGAGATAAATCTCTTTTATTTATTTATTCTCCAAAAACTACTCATAAACTCTTGGAATTTAATCTCCTTTTGATCTCTTCGTGGAACTCCAACTCTTCTAGCATTTATACTTGCTTCTCATAATTAAATTGGATTTATCCTCTCAAAATTGGCAGCTCCCTTCTTCATATCCTCAATTGCTTCAGCAATTTCCTACTTGCTTGGGCAATTAGATCCTGCACACATAAAAACACATACCAGCAGCACCTTTTCCACAAAAATCAACCGAATTATGTAATCAAACATGACAGTGAAGGAAACAATGCAATTATGCATGAATGACTAAAAATGCTACTAGAATGAGCCTAAGTCTAAAAATAATTCAGAGTAAATAGGGCATAAATACAGTACTTTTATACACTTAACAGCAAACTTATGCTTTTTATGAATTGAAGGCTTTCGACATCAGAGCGAAAGCGTGTGGGTGAGTGGAAACTTATGCTTTATTATTTTGCAAGGTTTGAAGTCATTTGTGGGAGCTTAAGATTTGCCTAGAAGGATAATAAAGCCGTTCTAACTTTTGCTTTTTTTCACTTGAATTATTTCATAGGGAATAAGAATGTTTTATTTTAATTTGTTAAAATGAGCATAATAACTTACTATTTTTATGGGATATATTTTGATAAGTTATTTTCATTAGACATGGAAGTACTTAAGAGTACCAATATGTGTTTCAAATATGTTTAGGATAGTTATCATTAAGCAACGAAGTTTGATAATTTGATTTGTGAAATTTATAAGAAAAATAGTAACTAAATGTGTTTAAATAGATATATTGGATTGTGACATTATGAATTAAATATCGGATACAGTTGGCATGCCATAGGATGAGTACTTTATAAGAATTTGAGAATAAATTTAAAGCACTCGTTAGTCTAATTGATCGATCATGACTTTGTTCCATAAGGACGAGTGTTTGTGGTTGTTGGTTCATAAGGATGGATTGTCTGCAATCATTTGTTGATTGGGAACCATAGAGGATATGTGTCTAACAACCAATGAAATTATACAGGGTGGGGATCTAAGTCTACTTTTTGATAAGTTTGATATGTGTATCTGATGATTTTTATAAGATAAGATAAGTCACAAGAACTAATGTGAATATATCATTCATTTTTTAAAGTTTTGATGTGTGAAAATATGATTTGATATAAGCTTTATATACGCATTGAATTCTGACATTGATAAGTTTTAAAAGGTGTAATATCCACTTTATTTTGCTTTGATGCATTGACGACTACTTTTGTGCGGATGCACTCACTAAGCTTTGATAACTTACGCTCATTTTCTTTCATCATTGTAGAGGATTAATTCATTTTTTGGGGTGTTGATCGTGGAAAGAGAGTGATTACAAGACACCCCACCTTTTGAGTATGTTCTTGGTTATTCATGGATTGTAGTAAGGTAATATAGGCCATTAAGTTTGGGAATTTATATTTAGTTTAGTTTGAACTTGTGGTTATGTTTTCCAAATGTTTTGGATATGATTGTTTTGACATGGTCTTATGATTTTGGGTTATGAGTCAACTCTTACCATGATGGTGTTTTGATGTTTTGCTTAAGTCTTATATTGGTCATTCCTGAGTGATCATTTAGATCCTAAGGTTGGTTTTCAAGAAATTACATGCTAGACTTTTTGATAAGTCATGATATACAAGTTTAGAAAATTGCCTCTAGGCTGATTGGACGTGTTTTGAAGGGTTTCTTATTGAAATTTCATATTCAAATATGCAATTTCTAGAGTCGAGTACCAGTACGCTCTGTTATTGTGTATCAATACGACTTTCTAGGACACAGGTACGGTGCTTTGTACGAGTACGAAAAATTAACTGCTGAAATTTAAAAAATTTCACGAGCACTGGTGCCCTCGATAGTTAAGCTAGTTGGAACCTTTCTCAATTTTTGATTCTTTTAATTTTAATCCCCTAATCTTTATGTTACAATTGGATGAGTTTATATGGTTCGTTTTGGCTGAAATTTTATGTGCAAACATTTTTATGGATGGATTTCATGTATGTAATCATGATTTATGTTTTTTCCTTAAATTCACAGTAGTTATATTTTAGACACTAATAATATTAATCTAATAAATTGAAAAGATAAATCGAGTTCAATTTCGGTAAAATTTGACATGTTATCTAATCTAATCATATATGACTAAAATATGCATCTAGTTTTCTCTAATGATAATCTGTTACCTGCTCAAACATGAAAATATTTAAATTTGTATGCATTTTTTATTCTTCTAATTAGGATCGCTTAGGTGATCAATATGACATTCGTTATTTAGGTTTATTTCGTATAGGCTGGGTAACGGGTGTTACGAACAATGTTATCAATTTACAGTTCATACCAATTTCATCTTAGAGGCGAACATTCAATACTATAGAGAAATCTTCCCCCTTTAACACCCTAAACCCGAATGTCATATTTGGGCCTTAAACTCACACTCGTTATAGTAAAATTTCTCAAATTGGGTTTAGCCCAACAAAGTATTTCTCAAAAACATTTAAAGCCAACAGTTGAAAATGTAGATAAATAATCAAAACGTTACAAAGGAGCTCTAATTTAATTTAAAACATTTGAACATGTGATTTGATTAATACAATTTCAAAAATAAGGATTACAGACTCCAACACGTAAGGTCCTATGAATACATAGCCCACTAAACACAAGTATCGTACCCTGGAAATCACCCTATGCTAGAATCTCGTACTGATAGTGCTCTTCGATCCCACGATCTGTCGATCAACCTACACACGAAAACAACAATTCCGAGTGCTGAGCTTACAAAGCTTAGTGGTACACATCTAGTCTACTATACTTAATGCTAATCATAAACATAAGCATGCAAGCTAGTACGAGCAGTAAGAAGATAAATAAACACGTGCCACTACCACTAGTCGCCTAAACACAAGCTCTCATCAAAGGAATCATCATACATCGCATACAAGGCCCAACCATACTCATAGCATGACATTATAACATCATATAAATGTGGCGCTACCTGTAGCCGCCTAACTATATAACATAGTAAGAAAGCATATGTTTCTCATATCATATAAGCATTATACCATAATATTGAAATGAGGCTTGATTCCATTAAGCATCAGGATTATACACTGAGTGAGGACTAGTCCCACTAAGCATAAGGATTATACACACATTGGGTGAGGCCCTGTTCCACTGAGTATCGAATTATACACCCATGCCTGAAATATCTCGTTGAGCATCATTGAATGCGGCCTGATTCCCCTAAGCAACGGATCACACACTCATTCTCTCACTGGGTATTCGGGTCTCATCAATCAAAGGTGACTCAACCAACCAAGTGTCCATTTCAGCACATATCAAGGCCACGGTTACCATACAACACACATCATCTACATGATTACAAATCTCTATGGTTTCTATCCATTATAAAGCCAACATTTAAGTTATCAACTTGTTAATACATTAGGGAAGTGTACATTAATCATCCTCATTAACTATAATATTAATCCATATTATCTCATTAATGTCTCGCGTCAATTTCTATATTTTTTTATTAGCATCAAAGATTGTCTCATTTAGTGGGCATCGATACTCGAACACGAGTATCGACACGATACTCATATGCATACCGATACTAACATAGCTTAGTGGAAAACCTTAGTTCCACAAGTACCGGTATGGGTTAACTCGTGCCGATACGTCCCCCAAATGTGTACATGTACGGCTAAGGCACGTACCAATACCCTATTCACAGGTTCGTACAATTCCCTCAAATTCTGATATTACCACACTTTATTCAATTCCTAGAGCTTGTGAAAGTATTTAGGGTTTGTTTACTAACGCATTCATTCAATTAATATTATTTACAGGCTTCATAATCATTTAATCGAGTATTTAACCCTTAAGCACAATTCCCATAAAAACATATACATTTATTCGAACTTATATACAAGGTATCACAATTATCAATTAATCAAGTAATCATATAAGCATCTCAATGACCCTACACAGTCTCTAAAGCACCCATGAATCTCATCATATTCACAGCATCATCATGCCTCACACAGATATCAAGTCTCATACTATCGGTCTCCAAACATGCATATTCATCGTCTACCTATTTTGTTGATACTAACACGCTAAGCAATCACATTTATGATGCTCACGAAGCAATAGAAGTTCGAGGTGTACTAACCTTAAGCCAAAGCGATAAATTTCCCATCCAAGCTCCTCTAAACATCTCTTTAATCCCAAAACTCAAGTTTACAAAACCCTCAGATAAAACAAATGCTACTACATAAGTCACTTCACATTATCGAACTACTTTAGAAGATAAAATGCGTAAAAATAGCTTACAGGTTCCAATTTGGCAAAATAGACTGTGAACAAACTCAAAACGTCAAAAAAACATCGGGTAGGGTTCCCTAGAAAAAATCAACTTTGGTCAAAAAGTTAATGATTAATGGCAGCTCGGCTCGAGGTTTATAGTGGCTCGGCTCAGAGTTAATGGTGGCTTAGCTTGGGGTTAATGGCGGCTCAGCTTACTGGGTGCAACTTGAAATGGCTTGATAGGTTGGCTTGGCAGCTGGCCCAACTGATTATAAAGCCTCAACCGCTGTTGGAGCACGCCCACGTATAAGCGGCATCACATGTGGCAACTGCGGCGGCTTTCAACGAATTCTCTAATTCTTCCCTCTTCATACTCCAGCGAGTGACGATGACTGGGCAACCACCAGTCTACTCATCTTGACGAGGTAGAGTTGATGGTGTAAGCGGTGAGAGCCACGATGGCTTAGACGGTGATAGATCAAGGTCGAAAGCTTACCCTTTCATTTCCTCTCATTTTTCTCTCTCCAATATAACCCTACCTTTTTTCCTTTTTCTCCCTCTTCATAATACCTTTTCCCTTTGTCAACCACCTACATCTATTTAAAATCAAAAACCACATCCCAATAAAATAACACATGTTTTCCCTTTATTTTAAATCTTTAGGACTCAGCTTTGATAGTTGTTCGAATCAATCCCAATATCATTCACTGAACATTAAATTAAAACTTCCTATTTATTTCATCATTTAAGGATTTGAATCCGAGGCTGATTTTATTAACCCAAAAATTAGGTAGTTACATCTCTCCCTTTCTTAAAGAAAATTTCATCCTCAAAATTTATTACTATTAATCCAAAGGAAAACTGAAACTCTAATAACTGTTCCAAGATCTCAAATAATTTTTGTTGTGCTACTCTGATCTCTCACGACACTTATCAATTATAACCCTCGTCTTCTAACAGTACAAACCTAATTCAACTGACCATTTCTTTTAAACAGATCCATCACCATTTGGTGCATAACCTAAGCCATGGAACAAACCCAACCGTACCTTGACAAAAACGTCACACAAATACGTCATCAAAGAAACTTAACTTATGTTGTAGAACCAAAAGATTGTTGCACAATAAAATCTTTCTACAACTCCGTATGATCGAAAAGAGCATAAGGATAAACAGATGCTGCAACCAAAATGAAATGATTCCTCTCGTGATTACTCCCTGAAAGAGACTCTAACTCTGATGGCATCCCATATCAATATCATTGCTTTCTCGATGCAAGACTTCTGAAAGTAAAAGACATCTTTACATGTCTTAAGGCTGACCTTATATTTCGACATTTTTACATCAAAACGATAACTAAAGCAGCTCCCACAAACTCAGTTCACACAAGATTCTTACACTCCAAACTATTATGTGTTTGGAAAACACATCATTTGCATCCTTACTAGAATCTATCATCGCATAAAATCCCACCAAGGGATAAGGTTCCATCACAAACCTCGAATCTCGCGTCAAAAAGTAGCATGTACAGACCGTAGTGTCGTACAACACAATCCATAAACAATCCAAGCAGACTTTCTATCTGGATCTCACCTTCGCCAAAAAATCAACTAGTACCCACCAAGGACTATAACATTACACAACTATCACTCTCAAAATTCACTATATATCGACCATTGTACTATATAGAAAGAATCTCTTGCCTTGATGTATCTTTTTCTCAAACACCCACCATAAGATCTCGGAGTCCAATAGAAGCCATCGAACCCAAGTTTAATTATAACACTGTACTCACCTAGCTACCTCAGAGGTTATTTATTGCAGCTTCTAGAGTTAACTAATCCTTAACTCAGAGCTTAACTAATAAAACACACTGGTATCAGTATTGATCGATTAGTACCAACACCATATGATTCAAGTATCAGTACTGCATAAGGCTAGTATCGATACTCTTTCACACAACCATTGCTTGTAATTCTGTTAACTCCTCAAATGTACTACTTTTCATTCATATATTATAATGTTTTTGCTTGACTTTGAGTATACATATATGTATTTTAGTTAGTAAAATCATGAATTTACATTAAAGAGTTAGAATTTGTATTTATCTTGAGTGAAATGTTGTTTTGCTGGTTTAGATGACAGTTGGCAGAGCAGGACAGTAGAAGAAAGCCAGAGAAGCAGAAGAGAAATGCCAAGTTACAGTTGGCAAAGTTGTACAAGAATTGCCAAGCTTGGTTGGCAATAGATTAAAAGATGATGACGTCATCCCTAATGAAAGATGATGATGTCAGCTCTAATAAAGGATGATGCCAAGCTTGGTTGGCAAAAGAAAGATGAAGAATGCCAAGCTTCGTTGGCAAAAAAATGAAGGCTGATGACATCAGCCCTAAATTTCAAATGGAGAGATAAGCGGATAAGGTGATAAGATGGTAAGAAGATAACACTCTTATCCTTCTGCACAACCAAATTTTGAATTTCAAGAAGAAGTCGATCAATGAAGGAGAGAAAAAAAGAGGTGTTGCACTAAAGAAGATGAAGGCTTGAACAGGAGAAGTGGTCTGCAATAATGGAGAAGAGGAATCAGAGACAACAAGATCAACGGCTTAAAGATTCCATGAGACATTTGGAATTTATTGAAGGGTTGCATCGAAAGACCTTCTTCCTTACCTTAGTACTTTGTTGATCTTTTGTGTTTCTTTCCTGTGTTGAAGAATGACTTCAAACTTATACTTGCTGCGATTTACCCCAGCCATGAACTAACTCTTGATTGGTTAGGGGATGCTCGCTATGAACACTCCGTTTATGTTTGGTTTTTAATAATTTAAATGTCTGAACATTATTTTCTATATGCTAGTACTTAATTTTCCTAAATTCTTTTCCATACGAAAGTTGGCATTGTATGCTTATTGCACCTTAATATCTTAACAGACTTAAGGGGCAACGATCATTTGCCAGGTACTAAGGAGAGAAACTTCGACAAAAGATGTTTAAGTAGATGATCTTACACCTGAAGTGAATATACCCATTAGGAGTATAGATTGAAACTTAATCGAGTTAATTAATGAAAAACTTTGCTATAGACATATAGGGGTTTTACCGCGGTTAACTTAGGGTATTGCCATCGACAGAGGTAATACTATTCTTGAAATCTGCTCTGCAATAATTCCAAGGCAGGACATTATTAGTAGCTGGCATAGCTAATGTGAAATCCAAACATCCTTTTCCAAATCTATGTTATCATTCTTACACCCATTGTTTGCTAGACTGTTATCATTTCATCACTATAATCTTCACTTTACTCAAGTTTATTTTGCTTTTAGTTCTCGTACTTTATTCGTTACCTCAATCTATTGCCATCATCTTTTATTTTCCAATTCATAAGTATTCATTTTGGTAATTAATTCCTGGACAATCCTTGTGGAGAAGATACTCAACTCACTACTATATTACTTGTTGACCATGTATACTTGCACGCAAGAGACGTATTCGTGGCATTATTTACTTGTATATTTACACTGAATCCTCAATCTTTTGCCATGCAATATTATGCCGACAAGTTTTTAGCGCCGTTGTCAGGGATTGCAACGGGATTAATTGTTTTGATTTTTACTTGTTTTTGTTTTTTGTTTATTTTACTTCATTTGGTATATGTACAGGTTAAGAAGAGAACGTTGAGAAACGGATCATAATGAGAATGGTGAATTAGGAAGTCAACTTATTAATTATACATATACACTATTAATTATAACTTGAATGTCAACTTACCTATCTCTAATCATTTAGGCTTACAGTCCATAATTATGTTCGATTAGGTTAACCTCAAACCTTTGGTTTAATCGGTAAACTACCATGTTTTACCATTTAGAACCCAGACTTACTAACTAATCCAAGTTACCAGCTAAGTATATCATATCAAATATTTAAACAACTACACGATCTTACTATCTATCAAATCATGTTAAGCAAACATGACCAACAAATAATTAAAGGCCCTTTACAAAACATTGGATTACTTCTCAACTTATATACACGTGAGATTAGATCGAATAATCTATATGCAATATGTATACGATACGTCTATGTGCCACCAACTAGGAGTTCGTAAAGGAGATACTAAAGGTACTTCTTGTTACTTGTGATCCGGTCCAAGCTCAAGGTTAACCGAAAGTAAAGTTACTCTGAAAGGTGATGAAAGAAATAAAGTAAGCAAATACTTAGTAAGGTAGCACTAATAACAATAAGTAATTGTAGTTATGTGTTTTGATATTTCAATTCTATTCTTTCGTACAAGATTATCAATTTAGACATTCTACTAACTCGATTATAAACCAAACTGTCTTGTTATAACACCATTTAGGCACATAGAAATCACTCATAACGTATCATGGATTTATTTTAATAATATCATCAATTATCTAACTTAGCTTCTTAATATCATGGTTTGTTTGCTACTTAAAGTAATCAGACTTAACAATTCAAAGATATACCTTACTTGTCTAGTAAAATACCAAGCAAATTTCTTATTAAATTCGTGATT
Organism: Hibiscus mutabilis; assembly: GCA_019671005.1. Classification (NCBI taxonomy): domain Eukaryota; kingdom Viridiplantae; phylum Streptophyta; class Magnoliopsida; order Malvales; family Malvaceae; genus Hibiscus; species Hibiscus mutabilis. The sequence continues at coordinate 38,172,720 of CM033734.1, read as the reverse complement.
AGGAGATACCCGTTTATAAGCAAATTAGTTTTTTCATCATGTACATACATACATGTGTTTAAATCAATCTACCATGTTATTGTATTTCTATCGTACATTCCAATAGTCATGTATACACGATTATATATTGCAAAACAATTCAATTATATTCATTTCTATCCAAAGCAGTCCAAACATAATTAATTCTTTCCAGATCAGCCCAAATGACATGTATACATACTTATGCACTTGCAAAACAGTCCAAACATAATTAATTCTTTCTAGAATAGCCCAAATGACATGTATACGTACTTATGCACTTGCAAAACAATCCAAACATAATTAATTCTTTCCAGAACAGCCCAAATGACATGTATACATACTTATGCAATTGCAAAACAGTCCAAACATAATTAATTCTTTTCAGAACAGCCCAAATCACATGTATGCATACTTATGCACTTGCAAAACAGTCCAAACATAATTAATTCTTTTCAGAACAGCCCAAATGACATGTATGCATACTTATGCACTTGCAAAATAGTCCAAACATAATTAATTCTTTCCAGAACAGCCCAAATGACATGTATACATACTTATGCACTTGCAAAATAGTCCAAACATAATTAATTCTTTCCAGAACAGCCCAATGACATGTATACATACTTATGCATTTGAAAAATAGTCCAAACATAATTAATTATTTATCTATATACCCAATCATTTATTTAATTTATAATATTCCATGAATTCCTTAGTCTTAACCACAAGTTTACAAATCATGACAATTTTTCATAATTCTACTATGCACAATTTCCGTTAAACGTCAATTATTTAATGTACAATTTTTCGAGTTGAGTCAAAAGATTAAATTATGAATTTTACAATTTTACTAAAATATGGTACCACTTGTATATGGTTTCCTATCACATAAACTATTCTAATTCTAAATTACTTGTCTTATAAGACATCAAACATATCTTAGTTATATCACAACATAGGCATGATTTTACTTTTCAAATAGGTTATCGGTTTATCAAATTATGCACTTAAGTTGCTTATTATTAAGAGTTATCGAACTTAGCATGTCAATGACTTATAATTATGTTTTACAAACATCATCAAACGTAGTATCGCAAGAGCATGTGTACTTATCACCCAAATTATCAAACATAACATCTCATAACATGGTTACTTGTTATATAGTTATTAAACATAGTATCATAAACATAGATACTTTTCACAAGATTCATCAAACGTAGTTAGTTTGTTTAACTAACATATTTCAATATCTTTACCTTAATCAGAGCCTTGAGACTCAAGTAATGCTTTAACTTAAATAGGAAAATTAGCCATTTGATTAACAATAGTTAAATGAGGCAAAACAATAATCACATTAAGTTATACAAGATCATATATAAATAATTGTTACCTCCTAAGTAAGTTATCCAGCATAACATATCATAATCACGAATTACTTATCAAGTACACTAACAAATATAACATGTTAAAGCATGAAAAACTTAATTCATAATTTGTCGTGTTACTTATCAAACAAGTTATCACAACTCTTCATTTATTTAACTTATAATCTCATACTTTCTTATTATCATAGCCTTGAGAATCGAATTTCAGCCTAGGTACACGAATCCCCAACCAACTGTCGCCCATAAAATGGTACTCGCAGTACCGGTCAATCCCTCCTACTATCGCCAAGTGACCACAACACTTCCCTCCTACTGTCGCCAAATAAAGACCGTAGTCCACCCCAAACCTGAGCTCTATGGACTCTATGGCATGCCAACTATACCTAAGACTGACTCGAGACCAAGGCTTTAACATTTATCATCTTTCTATAACATAAGTGTGCATAGCTCCATATTCTTACAATCATGACACCAAGGCTCATTTCATAGCATATCTCAAGTTTACCCAATATCAATGTATCCAATGGGCATAACTTATTATTATTAGTTTCAAAGATAAACATAACTTGAATTTCAAGCATTTACACAAAGGGCTTAAACTTAAATCTTATCATATCAAGTTGGATATGAGCTTAACTCCTTCTCAAGGTATTCAAAATAACATGGTTTAATCATTTCAAAGAAAACACAACATCAAAATTATATATTAACAAACTTTGATTATCTCATATATAAATCATACATACACATGAACATATATAGATCTTATAACATAATTCCTATAATAACCAGAAATCTCATGTCACATTGTTCTTTTCAAACGAGTACTTACATCGTTTTCTAGCTTATGTTTGTACTCAAGACTCAAATATTCATAGATTAATGTATTTAACAACAAATAATGCTTGGGAAGGTTTCAGGCCTATCCAGAGACTTTAAACTACACTTACTGATTAATCCAAGCTAAATACGCTTCCGAATCACGATTCCTTTTTGCTTTTCTACATTATTACCAGACTTAGTCCTTGTGTCATCAGCTAGTTCGTGGTCTAACACAACAATAAGTATGATACTCATTAAAACTCATTCCATTATTCTATAAACAAAGTCATACTTTCATATATAATAAAATAACCCAAAATACATAAGTATATAATCATATAACACAAAACAATCCATGATTACATGTGTCCTCATAAATATATATACAAACAGTCCACGATTGTTCTTATACATGCAAAACAGCCCCAAATTCATATATACACATATACTTGGTCAAAACAGTCCATTAAACTTGTATACACACTTATACACCTCAAAACAATCCACTAAGGTTCATATATAAGCAAAGCAGTCCTATTACACAAATTTTACACATATATATTCAAAATAGTCCGCAACATTTGTAAGTATTCAAAATAGTCCTTAATTTCTATTTTATCCAGCAATTTGTTAACTTTATATCAAGCAAAATAGTCCGCACATAATCATCATGTTATAAAACAGTCCCAAATACAATAGTATGCATATACATACATAAAACAATCCCAAATATGATTATATTGGAATAAGCAGTCTTATTTGACAATAAAACAGTCTCCCCTGTTTTTCAAATTTCCAAAATTGGTCATTCTATTTCTTAAAATAGTCCCCTCTGTTTTTAAATTACACAAAACAGTCCCCATTCAGTTTATAAATCAGTCCTCTATTTTAGAAGATAAAAACTGTCCATTTGCTCTTGTCAAAACAGTCCATTAGATATTTTTTAATTCACAAAATAGTTTAATTTAATACATACACACACACACATATATATATATATATATATATATATGCATGTGTTAATTCGATTAGCCCCCTCTAAAACATTGATCCTGCTTCCTATAAAACATAATAATCATAATATTATAGAATTCACCCAATTCATATATCCTTAATGTAAATCTCTAACTTTTCTAAACACCTTCATATTATATACATACGTATCTACCATCAATTACAATTTCACTTGGATAGAAAAGAAAATCAAGGTGATTACCTTCCTATCAAGAATCCCTCGAACACTACACTCTAGGTTTCGGTCATGTAGAACAAAGGAGGAAAGAAGAAGATGACAACATTTTTGTACATCCTTCCTTAGCTATCTTACCCGTGAGTCATCCTTTCCTCCAACACCTAGCATTATCCTTGGTTGAACAAGTGTTCATGCCCTTCAAAAATATAAATTTTAGCATGCAACCCTCAAAGTGGTTTAATAGTTTGGTTTAGTCCCTTAAGAATTGACTATCCACTTCTTTTATTACAATTTGGTCCAAGGTCATTATTCTAATCTTAATTCATCGAATAATTCCTGGTAATTTGAATGCATTCAAACGATAACTTTCTACTAGGCCATACTTTGGGGTATTACATAGATTTTCAGGGGTCGTGGGAGAAGCAGTTGCTGTTGGAGGAGTTTGCTTAGAATAATAGTTACCAAGCTACTATCAAGATGGCACCATACGAGGCTTTTTATGGTAGAAGATGTCGTACGCCACTTTGTTGGGTAGAGGCAGGAGAAGAGTATGTTTCTTTTCTGAATATGTTGAAGGATACTAATGAGAAAGTAAAGCTTATTAGTAATAGGTTGAAAGCATCTTCAGATTGGCAAAAGTCTTATGCTGACTTGAAGTGAAGGGAAATTGAGTATGCAGTTGGTGATCGTGTGTTCTTGAAGGTTTCGCCTTGGAAAAAGGTGATGAGGTTTGGGTAGAAGGGAAAGTTGAGCCATAGGTTTATTGGACTGTATGAGGTGTTGGAGCTCATTGTACCAATTACGTATCGATTGAGGTTATGCTGAGCTAGAAAAGATACATGATGTTTTCCATGTGTCGATGCTTCAGAGGTATAGATCGGATCCTTTGCATGTAATGCCTATTGACGAGATTGAGTTAAATTTGGATTTGATCTATGATGAGGAACATGTGAGAATTCTAGATTTGAGTAGCAAATTTCTTCGCGGGAAGACCATAGAGTTGGTAAAGGTGTTGTGGCGGCACCGTGGTGTACAGGAAGCCACCTGGAAGAGCAAAACGAATATGTTGAAGCAGTTTCGTCATCTTTTTCCGTCAGGTAAATTTCGAGGATGAAATTTATTAAGAGGGGGAAAGTTGTAACGCACTGAAATTGGGCCTAGGTGTGGGCCGGATCGGGTCAGTGGTTCAAAAGAACCGATTTAGGCAATTTGAATAGTTTGGGGAAAATAAATTTACAAAATTGATTTTGGGATAAAATAAAATATAAGAAAATGTTTTAAATTACTAAATTAATATTTTAAGTAATTTGGTGAAGTCAATTTGAGGTAATTAAATATGATTTTAAGACATTTTGGTCTAGTGACTGAATTGAAAGTTTTCAAAACTATTTTTGGTGACTAAATGAAAAAAGGGTCAAAACTTAGAATCTTTAAGAGCTATTTGCCCAATGTTTTTCAACAGATTTCTCTCTTAATTTAGGCTATTTTAAAGTATTTTTAAATGGTTTAATAATTTGATAAATGAGGATTTATTAAAACGATCTTTAATTTGCCAAAAAACATTTTCTTACGTAACTACTTTTCTCCAAACCTTTTCTCTCAACTTTCTTAGCAACCAAACTAGGATTTCTACTTCAAAATCTCAAAGAATCAATCTCCATTGATTTTTCTTTTTGATTCTTTATTGATTTCTCTAAATTCCTTTGCAAAATCTCTTTGGATTTCATCAAAGCTTGGCCAATTAGGGGAGAAATTAGCAATTATAGGTGATTTTCATTTCTCTCCTCTAATTAAAGGTTCATTACTGAAATTCCCAAGTTCTTGATCCTTTGTTGTTAATTTATGATAAGAAATTATGATTTTAATATGGATTTACTGGTTAAATTGAGTTTTCTTGGAAAATTGTTGGAAACTGAATTAGATCTATTTTGGTGATGAATTTAATTGATTTATATCCCAATTTGGATGTATTTTAATGTTGAAAGAGTTGATGAATCAATGAAATCCCGAAACTATGTGAGTTGCTAGTTTTCTAGGTTGTGTATATTTGGTTTTTGGCTTTATCTTGATGCTGTAGTGTTTCTGGAGGTATAAGGACGTGTTTAAGGTGTTTTTGGATATTAATTGATGTTGTTAATGTGTTAGAATCATTGGATGTTGGCTGGGCTTTGTTTAGGTAAGGTTTGGTGGTGTTCTTGATGGTTTTAGGAGGGTGTTGAGTGGATTCTTGTGAGGCGATGTTGTGTTTGTTGGTTGCTGGAGGTTTGAGGTACAAAGATGTGTTTTAACAAGTAAATGTTGGGATAAGATGATTTCCATATGTGGTGATTTTTGTATAATGCATTGTAAAACAATAAGTAAATGTTTTATAAATGATATATTGGCTATGTGACAAGATGAGAAAATAATCCGATATAGTTGGTATGCCATAGGATTAAGTGCACTATAAAATATGAACAAAAATCAATCGTGGCCATGGGTCATTGAGGTATGGAGGTTTAACAAGGCCACTCGGACTGTTGGGACATCATTTGTGACATGCGATTTAACAAGGCAACCCAAATTGATGGAGATCTTGCGGTTTAACTAGGCAAGGTCGGTACACTTGCAGTTTAACAAGGCAAGGGTGGTAAAACTAGCGGTTTAACTAGGCGATGTTGTCAAATCTTGCGGTTTAACTAGGCAGGGTTTGGGTTATCATGCGGTTTAACTAGGCATGGTATGAGATATCCGTGTATCCGATATATATGGGTAGAGGGTAGTCTATCCGGGGTCACTATAAATACCAATATCTGTGAAAGTTCATGTGTTGAACCTATTATAATATTTTGGGATTTAAGCATGGTTCATGATTTAATGCTTTGAGATTTAAGCATGGTTTATGGTTTAATGCTTTAGGATCTAAGCATGGAATTTGTATATGATGTTGCATAAGGATTGTTATGCATGTCTTGGTTGGAGACAAGGAAAAATTCTTTGTGTTGTTAAGCATGTTTTGGGAACAAGTGGTTTGGTTTTCAAATGATTTTAATTGCATCATTGTTTCATGAGCATCCGCACTAAGCATGTGTTCTTACGCTCTTTTTTTCCTAATGATGTAGAGCATTGAAGTTTGGGGGCTGCAAAGGCAAGGTTTAAAGCGATCCAAGACAAGGACTAATTTGAGTATGAACTCGGTTTATGTTTTTGGTTAATAATGCAATGTGTTCTCCATATTTCGGGGATTCATAATCTATTTATCCCATGGTTTTTAAGCATGTGAAGTGCTGGATTTTATGATTGGTTTGATGTTGTTGAACTTGTGTGGATCCTTGCTTATAATGATGCTAGATGAGTGCTTAAGAATGCATCTAGTTAATTTGGAATGGTTGCCATGTTTTGATGATTCAAGCAAGTTTGTATTGATGCTTTAGATGTGTAAGCATGATGAGTATGCATTAAAAGTGCCTAATGTGAGTTTTGGTTGTTTGGTAGAATGAGATTGGGAAGCATGCCTATAGAATATCTTGGGGTGTATGAATGCCATGTAATGTTGTTGGTTCTGTGTTGTTTTAGTTAGGAATGTATCCTGGTAATGTTGCATAAGTGTGTTTAGATGGCAATTTGGGATATTACGGGTCTAGGCGTACCGGCACGGGTGAGTACAGGAAAGCCATTTCAGGCTTAGCGTTCTGTTACGCGGGCAAGCATTTCAGTACGAGCCTAGGCAAATTTGGCCAGCGTTTCGGTAATTGAGAGGGTGTTTCGATACGAAATATGTATTATATGAAGGGTGTTTCGATACGCGTAGACATATCAGAATGAGTTTTAGCTACTAGAATCTGGGTTTTAGAAATTATTAAGGCGTACCGAAACACCTCCTTGTGTACCGGTATGGCTGCAGTTAATTATGTTATTTTAGAATATTTGAAAGTTTATGTTTCTTTCATTTTGGTCCTTAAATTTATTAGATTTGCATTTTAGTCCTTATAATGTATGTCATGTAATTGGATTCCTTACCGTGGTCCGTTTCCTTTGAAAATTCACTCGCTGCAAGTATGTTCACTTAGGATTAATAATATGCATCTAGACAAGATAAAAGAAAAAAATGAACTATTTTTTAAAAATCTTTCACCGGTTTGCTTCGGCAAACCTAATGTAGTCCTCTCGGTTCGGTCAGACGTCTAGGCCGGGTCGAAGGGGTTACATTTGTTGGTATTAGAGCCAGGTTCCAAAAGGTTGGGATGTTGTCTTTTGGTTAAAGGATGTTGTTTGAATTGCACGGTGATTGTGTATATGTACAGTGATTGTTTAATATTATGTTGGGGTATGAATTGGGAACACATTACTTATTACCGAGGTTTTAAAATGTTTTATAAGGTTGTATTGGATCCTTTGCCTAATGCTAGCCTAAATTTAATGTGTTTTGATGCTTTTGTTAGCATGGCTCGACGTGAGATGCGTTTGATGGCTATTAATGCCGGAGTTGGGAAAAATAACGTTGAGGATGGAAATCCCCCTAATGTTTTACCTCTGCCTCCTCCGTTGACTCCTCCTATTGATATTGGGGAGGGTGGTGTACCCTAGGCTCCTCATATGCCATTTTTGGTGATTTGACTCCGTTAATCCAAGCGATGACAAGAGCATTTTAGGTAGCAGTGGCTGAAGTGTAAATGCAAGCACCGACACCTGCTATGGTGGCTAATCAAGGTTTACCCTTGGAGCATCTACAAAGTTTGGGAGGTGAGGAATTTTAGAGTTTAAGTACTGAGGAAGCTGAAGAATGGCTGGAAAAGACAATCCGTATCCTAAACCAAATAGGTTGTAATGACGAACGCAAGTTGGGTTGCACTGTTGTAGGGTGATGCCTATCATTGGTGGGTGACCATAGTTACGGGTGTTCCAAGGTGAATGTGACTTAGGATTTCTTTCAAAGAGATTTTAAGAGAAAGTATCTTGGTGCACAGTATTTGGATGTGAAGAAGTGCGAGTTTATGTCGCTGTCGCAGGGTGGCATGTCTGTTGTCGTGTATGAGGTAAAGTTCATTCGCCTAAGTCAGTATGCCCCAGAGTTGGTTCCCGATGATCAACAAAGATGTGATAGGTTTCGCTATGGTCTTGTGAAGGACATTAAGACCTATCTCCTAGCTACGGATTACACGGATTTTGATGTGTTGGTTAACCGTGCCAAGGATATTAAGCAATCTCTGGGTACATCAGTTCAGGCTGTGAGTGCAAGCTTGGGTAAGAGAGTGGCTGACTCTAGCTATTCTGGGAGGCAGAATAGGAGGCTTCAGGACAAGAGGCATAAGCTCGAAGCGTGGTGGCAATGTTGGCCAGGGTGTATAGGGAGCTCGTGTTATAGCGAAGTGTGAGCGATGTGGTAGGCGCTACATGGGTACGTGCCGGGGTAATGCTGGAGTTTGTTGGATTTATAGGTCATATGATCACTTGAAGTGTGATAGTCCTCGTGCTGCGAGGGATACACCGGTGCAGGTTGTTGCACCTACTAGGGGTCGAGGCCGTGGCAAGGGTAATTTTTAGAGGCGTGAGGATGGTCAGAGAGTTGTAGCTCATGCTGCTGCGGTGCGACTGGAGAATGGTGGACCAGCTCGAATCTACGCTCATCGCGAGGGTTGAAATGACACGGATGTGGTCGCAGGTACCTTCACTTTGCAATCCTTGCCATTGTTATCTTTGATTGATTTAGGGTCTACTCATTCTTATATCTTGAGTGAACATGCATCTTTGTTGAATGTTCCTGTTGAGATCCTTGATGTTGGCATGTTATTAACTATTTCCTTTGGTGAGACGGTTACTACTAGAAGGTTGTATAAGTGATTTCCTTTAGTTGTGCAAGGTCATGAATTTCGCGGATCTGATGGAGTTGCCATTCCATGGTTTTGACATTATTTTGGGTTTGGATTGGTTGAGCGAGCACAAGGTGGTTGTGGATGTGAATCCAAAAAGATTTCTTTGAGGTTAGCCGATGATTATGAAGTTGTGGTGGTTGGCGAGAATGTGAAATTCTTTTCCAATGTTACATCGGCTACTCAAGCGGAAGGATGACGCAAGGAGGTTGCCAAGCTTACTTGGTTATCGTGATGAATCCTGAAGTTAAGGGTGTTTGGATACAGGACATTTGATCTGTTAGTGATTTTTTAGAGGTTTTTCCTGAAGAGTTATTAGGTTTACCGCCAGATATGGAGGTAGAATTCGGTATTGAGATGTACGCGGGTACGACGCCAGTGTCTATTGCTACTTATAGGATGGGACCTCAGGAATTGAAGGAGTTGAAGTCACAATTTCAAGAGTTATTGGATCATGGGTTCATTCGACCGAGTGTATCGCCTTGGAGTGCTCCAATTCTCTTTGTGAAAAAGAATGATGGTACGATGTGTATATGCCTTGATTACCGGTAGTTGAATAAGCTAAAAGTGAAGAACAAGTATCTTTTATCTAGGATTGATGATTTGTTTGATCAGTTTTGCGGGGCAGTGGTGTTATCTAAGATTGATTTAAGATCGGGGTATTATCACTTGAAGGTTAAGGATGAGGATGTACATAAAACTGTATTTCGTACAAGGTACGGGCATTATGAGTTTTTGGTCATGCCTTTTGGTTTGACAAATGCCCCGGTTGCGTTCATGGATATAATGAATTGGGTGTTCCATGAATATCTTGATCTATTCACGGTGGTGTTTATAGACGATATTCTTGTGTACTCTCGTACCAAGGAAGAACATGATCGGCATTTGCGGATTGTGTTGTAGGTTTTGAAGGATAATCAGTTGTATGCCAAGTGAGCAAGTGTGAGTTTTGGCTTAAAGAATTGATGTGTCTTGGTCATGTGGTTTCTGCGGAGGGTATTCGTGTTGATCCACAGAAAATTGAGGCTATTCTCAATTGGAAGCAACCTAAATATATTTTGGAGGTTCGCAATTTTCTTGGGCTGGCTGGTTATTACCGTCGCTTTGTAGATGGATTTTCTAGTATTGCAGCACCGTTGACGAAGTTGTTGCAAAAGAATGTTCCTTATGTGTGGATGGAGAAACGACAACTCAATTTTGAGAAGTTGAAGGAAGTTTTGTGTAACACCCAGGTTTTGGGCTTAGATGTTTAAAGGTTGGTTTGAAGGTCCGGTGGACCAGTATTAGAGTTTCGAGTTGGTTTCGGGATTAAATTAGATTAAATATTTTTGAAGGTGATAAAATTTTGGAAAATATTCTAAAATCATTATTAAATATATTAATGATTGTGGTGAAATCAATTTTGGAGAAGGAGTTTTGGAAATAGGACATTTTGGACTAGTGACCAAAATGCAAACTTTAAAAATAGGTTTTGGTGGCTGTTTTGTAAAGATTCAAAACTTTGAATCTTTAAGGAGCTAATTTCTCTAAAAGTCTAATGTCATACTTTATCCCTTAATTGGCTATTTTAAAAGTGTTTTAGAAAATATAAATAGGTTGGGGAGAATCAATTTGTTAATTAATCTTTTAAAACAAAAATCACGTAACTACTTTCTCAAAATATTTTCTCCCAAAATCTCTCTAGCCAAACATCAATTTCTTCTTCTAAATTTTCGGGTAAACCTTTCTTTTATATATCTTTTGTTTTCAACTGGTTTCTTGTTGTTAGTTTACCAAAACCTTATTGTTTTAACTTTGTTTTCTCATGTAAATCATCCAATTAAGGGATAAAGCATCAATTAGAGGTAAGGTTCGTTCTCCTCCTCTAATGAAAGGTTCTTTACTGAAATTCCCAAGTTGTTGACTCTTTACAATTGTTTTCTAATGTGTTTTGATAGTTTAATTGAGGAAAATCGGTTTAATTGTGTTTTGATTGATGAAATTGGTGGATATTCGTACTTATTCTATTTTGCTGGGATTTTGATCAGATTAGATCATGATTTTGATGTTTAATTGAGTTAATAATTTGGTTTTAACATTATAATCCCGAAACAAGTTGAATCTATAATGTTTAATTTTGTTAATCATGGGTTTTTTGGGGTGATAATTGAGTTTAATCATTGCTGGAAGTAAAAGGATGTTGGGAAAGGGCTTTAGATGTTAATTGATGATGTTTGATGGGTTGAAACGTTATATTATGGCTGGGTTGAGTTTTGGAAGTATTTGAGGATGATTTCGATATGTTTCAGATGGTTTTTGAGTGGGCAACTTGAGAGTTGCGGGTAATTGCTTGTTGCTAATGGTTTGAATGCATAATGATGCATTTGCCCTCTGGTTTTATGTGGTTAAAACAGGGGATAATCAAGGCGACGAAGCTTGACATTGTTTGTTGCTTGCCGGGGGCTTGTTTCACGTTGGCAAGCAAGGCGAGGTGTATCGGCGAGTGAAAACTGGTTTAAATGCCTTTCAAAGGTTTAATAAAGGTTGTTGGAGTTTAGGATAAGTTTGAAACACTTACCTAAGCTCGGAAGTAAGTTTTCTCTCTTTTTCTCTTTAATATCGGTTCAGATATAAGCATGTGTAATTCATGTTTTGGTCGTAAACATGGTTTGATTTACTTACTGGAAATGCATGATTTTTAGTACATATACAAGAATTTAAAAGTATAAGAAATGCTAGTAAGCATTGGTTTTCATTTCGGTCGGGAATGGTGCTATTGCTTTGGCAATGTGATTTGCATATGTGGTGGTTTTGTATAATACATTGTAAAACAATGAGTAAATGTTTTGTAAATGATATATTGGCTATGTGACATGATGAGAAAACATTCGGATATAGTTGGCATGCCATAGGATGAAGTGTACTATAATATGATAAAAATTGATTGTGGTTAAGAGTCCTTGAGGTAAATGGTCGGCTACTCGAACTATAATGTTGTCACTTGGGTTGAGCGGCCGGTTCCTCTTGTTGATGTTGATCTTGCGATCGGCAAGGGTGTTGTATCATGCGGTCGGCATGGGGTCATGATAGTGGTCGACTATCATGGGAGATCCGTGTATCTAAAATGTAAGGTTAACAGTCGGTTACCTAAAGATTAGCGGTTGGCTAATCAAGGATAGTGGTCGTCTATCCAGGGTCACTATAAATGCCAATATATGCAAGTTCATGTGTTGAACCTCCTTTATAATAATTTAGGATTTAAGCATGGTTTATGATTTAATGCTTTGGGATTTAAGCATGGTTTATGGTTTAATGCTTTGGGATTTAAGCATGGTAAAATGGTTTAATGCTTTAGGATTTAAGCATGGTAAAATGGTTTAATGCTTTGGGATCTAAGCATGGAATTTGTATATGATGTTGCATAAGGATTGTTATGCATGTCTCGGTTCGAGACAAGGAAAAAATGCTTGGGTTGTTAAGCATGTTCTGAAATCAAGTGGTTTTGGTTTTCAAATGGTTTTTATTGCATCATTTCTTTAAGAGCATCCGCACTAAGCATGTGTGCTTACACTCTATTTTCCCTAATGATGCAGAGCTTTAAGGTTGGGGATAACAAAGGCAAAGTTTGAAGTGACCCAAGTGCAAGACTACTTGAGTATGGACTCGGTTTATGTTTTCAGTTAATAAGGCAATGTGTTCGCCATGTTTTTGGGACTTGTATTTCTATTTTCCCATGGTGTCTAACATGTGAAGTGCTGGATTTTATGATTGGTTGATGTTGTTGAACTTGTAAGGATCCTTGCTTATAATGATGCTAGATAAGTTCTTAGGAATGCATCTAGTTAATTTGGAATTGTTGCCATGTTTGATGGTTCAAGCAAGTTTGTTTTGATGCTTTAGTTGTGTGAGCATGATGAGTATGCTTTAAAAGTTCCTAATATGAGTTTTGGTTTCTTGGTAGAATGTTATTAGGAAGCATGCGTATAGAATATCTTGGGGTGTATGAATGCTATGTAATGTTGTTGATTCTGTGATGCTTTGGTATGGTTTGTATCCAAGTAATGTTGCATAACTGTTTGAAGCAATTTTAGAACGTTTTGGTTATCATTAAAGAATGTTTAGACAACAATTTCGGACATTACATGTCCAGGCGTATCGAAACATGTGTCCCTGTACCGGTATGGCTAGGCCATTTTATGCATAGCATTCGATATGTGGGAGGGTGCTTCGATACGGGCAAGCCTTTTCAGGCATAGCATTTCGGTACTCAAGCAAGTGTTTCGATATGGTCTCAATCATTTTGGCTAGGCATTTCGATACGCGAGCAAGTGTTTTAGCACGTGTTTTAGCTACTAGAATCTAAGTTTTGGAAATTATTAAGGCGTACCGAAACACCTACACGTGTACCGATACGGGCTGTAGTTATTTCAGTTATTGGAATATTTGGAAGTTTCTATTTCTTTCATTTTGGTCGCTAAATTTTGTAAATGCAATTGTATGAGATTGGATGATCGTTTAAACCTGAAATTTGACTTGTAAGCATGTAATTGGACTAATTGAGGATTGGTAACTTTAATTTCAGTTTTGGTCCTTTATTTTATTAGATTTGCATTTTACTCCCTAAAATGTATGTTATGCAATTGGTCGCCTTTCTGTGGTCCGATTCTTTTGTAATTTCACCCGATACAAGTATGTACACATATGATTAATAATATGCATCTAGATAAGATAAAAAGAAAAAATAGACCGATTTTCATAATCTTTCTCTGGTTTGCTTCGACAAACCTAACGTAGTTCTCTCGGTTTGGTCAGACATCTAGGCCGGGTTGAGGGGGTTACATTTGTTGGTATCAGAGCCAAGTTATGAAAAGTTGGGATGTTGTTGTTTGATTAATTGGTGATGTTTAAACTACACAGTGATTGTGTATATGTTTGGTGATTGTTTAATATCATGTTATTTTATGAAATGGATACACATTGCCTATTACCGAGGTTTTAAAAGGGTTTTATAAGGTTTCCTTAGATCTTTTTCCGAATGCTAGCCTAACTTTAATGTGTTTTTATGCTTTTGGTTAGCATGGCTTGACGTGAGACTCGTTCGACGGCTGGTAATGCTAGGTCTGGGCAGAATAATTATGATTTAGGGAATTCTCGTAATACCTTACCTCCTCCTCCTCTGTTGGTTCCTCCTGTTGATGCTGGGTTAGGTGATGTACCTCAGGCTCTACAAGGGCTAGTTTTTTGTGATTTGACCTCGTTAATCAAGGCGATAACGGGAGCGTTTCAGGCAGCAATGGCTGGAGTACAAGTGCAAGCACTGGCACCTGCTATGGTGGCTAATCAAGGTTTACCCTTGGAGCGTCTTCCAAGTTTGAGAGGCAAGGAATTTTAGGATTTCAGTCCTGAGACAGCCGAGGGATGGATGGAAAAGACAATCTGTATTCTAAACCAGATGGTTGTAATGATGAGCACAAGTTATGTTCCACTATGTCACTATTGTAAGGTGAAGCATATCATTGGTAGGTGACCTCGGTTGCGGGTTTCCCAGAGGTGGTGTGTCTTGGGAGTTCTTTCGGAGAGCTTTTAAGAGGAAGTGTTTTGGTCCTCAGTATCTAGATGCGAGGAAGTGCAAGTTTATGTCGCTATCGTAGGGTGGCATGTCAGTTGCCGAGTATGAGAGATCGCGTGATAAGCGATGCAAGCCGAGTCACAAGCATGGTGGTGGCCGGGTTGTGGTTAGGTTCAACTGATAGTCCTTTCCTAAGGCTATATCGTGGTTAGCGTTAGTTGGGTTTTAGACTGTTAGCCGATATGGCTATATGTGTTGGCGTCGAATGTGTTAGTGACGTTCGAGATGGTGTCGTGTTGGGTATTCTCCAAATACCTGGATTCGAGTAGTGGCCGGAGTGATGGTGTTTGTAATATCCTAAAATAGCCTAGAAGTATGTTTCTAAATTGATTATAACTAAATTTGAATTAAACATGTTTAATATTGAATCATTGGGAGCTTTAGGACCAAATTTAAATTTTAAATGAATGGATGACCATTTTAAAAAAGGACTAGAATCGAATGAAACAAGGATTTAAGGATTGCATGATAAAATAAAAAGATCCAAAGAATGTGTACACATGGCCTTTGAGGGTGAAGGCAAGTGCCAAGGGGTTTCATCCACTTGAAAGATAACCCTTTGTTACCTCCTTTATCGATTCTTCAACCGAAAATTCCCTTGAGGGAGGAAGTGAGCTTATGGCCATGGAAATATGAAGCATTGAGCTTAGACTAGGTCAATCTTTGAGTCCTTGTTCGAGTCTTCTAAGGAAGAGAGTAAGTACTCTCATTCTTTCCATTTATTTGAAGCTTAACATGAGAATTAAATGTTTATGGACTCCTTTGTATATAGAAAGATGAATACACGATGAGAAATTTTCTCCTAGGACATTCGAATAACATACATCATGAATTTCCATGTTTTGATAAACTTGTAGGGTAGAGTATGTATGCTGAAATGTTGGAAATAAAATTCTAATTGATGTTGGGATAGATATTATTTGAATGAACCGTTGTTGTTGTGATGTTGTTTATGAAACTGAGTTTTGTAGTACATAGATATATGAACATGTGTGTACAGGACAATTTTGCATTTACATGAACTTTGGGGACTGTTTTGGGAGCATGTAATTGTATATATATGAAAACAGGACAGTTTTACATTTACATGAACTTTTGGGGACTGTTTTGAGCATGTATTTGTGTATATGTGAAAACAGGACAATTTTGTATTACATGAATATCGAGAGGCTATTTTTGTTGTATAAAAATATATACATGTTTAATGGGACTATTTTGTGAATACAAGAATGTACATTGGAATGATTTGAAAGTGTATATATATGTGAGCATATGAAATTGGATTGTTTTGCATATTTAAGAAATTTAGTGGGCTGACTTGTGTGAATTTATTTGTACATATGAGTAATTGAATTGTATTGCAAGCGAATGGTTGATAGGGGCTGATCTAATACATGATTGTACTCCTTGTTACTTTAGATCGGGAAGGAATTGAAGGAGTTAGGATCAAAGTAAATCAAATGGTAGAAAAGCAAAAAGGGGATTGCGAATCGAAAGCAAATATTGCTTGGATCAAACAGTGAGTGTAGTTTAAAGTCTCTGGATAGGCTCAAAACCTTCCCGAGCACTTTTTATTATTATTGATTTTATTTTTATTACAAATATGTGAATGTTACTTGTAAATATTAAGTTGGAATACGAGGTAAGTACTTGTTTTAAGTACAATGTGACATGGATAAATGGATATAAACTGTTTAAGTTAGAATTTATATATACTATGAATGATATTGTGCATCTTTTTTTCATGGTAAGCTTTTGTGAATTAATTTAAATACTTATAACGAGGATTATATGTGGTTGATGATAATGGAAATTTTGCTATGTTACTCTTCGAATAAGAAGAATGAATCAACGAGAATTCGCTTAAGGTGAATATTTGCCACATATGATAAAGGAAACAAGTTTGATAATATGATACTGTGATAAGGAGCTATGCTCACTCTGCTTTTAAATAAGATATGTTAAATGTGAAAGCCTTGGTATCGAATCAGTCTTAGGTATAGTTGGCACGCCATAGTGTCCATAGAGCTCGAGTTTGGGGTGGACTACGATCCTTATTTGGAGACAATAGGAGGGATGTTTAGTGGTCACTTGGCGATAGTAGAAGGGATTGACCGGTACTATGAGTACCTTTCTGTTGGTGATAGTTGGTTGGGGATTCAAGTACCTAGGCTGTTACTTGATTCTCAAGGCTATGATAAAGACAAAATAATGAAATTCGTAAGTTAAATAAATGAACTATGTTTGATATTTCATGTGAAAAGTATTCATGTTTATGAGATACTATGTTTACTAACTTAGGTAACATGCAACCATGTTTATGGGATGCTATGTTTGATCTTATATGTAATAATTAATCATTAGTCGATGATATGCTAAGATTGATAGCTTATTTGATAAGCAGTTTAGGTTCATGACATGCTTTGTTAATAACTTATTGATAAGTAAAATCATGCTTATGATATGCTATGACTATGATATGTTTGAGGTCCTATGAGATTAGTGATTCAGAATTTAGAATAATTTATGTAATAGGTAACCATATTTAAGTGATGCCTTATTTAAGAAAATTATCAATCCACATGTTAATCCATTGAATTAATACGAAAACTTGCATATTAAGTAATAAACGTTTAACTGAAGTTGTATCTTGATTAAGAATTAGTTTTTGATGAAACTGTTATAATTAATGAATAAAAGAAAACTTATAAATTAAATGTTTTGCTGTTTTGCAATTGTATCTTGTGTATACATATTTTTGTGGACTGTTTTGATATAAATGAAAATATCCTGGACTGTTTTGCAATGTATCTTGTGTATACATATTTTTGTGGACTGTTTTGATATAAATGAAAATATCCTGGACTGTTTTGCAATGTATCTTGTGTATATACATATTTTTGTGGACTGTTTTGATATAAATGAAAATATCCTGGACACGTTTTGCAATGTATCTTGTGAAAATACATATATTTTTGTGGACTACATATTTTTTGATATAAAAGAAAATATCTTGGACTGTTTTGCAATGTATCTTGTGTATACATATTTTTGTGGACTGTTTTGATATAAATGAAAATATCTTGGACTGTTTTGCAATGTATCTTGTGTATGCATATTTTTGTGGACTGGACTGTTTTGATATAAAAGAAAATATCCTGGACTGTTTTGCAATGTATCTTGTGTATACATATTTTTGTGGACTGTTTTGATATAAATGAAAATATCCTGGACTGTTTTGATATAAATGAAAATATCCTGGACCGTTTTGCAATGTATCTTGTGTATACATATTTTTGTGGACTATTTTGATATAAATGAAAATATCCTGGACTGTTTTGTAATGTATCTTGTCTACACATATTTTTGTGGACTGTTTTTATATAAATGAAAATATCCTGGACTGTTTTGCAATGTATATTGTGCATACATATTTTTGTGGACTGTTTTGATATAAATGAATATATCCTGGACTGTTTTGAATGTCTAATGGTATATACAAGAATAGTGGTCTGTTTTGATTAAGTATAAGCATGAGGGGATTGATATAAACGTACGTATGTACATGAATTTTGGAGCTACTTTGTATATATATATAAGTATGTATTGGAGAGTTTTGGGCACATTCAAGTATCTCCTAAATATGATTTTGATAAGATATGTTGGATATCTTATGTAACATGGAAAGCATGATTATAAGATGCTAAGTTAGATAATTGGTGAATTTAGTAAAACAAGTCAATAAAATGTTATATGTGATTCTTTGCGCCTATACATTGCTTGGTTATTTGATAAAGTTAGCAGTTACTCGGACTCTTATAAACTTTGGGTAAGAAGTATACAATTTCGAACACTTTAAATCAAGATATCTTGATTCATGATTAAGATGGAAGTTTGCATAATTAGAAAATCTTAGGTGAAAGAATAGAATTGGTTCATAAAATGTTTAATATATTTGTAATACCCCAAAGATAGGCTTGGAAGTAAGTTATTAATTTCAAATGTAATTTAATTGACTTGTATAATTTTTTTTATATAAATAAGTCTAGGACCATTTTGAAATAAAGAAAAGAATGTGTTTAACCAACCCAAAGGACTAAACCGCATTCTAGTCAAAAGTGAAGGATTGCATGGTAAACAAAAGGAAAATTAGGCCTTGAACACTTGTCTTTTGGTGAGGAAAGCATGTGTTGGGCAAAGGGAAGGTGTCACGGCACTTGGAAGGAAAAAGATAAAATGTTTACGTTCTCCTACTTTCCCAAAAACAGACTGGGGAAAAACCAAAAAGAGGGAGAAAGAAAGAGAGCTAATCGGTATGCCATGGAAATTTAAGATGCAAGCTTGGTTAACTTGAAACTTTTGAGTTTGGTCGAGTAACTCAAGGAAGAGGTGAGCATTCTCTTCCATTCTATTAATTAGAGCTTAAAATGAGAAAGAACTGATTATGAATCTCTCATAAGTTTTGTGATACTAGTTGTTGGAGGAGCTAACTCTTGATAGGATCCCTTTCTAGAATTTATAATGAATTTATGTGTTAAGATTAGGCCATGCATGCGGGTTGTTAGAAGAAATGTTCAATCTGTTGCTGGTTTTGAATGTGTGCTTTTAGTAAGATAAGTTGTGCGAATGTAGGACATGATGAATTGCCTTAATTTGTGATATCGTTACATAGTTCAAGTAATGATTATATCTATGTTCATACATGAAAATCTGGGCAGTTTTGAATGCATTGAAACTATGTTAAAATGCTTGATTGTATCTATGTTCATACATGAAAATCTGGGCAGTGCAGTTTTGAATGCATTGAAACTATGTTAAAATGCTTGATTGTATCTATGTTCATACATGAAAATCTGGGCAGGTTTGAATGCATTGAAACTATGTTAAAATGCTTGAATGTATCTATGTTCATACATGAAAATCCGGGCAGTTTTGAATGCATTGAAACTATGTTAAAATTATTGATTGTATCTATGTTCATACATGTAAAATCTGGGCAGTTTTGAATGCATTGAAACTACGTTAAAATGCTTGATTGTATCTATGCTCATACATGTAAAATCTGGGCAGTTTTGAATGCATTGAAACTATGTTAAAATGCTTGATTGTATCTATGTTCATACATGAAAATCTGGGCAGTTTTGAATGCATTGAAACTATGTTAAAATGCTTGATTGTATCTATGTTCATACCTGTAAAATCTGGGCAGTTTTGAATGCATTGAAACTATGTTAAAATGCTTGATTGTATCTATGTTCGTACCTATAAAATCTGGGTAGTTTTGAATGCATTGAAACTATGTTAAAATGCTTGATTGTATCTATGTTCATACATGTAAAATCTGGGCAGTTTTGAATGCATTGAAACTATGTTAAAATGCTCGATTGTGTCTATGTTCATACATGTAAAATTTGGGCAGTTTTGAATGCATTGAAACTATGTTAAAATGCTTGATTGTATCTATGTTCATACATGAAAAATCTGGGCAGTTTTGAATGCATTGAAACTATGTTAGAATGCTTGATTGTATATATGTTCATACATGTAAAATCTGGACTGTTATATATGTTTAGGGACTGTTTGAATACATATGAAAGTGCATTGTGCTGTTGGAACATGCATATGTGAGTATGTGTGTAATTAGAACTGTTCGTGTGTATACAAATATGTATGCAAATGTATGGGATTGATTTAAATGTTTAAGGACACATTAGAGGCTGTTTTAAGATATAAAATGTGTGTGTAAGAATAGAAGACTGATTCGAAAGTATGGGATAAACATTCGAGACTGTTTTGCATTGATATAAAAATCAATGGACTGTTTTGTGTGTATATAAGTGAAAAATATGTATATTAGGGACTGCTTTAATGAAACCACAAGGGGTTAAACTATGAGTTAGAGACATGGAATGGTTGGTAATCGATAGGATTGTTTGTAAGTAGAATTAATTGATTTGGTAGTAATGACTTGTTATTTTTATTTGAGGTACATATCATGATAAGGAAGTGTATAAGGGAAGAGTTGGTTGGAAGCTAATGTATTTAAGGATTCAGGTATTCCATAACTTCGGGATAAGAGGTGAGTGTAGTTGTATTTGTCTCGGATGACACGGTGTCATTCCGATCTTATTTCTATTATGTGTTATGTTTAAATTATGAGCATATACATATGGCTCACATAGAGCACAATGTATGAACGCATTCATAGCATGGCATATTTGATAAGTCTTTAGGTTATGTTGCATTACACGTGCATCTTGTGCCTTGCTATGCTATGTTCTGTGTTGGAAGACTATGTATACCTTGTTATAAAGCTTGAAGCTAATTTCTGATCTATAATGTCATAAAATACAATTAAAGGAATTCTAAGCCTTAAGAAGTTAAAAGCTCATTTCATGTTATAAGATACTAAGAAAAGAAACAAATAAGTATACTTGTGTCATAAGATACTCTCCTATCTTCAAAGCATAAAATATTTAAGTTGCCTGAACAATGGAAGTCCTTGGACATTTTGGCATGGTGCAAAGGTATATAATTCAGGGACTACGGTCCATGAGCTATGGCTCAAGGGTAACGACCCTATATATATGTGATATATTGGCGATAGTAGGAGGTACCGAGGAGATGTAAGGAGATTGGCGACAGTTGGTTGGACATTTGAGAAGTTAGGATTGTTATGTTCCGACACTAGCCATTGCTATGTGCTTTGAGCTATGTGTAACTCAGACCAATACAGTCAAATTTCGACCAATGATACTCATGTCCAAATGTGATCCAAGGCAAATGCTTTAAAAGATATGAATTCAAATACTAAGCTTCGATAAGAAGTTCTGATAAGTAGTGTTGTGAACTCAGCTAAGTTCCGTTATGCTCTTCAATAAGCTTCGATAAGATTTCAATAAGATAAGATACGAACTCTAATAAGTTCAATAAGAAATTTGAAAGAATTCAGTTAAAAACTTTAAAAGACTTTCGAATAAGATTTGGAAGATTAGAAACTCTGATAAAGCCTCAAAAACAAGTCTAACTTAAATAAAGTTAAAATTTGAGTATTCCATTGACACTAATAAAACTTTGAAATTTTATTACCTTCCTTTATATTTTGATATCTTTAATTACTAAGCTTTCATGATTCACTACCTCACTTAGGCTAATTAAGCCTAATACATTCATTATTCATGCGTGTGCAAGTTGATTAAAGCTTGTGTTTCAGTCGTGATCAAGTGTTGCACTGCCTAAATTTTAAGTAGAATCTAGATATTTTCTTAGATGAAACTCCATAAAAGGTGGCATAATGTTTGTAAAGAAGCATACCACATAATTGTTGAAGTATTGTAATATTCATTGTAAAGTTTGTAAATGACTTATCTAATACTTGATGATGCCTAGGTAGTTATTATTGATTTGATCATTTTGGGTTAATGAATGAATTAAAAATCAAAGAGGAATGAATGAAATAGCTAAAGGTTCGAATGGGAATAGTGTACATGTTTAAGTGATCATTTGATCATGTGATATTTACATGTATGCATAGGTTGTAATGGAAAATCATTGTCTTGGTTTGGTTGAATTACTAAAAGATTTAGTTTGTGATATTATGGTATTAGATGCTTTTATATTGTTTGGTTCAATCTATTAGGTGAATGAGAATGGAGTGGATCAGCTTATCTCATGTTTCGAATGGAAAATATATTGAGTCTAAGTTAGAATTAACAAATCAACATCAATGAATCAAGTTTAGGAATACACGAATGTGCATATCAAGTAGAATACATGAAACTTAGGAAGGTATGTAAATATTTGTTGCTTGCTGGTTGATCATGTGAATGCTCTGTATATTGAAAGTTCTTAATATGTTTAATTCGAGAGTTACTAGGATAAGTTTTAATGAAGTCAATGAAATTAGAAATTCTATGAGCCTGGTTTAGTTAAATGATAAGCTAAATTGTATAACATTAAAAGATAAAGGTAAGATGTTCAAATGAACTCTTTGAATAAATTTTGTAATGTTGAAAATGTTTGTTGGCTCTTACACATGCTTCCTGGAAGTTCTGTCCATTGGTATGTCCTAATACTCAGAATCTTTGTGATATGATATTATATATAGTGTCCTGGTGGATACTTATTATGTGAACAAAATAAATATACATAACGATATAGTAAGGAGTAAGTAAAGAGTTTATGATACAGATATTCAGAATATCAATTTTGTTTAATATGGACTAAAGTAATAGATCTAAATGTATTCATATCATTAGAAGATTGCCAATTGTATGTATTAGACAAGTTATGGCTAAAGTTTGTACTTTCTAATGTATAAGAATGAAATTTTGTCAACCCGTTTCAAATAACTCTGAAAGATTTTAGTTTTTGATCACTTGTTTCATGAAAATTCTTGTAGTGACATCTTCAATTTCGGTTTTCTTCTAAACCGGGTTGAGGGTGTTACAATATTGCTTGCGGTTATTGGTGCTACCTCACTAAGCGTTTGCTTACCCAAATCTTTCATCACTTTTCAGGGTAATTTTGCGTACAATTAACTTTGAGCTTGGACAAGATCACAAGTAACATAATGTACGTTTGGTATCTCCTTTAAGAACTCTTAGTTGGTGGCACATAGTCGAAATATATGCATAGTGCATATAGATCATTCGTTTTGTTTTACATGTATATAAGTTTGATAAGTATTCAAAATTTTGTAATGGGCCTTTAATTATTTAATATGGACTATGGTAATAGATCTAAATGTATTCATATCATTAGAAGATTGCTAATTGTATGTACTAGTCAAGTTATGGCTAAAGTTTATACTTTCTAATGTATAAGAATGAAATTTTGTCAACCTCTTTCAAATAACTCTGAAAGATTTTAGTTTTTGATCATGTGTTTCATGAAAATTCTTGCAGTGACATCTTCAATTTTGGTTTTCTTCTAAACCGGGTTGAGGGTGTTACAATATTGCTTGCGGTTATTGGTGCTACCTCACTAAGCGTTTGCTTACCCAAATCTTTCATCACTTTTCAGGGTAATTTTGCGTACGATTAACTTTGAGCTTGGACAAGATCACAAGTAACAGATGTACGTTTGGTATCTCCTTTAAGAACTCCTAGTTGGTGGCACGTAGTCGAAATGTATGCATAGTGCATATAGATCATTTGTTTTGTTTTACATGTATATAAGTTTGATAAGTATTTAAAGTTTTGTAATGGGCCTTTAATTATTTTTTCTTGGCTGTTGCTTGCTTCATATGAATTTAGCTAGATTGCATGGTTGATTAAAAATCTGTAGGAGTCTTAAGTTGATAGATCACCTTGATGGCATATGTGTTGAAATCTGAAATATATTTATTTTATCATGTGTTAAACCTCAAATAAAAATGATGTAGTTCGAATGACTAGATGTCAATGAATTTTGTATTCAGTCTGGCTATGCAATGGTTTAATGTTAACTTGTACGATCTTAATCATAGACTGATATGCCTCATAATGATTAGAGGTATGCAAGCTCATAATCGAGTTAAGATTAATAATGTGTATGTATGAAAAGGAATCTATGTGCTAGTAGAACCAATGTAATAACTTTGTGACTTGAAGAACATAGAAGTTAGAGGCATACTAAGAACTAGTGATTGGTGTATAGTTTATGATATGTGAATATATGTTTATAATTGGAAAGTTAAGTTAGATCCTTGAAACAATCTAAAATTTTAAATTACTTTATTTTTCGAAGGCATGTTTAGTTGCTTATTTTAATTTCACCAAGATTTTCTTTGTATGTTTGTTTAGTAACACATCCTAGGCTGGTTTATTTCCTAGACCGGGTAGGGGATGTTACAATTTTCGTATCAGAGCCTAGGTTTAGCCGATTCTCAGACTAAACTGAAACTCGTTGCATCATCATTTGTTATATGTGCCACCTAGGAGTTAAATTTGATAAGTGCTTGCATCTATGTCTGATAAAAGCTCTCTTATAAGCTAATAGTTAGTAGGAATGTCTAAAGCACTTTTAGACCAGGGTAATGAGATTCCGGTTGGCTCTTCCGTTGAAGGAGGTAGAGTAAGGATGATATTGTTTTGGTTGTTACCTCATGATAAAATGTTTGACTATTAGAAGTTTTCTATGTGAAAAATCGAGGATGGATTTTCCTTTAAGGGAGGGAGTGTAATATCCCAATTTTCGATTAGTGACCAAAATGTAAAATTTGGAAAAGTTTAAGGATCAAAGTGTAATTTTTAAAAGTTATGTAATTTAACCCCGTAAATTAATAGTTCACCCCCAAGAATGGTATTTCTATGTTACCCAGATTTTTCATACGAGGCTTATATTATTCAAATTTTGGATCGAATAAAAATTGTTAAGCGTGCTTAGACCAGAGTAGCACAGGGAAGAGCCCATATCCAATATTTTGACTGATAAAAAGGCTTCAGTTTAAGTCACTAATATTCATAATGGATTGTTGAGATAAGATTTCTAAGAGGATATGTATCCAATAGAATTCCTGGTAATTATTGGTATATCAGATCGAACTGAAATTTTAAAGACAGTTCCAAAGATTATGGAAAGTTCATAAAATATTATTTTATGAAAATTTTATTATTTTTGGTTGGATTTTAACTAGATTTAGTTAGATTTTAAAGGAATGACAATTTTTAAGTCTTGTTAGTAAATAAAGTCTAGTTGGAGGGCAAATTAGACATTTGCCATGGATGATATTTTTGAAATATTTTGGAACTTTGAGGACAATTTTGAAAGGTGAAAAACACATGGATTTGATCTTGGCCATTGATTTTTGATAAGATTAAATCTTGGCCATGGATAAAAAGGGCAAATTAGTAATTTCACTAGTTAAATGAATTTAAAATTCATTTAACTTTACACATGGATTAAAAACAATTAAAAGATGGGAAAAAAAATTCTCATCTATTTTCATGCATTTTGAAAGTAAGAAAGAAAGGGGAGAAAGGAGTTTTCAAATTTTCAAGCTCAAAATTGGAGAATAAAGACAAGTTTCAAGCAAAATTAATTAAGGTAAATTATTCTACACTTGATTCTCTACATTTTGATAGTAATATTGCATTATAAAAGTCAAGTTTAGTTCATATTATGGATGAAGATGATTATGGAAATTGATAGTAGATGATGAAATTAAGGCTTCTTTGTGTAGAATTAATGTTGTAAACATGGAATCAAGCTTGAAATTGGATAAATTCCATGTTAGAGATTATAAACCCTAACCCTAAAAATTTAGGGGTTTTGGTTAGAAAGCTAAATTAAGGATGGAATTGATTGAATTATGATGTTATGAGATCTATTTTGATGATATGATGAATAATTTCCCCAAGTTGTAAATTTAGGGACTATTTTGAAATTATTAAAAATTAGGGGAAATTATTGAAAATTTTATTTTAGCATTGAAATCATTGAATTATGGTGAAAGTAGCTTGAATTGGTGATTAGGGGCCAAAATGAAAATTTTTGGAAGTTGAAGGACCAATCTGGCAATTTAGGAAAAATTAAGGATTGGTCTTAAATTTATGGAAAATTGATAGAATTGAAGATTCAAGCATGTTATGAAAGTTAAAGGATTGAAATGTCAAGAAAGGAAAGATAAGGGACTTATTTCAAAATAAAGAATTAGTGAAGGACCAAAGTGAATAAAGTTGAAAGTTAAAGGAAACTTTCTAAGAATTTTAGAAATAAATAAATGGTTTAATTGTACATTAATTTAATGTACAAAAGTGAAGTAGCGACTAAAATGTCACTTTTATGAAGTTTAAGGACTAAAAAGGTAATAGTCCAAAATGAGTAATTAATTATGGAAATTGTTCAAATTAGGCTTGAACAATTGTTTAATGTTCAAAATGGTCACTAAGGACCTAGGGACTAATTCGGCAACTTTGAAGAATATTGGGGAAATTTTTAGAAAAATTTTATATTCGAATAGTCATGTTTAAGAATCAAGTTAGCAATGTTAGATTTAAGTTGAATATAAGAATGATAATGTATATGTTCGATTGGTCTTATACAGTTCCAAAAGAAATTGAAGGAGAACCAAATGATAAAATGAAAGATAAGAACTTCGAGTAAGCTTAGTGAGGCATACTATTTATGGCCCAGGTGAGTGCATTTATATGTTTTAAATGTGCAATTAGGAAGACTAGCGATTAGTCGACCTTAATTTAAAAATTGTATTGCCTTATATATATGTTGAGCTACTGCATGTTGCAATAGAGGTAGATTAAATGGAATATGAAGTATGAATTATTATCCTAAGAAATGATGATGATCTATGTTTGCCATGACTATTTATGATGAAGCATGAAACTTGAAATGTTTATTTATATGATAATTTGTGTTGCCATGAACAATTATGATGAAACATGAGTCATGATATGTCTATTTATACAATTGATTTTTATGATTGATGGATGATAAATGTAATGCCCAAGTATTATGTATGAGAGTCCATGGTATAGTTGGCATGCCATAGAGTGTTTAGCAGCTGCACCCTTATATTTATGTTATCAAACAGTTATTGTGACAAAATGATTGTGTCACATGCACCCTGGGGATCTACGCTCACTTGCACTGTCGAGGTGCTTTATGTTTATAGGAAGCAAAGAGCGTCCCCGAGTACGTAGTCATCTTTACGTTCACGTTAGACACTATAATGTCATTTCAAGATGACTTGCGTACCTCGATCTCATATAGCGTACTTTGGGCAATGATAAAAGAATCATGTCATGTAAACGAATCATGTTACGTATATGAATCATGTCATGAATATGAACCATGCCATGTATATGAAATATGTCATGAATATGAACCGTGCCATGAATATGGAACATGTCATGTATATGAATTAAACCATGTCACATATATGAATCATGAAATGTATATGAATTATGCCAAGTATAGAATCATGCCAAATACATAAATTATGCCATATATACGAAGTATGACAAATATATATGAATATGCTATGCATATGAATCATGCCATGCATACAAATTATGTTACGTATATGAATTATTCCATGCATATGAATCATGCCATGTGTACGTATTATGTCATGTATATGAATCATGTCAAGTAAATGAATTATGCCATGTATGTGAATCATGCCATGTATATGAAAATGCAATGTATATGAAACATGCTATGTATATGAACTATGCCATGTATATGATTTATTTGTTGATGATAGAGTATATGAAACATGTCTAATGTAGAAGAATATGACAAGCACATGAATATTTACTGGTTAGGGAATCTTAATAGTACAATTCTACCTTAGACAGAAACTATGCTAGGTTAATGTATAACATGTATTGCTTTATTTTATGTTTTGATAAATCAGATTATTGCCTCACTAAGTTCGTACTCAGCGTGTGTTATTTCACACGTAGGTTCTCTAAAATCGACTAGCAAGGAGGACCTGTTAATTGGGAAGATGAAGTTACTATCTGTAAGTACAGTACATACATCTTTAACGAAATTTAATAGACTAGTGGGCATGTAATATTTTAAGTGGGTAAAATCTTTTGTAAGTCTAAGTTTATAATGTATTTATACATCATCATGGAAGTATGGACTTGGAGAAATGGTTTGCTATTAATAACTATGAATTTTGACATAATTAATTGTTGTTTAACCCTGATCGTGTAAAAATTTTAAAATTAAGAAAGGGTCTAGGCAGTGTACATAGTTTTCAGCCTGAATTATATTTTTATTTTAGTAACTCAATTATGAATTTTATAAACCAATTCAGGGTCAAAACTAGCTGCAATAGACTGGCATAGTTTTTAATTTAAAATCGAGAAAGGGTTAAACTGTAATAATGAATCTTGGTATAAAAAATATTTACAAGTCAAGATTTCTTTCAATGACTCTGTAACATCTTTAATGTATATTCAGCTTACGAGTATACGTTAAGGGTGTTATAGGGAGAATTGTAATATCCCAAAACATAGCCTAGAAGTATGTTTCTAAATTGATCATAACTAAATTTGAAATAAAGATGTTTAATATTGAATCATTGAGAGCTTTAGGACCAAATTGAAATTTTAAATGAATGGATGACCATTTTAGAAAGGGGCCAAATCAAAATTTGCTATGATTAAAGGTATAGGACTAAAATTGAAGTGAAGAGGAATTGAATAGCCATAGTAGGAAGGACTAGAATCGAATGAAACAAGGATTTAAGGATTGCATGATAAAATAAAAGATCCAAAGGATGTGTATACATGGCCTTTGAGGATGAAGGCAAGTGCCAAGGGGTTTCGGCCACTTGAAAGATAACCCTTTATTATCTCCTTCATCCATTCTTCAATCGGAAATTCCCTTGAGAGAGGAAGTGAGCTTATGGCCATGGAAATATAAGCATTGAGCTTAGACTAGGGCAATCTTTGAGTCCTTGTTCAAGTCTTCTAAGGAAGAGAGTAAGTACTCTCATTCTTTCCATTTATTTGAAGCTTAACATGAGAATTAAATGTTTATGGACTCATTTGTATATAGAAAGATGAATACATGATGAGAAATTTTCTCCCAAGACATTCGAATAACATGCATCATAAATTTCCATGTTTTGATAAACTTGGAGGGTAGAATATGCATGCTGAAATGTTGGAAATAAAATTCTAATTGATGTTGGGATAGATAGTATTTGAATGAATCGTTGTTGTTGTGATGTTGTATAGGAAACTGATTTTTGTAGTACATAGATATATGAACATGTGTGAGCAGGATAGTTTTGCATTTACATGAACTTTGGGGGACTGTTTTGAGCATGTAATTGTATATATATGAAAACAGGACAGTTTTGCATTTACATGAACTTTGGGGGACTGTTTTGAGCATGTATTTGTGTATATGTGAAAACATGACAGTTTTGTATTACATGAATATCGAGGGACTGTTTTTATTGTATAAAAATATATACATGTATAATGGTACTGTTTTGTGTATACAAGAATGTACATTGGACTGATTTGAAAGTGTATATATATGTGAGCATATGAAATTGGATTGTTTTGCATATTTAAGAAATTTAGTGGGCTGATTTGTGTGAATTTATGTGTACATATGAGTAATTGAATTGTATTGCAAGCGAATGGTTGATAGGGACTGATCTAATACATGATTGTACTCCTTTTTACTTTAGATCGAGAAGGAATTGAAGGAGTTAGGATCAAAGTAGATCAAATGGTAGAAAAGCAAAAAAGGGATTGTGAATCGAAAGCAAATATTGCTTGGATCGAATAGTGAGTGTAGTTTAAAGTCTCAGGATAGGCTCAAAACCTTCCTGAGCACTTTTTATTATTATTGATTTTTATTACAAATATGCGAATGTTACATGTAAATATTAAACTGGAATAAGAGGTAAGTACTTGTTTTAAGTACAACGTGACATGGATAAATGGATATAAACTATTTAAGTTAGAATTTCTATATACTATGAATGATATTGTGCACCTTTTGTTCATGATAAGCTTTTGTGAATGATTAAAATACTTATAACGAGGATTATATGTGATTCATGATAATGGAAATTTTGCTATGTTACTCTTCGAGTAAGAAGAATGAATCAATGAGAAATTCACTTAGGGTGAATATTTGCCACATATGATAAAGGCAACAAGTTTGATAATATGATATTGTGATAAGGAGCTATACTTACTCTACTTTTAAATAAGATATGTTAAATGTGAAAGCCTTGGTATCGAGTTAGTCTTAGGTATAGTTGGCATTCCATAGAGTCCATAGAGCTCGTGTTTGGGGTGGACTATGATCCTTATTTGGCGATAGTAGGAGGGATGTTTAGTGGTCACTTGGTGACATTAGAAGGGATTGAACGGTACTATAAGTACCTTTTTGTTGGCGACAGTTGGTTGGGGATTCGAGTACCTAAGTTGTTACTTGATTCTCAAGGCTATGATAAAGAAAAAATATTGAAATTCGTAAGTTAAACAAATGAACTATGTTTGATAATTCATACGAAAAGTATTCATGTTTATGAGATACTATGTTTACTAAATTAGGTAACATGTAACCATGTTTATGGGATGCTATATTCGATATTATATGTAATAATTAATCATTAGTCGATGATATGCTAAAATTGATAGCTTATTTGGTAAGCAGTTTAGGTTCATGACATGCTTTGTTAATAACTTATTGATAAGTAAAATCATGCTTATGATGTGGTATGACTATGATATGTTTGAGGTCCGATGAGACTAGTGATTCATAATTTAGAATAATTTATGTGATAGGTAACCATATTTAAGTGATGCCTTATTTAAGAAAATTATGAATCCACAGGTTAATCCATTGAATTAATATGAAAACATGCATATTAAGTAATAAATGTTTAACTGAAGTTGTGCATAATTGGATTAAGAATTAGTGTAATGATCCGAAACCTTCTGGTTATAATTAATGAATTCAAGAAAACTTATAAATTAAATAAATTGCTTGGTGTATAAGTGTATACATATTTTTGTGGACTGTTTTGATATAAATGAAAATATCCTGGACTGTTTTGCAATGTATCTTGTGTATACATATTTTTGTAGACTGTTTTGCTATAGATGAAAATATCCTGGACTGTTTTGCAATGTATCTTATGTATACATATTTTTGTGGATTGTTTTGATATAAATGAAAATATCCTAGACTGTTTTGCAATGTATCTTGTGTATACATATTTTTGTGGATTGTTTTGATATAAATAAAAATATCCTGGACTATTTTTCAACGTATCATGTGTGTACATATTTTTATGGACTGTTTTTGATATAAATGAAAATATCCTAGACTGTTTTGCAACGTATCTTGTGTATACATTTTTTGTGGACTGTTTTGATATAAATGAAAATATATTGGACTGTTTTGCACTGTATATCGTGGATACATATTTTTGTGGACTATTTTGATATAAATGAATATATCCTGGACTGTTTTAAATGTCTAATGGTATATACAGGAATAGTGGTCTACTTTGATTAAGTATAAGCATGTAGGGGATTGATATAAACGTACGTATGTATGTATGTACATGAATTTTGGAGCCACATTGTATAGTAATATAAGTATGTATTGGAAAGTTTTGGGCATATTCAAGTATCTCCTAAATATGATTTTGATAAGCTATGTTTGATATCTTATGTAACAAGCAAAGCATGATTAGCAGATGCTAAGATAGATAATTGGTGAATTTAGTAAAACAAGTCAATAAAATGTTATATGTGATTCTTTGTGTCTATACATTGCTTGGTTATTTGATAAAGTTGGCAGTTACTCGGACTCTTATTAACTTTGGATAAGAAGTATACAATTTCGAACACTTTATATCAAGATAGCTTGATTCATGATTAAGATGGAAGTTTGTATAATTAGAAAATCTTGGGTGAAAGAATAGATTGGTTCATAAAATGTTTAATATATTACTTGCGGTTATTGGTGCTACCTCACTTTTCAGGGTAATTTTGCGTACGATTAACTTTGAGCTTGGAAAAGATCGCAAGTAACAAGATGTACGTTTGGTATCTCCTTTAAGAACTCCTAGTTGTTGCCACATAGTCGAAATGTATGCATAGTGCATATAGATCATTCGTTTTGGTTTACATGTATATAAGTTTGATAAGTATTCAATGTTTTGTAATGGGCCTTCAATTATTTTTTCTTGGTTGTTGCTTGCTTTATATGAATTAATAGTTAGTTAGATTGCTTGGTTGATTAAAAATCTATAGGAGTCTTAAGTTGATAGATCACCTTGATGGCATATGTGTTGAAATCTGAAATATATATTTTTTATCATGTGTTAAACCTCAAATAAAAAGATGTAGTTCGAATGACTAGATGTCAATGAATTTTGTATTCAGTCTGGCTATGCAATAGTTTAATGCTAACTTGTACAATCTTAATTATATACTGATATGCCTTATAATGATTAGAGGTATGCAATCTCATAATCGAGCTAAGATTAATGATGTGTATGTATGAAAAGGAATCTATGTGTTAGTAGAACCAATGTAATAACTTTGTGACTTGAAGAACATAGAAGTTAGAGGCATACTAAGAACTAGTGATTAGTGTATAGTTTATGGTATGTGAATATATGTTTGTTTATAATTGGAAAGTTAAGTTAGATCCTTGAAACAATCTAAAAGTTTTAAATTACTTTGTTTTTCGAAGCATGTTCAGTTGCTTATTTTAATTTGACCAAGATTTTCTTTGTATGTTTGTTTTGTAACACGTCCTAGGCCGGTTTATTTCCTAGACCGAGTAGGGGGTGTTACAGTGTTCACGTGTACTGTGGTGCCGAGAAAAGTTTTGATCGACAACTGAGGGTTGTTAGAGTTTTTCGACAGCCTAGGTATACGAATCCCCAACCAACTATCGCAAAAAAATGGTACTCGTAGTGCCGGTCAATCCCTCATACTGTCGCCAAGTGACCACAACACATCCCTCCTATTATCGCCTCATAAGGACCATAGTCCAGGACCGTAGTCCACCCCAAACACGAGCTCTATGGATTCCATGGCATTCCAAATATACCTAAGACTGATGTGAAACCAAGGCTTTAATTTTATTCTTACCATATCAAAGACAGAATAAGCATAGCTCCTTAGTCAAAGTATCATATGAACTTCTCAATTCATTTACTTATCTTGTGCAAAAATAATAGCATAACATAAAATTTTGAATAATAGCATCATAAAGATTTTAATGATAGCATACAAAAAATTACTATCAAGCACATATAAGAGTATATGTATATAGTTTTCATTATGAACATATCCTTAAACTTAAACATAGCACATCATATAATCCTTAACATTTAGGTACTTACCTCAATCCAAGCTTTCTCAAGCACAACTTAATTCAAGGGTAAAACAACATACTTAAAATATATAAAAAGGTGTCCGGGAAGGTTATAAGCCACTTTAAACTACACTCACAGTTTGATACAAGCTAGATTTGCTCCCGAATCACAATTTCCTTTTGTTTATCTACAATTTGATCTACCTTAGTCCATACTTCTTCAACTCCTTCTTGGTCTAATTATGACAAAGAATACAATCATATATTAGAACAATCCTTAACATTCATTCACTTACAAAACAACTCAAATACTCATGTATTCATATAAATTCACACAAAACAGTCCACTAATGTTCTTAGATAAACAAAACAGTCCATTACACATATATGCAATTATACATATGCATAAAACAGTCTACTAAGGCTCATATATATGCAAAACAATTTCAATTACATATATACTCAATTTACATGTACAAAACAGTCCAATAATGTTCATATATACAAAAATAGGGCAATTATACTTATATACATATATGTACACCAAAACAGCCCAATTATAAATGTATACATATATATGCATGCATCAAAACAATTTACTATGTAGTCTTAACAGCCCCTAAAACATGCACAAGACAGCCCTTAATCAAAATTTGCAATACAACCCATTAATTTAGCAAAATAGTCTAGATTACATGTGTATACATATATACGTATCAAAAAGTCCCTTATTAATGTAGATACAACCCCTATTTGAAGTAAAACCATTCCCATATTTTAGATTTTTTTATGTAAAACAGTCCACATGCATCATTTTACCCTTGTTTGACTCTAAGCTCAAAATTGCTATTACAATTAATATATATAAAGTAACATTTGGGGTTGTTCTTAACTCAAATATATTCAACATTTCACAAGGTGATAAATCAAATTAAATTCTGCATGATTCAAACATATATTCCAAGATTAATCCTTCTAGTAAGATACTAACACCATATTCATACACAACAAAAATCCATACTATAATCTTGCAACTTATTTCAAATTGAAATATGGAGAAGGAGTTCTTACCCTCTTCTATAAGTTGCCCGAAATAACACTCCAATTGGAATCAATGGAGAACAACAATGGAGTTCTACTTCTCTCTCTCTTACAATTTGGGGTTCGTTCAAAATGAATGAAGGGGATGATGGATTTTTTTATTCTCCAAACTGATCCCCTTCCCCTTCTTCCTCACACATGTTTAATTAATTGCATGACAAGGGTAATAACCCTTAACCAAATTTCTTTTAGAATTCGACTACTTAGTATATCCTAACTTTCGGTTTAGTCCTCCCAAGATTGACTAGTTATTTCCCTTTTGTTTCAAAGAAGTCCTAAATCACCTAATTGATTAATGTTACATCCTTCCAAGCCAATGTTTGGGAAGTTACAATTCTCCTCCCCTAAAAGAAAATTTGTCCTCAAATTTTTACTTGAGGTGAACAGATGAGGACATGGCTCTTATATCATTGTTTTAGATTTCGAAGTTGTCTTAATGAGAGCAGATCATATAGATGAATGAGTTGATTCAAAATCAAACAATACAAGTACGAGATTTCAATACGATAACCCCACCCTAATGCATCTCAAACATTTCTAAAGGCTAATAACACATGAAAGAGAGTTTTTATCAAACGTAGATCACAAGTACATATCAGATTTAACTCCTAGGTGGCACAATAACTTATGATGATGCAACGAGTCCTGATTTAGTCTGAGAATCGACTAAACCTAAGCTCTGATACCAAAATGTAACACCCCCTATCCGGTCTAGGAAATAAACCGGGTTAGGACATGTTACCGAACAAACATACAAAGAGTCTTGATCAATTTAGAATAATCAATTGATATGCCTTTGAAAAATAGAGTAATTTAAAACCTTTTAAAATACTCAAAGATCTAAATTAATCTTCTAATTATAAACAAGCATATATTTACTTACCAAAGGCTATACACATCAATCACTAGTTCTTAGTATGCCTTTATTTTCTATGTTATTCAAAACACAAAGTTATTACCTTGTTTCTACTAACACACAAGATTTGTTTTTATACATACACATTATTAACTCTAACTCAATTATAAGTTTGCATACCTCAATTATTTTAATACATATCAATCTATGATTAAAATTGTTCATACTAACATTAAACCATTGGTTAATAATCTTTAAACTTCCATGTTGTATCATTTGATATCAAAATTTACTAACTAAGATTACCAACTAAGCAATTCTTATCACTACCAAACATGTATCTTTAGCAACAAACATTCAAGCTTAAACCAGTCTTAACTTGACACATATAACCTTTGTATAGTCAGATCGAAAACAAATTCATTGAGATCTAGTCATTTATTTATTCTAACCTTTAAACTAGTCATTCGACTACACCATTTTTATTTGGGTTTAACACATAATAATACATACATATTTTAGATTGCAGCACACATGCCATTAAGGTGATTTGTCAACTCAAGACTCTTACAGACAAATTAAACAACCACACAAAGCAAGCAACAAACAAGAAATAATTAAAGGCCTATCACAAAACTTTGAAAACTTATTAAACTTCTATATACATGTATAACCAAAATGAATGATCTATGTAACACCCTTAACGTATACTCTTAAGTTGAATATACACTAAAGATGTTATAAAGTCATTGAAAGAAATCTTGACTTGAACTTTTTTTTCAAACTTTATCTTGTAGTTTAACCATTTCTCGGTTTTGAATTTAAAACTATGTCAGTCTATTGTAGCTAGTTTTGACCCTAAATTGGTTTATAAAATTCATAATTGAGTTATTGAAATAAAAATATAATTCAGGGTGAAAATTATGTACACTACCTAGACTCTTTCTTAATTTTATTTTTTACGCGATCAGGGTTAAACAACACTTAACTACATCAAAATTCATAGTTATTGATAGCAAACCATTTCTCTAAGTCCATACTTCCAATGACAATGTATAAATACGTTATAAACTTAGACTTACAAAATAGTTTACCCACTTAAAATATTACATGCCCGCTAGTCTATCAAATTTTGTAAAGATGTACATACTGTACTTATAGATAGTAACTTGTTCTTTCCAATTAACAGCTCCTCCTTGCTAGTCCATTTTCGGAGAACCTACGTGTGAAATAACACACGCTAAGTACGAACTTAGTGAGGCAAAAATCTTATTTATCAAAACATAAAATAAAGCAATACATGTTATACATTAACCTAGCATAGTTTCTGTCTAAGGTAGTATCGTACTAACAAGGTTTTCATAGTTAGTCAATATTCATGTGCAAGTCATAATTTTTCTAACTTAGAATTCCAATACTCCATCATTATCAAGTAAATCATATACATGGCATAGTTCACATACATGGCATAATTCACATGCATGGCATGATTTATATATATATATATATATATATATGTATGTGTGTGTGTCATAATTCACATACATGACATACTTCATATACATGGAATAATTCATATATATATATAGCATGATTCACATACGTGGCATAATTCATTTACATGACATGATTCATATACATGGCATAATACGTACTCATGGCATGATTCATATGCATGGCATAATTCATATACCTAACATAATTTGTATACATGGCACGATTCATATGCATAGCATATTCATATATATGTTACATACTTTGTATACATGGCATAATTCATGTACTTGGCATGATTCATATACTTGACATCATTCATATACATGACTTAATTTATATACATAACATGATTCTCATACGTGGCATATTTCATTTGCATAACATGATTTTCATACGTGGCATGATTCCTTTATCATTGCCCAAAGTACGCTATATGAGATCGAGGTACACGAGTCATCTTGAAATGACACCATAGTGTCAAACATAACGTAAAGATGAGTACATACTTGGGGACGCTCTTTGCTCCCCATAAACATAAAGCACCTCGACAGTGCACTCGAGCATAGTGGGAGTAGATTTTCAGGGCGCATGTGACATAATCATTTTGTCATAATATCTTTCTGATAACATGAACATGAGGGTGCAACTGCTAAAGACTCTATGGCATGCCAACTATACCATGGAATCTCATACACAATACTTGGGTATTTCTTTTATCATAAATCAATCATCATAATCAATCATATAAATATACATTTCATGTTTCATGCTTCATCATAAATAGTCATGGCAAACATACTTCGTCATAATTTCTCAGAATAATAATTCATACTTCATATTCCATTTAATCTACCTTTATTGCAACATACATTAACTCAACATATATAGATAATGCAATACTATTTTATATGAAGGTCGACTATTCACAAGTCTTTCTACTTGCATTTTAAAACATGTAAATGCACTCACTTGAGCCATGAATAGTATGCCTCACTAAGTTTACTCGAGGTTCTTATCTTTCTTTTTATCACTGGTTCTCATTCGATCTCTTTTAGAACTGTATAAGAACAATCGAGCATATTCATCATTTCTCTTGCGATAGACTTAAGTCTAACATTGCTAACTTGATTCTTAAACATAACTATTCGAATATAATTTTTTTTTGTAAAAATTTCCTCAATATTCTTCAAAGTTACCGAATTGGTCCCTAGGTCCTTAGTGACCATTTTGAACATTAAACAATTGTTCAAGCCTAATTTGAACAATTTCCACAATTAATTACTCATTGTGGACTATTACCTTTTTAGTCCTCAAACTTTATAAAAGTGACATTTTAGTCACTACTTCACTTTTGTACATAAATTCATGTACAATTAACCATTTATTTATTTCTAACATCCTTAGAAATTTTCCTTCAACTTTTAACTTTATTCAACTTGGTCCTTCACTAAATTCTTTATTTTCGAAAAGGTCCTTAAATTTTCCTTTCTTGTCATTTCAATCCCTTAACTTTCATAACATGCTTGAATTTTCAATTCTATCAATTTCTATAAATTCAAGACCAATCCCTAATTTTTCCTAAATTATCGAATTGGTCCTTCAACTTCCAAAATTTTTCATTTTGGTCCCTAATAATCAATTCAAGATAATTTCATCATAAATCAATAATTCCAATACTAAAATAAAATTTACAATAATTTCCCCTAACTTTCATTATTTCAAATTAGTCCCTAAAATTACAACTTCGGGAAATTATTTAACATGTCATCACCCATAACTTCATAATTCATTCAATTCTACCCTTAATTTAGCTTCCTAACCAAAACCCTTAACTTTTAGGGTTAGGGTTTATAATCTCTAACATGGAATTTATCCAATTTCAAGCTTGATTCCATGTTTACAACATTAATTCTACACAAAACAACCTTAATTTCATAATCTACTATCAATTTCCATAACCATCTTCATCAATAATATGAACTAAACTTGACTTTTATGATGCAATATTACTATCAAAATGTAGAGAATCAAGTGTAGAATAATTTACCTTAATTAATTTTGCTTGAAACTTGGCTTGATTCGCCAATTTTGAGCTTGAAAATTTGAAAACTCCTTTCTCCCCTTTCTTTCTTACTTTTGAAATGCATGAAAATAGATGAGAAATTTTTTTCTCTTCTTTTAATTAGTTTTAATCCATGTGTAAAGTTAAATGAATTTTAAATTCATTTAACTAGTGAAATTACTAATTTGCCCTTTTTATCCAATGGACAAGATCAAATCCATGTGTTTTTCACCTTTCAAAATTGCCCTCAAAGTTTCAAAATATTTCAAAAATGTCATCTATGGCAAATGACCAATTTGCCCTCCAACTAAACTTTATTTACTCACATGTCTAAAATAATGCCATCCCATAAAAATTGAACCAATTTGGTTCCATTCTAACCAGCCTCCTTCCTAAAATATCATAAATTTTAATTTATTATATTTATTCGATCCAAATATTTGAATTTCATTCAATATGATTTCCAAATTTTCTTTCTTTGAGCTTTATAACACTCCATCATATTCTAACTAAATCTAGTTAGAATCCCACCAATATTAATAAAATATTTATAAAATAATATTTTATGAATTTTCCATAACTCTTGGAACTATCTTTAAGATTTTAATTTGATCTGATATACCGATAATTACTGGAATTTTTATCGGATACATTTCCTCTTATAGATCCCATATCAATAATCCATTACGAATGTTTTTGACTCAAACTAAATCCTTTTTATCATTCAAAATATTGATATGGGACCTTCCCAATAGGTCACCCATCCTTTTGCTACTCTGGTCTGAGCACGCTTAACAATTTTTATTGGATCAAAATTCGAATAATATAAGCCTCGTATGAACAATCTGGGTAACAGGGAAATACCACTCTTGGGGGTGAACTATCTATTTACGGGGTTAAATTACATAACTTTTTAAAATTACACTTTGGTCCCTAAACTTTTCCAAAGTTTACACTTTAACCCCTAAACTTTTAAAAATTATATTTTAGTCACTAGGCAAAAATTGGGATATTACGATCTATGTGCACTATGCATATATTTCGAATATGTGTGTAACACCCCCTACTCGGTCTAGGAAAGAAACCGGCTTAGGACGTGTTACCAAACAAACAAACAAAGATTCTTGATCAAATTAGCACAATCACCTGAACATGCCTCCGAAAAATAGAGTAATTTAAAACATTTTTTTCACAATCTAAATTAATCTTCCAATCATATACAAATATGTATTACATACCATAACTATACACATCAATCCCTAGTTCTTAAAATCACAAGGTTATTACATTGTTTCTACTAACGCATAAGATTCCCTGACATACATACACATTAACAGTCTTAACTCAATTATAAGCTTGCATACCTCTAATCATTTAAAGACATAACAATCTAATTATGATCATTTAGGTTAGCATTAAACCATTGGTTAATTAACTTTAACTTCTATGTTATACCATTTAATATCAAGATCTACTTACCAAAATTTCAAACTAAGCAGCTCATAACAGAACCCAAACATATAACCTTTACATAGCAAGATCAAATACAAAAATTCATTCATATCTAGCCATTTACTTATTCTTATTATCTACTAAATCATACTTGGCAAACATCAACCAATAAATAATTAAAGGCACATTACAAAATTTGAATACTTATCAAACTTATATACATGAAAAACCAAAATAAATGATCTATATGCACTATGCATATTTTTTGACTATGTGCCACCAGCTAGAAGTTCTTAAAGGAGATACAAAACGTACTTCTTGCTACTTGTGATCTTGTCCAAGCTCAAAGATAACCAAACGCAACGTTACCCTGAAAGGTGATGCAAGAGTAGGGTAAACAAACGCTTAGTGAGGTAGTACTAATAATTGTAAGTGATGTAATAAGTGTTTTTGTGATCTATTTCTATCCTTTCACCCAAGATTATCGAAATTAGATATACTTCCAACTTGATCTTGAATCAAGCTATCTTAGTTTAAAGCACTCGAATTTGCACAATTCCTTTATCCAAAGCTTATAAGAATCCAAGTAATTACCAACTTAATCAAATAACAAAACAAGGTAAACACAAAGAAACACACATAAAGTTTCATTGATATATTATACTAAAATCACCAATTATCTAACTTAGGATCTTATAATCATGTTTTGCTTGTTACAAGATACTCAAACTTAACATATCATAAACATATAATACTTTTCTTGTAAGTTATCATACCGTTGCGTATCAAAATTATATTTAGGAGATACTTGTATATGTCCAAAACACTTCAAGACATACTTGATTATATGCAAATTAGTTCAAAAAAAAAATCATGTACAAATAAACATATGTTTAAAAAATCCACTACATGCTTGTACTCCTATCAAAACAGTCCAATTAAACATGTATACATAATTATACATTGCAAAACAGTCAACAAATATTCATTTCTATCAAAACAGTCCAAATAGACATGTATAAATAATTATGCATTGCAAAACAGTCCACAAATATTCATTTTTATCAAAACAGTCCAATTAGACATGTATACATAATTGTACATTGCAAAACAGTCCACAAATATTCATCCCAATCAAAACAGTCCAATTAGACATGTATACATAACTATACATTGCAAAACAGTCCACAAATATTAATTGCTATCAAAACAGTCCAATTAGACATGTATACATAATTATACATTGCAAAACAGTCCACAAATATTCATTTCTATCAAAACAGTCCAATTAGACATGTATACATAATTGTACATTGCAAAACAGTCCACAAATATTCATTTTTATCAAAACAGTCCAATTAGACATGTATACATAATTGTACATTGCAAAACAGTCCACAAATATTCATTTCTATCAAAACAGTCCAAATACACATGTATACATAATTATACATTGCAAAACAGTCCAATTAGACATGTATACATAATTATACATTGCAAAACAGTCCACAAATATTCATTTCTATCAAAACAGTACACATATCAGTAATACGAATTACTCATCACGTGAGCTATCAATCATAACATATCAAGGGTATGTATTACTTGTCTCTTAATTTACCATAATAGAATATGGAACAAGGTGAAATTCGGCTAGAATCAAATTTATTTTAAGTACTAGAATTAAGTTATATCAATCTTAAACTAATCATACCTACATATATTTACACATAGTATTCGAATGAACCTATATATAAAAGAATACAAACAATGCACATATACATATAAGCATTCTATCTAAACATATAATTCATTGGCATTTTTCACTTGCCACGTGAGATATCAACATAACACCTCAACATCGTATATTACTTATCTCACTAGTTAACATCATATAATCTCATAAGCATGTATTTCTTATTACTTAAGTTAACAACATATAACCTCATAAGCATGTGTTTCAAGTCTCATAAGTTAACAAACATAATTCACATAAGCGTGTGTTTCTAGGCCTTATTTTTCAAAATTTCATATGCAAAGATATATCTTACACTCAATGAAACCGTATTCAAATTGCAAGCTTTGTATTTTCTCCCAAAAGCATAATCCATGTTCAAGATTATAAGTATTACTTGTTATGCAAGTTACTTCAATACTTACTTGAGTTAATTATAATTTTCATGAGTTCTTATTAACATAGAATAATATTAAACAAGAATTAATTGTTATACAAACTACCAAACATAATGAACTAGAGTCATGAATTATTAATACCTAAGGTATCCAACATAAAATATCCAATTCACTAGTTGCTAGTCACTTAAGATGTCAAACATAATATCTCAAAATCACAAATATTTTGACATATAAGACATCACATGGCGTATCAAATTCATTATCCGCTTATCCTT
Organism: Hibiscus mutabilis; assembly: GCA_019671005.1. Taxonomy (NCBI): domain Eukaryota; kingdom Viridiplantae; phylum Streptophyta; class Magnoliopsida; order Malvales; family Malvaceae; genus Hibiscus; species Hibiscus mutabilis. The sequence goes on along the minus strand of CM033734.1, from coordinate 38,129,636 downwards.
TAACTATCAATTATATCGTATTAAGTTCACAAATCACTTAACACTTAAGATATCCACTTAACATATCAAAGTCTTAAATTACTTAACACATAAGGCATCAATATAGTGCATCAAGGAAATTCTTAGTTTATTTTGTAATTCCATTATTTTGTCTTTATCATAGACTTGAGAATCAAGCAACATCCTAGGTACACGAATCCCTAACCAACTATCGCCAACTAAAATGGTACTCACACTACCGGTCAATCCCTTCTACTGTCGCCAAGTGACCACAAAACTTCCCTCCTACTATTGCCAAATAAGGACCGTAGTCCTCCCAAAAACACGAGCTCTATGGACTCTATGGCATGCCAACTATACCTATGACTGATTCGAAACCAAGGCTTTCCAGTCAAATCTGATCAGAATTGAAATTGAGCTTAGCTCTTTGTTCATACAATCAAGTAACATATCATATTCTTATTAAGGATGATCATAGCTCCACATTTTTTCTAACATATAAGCAAAGCTTATTTCATAACATATCAAATATTTTCCAGTACTTGTAGCCTTCGAACAAGTATTTCATAACATATCTTATTTATATTGAGATGAGCATAACTTCATGTTCATATAATTCCCAGACAAGGTTTATAACTTATCATATTAAGCATATAGATTCTTATGTATATTTCAAACATATATCGCCTTCATTAAGTGTTTCATATTATAAGGTACATTTATTTAAGTACTTACTTCAATTTCCAAGCTTACACGAGCGGCATCATTTAATTTAACAAACAATCAACATAAATTAAAACAAATAAAGATGCTCGGCATAGTTTTTAATCTATCCCAAGACTTTAAACTACACTCAATATTCTTTCCAAGCTAGATGTACTCCCGAACACAATCTCCCTTTTTGCTTATCTACTATTTGATCTAATATGACAAAGAGTTTGACCATATATTAAAACCTTTCTTAACAATCATTTACTTATAAAATTATTCACATACTCATACATACACTTAATTTTACACATGTACATACTCAAAACAATCCTTAATACACAACTATAAGATTGTGAAATCACAATTCAGCCTTTGACATTTTCAAGCATTCAGAAACAGTCCTTCAACATACATATTGTCCCATAAATACATACAACAATCCATTTACTTCCATATCAATGCCAAGGCAATCCTTAACTCAGACATTGGCACATATATGCACACAAAATAGTCTTTAATTTGTATTCATGGTTGAATTTTTCAAAACAGTCCCTATGCTTATAAAACAATCCCTTTTTACATTCTTAAAGTAATTTCCTTGTTTTAACTTCCCAAAGTAGTCTATATATTCCATTTTACTTTCAAAACCGTCCCAATTATATATATATATATACATATATATCTCAACTAGTCCAACATGTTTTCCATGTACTCAAAACAACCCTTTACATATATAGATATACGTTCTTACAAATTCTAAACATTCTAGCATATGTACATACATACAAGGCATAACATTTTCACTTGTGCATGCATATATAAATGCAAACAATCCTTCCCATGCTCAAACATATATATAAAACAATCTATTCTTAAAATTTCAGCAAGCAATATTATCGATTTCAAGTTCAAACATCAATTTGATTCATGAAAAAAATCAACAATTAAACGTCTAGTTTAAAGCTGAAATATAAGAAGAAAAGGAAAGTGTCATCACCTTCCTCCCAAGCTTGCACGATCAACAATAGTATAAATCAAATATTGTAATTCATGCAACAACTCTTGATCCCTTCTCTCACTCTATGTTTTCGTAGAATGTAGAGGAAGAAGATGATCACTAATTTTGGGGGGTAAGTTTCAAAGAAGCCGAGATCTCTCTCTTCCCCAACAAGTGCCTTCCTCCCACGACAACACTTGTACAAGTCCCCATTTATTCCAAATTTTACATGCAAATCCCCTAACAAAACAAGCTCTCGGTTTAATCCCTTTAAAATAGGCTATCCTCTTCTTTAATCTCTTCAATTTGGTCCAAATATCATTGTATAAATCTTAATTGACAATTAAGAATCAATAAAAGGATGCATTCGAAAGGTAACATTCTACTAGGCCAACTTTGGGGTGTTACAGTGTGCCACAAACTAGGAGTTCTTAAAGGACATACAAACGTACATCTTGTCACTTGTGATCTTGTCCAAGCTCAAGGATAACTGAAAGCAATGTTACCCTGAAAAGTAATGAAAGAATCGGGTAAGCGACAACTTAGTGAGATAGTACTAACAACCGTAAGTAATATAGTAAAAGTGTTTTATGATCCTTTCCGATTCTTTCATCCAAGATTTTCAAATTTGGCTTACTACTAACTTGTTCATGAATCACTATCTTGGTTTAAAGCATTCGAACTAGCATATTCCTTGTCCAATTAAATGCCAACTCAATCAAATAATAGAGCACTATAAACACAAGGAATCACATATAACCTTTTTATTGACTCGTTTTGCTAATCTCACCAATTATCTATCTTAGCATCTTATAATCACGTTTTATTTATCACAAGATATCAAACATAACATACCAAAGACATATATTACTTGTCTTGTAAAATATTTAGTGTAGCTTATCAAAGTCATATTTAGGAAATACTTGTCTATGTCCAAAATACTGCAATACATACTCGTTTATATACAAATTAGTTTCAAATTCATATACATACATAAATACGCTTAAAACAATACACTACATGCTTTTACTTAATCAAGATAGTACATTAAACATGTATAAATAAATATACATTGCAAAACAAACCAAGTCATGTTCATTTCTATCAAAACAGTCCAGTAAACATGTATACATAAATATACATTGCAAAACAATCCAAGTCATCTTCATTTCTATCAAAACATTCCATTAAACATGTATACATAAATATACATTGCAGAACAAACCAAGTCATGTTCATTTCTATCAAAAGAGTCAATAAACATGTATACATAAATATACATTGTAAAACAATCCAAGTCATGTTCATTTCTATGAAACAATCCATTAAACACGTATACATAAATATACACTGCAAAACAAACCAAGTCATGTTCATTTCTATCAAAACAGTCTAATAAACATGTATACATAAATATACATTGCAAAATGATCCAAATCATGTTCATTTCTATCAAAACAATCCATTAAACATGTATAAATAAATATACATTGCAAAACAAACCAAGTCATGTTCATTTCTATCAAAACAGTCTAATAAACATGTATACATAAATGTACTTTGCAAAACAAACCAAGTCATGTTCATTTCTATCAAAACAGTCTAATAAACATGTATACATAAATATACATTGCAAAACAATCCAAGTCATTTTCATTTCTATCAAAACAATCCATTAAACATGTATACATAAACAAACATTGCAAAACAAACCAAGTCATCGTCATTTCTATCAAAATAGTCTAATAAACATGTATACATAAATATACATTGCAAAACAATCCAAGTCATGCTCATTTCTATCAAAACAATCCATTAAGTATGTATACATAAATATACATTGCAAAACAAACCAAGTCATGTTCATTTCTATCAAAATAGTCAAACATTCTTCTAAATTAAGCAAAACAGTCTAGCATGTTTCTAAATTAAGAAAACAATCCAACATGTTTTTATTTTAGACAAAATAGTCTAACATACTTCTAAATTAAGCAAACAGTCCAACATGCTTTTAAATTAAGCAAAATAGTCCAGCATGTTTCTAAATTAAGCAAAACAGTCTAGCATGTTTTTAAATAAAGCAAACAGTCCAACATGTTTTTATTTTACACAAAACAGTCCAAGGTACTTCTAAATTAAGCAAACAGTCCAACATGCTTTTAAATTAAACATATGTACATATTTTTTCTTTTTATTCACACAAAGCATATATAAATATAGCTGCTCTAGCATAGCATTTTTCATATATACAAAAGGTGTTCGAATAATGCATGAAATTTAAATATACATCAGTATTCATACAAACATATACATTATTATATATGAATATTCGAACTAGCGTACCTATTAACTCAATTAATACTTAATTACCAATAGAAAGATCTTCTTATTATGCAAGACCTTACAACAATTCCTTAATTTAGCTTATAAACTTTCTTGATTTCTCTTTAACTTAGCCAATCAATGCATAAGTTACTTGTCTGTTACCTATCAAACACTTTATCAAACATAGCATAATAAGATCAAATGTCATTTGTCATATAAGATAGTAACCATATCATATTATAGGTATAGATCTTTTTCACAGAAGGCATTAGTATCATTCATTAACTTAATTGCAAGTTTCATTATAAATCTTTAACATAGCCTTGAGAATCCAATAACAGCCTAGGTATACGAATCCCCAACCAACTATTGCCAAAAAAATAGTACTTGCAGTACCGGCCAATCCCTCATACTGTCGCCAAGTTACCACAACACATCCCTCCTAATGTCAACTCATAAGGACCGTAGTCCACCCCAAACACGAGCTCTATAGACTCTATGGCATGCCTACTATACCCAAGACTGACTCGAAACCAAGGCTTTAATTTTATTCTTATCATATTAGAGACATAATGAGCATAGCTCCTTAGTCAGAGTATCATATGAACTTCTCAATTCATTTACTTATCTTGTTCAAAAATAATAGCGTAAGATAAAATTTTGAAAAATAGCATAATAAAGATTTCGAGTGATAGCATACCAAAATTTACTATCAAGCACATATAAGAGTATATGTATATAGTTTTCATTATGAACATATCCTTAAACTTAAACATAGCACATCATATAATCCTTAACATTTAGGTACTTACCTCAATCAAAGCTTTCTCAAGAACAACTTAATTCAAGGGTAAAACAACATACTTAAAATATACAAAAAGGTGCTCCAAAAGGTTACAAGCCTATCCCGAGACTTTAAACTACTCTCACAGTTTGATACAAGCTACATTTGCTCCCAAATCACAACTCCCTTTTCTTTATCTACAATTTGATCTACCTTAGTCCATACTTCTTCAACTCCTTGTTTTAATTATGACAAAGAATACAATCATATATTAGAACAATCCTTAACATTCATTCACTTACAAAATAACTCAAACACTCATGTATTCATATAAATTCACACAAAACAGTCCACTAATGTTCTTAGATAAACAAAACAGTCCATTACACATATATGCACACACACACACACACACACACACACATATATATATATATATGCATAAAATAGTCTACTAATGCTCATATATATGCAAAACAGTTTCAATTACATATATACTCAATTTACATGTACAAAACAGACCACTAATGTTCATATATATACAAAAACATGGCAATTATACTTATATACATATATGTACACCAAAATAGCCCAATTATAAATATATAAAAATACATATACATGCATCAAAATAGTTTACTATGTAGTCTGAACAGACCCTAAAACATGTACAAGACAACCCTTAATCAAAATTTGCAACACAACCCCTTAATTTAGCAGAACAGTCCAGATTACATGTGAATACATATATACATATCAAAACAGTCCATTATTAATGTAGATACAACCCCTATTTGAATTAAAACCATACCCACATTTTAGATTTTTTTTCATAAAATAGTCCATATACATCATTTTACCCTTGTTTGACTCTAAGCTCAAAATTTCTATTACAATTGATACATATAAACTAACATTTGGGGATGTTCTTAACTCAAATATATTCAACAATTCACAAGGTGATAAATCAAATTAAATTCTCTACATGCATGATTCAAACATATATTCCAAGATTAATCCTTCAAGTAAGATACTAAAACAATATTCATACACAACAAAAATCCATACTATAATATTGCAGCTAATTTCAAATTTAAAGAGGGATAAGGAGTTCTTACCCTCTTCTATAAGTTTTTGAAATAACACTCCAATTGGAATCAATGGAGAACAACAATGGAGTTCTACTTCTTTCTCTCCTACAATTTGGGGTTCATTCAAAATAAATGAAGGGGGTGATGGATTTTTTATTCTCCAAACCGATCCCCTCCCCTTCTTCCTCGCACATGTTTAGTTAATTGCATGACAAGTGTAATAACCCTTAAACAAATTTCTTTTAGCATGCAACTACTTAGTCTATCCTAACTTTCGGTTTAGTCCTCCTAAGATTGACTAGTTATTTCCGTTTTGTTTCAAAGAAGTCATAAATCACCTAATTAATTAATGTTACATCCTTCCAAGCCAATGTTTGGGATGTTACAATTAACATGTATCATGGATTGAAAGAAGTCTACTACTGGGTTGGTTTGAAAAAGGGTGTGGCTGAGTTTGTTTCTAAGTGTATGGTGTGTCAACCGGTCAAGGCTGAACATCAGTTTTTATCTGAGTTGTTGCAACCGTTGAGAATTTCAAAATGGAAGTGGGAGAGAATTTCATGGATTTTGTGTCAGGGTTACCTTTGACACCGGCTAAAAAAGATTCCATTTGGGTGATTGTGGATCGGTTTACGAAGTGTGCACATTTTCTGCTAGTGCATACGACGTACACCTTGGACAAGTTGGCGGGCTTGTACATTTCTGAGGTTGTACATTTGCACGGGGTACCTAAGTCCATTGTTTGAGATTGAGATCTGAGGTTACAGTGAGGTTTTGGGTGAGTTTGCATCGGGCTTTAGGTACGAGGTTGAATTTCAGCATCGCGTATCATTCTTAGTCAGATGGACAATCTGAATGGGTTATCTAGGTTTTGGAGGATATGTTGAGATGTTGAGTTATTGAGTTCAAAGGAACCTAGAGAAGCATTTACCTTTGGTTGATTTTGCGTATAACAATAGTTACAAGCGAGTATACATATGGCACCGTATAAGGCATTGTGTGGCCGGAGGCGTCGTACGCCTTTTTTTGCTGATGTAAGTGAAAAGCATATTTCCTTACTGGACGTGTTGAAAGACACGAATGAGTAGGTAAAGCTTGTGAGTGATTGCTTGAAAGCAGCTGCGGATCGACAAAAATCTTACACAGATTTGAAGCGTATGGAATTTGAATATGCGGTGGGTGATTGTGTATCCTTGAAAGTGTCACCATGGGAAAACTTGATGCAGTTCGGACGTAAGGGTAAGCTTAGCCCGAGGTTTATTAGACCATACGAGGTTGTTGAACATGTTGGTCCTGTGGCTTATTGGTTGAGTTGCCTCCCGAGTTGGAGAAAATACATGATTTGTTCTATGTATCTATGTTGTGGAGGTATCGGTCAGATCCCTCGCATGTTATGCCGGTGGAACATATTGAGTTAAGGCCAAATTTATCCTATGATGAGGAACCGGTGGACATCTTTGATTCCAGCAACAAAGTTCTTTGTGGCAAGATGATTGAGGTTGTTAAGGTCTTGTGGCGACACTATGGTATCGAGGAAGCTACGTAAGAAAGCAAGGCAGACATGTTGGAGCAATTTCCACATTTGTTTCCTCTAGGTAAATTTTAGGGACGAAATTTCTTAAGTTGGGGAGAGTTGTAACACCTCGGTTTTGGGCTTAGATGTTTAAAGGTTTTGGGCTTAGTTGTAACACCGTGGTATCGAGGAAGCAAGGTTTTGGATGAAATTTCCTCCAGTATTAAAGATTCGAGTCAGTTTCGGGATTAAATCATATTAAATATTTTTAAAGGTGATAAAATTGTAACACCCCAAAAATACCCCCAATTCAAAAACCCTAATTTTGAAAATCCCTATATTCAAAACCCTAAAAATTAGGAATTTAAAAATGAAACCCTAATTAAGAAATTTGGGAATTAATTGAATTTTAAACAATTTCATGATCTTTTTATAAAAAAATAATATTTGGTGCCTACTTTGTGAACCCTAGAAAAGAACAAGGACTTGCCTTGTAATTTATCCAAAGATTTGGTTATAAGTAAGCCATAATTAGCCCTATTTCCCCTGCATTCACCGCTGCAGTCTTCATCCCTCTCTCTCGATTTATATTCGAAACACATATTTTTTTCTTTTTTTATTTTATTTATTTAATTCGATCAAACCCCGCCAAGTCTCTAGCACCGCTCAATTCAACTATGTCTTCGGTTGATTTGAAGATCAATTATTCGAATCAGATAAGTATTCATGTATCATTAAATTTCGTTAGATAAGTATATAGGAATAATTCTTTAGTCATAGTGATAACAATAGTAAAATAGAAATTATTCTCATAAGTACCAATACAGTTGGACCCAATGCTTATGATCCTAAGAAACACCTCAATCAGTAGGTTGAGTTTGCTTTGGCTAAGGTGTGTTTTCTTCCCGTGCTATAAATAAATAATTTTTATATGTTTTTATACCTTGCTTGATTATGATATGCATTATGGGTTGTATGGTTGACATCATATGCATACGATTTTAGAATGTGTTTTTAATTATGATTTATGAAATATTTGATTTACGAAACATCAGAATTTACGGAAACCATGATTTATGGATTTATGAAGTATGTTTATGGAATATCGGTTTTATGGAACTTTGTTTATGAAATTTGAGTTTTAAACATCATACATGTATGAGCATGGGTTGGGATTTATACGGAGGAAGTTCAGTGGTTTCATCCTTCGAGCTGAATTCCACTTCGGATTGGCGGACATAGCGAGGAGGTTATGGGAATCTTCCTCATCTTTGGCGGACGTAGTTGGGTGCATTGCATTTCGCTTGTGATATTGTACCATTTGTTTTATTTTTTAAAGAACCTTAAGAAAATATTACTATGGTTTTCTTGCACTTTAGAGAAACACTAAGCTCTTTAGCTTACAGTTATCTTTGGACTTTAGGCGATGTGGTACTTGGAGGATCTCGTATTTTACCCGGTTATTTTAATATTCAGTACGAAACTATTTTTAGTTATTCAGATTATTATTTTGAGACATTGATGTAATTTCAGACTTTGAGACAAATTATGTTTTGGGATTATTTTGGCATTCATTTATTGTGGTTTTATTTTAGAGATTTTATTTAAATATTCGAATATTAATTATGATATTTGTATTTGTACTATTATGAGACATTTATTAAATTATAGTTATATATATAATTTTTTTAAATTAAAGTATAATCTTCAAAATTTGTTTTCTTGAGGGAAAAGTTTTCAAACGTGACTTCCTAGATTTAACCTTTCTTTCTAGGTCGGGTTTATGGGGGTTACACCATGTTTAATTATAAACTTCTTATTTCCTCCAAGGATGATTCATAATCAATAACATAAATATTACTTGTTATGCAAGTTAATTCAATATCTCGTTGATCCATTTATAAATTTCATGATTCTTATCAGCATAGCCTTGAGTTTCAAGCATCAACCTAGGTACTCAAATCCCCAACCAACTATCACCAAAATAACATAAAATGGTACTCGTAGTACCGGTTAATCCCTCATACTATCGCTAAGTGACCATAACACATCCCTCATACTGTCTCCTTATAAGGACCGTAGTCCACCCCAAACACGAGCTCTATGGACTCTATGGCATGCCCACTATACCTACGACTAACTCAAAACCAAGGCTTTAATTTTTATTCTTATCACATCAGAGATAGAATGAGCACAGCTCCTTAATCATAGTAACATATGAACAAAGCTTATTGTTCTTCATCTTAAACACATATTCAAATCACATAAACTTCTCAATTCACAAACTTATCTTGTTCGAAAGATAGCATAGTAATCATTTAATAACTTGATAAAGATTTCAAATGATAGCATACCTTAGTTTACTATTAAGTACATATAAAACTATATGTATAAAGTTTTCAATCGGTTCAGATCCTTATACTTAAGCATACCACATCATTAAATCTTCAATATATATGTACTTACCTTAATACAAGCTTTCTCAAGCACAACTTATCTCAAAGGTAAAACAATGTACTTTAAAATATACAAAAAGGATGCTCGGAAAGGTTATAAGCCTGTCCGGAGACTTTAAACTACACTTACAGTTTAGTTCTAGCTAATTTTGCTCCCGAATTATAATTCCCTTCTACTTTTCAACAGCTTGATCTACTATATGCCTCACTTGATCGATTCCTTCTTTGTCTAATTATAACAAGAAGTTTCATTATGCATTAGAACTAATCATAACTTCAAGCATTCTCAGGACAATCCACCAACATTTATGTGAATACTTCACAGCCCCGAAATACATGTAATTACTTACATTTTCATTAAAACAGTCCAATTACATCAAATATTCACCAAAACAGGGCAACTTTCATGTGTTATAGATATTTGATTAAAACAATCCAATTGAATCACATATTCACCGAAACAGAGCAGCTTTCATGTGTTATAGATATTTGATTAAAACAGTCCAATTACATCACATATTCACCGAAACAGGGCAGCTTTCATGTGTTACAGATATTTGATTAAAACTGTCCAATGTTCACATTTATTCAATTACATATACAAGATAGTCCCATGTGTTTCTTATGTAATCCAAAACAATCCAATATTCCAATTTAACAACAATATTGTCCAATTTTTTGGTTCAAATGTCAAATTCATAACTAACAAAGATCTATTCGAATGGCCTTTAACATACTATCCATTTTTATACACATCACATTTTTCATTCAATTATAACAATATCCACATATACTACATATACACAGTGTTTGAATGAACCTAATATTTCCTAACATAACTTCATTCTCTAACAATATAAGTATCCATCATTCGAAATTGCTGGATCCTTACCATCCTATTGATCAAATTCAAACAATGAAACTTTCTACTATCTTACAAAGCTTCTAATTAGACTAATTTGTATACATGCGTCTTCAATTGTATTCAAAATTTCATAACATATAGAACATTCCAATTCATAAGATCGCATAGGGAAAGAACAAAGAAACTACCTTTCAATTAAAACATCATTCGAACAAGGCTCAAATCTTAAGCTAAGATGATCACTATGGCTTTCTCTCAACTCTCACTCTATACGGCTATTAGGGAAAATAAGGGATGAAGATGATAGCTCGAATGTTTCATTCTCTCCTTATGACACAAGTGTCGAGAACCCTCCTACCCCAAACACCTTGCTTGTTTTCGAATAAACAAGTGTCCAACGTCAAAATTTTAAGTTTCTTTGCATGCAATCTCCAAACATCATTATTGATTCAGTTTAGTCCCTTCTACAAATGCATATGCAATTGCTCTTTATTAAAATTTGGTCCCAAACTTACTCGTTTAACTTATAAGATGTCACTAGAATCATAATTGTCTTGAGGGCCAATGTGCAAAATTTCTAATCCAATAATCAGGGTATTACATAGGATTAATAATATGCATCTAGAAAAGATAAAAAGAAAAAATATACCATTTTCGTAATCTTTCTCCGGTTTTCTTTGGCAAACCTAATGTAGTTCTCTTGGTTCGGTCGGGCATCTAGGCCGAGTTGAGGGGGTTACATTTTGACACATGCTTCTGTGTTGGTTCTACCTGAATTTAGGAAGGATTTTGTTGTTTATAGTGATGCATCTTACGTTGGTTTGGGTTGTGTGTTGACGCAATATGGTAAGGTTGTAGCCTATGCATCGAGATAGCGGAAGGTTCATGAGCGCAATTATCTTACTCATGATTTGGAGCTTGCGACTATGTTTGCACTAAAAATCTAGAGACATTACCTTTATGGTAAGAAGTGTGTTGTTTTTACAGACCATAAGAGTTTGAAGTATTTGATGTCTTAAAGGGATTTCAATCTTAGGCAACATAGATGGTTGGAGTTGCTTAAGGATTACGACTTGATGATCGAGTATCATCCTAGAAAAGCTAATGTGGTTGTGGATGCGTTGAGTCGTAAGGTTGCAGTTGAGCTTAGGGCTATGTTTGCTAGGTTGAGTGTGACACGGGAAGGTGGATTGTTGGCTGAGTTGCAAGTTAAGCCTATGTTGTCACAGATGATTAAAGCTAATCAATTGTTTGATGATTCCTTAGTTGAGCATGTTAAGGATATATCGGAGGGTAATCCGAAGGATTTTTATTTTGATAATGATGGAGTTTTGTGTTTTAACGGTCGAATAATGGTGATAGATGATCCGGAGTTGAGGCACACTATTTTGATGGAGGGATATTGTAGTCATTTTGCCATACATCCCGGTAGTGTGAAGATGTATCATGGATTGAAAAAAGTGTACTACTAGGTTGGTTTAAAGAAAGATGTGGCTGAGTTTGTTTCTAGGTGTTTGGTGTGTTAGCGGGTCAAGGCTGAACATTAGTTTCCATCCAGGTTGTTGCAATCGTTGAGAATACTAGAATGGAAGTGGGGGAGAATCACCATGGATTTTGTGTCAGGGTTACCTTTGACACCAGCTAAAAAGGATTCCATTTGGGTGATTGTGGATCAGTTTATGAAGTGTGCACATTTTTTGCCAGTGCATACGACGTACACTTTGCACGGGGTACCTAAGTCCATTGTTTTGGATAGAGATCTAAGGTTTACAGCGAGGTTTTGGGTGCATTTGCATCGAGCTTTGGGTACGAGGTTGAATTTTAGCACCGCTTATCATCCTCAGTCAGATGGACAATCTGAGCGGGTTATACAAGTTTTGGAGGATATACTGAGATGTTGCATTATTGAGTTCCAAGGAACATGGGAGAAGTATTTACCTTTGGTTGAGTTTGCATATAACAACAGCTACCAAGCGAGTATATAGATGGCACCGTATGAGGCATTGTATGGCTGGAGGTGACGTACGCCTTTGTGTTGGGCTGAGGTAGGGGAAAATCATGTTTCCTTACTAGATGTGTTGAAAGACATGGATGAGAAGGTAAAGCTTGTGCCTGATCGCTTGAAGCGGCTGTGGATCGGCAGAAATCTTACGCAGATTTGAAGCGTATGGAAATTGAATATGCGGTGGGTGATTGTGTATCATTGAAAGTGTCACCATGGGAAAAATTGATGCATTTCGGACGTAAGGGTAAGCTTAGTCCGAGGTTTATTGGACCATACGAGGTTGTTGAACATGTTGGTCCTGTGGCTTATCGGTTGAGGTTACCTCCCGAGTTGGAGAAAATACATGTATCTATGCTACGGAGGTATCGGTCAGATCCCTCGCATGTTATGCCGGTGGAGCATATTGAGTTAAGGCTGGATTTATCCTATGATGAGGAACCGATGGACATCCTTGATTCCAGCAACAAAGTTCTTCGTGGCAAGACGATTGAGGTTGTTAAGGTGTTTTGGCGACAACGTGGTGTCGAGGAAGCTACGTGAGAAAGCAAGGCGGACATGTTGGAGTAATTTTCGCATTTGTTTCCTCTAGGTAAATTTTGGGGACGAAATTTCTTAAGTGGGGGAGAGTAAATATTTTGTGGAAGATAAAATATTGAAACATGGTTTAAAATCATATTTTAATATATGAAAACTATTGGTGATATCAATTTTGAAAAAAAAAGGATTTGGAAGGCTGACATTTTGGTTCGTGACTAAAATGTAATTTTTGAAAATTGTTTTTAAAGGTGACTAAATTGTAAAGGATCAAATTCTTAGAATCCTTAAGGAGCTATTTTTCCAAGTTTTTGCTGGTGGTTTCTCCCTTCAATTAAGACTTTTTAACATGTGTTTTTAAAGGTAATTAAAAAAGGGATTTTGTTAATAAAAGTTAGTTATTGGTTTCAAAGAAATTTAACGTAAACTTTTCTCTCAACTTTTCTCTCCACTTCTTTTTTGCCAAACACTCTTGCTTTTATCAAATCTCAGAGGTGAGAGGTCTTTTTACTTGGATTCTTGATTTGTAATTGCTTCTTTAGCTTTGATTTACAAAACCTGATTGAAATCTTGTGTTTTTTCTACCTTTAATCAATCAATTGAGGGAGAAATCACGCAATAGAGGTAAGGTTCATTCTTCTCCTCTATTGATGGTTCTTTACTGATATACCCAAGTATTTGATCCTTGATTTATGATTTATAATCCAATTTTATATATTTACAATGATTAATTGATTTAATTGGATTTAATTGATGAAATTGTGGAAAATTCGTATTGCATCTGTTTTCCAGTATTGAGGATTGATTTTAAACGTATATTGGATGATTTATAATGTTGATAAGTCGATTTCAACACTGGAATCGCGGAACTCCTTGGATCCTTGATTATTAGGTTGTTAGATTTGTGTTTTTGTGGAGTTGTGGTGGCTGTGTAGTTTCTGGAAGTAAAAGGATGTTGGTAAAGGGTTTTTAGATGTTAATTGATGATGTTTCTTGGGTTGAATCATTATATTATGGATGGGTTGAGTTTTGGAAGTGTTTGAGGATGATTATATATGTTTTGAATGGTTTTTGAGTGGGAAGCTTAAGAGTTGCAGGTAATTGCTTGTTGGCAATGGTTTGAATGCATAATGATGCATTTGCCCTCTGGCTTTATGTGGTTATCGTTAAAGTGTGTTTAGATAGCAATTTGGGACATTACAGGTCTAGGCGAACCGGTACGGGTGACCCTATTTCGATACGAGTAAGCCATTTCAGGCTTAGCGTACCGGTACGTGGGCAAGCATTTCGGTACGAGCCTAGGCAAATTTGGCCATCATTTTGGTATTCGAGAGGGTGTTTCGATACGAAATATGGATTATATGAACGGCATTTCGATACGCGTAGGCGTATAAGAACGAGTTTTAGCTACTAGAATCTGGGTTTTGGAAATTATTAAGGCGTACATAAACACCTCCAAGCAATTGGATGCCTTGCCGTGGTCCGTTTCCTTTGAAAACTCACCCGCTGCAAGTATGTTCACTTAGGTTTAATAATATGCATCTAGACAAGATAAAAGAAAAAAATGGACCTTTTTTTGAAATCTTTCACCGGTTTGCTTCGGCAAACCTAATGTAGTCCTCTCAGTTCGGTCAGGTTTCTAGGCTAGGTCGAGGGGGTTATAATATGGTTTAGAGTGCACTATAAAAAGTTGCCTCATGTTTGTCGAGGGGTGTTAAGTGTCCGTAATCTCCAACATGAGAACAACAACAGTTGAGGTGGGTAAATGTTTCGTTTACTCACGTTGGTGGATTATACATCCAAACCGTAGAGGTGGGCAAGTGTGATGTTACTCTGGTTTGAACCGTTGGGGTGGGCAAGTGTATCGTTACTCCAGTTGAGGCATGCATGTGAAGTGGTTATGGGAACCTCTTGAGAAATCCATGAATCTGATAAGTTTTGTGAAATGAAAGGTTGCTTGTTTTGAGTCACTTGAAAGCCAATATATGAGATAATGTATCATGTGAAATGGATTATGTTTGTATAATGGGATTTATACATGTGTTACTCTTTAAGCTTGTAATAAAGGTGTTATGGTGTGAAGCTTAAATTGAGGTAGAGATTGAATCCATGATGCATGTGTTGAAAATGATTTAAATAAGCATATTTGAGATGTTGTGAAAAGCATGAGATGTTTTGCCATGAGATAATTACATATGGTTTGAATCAAATGGTTTTAAATGCATTGATGAGTGTTTTGTGATTTCTCTCACTAAGCTTATAGCTTACACTCTCTTTTCCTCATCAATGCAGAGAAATAGCTTTCTCAGACAGCACGTGAGCAAGGGAGGATCCAAGGAACATTTCGATACAAAGTATGGTTTTATATACGTTAAGTAGTAATAAGAAGGCAATGTGACCGAGTTGTTTTTGGGAGATGTGTTTTGAGTTACTCCTTGTTGTGATAGTTTGGATTGATGTTTTGGTTTGGTATGATGCTTTTATATTTGGTTTCGATGGGTTGGGAGACATTAAGCATGCTAGGGTAGAAATCACGATCATAGGTGATTTCTTGAGTATGCCATGCTTAGTATAGCCCCAACCTGTGTTGTAACGATCCAGATTTTAGAGTCGAGTTAACCTGAGGTGTGGGCCTCGCCTTTGGCTGAGTGTTGGGCTTTCGAGAGCATTTTTGGGCTTGCCATTGTTGTTGGGCTTGCTTAGTTGGATTTGGGCTTGGTCTAGGATGGGAATTGTGAGGGGTAATATGGTAATTTCATAATGGATGATAAGAGGCTGGTGGTGTTTAATTTTTCTCTGCAGAAAAATGGACCTTATGAGATCATCTTGGTCCTCTTATCCCCCTTCCCCTTCTACTCTCATTTTCTTACCAAGAACCCAAAGTTCAAGGTCAAATCTTTGAGAGTTTGAGTAAGAATCTCATTTGGGGCAAGAAGGGAAGTTTGTTCATCATCTCAAGATCTTTTATCCAAGGAAAGATTCATTTGGAATGGTGGGGGAAGATGTTTTGTTGGGTTGAAGAGGAAGAACGGGATTGAGTAAACGAAGGCTTTCTTCCCAACTTAAATTCAAGGTTAGTACACTACTAACTCCTATAATTTCCTAGAAATCATGAAAGTAGACATTGTTGCATGTTTATGGTGTTTTGGTTGAGATGAAACCTTGGTTGCTCTTTAATGGTAATTTCAAGATTTGAAGTTAATAAGGCTTAAGATTGGTACAAATCAACCCTAAACACCTTCCATAAATTATAGGTTGAGTTTGGAGGTTTACTATTTTGATTTGGGGTTTAAACATGAGATTTTTTTAATTCTAGATTTGGAGTTCTGGGTTCGAGTACTAGAACAGGGGTAAGCGTACCAGTACTGCTCCCTAAAAAGGATTGATTTTTATGCAAGGCGTACCGGTACAGCTTCTTGCGTATCGGTACCCATGTTTTGTTTGAAATTCTAATAGCTAGTTGGCATACCGGTACGCAAGGGTGCGTATCGGTACCAATGTTTCATCGAGGTTGGGATCGGTACGAGGGTAAGCGTACCGGTACTAGGGTATCGATACACAAGGGAGCATATCGGTACGGGCTACTCAGCTTTTCTTTCGAACCTAATTTGAGTATCGGTACCCATGTATCGATGCTTTGTGACCCGACCTCACTCCAGAGTTGTGTTATTAATTGTTGATGTTATGGTACCTTGGTGATCTGTAGAGATCCCGAGCTTGGTTGGGCCTTATGTGCCATGATTTATGATTGTTATGAGGTTTACATGTGTTTAGGCAGCTAGTGGTAGCACCTTTGTTGTCTTTCCATGATATCATATATGTACCATTGTTCTTATTTATGATTTGCATAAAGCATGGTTAAGTGGCGGTGTATCTACTGAGATTTGTTAGCTCAGCGTTCAGAATCGTTGTTTTCGTTCGCAGGTTTGTAGGTTTGGCTTGTCTGCTTGGAGGAGCACCATCAGTGACAAATTCTGGCGCCTCGTCTCTTTAGAGTATAGTATTTAGGCCTTTGGGCTATTTATTCGTAGGAACCTATTGTATATTGTAAATTGTATTTCGATTTTCAAATGATCGAGTCAAAGGTTTATAATGTAATTTTAAAAGGAGCTCCATTGTATATGTTTTGAATACTATTTTGTTTTATTAAACTGTAATTAAATAGATTTTCATAATGGATTTGTGGATTGGGCTAAACTAGGTCAAAATTTTAATGGTTGGGTTGAGGCGTGAGGCCCAAATATGACATCTGGGTTGAGGGTGTTACATTTAGTGGTATCAGAGCCTAGGTTTAGCCGGTTCTAGGAATACCCCAGGGTGGTTAGGAGTCATGAATAGGTGACTAGCGAATACGAGCACGTGTGTCTAAGTTATACTCTTTCAAGACTGGAATTTGGATGGTGTGCCCTGTGTTCTCGCGTGTCGCTGGTTGCGACATTAAGATAGGTTCGATCGTGGTCATAAGGGCCATGATGATGGTTGATTCGTTAAGGGTGATTCTAAGATTGGAGTTATCTCAAACGCTAAGCTTGGGTTTATGAAAGAACGAAGGAGTTGAGGGTGTGCCATCCTCCTATCGCTTGAGAAGTAAACATGGTTATGTGTCGTAAGCTACCTTGGAGCGTTGAGTTCATAGTGAAAACCTCCAATGGCGAGATTTCACGTGTTGGTGGATGACCGTTAAGAGATAAAATTAAGAGGACTTGGTTTTGATCGACCAGTGGTGGAATGTCAACCAAAGGTCCCTCCATCCATGGAAAAAGGTCATTGATGGTAGGGTACCATGTGGTGGGGAAGTGGTACAGCTGATAGACATGTGTTTCTGTTTAATGTAGAGAGGTACTTGATGGTTATGAGATTCCAAGTACACTCTTAGTAAGCCAAATGCTTGGAGATTTGAGAGATGTGTGCTTGCTATAAACTGATTACAATAATGGTGGGAAGGACATCGTTGAAATTGTGCAAGGCAATACTCGAGAAGGGCTCGAGGATGAGTGTTGAATAGACTATGTGGAGTTATCTTTTTTAGTGAGTTGTTATGATCTTGGTCATTGGTTATTTGTTCAGACGAGCTAGCTTGATATGATATTTTTTAGAGGTTCATAGAGAACCGAACCCTTGGTTGAGAATGATGAACTATCATCTTCATAATTCAGTTTAGGCTAGTTGGCTGAGTGGCGCGAGACACAACCAGGAAAGTCGCAAAGAGAGTTATGTTTCTCAAACGAGAGAGGTAATGTTATGAATCAAAGGATATTGAATGGTATGGGGAAGAATGACCTGAATGAGCAAATAAGTGGTTAAAAGACACTCAGAGGATCCTGAGGTAATTGTGAAGTAGTCTTGGAAGCGATCTTGATTGTAATGTTCCCTTTCTAAAGGTAATGTGTACGAGTGGCGAAAGATTGTTGAATTGGGAGCTCGGCTCGCATTCCTAACAAGGTATATCTTCTGGGTTGAGTCCAAAGAGAAGTAAGTCAGTGAAGTTCGCTTGGGTGAGATAAGAGACTAGTTCTGGCATTTGGTTCAGAGTGTTAAGACAGTGTTTCAGTATAAACAAGATTTCTCTACGATTAAGCTGTTATACCTTAAAGTTAGTTGCTACCGAAGAGTAAAGGTGTATGAGGTTTAGACTTGGATTAGAGAACCACTTATAGATACGTGTAACAATGGGTTCACTTGGGACATTTTTAGGGTTAGATGATTGTAGGAAGGCACTCAAATAACTTCAGGGTCAACGTCGAGCCAGTTTGAGGATTTCCACAGGCTACGTTGTGGGGGCCCAGGACATCATGAGATTCTTTTCAGGTTCTATTGAGAGGTTTCGTGTTGAGTGGAGATCAAAGAGAGTTGTTACAGATCAGCTACTAAGGGTTGGTCAGAAATCTAGATTGAGAGTTTGTAAGAAGCTTCTCGACATCTGTTATAACGAAGAGTATTGAGGGTTCGACCCTAGCATCTTTTCCACCAGTTCATGAGCCTTGTGGTTGACATCACCTTGAGGTATGTTTCTTGCTTGGGGAATTTGTTATGAGTGCTAGACATCGGGTCACATGGCAAAGGACTGCCTAATCGTGGATGAGTATCTATCGGTTCAGCCTTTGAGGTTGACTTCTTCTGGGCATAGTCAAGGTTCTTTGAAAAGTGGTGTTAGGTCGTTGTCGAAGTATCAGGGTGGAGGTCAGGTGAGATCTACAGTTAGAGTCATCGCACGAGCTTTTCTTAGACAATATGTTGTTCATGACAGAAATCACAAGCTTGTTATCGAGGGTGTGTTAAAGGATTGGGTCCTATTGTGGTTTTCAGTTTCTTGATGGCAGTTTGATTTCTTGTTCTTACCTTGGCAGAGATTTTTATCAAGCGGGTTCTGTGATAAGTTTCCTCGAGGTTGATATTGGTTTGGCAAATTAATAGATTAGTAAGTAAAGGTTCCACCATGGGTGGTGTGTATGGTTTAGAGTAGCAGTCTCTATAGACTTGTTAGATTTACCCTTGGTACGAGATGGTCACGTAAGTGCGATGGGTGCTTTGGTTTCCAAGCAAGAATCTCAAAGTTGGGGTTTGGAATGAACCATTTTGTCGGTATTGCGTGTGAATAAATCCTATCTCTTCAGCTTACGTGTTGTACTCATGTGATGCTAGTTAAGAGGACCTTGTAGGTTGCAAGACGTTCTTAGTTCGCGTAGTTGACGTAAGGGTGAGAGCCTACGGTTTAGAGCAGTGGATGTGCAAGTGGCTATCAAGGTGCTCTTCGAGGGTCGAACGAGACAGCCTCTTGGTCATGGAGTAGTGCCCATGATAAGGGATGTGTTGAGTTTGGTATTAAATGTTCATCACCTTGTTGTCTGACATCTACCGAACCTCTTGTGTGGGGACTCCTTGGTAGAGGAGGGGGTGAGTGCGTTGTCGCCAAAGGGTTCACCTTGGGATGTGCGTGTGTTGGTATGACAAGACGTAGAGGTGTTAGTTTTTGTGGGCTGATGTATAATGATTGGGGATCGTTGCCTATTCCCCAGGGTTGATAATCTTGTTAATGCTGAAGAGTTTTGAGATTCTGTATGGTCATTTAGAGGTTGGGCCTTGTAAATCAAAGGTTTTAGGGAAATCGTGATAAAGATTGGGTTTAATGCAATGGTTGGGCTCACATGGGTGCTGTTATAAACTCAAATTTGATGTTTTAAGGGTTGCTTTATCGAGTATAAGGTGGATTGTTTCCTACATGGTAATCAGTGAGAAGTTCCTCTAAATAGCTTAGTTGAAAGGTGAGCTTTTGGCTATGGTGGAGTAGAATTGGATCCTCGTATTATAATGGATTTTATCGAAAGAACCTATTTGAAAATTTTGAGGATTTGGCACAATCGTTAGTAAGAATTAGGTGGTTGGTTTGGAAGAGGATGTTCAGACCTTTGAGGATAGTCTTGTAACACCCCCTACTCGGTCTAGGAAATAAACCGGCTTAGGACGTTTTACCAAACAAACATACATACTTTCTTGACAAACTTAATGTAAACGGATAATCATGCCCTTAAAAGATAGGGTAATTTAAAACCTTTTAAAATGTTTCAAAGACATATTCCTCAACTTTACAACATGTACAAAAATATACATACATTAAGCATTATACATCAACCACTAGATCATAGCACGCCCTTAATTTCTATGTATTTCAGATTACAAGGTTTGTTAAAAAGTTATCTGTTAACACATAAGATTCTTTTCATAGATACAAAATGATTACAATTTTACATACTTCTATCCTTTCTTAAGACGTATTTATTTATGTCCAAGATTAATTGAGAAAATAGTAAACCAGATTAACAATTTTTAAGCTTCCAATTTGTTTCATTTACCTACAGCCTTGTTATCCAAGATCATCATATAAGCATCACATGACACAACCAAATATATATACATATATATCCATAGAAACAAAAATCATGTGTCACGTTTATTTTAGACTAACCATTATACAATCATTTGTTCGACATGTCTAACGTACCTAACCAATAAGAAATTCTTCGAGCATCATAATCAGCATACTTAACTAATCAGATCCAAATACATATAACTTTCACTTAACCAAACCATATACTTATATCATAACCAACCAACAATTTCTTATTTAACCAATAATCTAATTACATGAGCTACACTAACATCTTAGGATTATCACATGATAATAGGTACATACATATATATACTAGCTCATTTTCATATAACAACAAGGTGATCCAATAACTTAAAGCACATATAGATATTTAATCAACCATACGATATACTAACAATTATAATCCATATGGTAAGCAAATGAGAATTAATTAAAGGCCCTTTACGGCGCTTGAATGCTTATAAAGCTTATATACAAAAGCATATCCGAAATGAAATCCAAATGTAATATGCATGCTTATCAACTATGTGCCGCCATCTAGGAGTTCTAAAGATATAAATTCATATCATACTTGTAGATTCGTGTGATCACGTCCAAGCTCAGTAGAAAATTGAAGACATAAATTACCTTGAAAGGTAATGAAGGAAAAGAGTAAGCAATTTCTTAGTGAGGTAGCATTAAAGCAAATTTAAGCATGAAACAATAATTGATCCTTTCACCAAAATCTAATAATCATATACATAATTCTAAGCTTGGACGAGAAGTTAGCCATTTTAGAGTCAGACATTCAAACAAGCATTTACACACATACTTGGGTATTCGAACATAGCATATACATATATATTTGGATATTCAACAAGGCCTATATATTTGTACACATACGTAAACGAATAAGCACATATACATGGATACTCAAAATCGACATTATTTATTATGCTAGTCTTTATCATGACTCATTACTATCATAAAAACTTTCTTTTATCATAACCTTGTAATTCAATCCACTCATTTCACTTATACATATACATTATAGATTTAAAATAGTCCCTGTATTCTTGTATTTTATTTAAAACGATCCATAAAACATATCTATACTTTTATAGATTCAAAACAGTTTGTATACTCTTGTATTTTATTCAAAACGGTCCATAAAAATATCTATACTTTTATAGATTCAAAATAGTCCCTGTACTCTTGTATTTTATTCAAAATGGTCCATAAAAATATCTATACTTTTATAGATTCAAAACAATCCATGTACTCTTGTATTTTATTCAAAACGGTCCATAAAACATATCTATACTTTTATATATTCAAAATAGTCCGTGTACTATTGTATTTTATTCAAACGGTCCATAAAACATATCTATACTTTTATAGATTCAAAACAGTCCCTGAACTCTTGTATCTTATTCAAAACGGTCCATAAAACATATGTATACTTTTATAGATTCAAAGAAGTCCTTGTACTCTTGTATTTTATTCAAAACAGTCCATAAAACTTATCTATACTTTTATAGATTCAAATCAGTCCTTGTACTCCTGTATTTTATTCAAAACGGTCCATAAAACATATCTATACTTTTATAGATTCAAAACAGTCCTTGTACTATTGTATTTTATTCAAAACAGTCCATAAAACATATCTATACTTTTAAAGATTCAAAACAGTCCTTGTACTCTTGTATCTTATTCAAAACGGTCCATAAAACATATCTATACTTTTATAGATTCAAAACAGTCCTTGAACTCTTGTATTTTATTCAAAAACATTTGACCTAACATATTTTAGACATGAACTAATTGTCAATTAAGGTACCAAACATAGGCATAAGTTACTTGTCTTAGAAGATACCAAGCATAACATATTGTAGGCATAAGTTATTTAGCACTGAAGGTACATAACATATCATTATTTATTACCAAAGGTACAAATCATATATCTCATAATCACGTTTTTACTTATCAAATAAGTAATTAGCTTAACATGTCATGAAATTAAGTTGCTTATTAAAGAAGCTATCAACTTAGCATGCCATCGACTTATGTTTAAATGTTAAAACAAATATCAACCATAATATCTCAAGAACATAAATACTCAACACCCAAATTATCAAACTTATTATCTCATGACATAGTTACTTGTCTTAATGTATTAAACATACTATCATATAATATAAATATTTATCATATGATTCATCGAACACAGTTCATTTATTTATCTTACACATTTCATTGTTCTGTCTTTATCAAAGTATCAAACTTAGCATATCATAACATACTTACTTGACATCTAAGATATTAAACATGGCATAAGCATAGCATTATATATATATAACATATCTTAGATGTAATATATTATAGTCACAATTTACTTGTCATACAAGTTATCAAGGTAATCATTTAACTTATTTTGAAATTTCATTATTTTGAATTTAATATAGCCTTGAAATCAAGCATCTGCCTGGGTAATTGAATCCCCAACCAACTGTTGCCAGCAGAAAGTACTCATAGTACCGGTCAATCCCTCCTACTGTCGCCAAGTGACCAAACACTTCCCTTCTACTGTCGCCAAATAAGGACCGTAGTCCACCCTAAACATGAGCTCTATGGACTCTATGGCATGCCAACTATACCTAAGACCGACTTGAGACCAAGGCTTTTCACATCTTCTTATCTTATTATATTAAAATTGATCTTAGCTCCATATTCATGTACATGTTATAATCTTATCATAGTATAATCGAATGATCATTGCTCCTTATCAGAATATCGGATCACATTTTATATTACTTAACTTATAATACGCATAAATACACATATAGATTTCATCATAATTATAATTTAAAGGCCATTTAACCAATAGGTCATATCTTGATTTTCTGCTAGTTTTAACTTACGCATAAATACAATCACAATTCCAATTCTTAATTTCAAACATACTTATTATCAAATATTAGCTTAGCATAGGGTATTTAACAAGTAGCCACTTACCTTAGATCCAAGCTTAGCTTAAGCATTGTCTAGCACAAGCATAAAGAAATGTAATTAAATTGAGAAGGTGCTCGGGAAGGTTTTTAACTTATCCCGAGACTTCAAACTATACCCACTGATTAACCCGAGCTAGTTTTTGTTCTTGAATCACAATCTCTTTTTTCTTGTCTACAGTTTGGTCTACTATAGCCTTTACACCTTCAATATCCTCTTGCTCTAAAGTAACAATAAGTGTAACTATGCATTAGAATAATTTCCTATCAATTAATCATATATAAATATACTCTTAGACTCATGAACACATATAATTCAGACAA
The DNA here is from genome assembly GCA_019671005.1 of Hibiscus mutabilis. Taxonomy (NCBI): domain Eukaryota; kingdom Viridiplantae; phylum Streptophyta; class Magnoliopsida; order Malvales; family Malvaceae; genus Hibiscus; species Hibiscus mutabilis. The sequence continues at coordinate 38,105,156 of CM033734.1, read as the reverse complement.
GCAATCCACTAGCAATTTTTTTGAGTAAAACAGTTTCAAATACACATCTTTACACATACATAGATATTCAATGCAATCCATTTTCCACATACACACATTTATATGCCCAAATTTATGCATTATATCCCTTCATATGAATACAAAACATGGCAATAACATTCTTACACATATTTGTACACAAAATAGCCCACATATTGTATAAACAGTCCTTAATCATATACAGAATAGCCCACTCTTCTTTATACTTTTTTATTCAAATCAATTCCATAAAAAATATATATAAGGTCACAAGAGTACACAAAAAAATTATTCAATAATCATATCATTAATACAAAGCAACACTTACATAGGCATCCAAGATTGGGTACTTTAGAACAATCTCTAAACTCTTAAAATAGTCCACACTTACTTTCACTAATGCAGAGCAGTCCAAAATTTATTTACATACTTTCATTCATGTTCCAAACAAACCTAAAATGCTAGCATAAGTGCAAAATAGCCCCTAATGAAATGTTTTTCTCTATCAATGCTACACATATAATCCAATGCAGCCATAAAACATATATATCAGTTTTAATCGAATACACAATGACCCTATTTCATAAAAATTTCACTCTAGCAATCTATCCATTCTAATTGTATATACGACTCTTAAAACAAATTGATATCAACCAGTATGCCATTCAGCCAATTCAAGAAAAATCATACATATCATCATACATAAGTTTCTAATCACCAATTACTTTGTGACTTACTTAACAAAACATATAATCATTCTAACATGATTGTCTTATTTAAGAAGAAAATATAAGGAGCTATTACCTTGGGTTCAAAAATCATAAGGATGGTCTAACCAATTTGAACAAATGATCTTATGCAAGATGAAGATTCTCTCCCTCTCTCTCTAAGACTTGGTTAATCAAAAATGAAGAAGAAGATGAAAGTGATATTTCCCTTAATTCTATCACCGGCGCTTCTCTCCCTCACTCTAATTATTGACATTTGTAAAGACCCCAAACTACAATTTTGTTAGCATGCAATCACCTATTAATCTATGCTTTACAATTTAGTCCATTTAGAAACAAGTACTTATTCTTTCCTTCTTTATAAATCGGTCATTAACCCTTATTCAATCAAAAACTACAAATTAAATCTTGATATTTGGAATTTATTCAATGTTAACATTTTACTAGGCATTACTTTGGAGTATTACAAGTTTGGTGGGTTCGATCCTTGGTAGAGCTTGTTTGTGGTAGTAGTTTCCTTTTGGAAGCAAAGTGGTTCGACTGGTGGAATCGTTGATCATGGATTCGTATATGTTTTTGTAGTAGTGGGTTCAAGTAAATGAGGTGTTAAGCTCCGTCTTAGTTGACCAAGTCGAGGGAGAAGGTGTTGATTTTTAGATAGTTTGGCGGTAGAACTTGATTGATAGAGTTCGCCAGTTATTGAACACGTGAATCAGGATGTTTTCAATAGTTGAAGAAGTGCTCGGTAATGTACCTTCAAAGAAGTGTCGCATTCCGAACGTGGAAGAGGGTTGAGTTTGAGAGTTAGAAGTGCGGGAAATAGTAAAGAGGTTGATATTCGTGATGTGATGCCTTTCAGAGTGAGTTCGGTAGAGTGATGTCTGATAGTGTTGTTGTAGTTATCCATTGTCGTTTTGCTCTTAGGTTCGTCATGAGTTAGCTCTGGATGTTGGGAATGAATCATTGAAAAGTCTTGTGTAGAGTTGAAAATTTATGTTAAAAGTGTTGCATATGAAAGTATTGTGGAGAAAACCAAGGGCCGTGTGGCATGTGTGGTCGAGAGGATGGTTAGATCATCAGCAGTTGCATCTCCTTCCCTCGATTAAATTTCAAGGATGAAATTTCTTTAAGGAGGGGAAAGTTGTAACGACCCAGATTTTGGAGTTTGAGAGTCGGGTTAACCTAAGGTGTGGGCCTCGCTTTTGGGCCGAGAGTTGGGCTTTCGGGAGCCTTTTTGGGCTTGCCATTATTGTTGGGCTTGCTTAGTTGGTTTGGGCTTGGTTTAGGATAGGAATTGCGAGGGGTAATATGGTAATTTCATAATGAATGACAAGAGGCTGGTGGTGTTTAATTTTTCTCTGCAAAAAAGTGGACCTTATGAGATCATCTTGGTCCTCTTGTCTCTTTCCCCTTCTACTCTCATTTCCTTACCAAGAACCCAAACTTCAAGGTTAAATCTTTGAGAGTTTGAGTAAGAATCTCGTTTGGGGCAAGAAGGGAAGTTTGTTCAGCATCTCAAGATCTTTTATCCAAGGAAAGATTCATTTGGAATGGTGGGGGAAGATGTTTTGCTAGGTTGAAAAGGAAGAATGGGATTGAGTAAATAGAGGGTTTCTTCCCAGCTTAAATTCAAGGTTATTACACTACTAACTCCTATAGTTTACTGGAAATCATGAAAATAGACATTGTTGCATGTTTATGGTGTTTTGGTTGAGATGAAACCTTGGTTTCTCTTTAATGGTAATTTAAAGATTTGAAGACAATAGGGCTTAAAATTGATAGAAATCGACCCTAAGCACCTTCCATAAATTGTAGGCTGAGTTTGGAGGTTTACTATTTTTATTTGGGGTTTAAAAATGAGATTTTATTGAATTCTAGACTCAGAGTTCTGGGTTCGAGTACCGGTATGGGGGTAAGCGTACCAGTATTGCTCCCTAGAAAAGGATCAATTTTTATGGAGTGCGTACCAGTACAGATTCTCGCATATCGGTACCCATGCTATGTTTGAAATTCTAGTAGCTAGTTGGCGTACCGGTATGCAAGGGTGCGTATCGATACCACTGTTCCATTTAGGTTGGGATCGGTACGAGGGTAAGCGGACCGGTACTAGGGTACCGATATGCGAGGGAGCGTATTGGTATGGGCTATTCAGCTTTTCTTTCAAACCTAATTTGAGTATCGGTACCCGTGGAGGAGTACCGGTACCCATAGGGGAGTATTGATACCCACATAGGAGTACCAGTACTCGCTGGACAATCTGCCCAAGAAATTCAAGTTTGTGTTCAGGGGTTCCATAATTCGAGACACAGGGCCCTGAGGGTCTCTTAAGGTATAAAATGAATATTGAAATTGAGAAACGGAGACTTAAATTTGTACGTGTAATAAATGGCTAATAACTTGGTAAATATTTGAGGAATTACCTTGAGCATTAAGACAATATGGATTAATGAGTCAATTAAGGGATTAATTGCATACTTCTCCATAAAATGTAACAACTCGGTAATGCTTGATTGGTTGTAATAGCAACAATAGGGACCCGTGTGGGTCGTATGACGTTGTGTGCCAGGTAAGGCACTTTTATGGATCCTCGGTGGATCATATGTGGTTGTGCCATGTGTGGGCACTTGTGTGGTTATGAGTCCTTGTTTGGTGGGATCCGGATACCCAGTGAAGAGTGTTGCAACACCACGATTTGAGATGGTGAATGGAGGTTACCGATGCTTTGTGACCCGAGCCTCATTCGAAGATACTCGAGGGAGCATTCTGAGTATGGGTGTATGTTCCAATGCTAGGTGACTCGGTCTTACCCAGATAGTAGATGCTCGATGGATGATTCTAAGAAATGGTGTATGATCCGATGCTATGTGACCCGGCCTCACCCAGGGTGTATGATGCGATGCTACATGACCCGGCCTCACTCTAGAGTTGTGTTGTAATTGTTGATGTTATGGTGCCTTGGTGATCTATAGAGATCCCAAGCTTGGTTGGGCCTTATGTGCCATGATTGATGATTGTTATGAGGTTTGCATGTGTTTAGGCGGCTAGTGGTAGCGCCCTTGTTATCTTGCCATGATATCATATCTATAGCATTGTTCTTATTTATGATTTGCATGAAGCATGGTTGAGTGGTGGTGTATCCACTGAGCTTTGTTAGCTCATCGTTTGAAATCGCTGTTTCCGTTCGTAGGTTTGTCTGCTTGGAGGAGCACCATCAGTGATATTTCGGCGCCTCGTCTCTTCAGAGTACAGTATTTAGGTCTTTGGGCTATGTATTCGTAGGAACCTATTGCACATTGTAATTTGTATTTCAATTTTCAAATGATCGAGTTAAAGGTTTATAATGTAAATTTAAAAGGAGCTCCACTGTATATGTTTTCAAATACTATTATGTTTTATTAAACTGTAATTAAATAGATTTTCATAATGGATTTGTGGATTGCGCTAAACTAGGTCAAAATTTTAACGGTTGGGTTGAGGCGTGAGGCCCAAATGTGACATCTGGGTCGAGGGTGTTAATGTGTTGCTATGTTTGATAATTGAATGTTATGATGTCATATGATGATTAGAGGTTGATTGAATAGTGTTAGATTGAGCCAAAGTGTCAAATGTTGGACCTAGAGGTCAATACAGGTCGCCCCTTACCGATACAAGCCCCTTAGGTTTCGGCACGCGGGGACTCATCCAAGCTCAAAATGTTCAAAATAGCCTAAGCGTATTGATATGCCTAGTAACCGTATCGCTATGCATAGTGTTGAAACAATGTTCGTTTCAGTATATGGGTTACCGTATCGATACAGTGTCTAGCTACAAGAATCTGGATCTTCAAAATATACAAGCCCGTACCGATAAGCCTAGGGACCATATCGGTATGAATTTATCCATTTGTGCCGTTTTGATACGCTAAGTACCCATACCGGTACGCTGACCGTTAATTCTATTGTAGTAGCATATGTAGTTTGGAATCTTTGCATTTTGGTCCATGTTTCTTAAATGTGCAATTAAATATGTATGAATGATTATTTGGGTTGAGATTTAATATGAAGGCATGTAACATGACTAATTGAGGATTGGTAACTTCAATTTTATTAAACCCTTGTAGATTTGGGAAATTACATTTTAGTCCTTGTGAGCTAAATTCGAGCAATTGGATGTCGAAATGATGCCCGATTCAGTTGTAATTTTAACCATGACTCGTATGAACACATTATGACATAATAATGCATTTAGATAAGATAAAAGGAAAAAATGGACCGTTTTAGTTTTCATCTATTCAGGGTTTATTTCGGTAAACCCTAATATAGCTCACTTAGTTCGGTCTTCCAGCTAGACCGGGTCAAGGGGGTTGCATTCTTGGTCGAACATATGACACTTTGACTCAATCTAACTTACTCCAATCAACCGCTAATCATCATATAACATCCCAAGCAATATTTTCATCAACATAAGAGCATGGTAAAGGATTATATACGCATGATCTCTACCCAAGCATGCAAATTGTTTCCCAACCCTTCAAAACCAAACATTAAGCATCATTCAGGTTTAAAACATCAAACATAACTTGTACAAATAGGGAGCATCCAAAATAAACCTTCCAATTACAACTTGGTCACATTGCCTCTTATTACTACTATGTATTTGTAAAACCATACTTGTAAAAGAACTTCACCCTTGGATTTCCTTTGCTTGCTTGTTGTCCCAAAGATTTTATTTCTCTGCATTGATGAGAAAGGTGAGCGTAAGCTATAAGCTTAGTGAGGGAATCTCAAAAACACCATCAATGCATTTTAAACCATTTTATATCAAATCAAGTTTATATTGCTCATGCCAAAATCATCTCATGCTTTACAATCTCTTCAAAATTACACATTTTGTAACCCCCTCGACCCGACCTAGTCGCAAGACCGAACCGAGCGAGCTACATTAGGTTTGCCGAAGTAAACCGTAAAGAAAAAACTTGAAACACGTTCATTTTTTATCTTGTCTAGATGCATAATTACTTTCCTACATGTACGTACTGATCTCAGGTGAAAACCCAACTCAATCGGCTTAAAAGTGACATCCAATTGATCGCAATTATAATTTAGGGACCAAATTGCAAATTCAAAAAACTGCAGGGTCTTAGCTCATTTTTATGTTACCAATCTTTAATTGAGTAGGATTCATGCTTACCAATTGATCATAGGCTTCTTGTAACTCATCAAATGTATATGAAGTTGAATTTGAACTAGATGAGATAGAAGTTATCTCCCCCTCATTGGGGGCCATTAAGCATAGGTTGGCTACGTCATCTTCATCGGTGGAGTCTTCATCACTCCATGTAGCCACAAATGCTCTCTTTGATGATGATCCCTATATGTTGAAGCAAGGGCAATCATGCTTGGTGTGCCTTATCTTATTACATTTTGAGCACTTGGGGGAATCCACCATCTTTTTCTTATTTGATTCATGCTTGGATTCTTCTAGGTTGCTCTTCATGAATCGAGAAAACTCCTTGAAGAGATAGGTCATCTCTTCATCCTCACTTTCCTCATCACTTGTTTATTCTTGGTTGCTTCTAGAGGATTTAAGAACAATGGAGTTGACATCAACTCCTTACTCTTTGATTTTCTTCTCCTTCTCCCCTCTCAAGGGTTGAGACATCATCTCATGAGTAAGAAGAGATCCTATAAACTCGTCAAGCTTGAGCTTCTTCAAATCTTTAGCTTCAATGATGGTCGTCTTCTTGCTATCCCATGATTCAGGAAGTGAGTAAATCAACTTCCGAACGAGTTTGTCTTCCGAAATCTCCTCTCCAAATCCTTTTAGCTTGTTGACGATCGTGGAGAAATGGTCGAACATACTCTTGATGTCTTTATTTGGTTCCATATTGAAGTTTTCATATTCGAGGTTGAGTAGACCGATCTTTGTCTCCTTCACCTCATTTTTACTTTCATGGATCACTTCAAGCTTGTCCCATACTTCCTTGGTTTCTTCACAACAAGAGACTTTTGCGTATTCATCGGGGCCTAATGCACAAAATAGGATGTGCAAGGCATTGCAATTTAGCTCCATCTTCTTCTTGTCTTCTGCATTCCAATCGGCATTTCTTCGTGTAGGAACGAACGGTCCATCTTCAACGACATCCCAAAGACGGTAGTCGATGGACTTGATGTAGTACATCATCCTATTCTTCTAATAGGCATAATGCTCTCCGTTGAAGAATGGTGACTTGTCGATTGGTTGTGTCATTTATCATTGGTTGATTGATGTTGTATCGAGCTTCCTGGATTACCTCAATAGGATGTTAGTCCCTCTCAATTGAGCTCGCTCTGATACCAATTGTTGGGCTCGAATTCCTTCAAATAAATTGCTTGTCAAGTGGTGGAGAAGTTGATTTTTGGGTGTTGGTGGTGGAAGCAAAAAGATAGAAAATTGACACGAGAATTTTAGAGTCGTTCGGCTTTCTAACGAAAGACTACACCCACTACCTTAGCTTCCCCACTATGGATTTCCCAAATCCACTAAGATTTCTTCCCTTTTACAAGACTTAGGAGGCAACCTTTACAACCTAGACCGAATTACCAAGTCTAGCATCCAAAGCTTGCAACCCAAGCTTTGGGAATCCTTTCTAACAAGAGAAAAACTAAGCAACCAATAAATTCCTCTACAAGGTTGATGTGCGCACTCTTGCTCTCCCAAAACCTAGAACACTTGAGCATACATTCACAATTTGGCTCACAAATGTTTTTCTATACAAAAATATTCAATTTAATCCCTAAGACACTTTTTCAATCATAGACATGTTGGCTTGTTGATCATTAGTTGTTCCAGGTTCTTGAAGGGTCCTTTTATCCTCCCAAATGAGTTTCTAGCCGTTGGGGATCAAGTTCCAACCAAATCTGCCATTTCTGCAGCATAGGGTATCGATACTCGGGCTGAGGTATCGATACCGACCTAATTTGGAAATAGCCGTTGGAGTCAAATTTTGACTAGAGGTATCATTACCTATACATAGGGTATCCGTACTCCCCTTTTGGTACCGATACTACCTAAAAATGGTTCTGGAATCTGTTTTAATGTGCGTATCGGTACTGAGGGTATCGATACCGGTACGGTCCTCTTGGTATCGATACTGAGGTTCGAGTATTAGTACCAGGGGCTAGTTTTTGACTATTTCGAAATCGAAAATCATAGATTCGAGTCAAAAACATTTCAAAACCATTTTAAACATATTTTTCAAGTTGTTTGAATTTAAAATCATTTTTTTCAATATTTTTAATTTAGTCCAAAACTATTTTTCAATTATTATATCAAAACAAATATCCTAACACTTACCTCTATGGTGTGATTTCTCTCTCAATTGTTTGATTAAAACTAGGAAAAATACAAGATTTCAATGATGCTTTGTAAATCAAAGTGAAAGAATCAATTACAAATCAAGAATCTAAGAAATTAGATATCTCACCTCCTGATTTTGATGAGAATAAGAGTGCTTGGAAGAAAAGAAGTGGAGAGAAAAAGTTGAGAGAAAAGTTACGTGAAATTTCTTTTAATCCAATAACTAACTTTTTAATAACAAAACTCTTTTAATTATCTTTAAAACATATGTTAAAATATCTTAATTAAAGAGAGAAATCACCAGCAAAAACTTGGTAAAATAGCTCCTTAAGGATTCTAAGAATTTGATCCTTCTCATTTTGATCACCTTTAAAATAGTTTTCAAAAATTATATTTTGGTCACTAGCCAAAATGTCACCATTCCAAAACCTATATTCGAAAATTGATTTCACCAATATTTTTCATATATTAAAATATGATTTTTAACCATTTTCCCATATTTTTATCTTTCACAAAAATATTTATTCTGGAACTCGACTTGAATATGTAACCCGGTCCACCGGACCGTCTAACAAGCCTCAAAATAGCTAGGCCCAAAATCGGGGCTTTACAACTTTCCCCCACTTAAGAAATTTCATCCTTGAAATTTATCTGGTGGAAACAGATTCGGAAACTAATCCAACTTCTCTAACTTGCATTCCTATGTAGCCTCCACAACACCTTAACAAGCTCAACCGTTTTGCCATACAAAACCTTACTACTGGTATCAAGAACCTCTACCAGTTCCTCGTCATAAGATAGATCTAGCCTCAACTCAATATCCTCCACCGGCATAACATGCGAGGGATCCGACCGATAACTCCGCAACATTGAAACATGAAACACATCATGATTCATCTCTAACTCATGAGGTAACCTCAAATGGTAAGAAACAAGACTTGCTCACTCAACAATCTCGTATGGTCCAATAAACCTCGGGCTAAGCTTCCCTTTCCGCCCAAAATGCATCACCTTCTTCAAAGGCGTCACCTTCAAAAACACTCGATCACCAACATCATACTCAATATCTCTACCCTTAAAATCTACGTAGGATTTCTATCGATCTGAAGCCACTCTCAAGCGCTCACATATCAATTTCACTTTCTCATTCGTGCCTTTCAAAACATCAGGCATGGAGACATGCTTTTCCCCAACCTCGGCCCAACATACTGGCGTACGACACTTCCTACCATACAACACCTCATACGGTGCCATCTGTATACTAGCCTAATAATTGTTATTATAAGCAAATTCCACCAAAGGCAATTGCTTTTCCCATGATCCCTGGAACTCAAATATCCTCCAAAACCTGAATCACACGCTCTAACTGACCATTCTTCTGAGAATGATAAGAAGTGCTGAAATTCAGTCGAGTTTCTAGAGCACGATGCAAGCACGCCAAAACCTTACTGTAAAATGCAAATCTCTATTCAAAACTATAGATTTGGGCACCCCATGCAAACGCACAATCTCAGATATGTACAGATCGGCCAACCTATCCAAGGTGTACATCGTATGCACTGTCACAAAATGCGCACAGTCCATAAACCGATGAACAATCACCCAAATGGAATCCTTTTTGGTCGACGTCAAAGGCAACCATACATAAAATCCATGGTGATTCTTTCCCATTTCTATTACGGTATCCTCAATGATTGCAACAACCCGGAAGGAAACTGATGTTCAGCCTCTACCCGTTGACATACCATGCATCGAGCAACAAAATCAGACACATCTTTCTTCAACCTAACCAAGTAGTACTCTTCCTTCAAACCTCGATACATCTTAATACTACCGGGATGCATAACAAAATGACTAGCATGCGCTTCGGTCAAAAGGGTACACCTCAACTCATCATCTTCGGGCACCACAATCCGACCTTTAAAACAAAACACTCCATCGCCATTAAAATGAAAATCCGTAGGATTTCTATCCATGATATCCTTCATATACGGTACCAACTCTCATCATACAGTTGCTTATCCTTAATAAACTATGACAAGGACGCCTTCACTTGCAACTCAAATAACAACCCATCATCACTCGTCACACTCAACCGAGCAAACATAGCTCTCAACTCCGCAGTCCTACTGAAAGCATCGACCACCACGTTGGCTTTACCCGAATGACACTCGATAGACAAATCATAATCCTTAAGCAACTCCAACCATCTTCGTTGCCTAAGATTCAACTCATTCTGTGACATCAGATACTTCAAACTCTTATGATCTATGTAAACCACACATTTCTCACCATAAAGGTAATGCCTCCAAATTTTTAAGGCAAACACAACTGTGGCAAGCTCAAGATCATGAGTAGGGTAATTACCCTCATTCACCTTCAACTGTCTCGATGCATATGCAACTACCTTACCCTCCTACATCAACATGCAACCAAGCCCAACATATGACGCATCACTAAAAACAACGAACTCTTTTCCTGATTTAGGTTGAACCCAGACTGGAGCTCGTGTCAAAGCTTCCTTCAATCTTTCAAAAACCCGTTGCCTATCATCCATCCACTCAAAATGCACATTTTTCTGCAACAACTTGGTTAAGGGTGTAGCTAATCTGAAGAAGCCCTCAACAAACCTATGATAATAACCCACAAAATCAAGGAAACTCTGAACTTCTGACACATATTTAGTCACCTTCCAACTCACCATAACCTCAATCTTGTGCGGATCAACACGAATTCCCTCAGCTGACATAACATGCCCAAGGAAAGCAACCTCCCTAAACCAAAACTCACATTTACTTAACTTGGCATACAATTGATAAGCCAACAACGTCTGAAGCACAATTCGCAAATGTCTTTCGCGATCCTCCTCGGTACGAGAGTACACAAGGATATCATCGATAAATACAACCACAAACTAATTTAAAAACTCATGGAACACCCGATTCACCGTGTTTATGAAAGTAGTCGGTGCATTGGTCAAACCAAACGGCAATCACCAAAAACTCATAATGTTTGTACCTTGTACGAAAAGTTGTCTTAGGCACATCCACATCTTTCACTTTCAACTAATAGTACCCATACATCAAATCTATCTTAGAAAACACCGTGGCACCTCTGAACTGATCAAACAAATATTCTATCCAGGACAAAGGATACTTGTTCTTTATCTTCAACTTGTTCAGTTGCTAATAATCTATACACATCTGCAACGTACCATTCTTTTTTTTTACAACCAACACTTGTGCACTCCACAGTGAAATACTAGGTCTAATGAAACCTCGATCAAGAAACTCCTACAGTTGCATCTTCAAATCCTTCAACTCTTTAGAGCCATGTGATATAGAGTAATAGACACTGGTGTCGTATCCGCAAAAATCTCAATGCCAACTCAACCTCACATTCTGGAAACAACCTCGGCAACTCTTTCGGGAAAACACCCGAAAATGCACATACGGTGCGAATATCTTGCACCCTCAACTCATTCGAACCAGGGTTCAGAACATAGGTCAAGAAAGCCTAGCATCCATAATCCATCATTCGACTCGCTTCCAAAGCTGAAACAACATTAGATTAGAACTTAGCGTTCTCACCAACAACTACTATCGCAAAATCATCTGATAACCTCGAGGATATCCGTTTAATCTCAAAATCTACCCCAGCTCTATGTTCGGTCAACCAATCCATGCCTAAAATAAAAACAAAACCATGGAATGGCAACCCTATCAAATCCACTGAAACCAAATAGCCCTGAACCTTGAACGGGCATCTAGGATACAACTTTCTAACCACGACCATACACAACGGCAAAGACTGTAAAGAGAATGCATCTGCAATCACATCAGTGTCATTTCAACCCTCATGGTGCACATACACTCTAGTTGGTCCATATTTCTCAGGCTAGACAGCAACGGTATAAGCCACAGTCCTTTGCCCACCATCTCTACGCTAAAAAGGGCCACAACCACGACCACTCTGCGGAGCAACAATAGGTGCAACACCCTGCCCACCTCCAACCAACAAGGACAAAAACATCTCAGATGGTCACCAAACCCACAACTCCAACAAGTATTAGCCACAACAGCCGTAGGTGCCTGACCCTCTCTGGCCAAAACATGGGCAATCTCGCCTCAAAAGATCACGCGATCCACAAACTGAACATGTATTATGCGGAGCTCTAACCTGGGTAACCTGCCCCTACGCTCCACGCCCAACACCTCTACCCCACCTCTGCTCAGGGCAAAACCTCCTATCACAATGTCTATTGGCCTAACCACCGCCAAAACTAGCATCAGCCGCTCTCTTACCAGAGCCAACACGTAAACCCTAACATCCTGTACCCATTCATAAAAAAAACAGTCGCAGTGATGCCTCTCAATCGGTACTAGTTCAGGAGCATACTGGCTCAATCGAATAAATTGTACCCCAAACTCGGACACATAAATACTGCCCTAAACCTAAGTCACATACTCTTGTTTCTTATGATCCCAGTATCTAACTCCAGATACTTCTGCTTAAAGACAGCTTGGAAAACTCCCAATCCACGTCATTGGGGTCCATGCCCGCAGATACAGTTGTTTACCAACTATAAACATCACTTTGCAACAGGGATACAACACATCCCAATTTACGGGCGTCATTACACCCTATTTGATCCAAAATCTGAATAGCACAAGCTATCCACACCTCAGATGCCTCGGGTGACAACCCACGATACGTAACTCCTCTTAAACCACGAAGAAACTTTAACGGCAACCTTGTTTATCTAACAGCTGGCACAGACATATGCGTTCCAGCAACAACGGCTTAAAAAGCTCTAAACATCGCCTATATCATGGCACCGTATTCCCCAACACTAGCCCGACTGGAACAGGTGGTACATACTTCGGGGGGCAAACCCCCAGGAGATATAACATTCTCCTCAACCCCTTGCCCAATGGCAACAACAATCATACCAGATCGCAAGTCTCTCCTTGGTCCTATCGTGCTAAAAATATATCTAAGGCATGATAATCGTTTCAAAACAAAACAGTTAGGCCAGCTTCAAGCAAGGATCCAAGACTTCCATTTCAAAATCATAACATCTCAGACTATAATAATAAGGTAATGGGTTTCCCAAATTTCCCCTCAAAATGGCATACAACAACCACCGTGCATATCAAGCATTAGATAACAACTCACAATAACATCACAACAATCAAACCAACTCCCAACTTTCGTAAACCTGGCTCTAATACCACCAAATATAACCCCCGCGACTCGGCCTAGTCGCAAGACCAAACCGAATGAGCTACATTAGGTTTACCGAAGTAAACCGTGAAGATAAAACTCAAAACGCGTCCATTTTTTATCCTATCTTGATGCATAATTATTGTCCTACATGTGCGTACTGATCTCAGGCGAAAACCCAACTCAATTGGGCGTCGAAGTGACATCCAATTGAAAGTAATTACAATTTAGGGACCAAATTGCAAATTTGGAAAATTGAAGGGTCTTAGCTCATTTTTATGATACCAATATTTAATTAAGCAGGATTCATGCTTACATGTTAAAAATCAAGTCAAAAAGATAATCCAAACTCACTCAATTACGTCCACAACATTTTGGGACCAAAACATAAGAAAACAGAACTTTAGAAAATTCCAAATAACCAAATTAACTACCCCCGTACCGGTACAGATAATGGTGTTTCGATACGCCTTCACTATTTTAAAACCCCATAATTCCAATAGCTAATTTTTTGTTCCGATACGCCCTCGCGTATCGAAATGCCCTTCATGAAAACATTGTACCGTATCGAAACGCCTCCTCAAGTACCGAAACACTGCAAATTTTGTCGAAGCCAGAACCAAAACAGTTGTCCGCGTACCGGTACACTAAGCCTAGAATGGCTTACTCGTACCGAAACAGGAATACTCGTACCATTACGCCTGGACTTGTAATACCCATTTTTACTGGTTTAACATGCTTTTGAACATTCCAAAACATCCTAACATGCCCCTAACACACATCCAACATATTCAAGAATCAAACCACACCAAGACAACCTAATTTCAATATCAAAACATGGCATCATACTTCAAATGTAAATCTAGAGGCATGCTTCCTAGAAAACCAATCAAGCAAAGCATGAAACTTCAAACCATCACCACAAACAATCATTAATGGCCATTTACAAACCAAGAGCAACAAAACAAACTTGCAAAAATGTGGAGTTTAACAAAAACATCTCCCAACACAACGGAACCCTATTGCCCTTATTACTTATAGTCTAATCCAAAAAAACATACTTTGATTACCAAGTCTTGTTGTGATCCCTTGCTTCCCGCTGCCTTCCAAGCCTTTAATTCTCTGCATTGATGGACAAAGAGAGCGTAAGCACACTAGGCTTAGTGAGGAGTGCTCAAAACAACACACCATCAATTCATTAAACCATTTTTCAACATTACATTGAAATGTCATTTCAATAGTCTTTTTAAAACATTATCATGCATTGAAAACCATGCACTTAACACTTTCAAAAACCAACATATTAAACCATATGCAACATGTATCATTAACCATCAACAAATCCCATTGCTAAATCTCAATTTAAGCCTTTGTAACCCCCTTGACCCGGTCTAGCCACCAGACCGAATCGAGGAAGCAACATTAGGTTTGCCGAAGCAAATCGGAGAGTTACATAAAACCTGGTCCATTTTTTTCCTTTTTATCTATTCTAGATGCCAACTTTTAATCCTACATGTTCATGCAGATATCAAGTGTAACCCCAACTCAATGGGGCATCAATTTGACATCCAATTGATCACGCTTAACATCTAGGGACCAAATTGCAATTTGACAAAGTTACAAGTCAAAAACCCACTTTTAAGTTACCAACCTCAAATTAGTCAGGTTTCATGCATATGTCTCATGTTCCAACTCAAACCAATAATTTTATCACATACAATTGCATTGACAATATTCAAGGACTAAAATGCAAGGATGACAAAACTACTCAAAAAGCACTTACAAAAAAAATTAGCTGTCTGTATCGATACTGGTAGGCCCGTATCGATACGGTTTAAAACACCTCATTTCGGTACACCACCAAGTTTTGTCGATACGCCTAACTGAATTACCTAACTTTTGAAATGTTATAGACCGTACTGATACGGCTCCTTAGGTGTTTCGATATGCGAGTTCAAGTTGAAAAAGTGAATTCCAGAGGTCAAAACTCATATCGAAACGCCCATGCCTATATTGGTACGCCAAACCAAATTTGACTTAGCGTATCAAAATGCACAGTACCTGTACCGATCCCACAAGCCCGAAATTGCCTAGCCGTATCGATATGCCTAGGCCTGTAATATCACATTTTGTTGGTTTTCACTCCAGAAGCATACTCTAATCAATCCAACATGCTTAAAACACAATACCAACATGCCAGACATGCCACAAGCCAAGTAGCAACACCATTCCTACAGCACAACAAGCATCATGCATCAAAAGAGAATCTATAGGCATGCTTCCTAATGTTGCATCCAAACAACATACCAAAAGACAAACCAGCACCAAAATCAATCCTTAAAGGCCAATTACAAACCAAGAGCAACTAAAGAAACATGCTCAAATAGGGAGTTCCACAAAACATCTCCCAAAACATAGCAAGTACCCCATTGCCTTTATTCATTATAGTCTAGTCTCTAACATACTTTGGAAACAAGTCTTGCCAAGATCCCCTTGCTTCTTGCTGCCTTTCGGGACTTTAATTCTCTGCATTGATGGACAAGGAGAGCGTAAGCACACAAGGCTTAGTGAGGAAAGCTCAGAATCAAAACACCATCAATGCATTCAAAACCATTTACTCAACATCATCTTTTAAAACATCATGCCCCTTTAAAACATGCACTTTACATCATTAAAACCAGCATATTAAACCATATGCTACATGTATCATTAATCAACATCAAGTCACATTGCTAACCCTCTACTTAAGCCTTCCCATGCATTACTACCAAATGCAAAGCTTAAGGAGAAACATGTATAAATCATATTATACAACATAAAACATTTCAATCATACATTAACAATTATATTGGCTTTCAAGTGATCATTAACAAGTTCAATAACAAAAGAGTTCATCGGATACATGAATTCAACAAGTGTTAACCCAACACTTCAAGCCATCTCAATCGGAATATCGATACAATCACAATCGCGGTACATTAACAACCGGGTACAATATCAACTGGGTACACTTTCAACCCACAAAGATACCAATCCCTCTCATCGGTTAGATGCTTAACCCACTAATGGGAGTATTCGGTACCGTTTAACCCCTCCACCATTAGGGTACTTGGATGGAGTATTTGGTACGCCGTATAAACCCCTCAACATCCAAGGCGACTTATTTTACAGTGCACTCAATCCTATGGCCGACCAACTATATCCGATAACAATTTTAAAACCACATCACTTGCCAATATAATTAACCAAATAACATTTACCTCACTATTTTTAACAAGCATTAAACCATGCCATTTCCAAAGCAACAACCATGCTTTAAAACACAAGTATAAACCATACTTACAAGGATCACTTACCATGTGCTTCCTTCCGCAAAACATGCTTAAAAATAGTATATCGAATACTTTAAATCATGCTTAAACAGTAGGTACATGAACATTAAAACCAAGTGCATAAAACCATTCGAACAAGAACGACCGAGAGAGAAAAACCACTTTACTTACTTTCGAGCTTAGGTAAGTATTCCAAGCTCTACCTAAACTACCCAAAACCACCTTTAAAACATTCCAAAGCTGGAATCCACGTTTTCACTCACCGATACGTTAAACTTCGATTCACCGACGTGAAAACAAGTATCTGTAGCCTCATACGCTTCTCTAATCAATTCCGGATCAACCTCCCTGTTTTTACCACAAAACAACAGAGGATTAATGCATCATAATGCATTCTAAACACAACAACCACAATCCTTCTCGGATTTCCACAAAACCCTAACAATTAACCCTCCACAACAGCCAAAAACATAACCAAAACACTTCGATTCATAACCCTGCCAACATCTATCAACCTAGCATCACTTTCAACATCAAAACACATCTAAAAACAGATCCAAAACAACCTACCACCTCCAGCAACCTTACAACCATAGAAACACCACAAAACCTCAAAACTAACAACCTAAACAAATAGAGATTCTTAAGTTTCAGGATTCCTTTGATAAAATCTCTTATCAACATTATTAAACATCCAAAATATAAATCAAAGCATCATTACTTATCAGAAAACTGATCCAATCCGCGAATCAACTCATTTTCCCCAAATAACTCAATTAAACATTAGAAAATCATCAAAATCAGATTGGAAACACAAAAGCAAGGATCAAATGCTTGGGAATTTCAGTAAAGAACCATACAATGGAGGAGATCTCGGACCGTACCCCTATTGTGAAGTTTCTCCCTCAATTGATTTGTGAAAAGCTAAGAAAACGCAAGATTATTGTAAGATTTTGTGTAAACAATCTTTATAAAGCAATTTGAAACAATAAAATCAAGTTAGAAACCACCTCACCTCTGGAAATTTCATGAAAACCTGAGTGTTTGGCTGAGGAGATAATGGAGAGAAAAAGTTGAGAGAAAATGACGTGATTTTTGTTTTAGAAAAGATAACCAACTTTTTAACAAAATCCTCTTTAATTACTAATTAAAACACATGTTAAAATCAGTTAAATTATGGGAGAAATCATCAGAAACCAATTGGTAAAGTAGCTCCTTAAAGATTATAAGTATTTGACCCTTTTCATTTTAGTCACTAAAAAATCATAGTTTTCAAAACATTCATTTTGGTCACTAACCAAAATGTCCATCTTCCAAAACTCATTTTTCAAAATTGATTCCACCATTATTAAATAATTAATTAATAATGATTTTAAGCATTTTTCCATAATTTTCCCACACCAAAAATATACGATCCCGAAACTGACTCGAATCTCTACTCCGGTCTACCGGACCGTCTAATAACCCACTAAACCGCTAAGCCCTAAAGCCAGGGCGTTACAACTCTCCCCCACATATTAAATTTCGTCCCCAAAATTTAGCTGGAGGAAATAGGTGCAGAAACTGATTCCACATATCCGACTTGCGCTCCCACGTGGCCTCCTCAACATCGTGATGCCTCTACAACACCTTAACCAGCTCGACTGTTTTGCCACGGAGTGCCTTACTGTTGGTATAAAGAATCTCTACTGGTTCCTCATCATAGGAGAGATCCAATCTCAACTCAATATCTTCCACCGACATGAAATGCGATGGATCTGACATATACCTCCGTAACACTGAAACGCGGAACACATCATGAATCTTTCCCAACTCTGGAGGTAACCTCAAACGATACACAATAGGACCCACACGCTCAACAACCTCGTATGGTCAAATGAACCTCCAGCTAAGCTTCCCTTTCCGCCCAAAATGCAACACATTTTTCCAGGGTGACACTTTCAAAAACACTTTATCACCCACAACGTACTCTATATCCCTACGCTTCAAATCCGCATAGGATTTCTGACAATCTGCAGCTGCTTTCAAGCGCTCACATATCAACTTTACCTTTTTGGTGGTGCCTTTTAGGACATTGGGCATTGACACAAACTTTTCCCCTGCTTCTACCCAACATACAGGCGTGCAACATTTTCTGCCATACAAAGCCTCATAAGGTGCCATATGTATGCTAGCATGATAACTGTTAATGTAAGCAAACTCCACCAACAGCAATTGCTTCTCCCATGTTCCCTGGTACTCAATAACACAACACCTTAGCATATCCTTAAGAACCTGAATCACGCGCTCCAACTGGCCATCTGTCTGAGGATGATACGAGGTACTGAAACTCAACCGGGTCTCCAAGGCACGATGCAAACTCACCCAAAACCTTGTAGTTAACCGAGGATCCCTATTCGAAACTATAGATTTGGGCACCCCTTGCAAACGCACAATCTCAGAGATGTACAGTTCATCCAACCTGTCCAAGGTATACGTAGAATGCACTGGCACAAAATGCACACACTTCGTAAACCGATCCACAATCACCCAAATGGAATCCTTTTTGGTGGCGTCAAAGGCAGCCCAGACACAAAATCCATGGTGATTCTTTCCCACTTCCATTCTAGTATCCTCAACGTTTGAAACAACCCGGAAGGAAACTGATGCTCAGTCTTTACCCGCTGACAAACCATACACCGAGCAATGAAATCCGCCACATCTTTCTTCATCCTAACCCAATTGTACTCTCCCTTCAACCCTCAATACATTTTAGTACTATTGGGATGCATAGCAAAAGGACTAGCGTGTGCCTCAGTCAAAATAGTACGCCTCAACTCTTCATCTTCAGGCACCACTATTCGACCTTTGAAACACAACGCCCAATTATCGTTGAAATGAAAATTCATAGGATTTCCATCCCTGATATCTTCCACATAAGGTGCCAAACTCCCATCGTACAGTTGGTTCTCCTTGATTACCTGCGACAAGGACGGCTTCACTTGCAACTTAGCCAACAAACCCCCATCAATCGTTGCGCTCAGCCGAGCAAACATAGCTCTCAACTCCATAGCCACTTTTCTACTCAAAGCATCCGCCACAACATTGGCTTTCCCCGGATGATACTCAATGGTCAGATCATAATCCTTAAGAAATTCCAACCATCTACGTTGCCTAAGATTCAGCTCCTTCTATGACATCAAATATTTTACTCTTATGATCTGTATAAACCACACATTTCTCACCATAAAGATAACACATCCAGATCTTCAAGGCAAACACAACCGCTGTAAACTCAAGATCGTGAGTATGGTAGTTACGTTCATGCACCTTTAACTAACTAGATGCATACGCCACTACCTTACCCTCCTGCATCAACACACAACCAAGCCCAACATACAAAGCATCACTATAAACAACAAACTCCTTCTCCGATTCTGGTTGAACCAAGACAGGAGCTCGCGTCAAGGCTTCCTTCAACCTTTCGAAAGCTCACTGCCTACCCTCTGCCCACTCAAACTGAACATTCTTCTGTAGAAACTTCGTTAACGGAGCTGCCAAACTGGAGAACCCTTCCACAAACCTTCAGTAGTAACCTGCCAAACCAAGGAAACTCCTAACCTCCGTCACAGACATGGGCTCCTTCCAACTCATTACAGCCTCAACCTTTTTCGGATCTACACGAATTCCTTCGGCCGGCACAACTTGCCCAAGAAACACCACTTCTTTAAGCCAGAACTCACATTTGCTTAACTTAGCATACAACTGATTCTCTATCAACTTCTGAAGCACAACCCGCAAATGACTATCATGATCCTCCTCGGTACGAGAGTACACAAGGATATCATTGATAAACACAACCACAAACTAGTCCAAAAACTCATGGAACACTTGGTTCATCATGTCCATAAAAGCAGTTGGACCATTGCTCAAACCAAACGGCATCACAAGAAACTCGTAATGCTCGTACCTTGTACGAAAAGCTATTTTGGGCACATCCACCTCCTTCACCTATAACTGGTAGTACCCCAACCTCAAATCTATCTTGGAAAACACCGAGGCTCCCCTGAACATATCAAATAGGTCATCTATTCATGGCAAGGGATACTTTTTCTTTACTGTCAACTTATTCAACTGCCGGTAATCTATACACATCCGCATCGTACCATCTTTCTTCTTAACAAACAGCACTGGCACTCCCCACGGTGAGATACTGGTCTAATAAAGCCCCGATCCAACAACTCCTACAACTGCATCTTCAATTCCTTCAGAACCAAGTGGTACGAAGCAATGGATACCGGTACTGTACCTGCAAAGACCTTGATGCAAAACTCTACCTCACGGTCAGGTGGTAACCCTGGTAACTCTTCCGAAAAAACACTTGGAAACTCACATATGGTACGAACATTCTGCACCCTCAACTCTTTTGATCCAGGATTCATAACATAGGAAAAATAAGCCCGACATCCTGAATCCAACATTCGCCTTGCTTCCAAAGCTGAAACAATATTAGACAAAAATTTGGCATTCTCACCAACAACCACCACCTCATAATCATCCGACAACCTCAAGGATATCCGTTTGGTCTCAAAATCCACCACAGCCCGATGTTCGTTCAACCAATCCATACCAAAAATCACATCAAAACCATGGAATGGCAACTCCATCAAGTCCACAGCAAACACATGTCGCTGAACCCTCAGTGGACACCTATGATACAACCTCCTAACAACTATTGTCTCCCCAAGAGAACTAGTCACTTTAACACCCAAATTAAGAATTTTCAACAGATATATCAAGCAACTCAGCATGCTCACTCAAAATGTATGAATGAGTAGAACTGGAATCAACCAACGAATACAATGACAAAGACTGAAGGGTAAAAGTACCTGCGATCACATCGGTGTCATTGCGACCCTAACGGTGGGTATACACCCTAGCCGGTCCACCTTTCTCAGGCTGGATAGCAACAGTATGAGCCACAGTCCTCTGCCCCGTATCTCGACGCTAAAACGGTCCCGCGACCACAACCATAACCCCGCTGAGGAGCAACAATAGGTGTAGCACCATACCCACATCGAGCCAACAACGGACAATCACGCCTATAATGGTCGCCTGACCCGCAACTCCAATAAGCATTAGGAACCACAGGCGCAGGTGTCTGACCTTCCCTGGCCAAACGCGGGCAATCTCGCCTCAATTGATCTCGGGATCCACAAACCCAGCAGGTGCTAAACAGGGCTCTAACATGGGCACTCTGCCCCTGGACTCCATGTCCCACAACACCTCTGCAATGCCTTGACTCCAAGCAAAACCTCTTGTCACAGTGTCTCTTAGCCTGACCACCGCTATAACCTGAATTAGCAGCTCTTTTACCCGAGCTAAAACCTTGTGATCCAGAAGCCAAGACCAAATTCTGCTCTACATCCTTGGCTCGCGAAACCAACACATCAAAGTCAGTATAATCAGCAGCAAGTGATAAGTGTTCAAAAGTACTATTTTTCTTACTCTTTTTACTCATATTATTGTTAGACTTGGGCTCATATTAGTTGCATAATTAGCCATTCACGCATTAATCCATGTTTCCTTCCAACGTTGAGCTTGATTATATAACTTGGTAGTTTTTGTGGGAAAAGATGCTGCTTTGGTGTGTTTTGTGTGTATGTGCAGGATCACTTGCCAAAGCAAGGCTAGAGCTAGTTGCCAGGGTAATGCATGAAGGAGATGCCGAGCTAGTTGCCAGGGCAATGCATGAAGGAGACGCCGAGCCAGTTGCCAGGGCAATTGTCGACAAAGAATAAGGTGATATGGCAGTCAAAATTGATGAGTAGACAAGTCCAAGATGACGTGGAGCAAAGCTAAATCCCAAAGGAGTTTGATTTCCATGAAGAGATTAAAGAAGAATTAAATTCCAAGAAGATAGGAGGAGTTCTAGAATGAATATAATTATAATAAAGAGTTATATTCTTTAAAGATAATATAATTCCAACTTAACTTCCTCCTCAAAGAAGGACTTTGACCTAGACCTATAAATTAGAGGGTAATTTCGATAACTCAAAGGGAGAGTAGGAGGAGAGAATTTTCGACAAGCATCTAGGGCAAGGAGATTTCGACAAGCTTCATTCTTCATCTTTTTCTTTCTTGTTCAATTAGGTTTATGCTAGGGATTATTTATCTTGTGTTTCTTTGGAACCTAGCCATGAACTAAATCTATTTGGCTATGGTTATTGTGTTTTGTGGTTGTGAGAAACTATTGGATTTTGTTTAGGTAATAAGAGTTTACACTTTTCTATTCAAGGCTTATTCATTCTTGGTTCTTATTCTTGTTTGCGAGTGAATTGGGAGAGGATCACGTAACTTCATCTATTTATCTAATATCGGGAGAGTTAGATTCAAGAAATGAATGAATATGATCTTTATTCAATCTATTGATGGTGAAGAGTAATCTAGCTTAGGAATAAGTTAAGGGTTTCAACGGCTAAGAGGAGCGCAAGATTGGTTGTTGTTCACCCTTTATTCATGTAGGGATGTATTATCAAGGCATGCACAAGTAGCTAGAGTTTCGACTTAGGGATAAGAAGAAACCATTGAAGAACGCTCTGTCGAACCTTGAAGGTTGCTGCTCAGACGCCGAAGCAGATGCCCAACTAGTCGCCCAGGCAACCATCGATTAGTTGCCAAGGCAACCCCGTTGTGCAAGTTGCCACGAAAACTGAGTTGCCTGTGCACTCTTTTACCAAGACGATCCAATCTGCTATCACACCTCAACTCACGATAACCTGGCCTATCTCTCTCATCTAATTACATCGCCTTTTACTTATTTGCTTTCTAGATTAGTTATTAGTTAAAACTCCTATAATCCTTTACTTGTGTTTTCTTTTACTTTTTACAGTGCAAGAGACTAGATTCTTGAAGTGGCACCAATCCCTATGGAGACGATATCTTTTTATACTATAACTTGCAACGTGTATACTTGGACAATTGCGTAGCACTTATTACGCGCAACAAGTTTTTGGCGCCGTTGCCGGGGATTGGCAATAGCGACTTTGTTTTTATTTTCTTGCACTTTCTTTTTACTTTTCTTGTTTAAGATTCAAAGGGCTAACAAACTTTGGTTTTGCATTTGTATATGACTAGGGCGAGACCGATTACACCAGAATATCCCTTTGATCCAAAAATCGAACGAACCTTACAAAGACTTAGACGAAGGATAAGAGTAGCAATGGCTAATCAAGACAGCAATATGAATCAAGATGTTTCAGCAGGAGGAGGAGTGATTCTTGCATGAAACAGAACTATTCGAGACTATCTTGAAGAAGATCTTGATGGACTTAATCCAGGAGTTGTCGCACCTGAAATTGAAGCCGGCCACTTTGAGTTGAAACCGGTAGATGATGAATCCATGTACGAGGCTTGGGAGCGATATAGAGAACATCTACACAAATGCCCCCTACACGGATTCCCGGTGTGGACTCAAGTAACAATGTTTTACAACGCCGTGAATACACAAACAAGGATGATACTAGATGCCTCGGCAAACGGCATACTTCTAGATAAGTCGCCAGAGGAAGCAATGCAAATTCTAAATAGGCTGGCCAAGAATGATTATCAATTCCCCTCTGCTAGAAGAGGAGGAGTTAGACGCCAAGCCACAATACATGAACTATGATCATCAGATTCAATTTCGGCACAATTGGCCACTTTAACCAAGATGGTCCAGAACATGCAAAAACCAAACAACACACATGAGGTCAAGGTAATGGATTCTTTTTGTGAGTTATGTGGTGATAACCATGATTCTTCTGAATGTATGCAGAATCTGGAATCCAGCTTCTATGTGGGGAATTACAATCGGAACAACAATGTGATGTCCAATACATACAATCCAGCTTGGAAGAAGCACCCTAATTTTTCATGGAGTAATCCCAACAATGCTCTAAATCAGAACAATCAGAATGCAAAAGCATCGGGATTCTAGCAGAATATGCCACGGCAACAGTTCCCGCAGCAACAACCGATAACATCTAGTTCTTTGGAAAATTCTCTAAATGCTTTTATGATGAAAACTGAATCTTATATGGCTGAGAATAGTAACTTCATAAAAAAAACTGATGCTTTTATTAACAGGACCGAGATGAGATTGCAAAACCAAGAGGCGGCAATCAAATCATTGGAAAATCAAGTCAGACAGTTTGCTCAAAATCTGAATACTAGACCGCAAGGAGGTTTACCTAGCGATACTGAAGTCGCAAGAGGAACTGGCCATGAGCAATGTAAGGCGATCACCACCAGAAGTGGCCAACAACTTAAAGAGGCTCAAGCCCACTCAACAAACAAAACTCCACAAAAAGATCAAGACGAACCTAGCGGCAAAGCCTCAGATGCTGAACCAGGAATTGCCGCGGCAACCGGCAATAAGCATGCCTCGGCAACTGACGATAAGGATGCTTTGGCAACTTGTGATAAGCATGCCTTGGCAACCCCAATTGATAATGCCTCGGCAACTCCAGTTGTCCCGGCAATGCCGTCAATCATGTTCCAAACCAATGAAAGGATCAAAGATATCCGACTTCCACCACCATTCCCACAAAGGTTGAAGCGACAAAAGCAAGAATATCAATTCAAGAAGTTTCTTGATATCCTAAAGCAAGTCCACATCAACTTGCCATTGGTGGAAGCAATTGAACAAATGCCAAACTATGCCAAGTTTCTTAAAGACATTGTGTCCAAGAGAACAAGCCTATGAGAGTTTGAAATAGTTGCCGCAACAGAGGGATGCATGGCAATGTTGCACAATCGTATGCCACCCAAGTTGAAGGATCCCGAAAGTTTCACAATACCCTGTTCCATTGGAAACCACTATGTCAGGAAAGCATTATGCGACCTTGGGGCTAGCATAAACTTATGCCTAAATCAATTTTCCAGAAACTAGGAATCGGGAAGGCAAGACCTACAACAGTTATGCTACAGCTAGCCAATAGATCCTATGTGCATCCAGAGGGAAAAATCGAGGACATACTGGTAAAAGTTGATAAATTTATTTTTCCCACTGACTTTATTGTTTTGGATTCTGAAGTAGATGAGCATGCACCTATCATTCTCGGGAGACCATTCCTAGCAACAGGGAGAACCTTGATCGATGTTGAAAAGGGAGAACTCACAATGAGGGTGAATGACCAGCAAGTTAAACTAAATGTTTTCCAAACACTAAGGCATAACGATGATCTAGAAGAATGCCAACTTCTTCATGCCACGGCAGAGTTTAACTTCGGTGAGGAATTTAGTTGCCTCGGCAACTACATTGCCGATCAAGAGGAACCTGAGGAGTATGAAGAACCGGTCGATGAGGAACAACAAGAAGAGGCAAATTGGCTAGTCAATCGACCAGGTACATACTTTGAACCACTGGATTACTCAGGTAAGGAAGGTAAGCTCGAAAAACCCTCTATTGAACATCCACCAATTCTTGAGTTGAAACAATTGCCAGAGCAACTAAAATATGCATACTTAGGAACCGATAATACATTGCCTGTAATTATTTCTTCTAAGTTACAGCTTGAGCAGGAAAAGAAGATGATCAAAATGTTGAAGCTACACAAAAAGGCAATAGGGTGGACAATTGTCGACTTGAAGGGAATTAGCCCGACAGTGTGCATGCACAAGATTTTGTTGGAAGATGATCACAAACCTTCAATTGAGGCCCAGAAGAGACTGAATCATGCCATGAAAGGGGTTGTAATGAAAGAAATCATCAAGTGGCTTGACGCCGGCATTATATACCCTATCTCTGATAGTACATGGGTTAGTCTGGTACAATGTGTACCGAAAAAGGGAGGTATAATGGTGGTAAGTAATGAAAACAATTAACTCATTCCAACAAGGACTATGACCGGTTGGAGGGTTTGTATGGATTATTGAAAGCTAAACAAAGCCACTAGGAAAGATCACTTCCCATTACCCTTTATTGATCAAATGCTTGATCGTCTTATAGGTAAACCCTTTTATTGTTTTCTTGATGGTTATTCAGGTTACAATCAAATTGCCATAGCACCAGAAGATCATGAAAAGACAGCCTTCACATACCCATACGGTACTTATGCTTTTCGAAGGATGTCGTTCAGATTGTGTAACGCCCCGGCAACCTTCCAAAGATGCACGGTGGCACTCTTTTCAGACATGGTCGAAGACTTCCTTGAGATCTTCATGGATGATTTTTCTGTTTTTGGTAATGACTTCGACTGCTGTCTCGGCAATTTAGAGAGGGTGTTGGCAAGATGTGAAGAAACTGATTTAGTCCTCAATTGGGAGAAATGCCATTTTATGGTAGATGAAGGAATAGTGCTCAGTCACAAGATTTCATCCAAGGGAATTGAAGTAGACAAAGCCAAGGTGGACGTGATCGAGAGATTACCCCCACCAAGTTCGGTTAAAGGAATTCGAAGCTTTCTTGGACATGCAAGTTTTTACAGGAGATTCATTCATAATTTTTCTAAAATCACTAAACCCTTGTGCAATTTGCTTGAACAGGATAAAGTCTTCGATTTTGATGATTCTTGCACCCAAGCATTCGAAACCCTAAAGGAAAAGCTTGCCTCGGCACCCATTGTCGTTCCACCAGATTGGACGCTACCTTTTGAGCTCATGTGTGATGCAAGTGATTTTGCGGTAGGAGCAGTCCTAGGCCAACGCACAAGTAAGACATTCCATGTGATATACTACGTTAGTAAAACTCTTAATAGTGCTCAAGTGAATTACACAACAACGGAGAAAGAGTTACTAGCTGTAGTTTTCGCATTTGACAAGTTTCAATCCTATTTGATTGGTACAAAGGTAATTGTTCATACGGACCATTCGCCAATCAAATATCTGTTTGCTAAAAAGGATGCCAAACCTCGTTTGATTCATTGGATATTACTTCTACAAGAATTTGATATTGAAATTAAGGACAGGAAAGGAGCAGAAAATCAAGTGGCCGATCACTTATGACGTTTAGAACGCAATAGGGAGGAGGGCGCGGATCTAGAGATATGCGATGCATTCCCGGATGAACAAATTTTAGTTGCCTCGGCAACCATAGACGTGCATGCCTCGGCAACCCTCGACGCCTCGGCAACCATGGACGTGCACGCCTCGACAACTCTGGATGCCGCAGCATCCCTTGACGTGCACGCCTCGGCAACCATGGATGCACACGCCTCGACAACTCTCGACGCCGCAACAGCCTTTGACGCGTACGCCTCAGCAATTTTGGGAGCAGTCACCACAGCAGCACATGCCTCGGCAATACCCTGGTATGCAGATTTAGTTAATTTCCTTGTTTGTGGTATTTTACCTTATGGCCTTACTCACCAAGGGAAGAAGCGGTTCCGCCATGATGCTAAGCATTACTTTTGGGATGAGCCTCTTTTTTTAAACAATGTGCAGATCAGGCTATACGCTGATGTGTCCCTGAAGAAGAGCAACTGAATGTACTCTGGCAATGCCATTCTTCACCCTATGGAGGACATTTTGGAGGAACTTGTACCGCGGCCAAAGTTTTGCCATCCAGTTTGTATTGGCCAACATTGTACAAAGATGCCCAAGACTTTTATAAGCAATATAATCGTTGCCAGAGGACGGGCAATATCTCTAGACGACATGAGATGCTGCTCCAGAACATTATCGAGGTGGAATTGTTCAATGTATGGGGAATCGATTTTATGGGACCTTTCCCATCTTCATTCGGCAACCTCTACATTCTACTTACCGTCGATTACGTTTCTAAATGGGTTGAGGTAGCTGCAGTTCCCAACAACGATTTGAAGACCGTGGAACGATTCTTACAGAAAAACATATTTACACGGTTGGGGATGCCGAGAGCAATTATCAGTGACGAAGGCAAGCATTTTGACAATAGACTTATTGCCAAGATGTTGCAACACTTTGGCGTATCACACAAGATTGCCACGGCATATCACCCACAACCAACGGGCAAGCAGAAATTTCCAACCGGGAATTGAAGGGTATACTCGAGAAAGTTGTAAATCCCTCTAGGATGGATTGGTCATTAAGACTAGATGACGCGCTTTGGGCATATCGCACTACATTCAAAACACCCTTAGGTATGTCCCCCTTCCGACTTGTCTATGGCAAAACATGCCATCTACCGGTGGAAATCGAACACAAGGCATACTGGGTAATCAAGACCGTGAATATGGATTGGGAAAGTACCGGACAAAAGTGTTTCTTGGACCTCAACGAGATAGAAGAATTTCGTACACTCGCCTATAACAATGCACGAATCTACAAGGAGAAAACAAACCAATGGCATGACAAGAAACTATTGCCACGGCAATTCACGCCAGGGCAACTAGTTCTCCTGTTTAATTCTCGGCTAAAACTTTTCCTGGGAAAATTGAAATCAAGATGGTCGGGACCATTTAAAGTTGTCAAACCATTCTCCCATGGTGCCGTGATAATCAAATCCATCACTGACAAACATGAATTCAAAGTTAATGGACAAAGATTAAAGCACTACAATGGTGCCCATGTGGAACGTAACAAAGAAGTGGTCAACTTAGGAGATGCATGAGCATGCTCTCCCTTCGATATTTTATTTTTATTTTTATTTTCATTTTTATTTTATTTTATTTTTATTTTTATTTTTATTATTTTCGATTACTTTTATTTTATTTTTGTTAGTTTTTTTTCTTTCGAACAATTATTCTTTTATTTCCGATTAGTATTATATTTTTACGATAGATTTTCTTTTTTTAATCTCTTTAAGTTTAAGAATCCCTTTACACATCTTTATTTATTTTCTTTTATTAGTTTATATTTAATTTTAATCCTTATTTGATTTGTCTTTGAATTGTAGGAAAAGAGTTCAAGATAAAGAGGAATTTTAATCCAAGAAGGAAAACATCTTCAACAAGGAAATTAATGGGCTGAATCTAAGGCTTATATAAAGCCTCCAACTTACCCTAATTAAACCCCCCTTGCCGTCACCCTTCCCCTAAACCAAAACCCTCTTTTTCGTCTTCCCCTAATCCCACCCACCATATTTACCACCTATCTTTTCTATAAAACCCATCACCCTTAACCTATTCCTACTTTTTATCTTGCAACTCTTTAGTTTCTTTTATTTTCTTTTATTTGTTTTTACAAAACTCACAACCAATATCATCCATGGCTTCCAAAATTAAATTTTGGTTCATCCAAGTTCCTCCGAAGAACCAAGATACAAGAAGTTTGTTACACTGGTGGTTCAAGAAAGATTTCACTCCAAGTTTGAAAGCCGGAAGATTTATGAAGAACAAGGCTTTGAATACTCCAACTCTCTTCAAGATTTCGGCCTTTAACCATTCATCTTCGAGAGGATTGCACATCAAAAGTGGCAAATCTTTTGCCATCAACCGGAACCGGGCAACATCTCATGGGTAAGAGAATTCTATGCTCACTCACCTAACCCGGATAATCCTTATGTTTTTGTTCGTGACAAGGCCATACTCATAAGCCCCGAAAACGTCAACAACTTTTACGGGCTTTACATTGAGAAGGACGAGCATCAAGCCTTCGTTGATCAAATCACACCCAAGCAACTAGACAAGGTGCTTCAAGAACTCACTCAACCGGGAACTTATTGGAACGACGGTAAATACAAGGGCACGGTAAATCGCCTTCGGCTTAAACCCGAGGCAAAACTATGGAATAAGTTTGTTAAAACTTCTTTAATGCCCACCACACACAGTACTACCGTTGATATACCACGTCTTTTGCTCATACATTCTATTTTTCATAATCGCATCAATAACATTGGAAAAATTATTTGTGATGAGATTTTTGTATGTAGCTCAAAAGATAAGGGTTCGCTTTTCTTCCCTTGCTTAATTTCTAATCTTTGCAAGGAGATGCATGTTCCAAGTGAGTCCACGGATGAAAAGGCCCTACCAAAGTCCGGTTGGAATAAAGCACAAATCCGAAAGCTAATGGGAGAGGCACCGAGAAAATCTTCAAGGCCTTCAATTGCCGCGGCAACTCGTGCCGCCCCGGTAATCCCTAATGCCCAAGCACCTAACGCCCGGGCAACTCGGCCATCAACCCCGGGACACTTTGAAGCACTCTTGCAACCATTGGCGAGCCACCTAAGGCAAATTGAAGACCGGCAACTAATGTTCATGCGGTACATGAAGGAGCACAACAATGCCATCACCCAAGTCATCCTAGAAAAGTACCCGGACAATCGCGTGTCGTTCCCAATCTTTCCTGCCGAGATCCTTGCCCCGGCAACCTCAACAGATGATGCCGCGGCAACCTACATCATGCCTGCATAAGCTGATGCCACGGCAACCAACCCTAAAGATGCCACGGTAACCAGAGCTAAAGACATCCCGGCAACCACTGCAAAAGCCAAAGGTAAAGCACCTATGCCCGAATTAACTCCTACGGAATCATTGTCTGATTTTTCAGATTCGGATGAGTCCTCATTGCACCAATAAAGACCACACCAATTGAATCCTCCAAGCGAAAAGCCAATGACATTGATGAAGAGGACGATGATGATAACCCCGTACAAGGATCGATTCCACCACTGGCAATAAGGAAACAACCATCGCGTTCAAGCAAGAGAATCAAGACACCGACCAAAAGGAAACTAATCATCCACGACGACGAACTCTCGGAGTAAGTCCTCGTTTGCATTTTATTTTTTCGTTATTTTTTTACATGCATTGAGGACAATGCCTCACTCGAGTTTGGTGGGGATTGCTATTAGTAGTTACCATGTTTAGTTACATTCATCTTAAGTATTACATTTAGGATACATAAATCGCTTGCCATGCCTTTAGTTGGAACAAGAATTGCCTAGATTTGATGAATATCCGATGATGACTTTGCCAATGCACTTAACTGATAGAATTTTTATTCTAGGATAACCATGGAAAAACTTAGAATTTTACTATGATGCTAAATTTGATGAAACACTATTGTGGTTTGATTGATTTAAGGAATTCTAGTGAACTTAGGTTGATAATTAAACAAATTGGGGGATTAGAATAAAAATTGGATGAATGCTAGAGGTGCCCGAAATTGGCTCTAGCATGTGCTAAAAATTGATCGCTAGAGGTGCCCGAAATTGGCTCTAGCATGTGCTAAAAAAATTGATCGCTAGAGGTGCCCGAAATTGGCTCTAGCATGTGCTAAAAATTTATCGCTAGAGGTGCCCAAAACTGGCTTTACTCGAATAAATTAATTAACTTAATAAAACTAAAAAACAAAACACTAGAGGTGCCCAAAACTGGCTCTAGTTAAAACATGTTAAAAAGAACCCAATGAAGTAATTTGAAAAACTCTTGTTTGCATAGAATCCGAAAAATCAACTTGCACACAACTCCGTACACACACACAAGCATTATAGTTTGATTCCGAGTAACTCCTAAG
Organism: Hibiscus mutabilis; assembly: GCA_019671005.1. Classification (NCBI taxonomy): domain Eukaryota; kingdom Viridiplantae; phylum Streptophyta; class Magnoliopsida; order Malvales; family Malvaceae; genus Hibiscus; species Hibiscus mutabilis. Next base: position 38,073,139 of record CM033734.1, on the reverse strand, counting down.
TTTTCCAAAAGATGAAAAGCCAATCATACTTTGTGCCCCGGTTCTGAGAATTGAAATCAAGTTCAAAGCTAAGTTTGTGAAAATTGAAGTCTTGTCAAGTAATTATTAGTTTGCATTGCTTGAGGACAAGAAATAGTTTGAGTTTAGGGGTGTGATAAGTGTTCAAAAGTACTATTTTTCTTACTCTTTTTACTCATATTATTGTTAGACTTAGGCTCATATTAGTTGCATAATTAGCCATTCATGCATTAATCCATGTTTCCTTCCAACCTTGAGCTTTATTACATAACTTGGTAGTTTTTGTGGGAAAAGATGCTGCTTTGGTGTGTTTTGTGTGTAGGTGTAGGATCACATGCCAAAGCAAGGCTAGAGCTAGTTGCCAGAGCAATGCATGAAGGAGATGCCGAGCTAGTTGCCAGGGCAATGCATGAAGGAGACGCCGAGCCAGTCGCCAGGGCAATTGTCGACAAAGAATAAGGTGATATGGTAGTCGAAATTAGTGACTAGACAAGTCCAAGATGACGTGGAGCAAAGCTAAATCCCAAAGGAGTTTGATTTACATGAAGAGATTAAAGAAGAATTAAATTCCAAGAAGATAGGAGGAGTTCTCGAAGGAATATAATTATAATAAAGAATTATATTCTTTAAAGATAATTTAATTCCAACTTAACTTCCTCCTCAAAGGACTTTGACCTAGTCCTATAAATTAGAGGGGAATTTCGACAACTCAAAGGGAGAGCAAGAGGAGAGAATTTTCGACAAGCATCTAGGGCAAGGAGATTTCGACAAGCTTCATTCTTCATCTTTCTCTTTCTTGTTCAATTAGGTTCATGCTAGGGATTATTTATCTTGTGTTTCTTTGGAACCTAGCCATGAACTAAATCTATTTGGCTATGGTTATTGTGTTTTGTGGTTGTGAGAAACTATTGGATTTTGTTTAGGTAATAAGATTTTGCACTTTTCTATTCAAGGTTTATTCATTCTTGGTTCTTATTCTTGTTTGCGAGTGAATTGGGAGAGGATCTCGTAACTTCATCTATTTATCTAATATCGGGAGAGTTAGATTCAAGAAACGAATGAATATGATCTATTGATGGTGAAGATTAATCCAGCTTAGGAATAAGTTAAGGATTTCAACTGCTAAGAGGAGCGCAAGATTGGTTGTTGTTCACCCTTGATTCACGCAGGGGTGTATTATCAAGGCATGCACAAGTAGCTAGAGTTTCGACTTAGGGATAAGAAGAAACCATTGAAGAACGCTCTACCAAACCTTGAAGGTTGCTGCTCAGACGCCCAAGTAGTTGTCCAACTAGTCGCCCAGGAAACCATCGATTAGTTTCCAAGGCAACCCGTTGTGCAAGTTGCCACGGCAACTGAGTTGCCCATGCACTCTTTTACCAAGACGATCCAATCGGCTATCACACCTCAGCTCACGATAACCTGGCCTATCTCTCTCATCTAATTACATCACCTTTTACTTATTTGCTTTCTAGATTAGTTATTAGTTAAAACTCCTATTATCCTTTACTTGTATTTTCTTTTACTTTTTACAGTGCAAGAGACTAGATTCTTGAAGTGGCACCAATCCCTGTGGAGACGATATCTTTTACACTATAACTTGCAACGTGTATACCTGCACAATTGCGTAGCACTTATTACGCGCAACAACAAGCATGTATGTCTTAACATCCTGCACAAGCCCAGCTTACGAGCATCGGTACACCTCATCTGGCCCAGTATCCTCTCAGTACTGGCCATCTAACCCTCAAAGGCCTCAGGCGACAACCCTCAGAACTTAACTCTGCCCAAACTATGAAGACGCTCAAGTGGAAAACCCTGCCCCTCAACTGGTGGTGCTGGCACATGAACACCTGCAACTGCTGCCTGAAACGCACCGGTCATGGCCTGTATCAACGGTGCCATATCACCCATTCCTGACCCAGCCGACACAGGTGGTACTTGCTCCACTCCCTCAGGTAAATTAGGTGGGGGCGGTGGCAACCCTCTAGGAGGTACAACTTCTCCTTCATCATCCTGCCCAGAGGCAGTAGCAATCATGCTAGATCGCAACTCTCTCCTCGATCCCATCATGCTAAAATATATCTAGGGCATGATAATCATTTCAAAACAAAAACAGTCAGGCCAGCCTCAAGCAAGATCCAAGACCTTCATTTCAAAAATCAAAACTTTCCAAACTATAATAATAAGGCAATGGGTACCCCCAAAAATTTCCCAGCATGGCATTTACAACCAACATACATATATCAATTACCGTGCATATCAACCAGCGTGCATACAACAATCACCATACAAATCATCAGGCAGTTTTATTATTTATATGCTAAAAGATCAAATTGTTAAGTTACTGCCTTAATCTAGGTTCAAAATTAAATGTGAAATTACCCAAGTTTAAATTTTATGCGATTAATTATTTTTACAAGCCAAGATTTCTTCCAATGATTTCATAATATCTTTAATATATATTCGATCTACGTGTATACGTTAAGGGTGCTACATTTTCTAAATGGAATGGTACTTGTTTTGAGTCACTTGAAAGCCAATATACTAGATAATGTACCATGAGAAATGGATTGTGTTTGTACAACATGGTTTATACACTAGATACTTTTTAAGCTTGATATGTAGAGACTTTGGCAATTGAAGCTTAAATTGAGGTAGAGATGAAATCCATGATTCATGTGTTGCAAATGATTTAAATGTGCATTTGAAAGATATTATAGAAGCATGAGATGATTTTGCCAAGAATGTAACCCCCTCGACCCGGCCTAGTCGCCAGACCGAACCGAGCGAGCTACATTAGGCTTACCGAAGTGAACCGTGAAGTTGAAACTCAAAACACATCCATTTTTTCTTTTTATCTTGTCTAGATGCACAATTATTATCTTACATGTACATACTGACCACAGGTGAAAACTAAATTCAATCAGGCATCGAATTGACATCTAATTGAACACAAAGGCAATTTAGGGACCAAATTGTAATTTCAGATAATTACAAGGATCCAGCCCTTTTAAATGTTACCAACCTTTAATTAGTCCAATTACATGCATACACATTGAAATTCAGCTCATTATATTAATCCATACTCATTCAATTGCATCCACAACATTTAGGGACTAAAACGTAAGAAAAAGAACTTCAAAATATTTTAATCACTGAATTAACGGTAATAGTATCGGTACGCATGTAACACCCTTACCAGTATTTATTAACCAATACTAGTATAGAGTGTCAGATGATGTTTAAACCGCATTTTATGCTATTTATACAAGTAAAAATGCTGATTTTGCATTTTCTTTTTAATTGCGTAAAATTTATTTCCAACTTTTAATTTATCGGATAAACCCCGATTTCATGCAGCAACTTGGTAAATTATAACTATACTTTACGATTAACAAAACTGCCTAAAATAAAAATCATTTTGATTACTCTAAAATTTCATTTTTAATAATATTACTCGATTTTCATCACTAGTAATTTCTTTAAACTAGTATCAAGTCTAACAAAGTCCAACATCATATACTAACCACTTATCTAGATGTTAATATTACAATGCACATCAGGACTAGTTTAAAAGAGCTAATATTCATTCATACATGCCAACTAGAAAATATCAAAATACATCAAAGATGTAGTTATCGATACTGTATATATATTCTTCTTTGATAGTGATGCCTTATTCCTTACTTCGACCTGGGTTTCCTACCTACGCGTGAAAAATCATCACACGCTAAGTATATACTTAGTGAGGCATTATATGTATATATATTCAATATAAATCAATATGCTTAAATTATAACAATAATGAGATAATCATGCAGTTTGATCACTAATCATTTATTTCCCTTATGTTAATCACATATTAACATAATATAATCCGGATTTACATTCTTGTTAACTTCCTTTCCATTTCCTGAGAGTTTATCTACTCTCTAACCAATAGACCATTTATTATACAGTAAATTATAGCCCAAAATAACTTGAGGACTTGAGTACATGAGTCAAAAAACTGTACTGAAGTACTAAAGAACTACACTTAAGTGCTAAATAACCACACCTAAGTTCTAATATACTGCATCGAAGTGCTAAACCGCTGGACTCTATGGCATGCCAACTATACTCTATACCTCAATAACCTATTTGGGCATACTTTTCAATTTTTGCAATTAATTCATCCATGGTAATTATAATCGAATACTTGGGTAGTTTATACCCTAAATATCACATAAGCATATTATAATCAAATTACCTGTGATCAATACATGTAATCCTTCTACCTTAGACAATTTCTACTATGTCTAATATCATAATAAATATAATCATCAAGCTTATAGTTATAACAGACTTATCACAAGTCTTTCAAATCAAACATAATATTTTCCATGCATGTAAAATTAAGAAGCAACTTGTGAACACACCTACCATCGTTGCACCAAACTGGTAGCAACCATTTGAACTCATGTGCGATGCTAGTGATTTTGTTGTTAGGGCAGTTTTAGGTCAGCGAAGAGACAAGGTCTTTCATGCAATTTATTATGCTAGTAAGACTCTAACTGAAGCTCAAATTAATTACACTACTACTGAGAAAGATTTATTAGCAGTACTCTTTGCTTTTGATAAATTTTGTTCTTACCTTGTGGGTGCAAAAATTATAGTATTTACTGATCATTTTGTCTTGAGATACCTCTTTGCTAAGAAAGGTGCAAAACCAAGATTGATTCGATAAACTTTATTGCTGCAAGAATTTGATATGGAGATAATGATCGAAAAAGGTCAAAAAATCAAGTTGGCAATTACCTTTCGAGATTGGAATCATGCAAAAAAGATGGAAATAAACTACAAATTGTCGATGCATTTCCTAATTAAAAGCTTTTTGTTGTGGACGCAACATCTTGATACATTGATTTTGTCAATTACCTGGTGTGCCAAAAAACTCTTTTAGGTGTCATTGGGAACAAGAATACAAGATTTCTTCATGATGCAACTAAATATCATTGGAATGACCCTTACTATTCAATGTTTGTAATGATAATATCATTCAACTTTGTGTACCTGAAGAAGAAATGACATCAATCCTACAGCATTGTCATGATGCTCTTTATGGAGGGAATTTTGGTGGAATGAGAACTGCTATAAAAGTCATTCAGTCAGGATTTTATTGGCCTTCATTATTTAAAGATACTCATGAGTTTGCCCAACACTTCGTCGTTGTCAGCGCACAGGATCAATATCAAAAAAAATAGATGCCACAACAACCAATTATGGAAATTTAGCTATTTGATGTGTTGGGGCTTGGATTTCATGGGTTCATTTCTGAATTCTTTTGGCAATCTTCATATTTTAGTTTCTTGGACCATGTTTCCAAATGGATAGAATTTATGGCTATGCTGAAAGATGATGCCAAAATGGTTTTAAATTTCTTTCACAAATATATACTCACCTATTTTGGAACACTAAGGGCATTAATTAGTGACCAGAGAAAGCATTTTCATTGCAGCTAGGTGGTTGCTGCATTAAAACGATATAGAGTGAATCACAGACTCGCTACAACTTATCATCCTCAGTCCAATGGACAAGCAGAGATCTCTAACCGGGCTATCAAAAACATCTTGGAAAATGTGGTAAATACCAATCAAAAAGACTAGTCTTTGCGCTTAGATGATGTTTTGTGGGATATTCGTACTGCATACAAAACTCCACTTGGGATGTCACTGTATCAGCTTGTCTTTCGAAAATCCTACCACTTACCTGTTGAGCTAGAACACAAGGCTATGCGGGCTTTGAAATAAGTAAATCTGGATTATGAGGCTGCGGGGAAGAAAAGATTGATGGATATCACTAAGTTAGAAGAAACTTGCCGCAACGCTTATGAAAATGCCTCTATTTACAAGGACAATAGTAAATGTTGGCATGACAATATCATATCGCAACGACAATTTAAAGTAGGACAATTGGTTTTGCTATTCAATTTAAGACTGAAGTTGCACCCATGTAAATTGCGATCACGTTGGTTAGGTCCTTTTGAAGTTTTGGAAGTATTTCCACATGGTGCAGTCACAATCAAGGATAGTAAAGAGTGGATCCCATTCAAAGTCAATGGACAAGACTCAAACTTTATTTTGGTAACTTTGATTCTAAGAGTGTAGAGACCATTAAATTGGTCGAATTTTTTTATGTTTTCTTTTAATTATTTTGTTAGATTTAGATTTAGATTTCTTCCTTTCCTTGTTTAACTTAAAATTTCTTTTATTTGTTTTTGAAGAATAAGTCCTCATTTGTTTTGGTATGGAATCTTCTTCCAAAAGATGGAATGACAAAAAGGGCAACACACATTATGCATGATGTTAAGGGTAATTTAGGTAAGTTTATTGCACCATTTTGTTTATCCAATCATAGTCCTTGATGTGAGAGAATGGGAGATGCATCGTACGGGCATGATTTTTACACCACAATTAGAACAGTCAAAACTTATCGTATCAGATGGTAAAGATCATGCCTTTTCATTTTCTTCTTTTCTTCCGATTTTATTTAATAACTTTGGATACACTGAAAAATCTTCACTTAGAATTCTCTATTTTCTTCTTTGAATCTTCAACACTTCAAATTTTTAAAAAGTTCTTATTTTTCATTTTTATCCTTACTCTCTCATGGCAAAGACAAGAGTTGCTTGAAAAATTTTTATGAGACTTCGACAAAAGAAAATTAAGGCTCTGCATCCAATCTCAGGCCGATGAACCTATTACACCCATCGAGAACACTGAATATGGGGTGTTCCAAATGAAAATGGAAGAGGCGTGGCACAAGGAACACATCCTCAAGCGAAATATACTTTTGGAGCAAGGGATTGTGTTGTCTCAGGAGAGTGAACCTGGAAAACTAATTCACTAGACCATCGAGCTTCACAAATAGGGTAACTTTTGCACTCACCCAGGAAGTTACAGTGCTACTCTGGTAAAGGAGTTATACTCTAACCTTTACGAGCCTTCTTTGAAGTTGGTTTTTGTGAGGGAAAGTTCTATCCCTTGGAGTGCAACTAAAATTAATTCTATACTGAAAACTACTATGAGTATCGATGAACACTCTCTGTTTATGAAAGAAATTGATAAGGAAAAATTAGATTTTCTATTTAGGGATTATTACGTTGCTGATACATTTTGGTCAGGGACCAATGTTGGAAATTTTACAATGTATAGAAAATTCGTAACCCTGGCTGCAAAGATATGGTTCCAGTTTGTCAATTCCAGGTTGCTGCCATTGACTCATAACACCACGATCTTTATAGATAGAATGTGTTTAATACACTCTATTGTCGAGGGTAGGAAAATAGCTGTAGGTGTAATTATTCACATGGAAATTGCTGATTATGATGAAAGAAAGAAAGGAATCTTGGCATTTTCTTCATTGATTATGCAATTGTGCCAATTGAAGGTGATCAAACCCTTGAAGAATAAAGAGATGACAGCAAACAAAGGGCCATTGAATGAGGTCTCTATAGAGAAAATGGTGAGAACTATTGAGGTTCTAACACCAAAGTTGGGCACTACAACGAGACAAGATAAAGGGAAGAAAAAGGTAGAAGCTGTTGTTGAGGATATCCCTACAAGCAATGAAGTTTGGATGAGAGTTCCGGTGATTGAGGATAAACTCGATGTTTTCACAAGCATGTGGGGAAGGTTGCAGCCACAGTTTAAATGTTTAACCTTGCAAGAACCTGTTCTATATGTACGTTAAGACATGGCACAAATTTGCACTCGTTGTAATAAACAGAGTTGCCCTAGTTTCTTTACCGGAGTTCCCAGAATTTCCTACTATCATCTGCAATTATGACTTTTCCTTTAATGGGCCACAAAAGAGGTCCTAGCTAAGTCTGTAAATTCCCCTAAACATGTAAGTGATGCTGAGGACACACCGAAAGAAGAAGCATCGAGCAAGGTCATCAAAGACTGCCTTTTTCATTTAAATGTCACAACAGAAGCTGATAAAACCCCTACCTTTTAAGAAAAAAAGAAGAAGTGTTATTGGAAGATATCGATGAAGATGAAGAAGAAAGCACCCAAGTAGAGAAACTTGATGCTGAAGCAGCTTTGCTGAAGATAAGTCAGTTGTATCTAAGTGTGTAGAAGCAACATGTGAAGGACTAGAGTTTGTGCGAGATTCTATGAGATCGAAAAAAGCTGTCTCTGCAATGGACGAATAAGAGGACAACCCTCTTGCAATGGTGCTCTACAGGTAGCACACTAGTTTATCCATACTAAAGTGATGGCCGATGATGTCGACAATAATGAGGAGCCTGAGCAAGAAGAGGAAGACTATTTTCGTAAGAAAGAAAAGAAATGCAAGTGCTCAAAATCCAAGGAGAAACACAAGAAGAAGCACAATAAAGAAAATAGGAGCAAGAAGAAGAAACGTCACTTCACCTCCCTCTCAAGAGCCCTAAATGACTAAGTTAGTTTTTAGTTCTTATAGGCATGTATACCATGTAGTGTAATTTCATTTTGTTAACTGTAATGTCATGACATCTATATTGCCATTGTAATTGCATTTAGTTTTATTGTCATTACATTCATCATTGTACCCACATTCTGTCATTGCATTCTATTTTTTCATTAGGGACACTACAATCTTTAAGTTTGGTGGTACACACCTGGGAGTTAAAATGCAGCCCTATTTCAAAAAAAATCTAAGCATATGTAAGGTTCTTGTTGTGCTAAAAATCTTTTGCTTACATTCGATGTGTAAATATTGAATCATTCTAATTGTGATGAATTGGTTGGATATATAAGATGGATGATTGCAGTATAACTCTGGATGATTATATTTACTTGCTTGAGTAAAGGATACCTAGCATCATCTCTTTGATTTTAGATGAATCCTGCCTTGTTCAGCTTGTGATCTATATGCTAGTAGTTCTTATTATGTGTAAATGAATGGAATTCCAATGTGAGTGCAATAAGATTGCAGCTTAAGGGGGAACTCTCCAATGCATGCATTAGAAAAATGAAACTGGCCAAAGGTTGTCGCTGCATGAGTGTGTGTTAAGGCAATGAAGTATTTATTGGGGGTTCATTGCACAACATCTTACTTCTCAGGGTCTAGGGTGCATTCATTGTTTCATATCCCTCACTATAATTAAAAATATGATGAAGAAAAAATATATATTCTATATGTTTGTTGTTATGTGTTAAATAAATGTTGTTAGGTGGAAACAATTTGAGATGATAGACATGATGCATTGTATTGTTGAAATGTTTCTTTATGCTTCTATGATTGAGTTGTGAATGCAATCAACTATCCTATCGATGATGTTGAATCATTGTGGGTTGGAATGATTCAAGTAGCTAGAATGTCTTTGATCTTTTGATTATACCTTATTGTTTTCAATTTTACTTGGGGACAAGTAAAAACTCAAGTTTAGGGGTGTGATATCTCTTTAAAGAGCACGTATTTCCTCTAGATTTATAGACTAAATTATTCCCACATTAGCATCTTATGCATTCATATTTACATTGTATGTTTTTTTTATCTTTTTCATTTTGTATAACTCATGTCATAATTGCTCCTGTTGTACACCTTTATGCCTTTTTGTTGCATTGTCGATGTATTTCTAATGTCCCTGCAAAGGATGTCTCATCACTGCAGCCAAATTCGACACTTCAGCTGTCCAGTCTGCCAAACGATAAGGACGACCTTGCCAGCTGGATTATTTGTTATAACAAAATTCGTACTGTAGCCTATCATCCAAAACACCTAAAGGACTGGTGTCCTTTCCTTGGCAGCTTATAAAAGAATAAATTCAGGGGGAGAGAGGGCATTCACACGATATTCATTTTCCTTTCATCATCTTCAACTTCCGAGCTCCTTTAATGGCGGCTTAAATTTCTATTTTGGAGATCCAAGGTGAAGCAGGGCAGAAATATCCAAGGAAATGAGGATTCAAGTGCTAGAACAAGGAGGGATATGTGTTATCTTCTTTAAATCTTTCTAGAGATAGATGTTTATTGAAGATTTTATTATATTTCTTGTGTTATTGATGATGGTTTAACTTTTTAAGCTTGTATGAACTTGTTAAAACTTGGTTTTTCAGTTCAATATAATATTATTAGCTTTTTTCTTATTTCAATTGTTGGATATGATCTTTGTTTGCATGAGAGTGTTTAACATCATCACTGACATTGAGAGATGTAGTGACAAGTCAGGTTAAGAAGCCATTACAACGAGAGTTGATCCACTTGTTTGAGGATTTGTAGTTTTGATGAACAACTAGAGTTGTGATTGATCTACATCTTTGCATCATAAGTTGAGAATTGAATAGAAGTTAGTAATCTAGCTTATTCTTTTATTTATCATATGAACCATCGTATATTGTTTCCTTGTTGCACTTGATATTCTATCGAGTTGAGCTGAGGGGATCCAAATCTTCACTTAATATTTCTCTTATCTTCATTATATTGTTCCTTTTTGCTCTCACAATCAATCTTATATTCACTACTTTATTCTTTCATTATAGCCACTATTACACTTACAATCTCTTCATTTTTAGAATTGCTTGTAGCAACATAAGATACAACTAAATACCTATCCTCGTGGGATCAATATCTAATAGGATCTACCTGTTAACTATACTTGCATCGGTAGTGCATGCTTGCCCATTTCATGTGACGATTATTCACTGATCATGTACCCAAGTTATCTTGTATCCAAGGATCCATAGTTTTCTTTCATAAGTGAACATTAAGTTCCATAGGTTCTTAAACACCGTTTATTGATAGTTAAGCTTTAAGCTCCATGTTATACTATATCCAAAAATCAAGTCATGTTTGAGCTAAGAGCTCTATATCTTAACATATGTCATAGTTGGATCATAACCATGTCATAAACATATGAAAGTGGTAGCATATTTCATATCACATCATATCATACAAATACAATCAGGATGGCGTCAAGCTAGTCCCGAGATTCATACTACACTCACCGAAACTTCTGATCTAAGATTGTTCCCAAATCATAATCCCTTGATTTGATTGATGGAGTTAGCTTTTCATTGAAGAGTTGACGATTCTCCGATGTCAGATTGACCTAAACAAGAGTTAACATGGGATTCATCAATTTCACCTTCAAAGTACTTTGAATCCTTAAAATTCATATCATAGGTATTTCAACTCTTCAAGCTTTAGATTTTGAGTTTCTACAATTTACAGTTCATGGAAAAAAATCCTCAATAGTTTTAGAACTCAATCAATTCTCATAAAAAATCCTTTCTTAGCTTTTCGTTGAATAGTTGACGATTCTCCGATGTCAGATTGACCTAAACAAGAGTTAACATGGGATTCATCAATTTCACCTTCAAAGTACTTAGAATCCTTAAAATACATATCATAGGTATTTCAATTCTTCAAGCTTTAGATTTTGAATTTCCACAATTTACAGTTCATGGAAAAAATTCCTCAATAGGTTTAGAACTCAATCCAATTCTCGTAAAAAAATCCTTTCTTAGCTTAAAATCTATCTTATAACAACCACCCACAATCATTTAGAATGCCAAAACTAAACAAAATGATTTCAAAAGATAGGTAGAGTTATAAGCATACCAAGAATATGATTAAATTGATGAATCGGTTGCCCAAATTGGTGGAATTTGAATATAAGGATTTAAAATTAGTGAGAAGCTTCCATCAATGGTGTGGTGGAGAGTCAAGGAAGATGACCATGTGTTTCCCTTTTTCTTTTTCCTTTAATTGCCGAAAGGTTAGAACCCAAATGCAAAATTCCCTTATTTTCTTTTAAAAAAATAAAGATTAAATGTGTACAAGACACATGGATAGGTGATTCACCAAGAAATGGTGAAATTACCAACCAAGCCATTATTCTCCCCATCTCTTGGACTATGGATTCCTACTTCTACCTTTTTACATTTTTGGTCCTTAATTCTCAATATCATGAAACTGAATTTAATACTCAAAAATTAATTTAATCGAATGGTTCAATGACTGGTCTTAGTCTTCGGAAAATAAATTATGATCACCGAAAATACGTTTAACTACCAAGCTGGTTTTAAGGGTGTTACGTGTTCATTAATCTTGTGTGATTTCATATAACCTTGTTGCCTCTATTTTGCTTGAGGACAAGCAAAAACTTAAGTTTGGGGGTCTGATGGTACATTAAAGAGCATGTGTTTAGGCCTTATTTATTGGTTAATTTGTCCCCGTTTTGTTAGCCTTTGCATGCATTTTTATCTTAGTTAATTACATTTCTTAACTTATTTTCCTTTGTTCGAATTATCTTTAATTTTGTTACATTTTGTTGATAATGTCGATGCATATGTTCTTCCAGTATTGCACCCAGCATTGTCGCTGCATTAGTCAGCTGCCAAGAAGCTTCTATTAGGATAAAATCAAAGGATAATGAGCTGGCAGTTAGTTACAACAGCTTTTGTCCAGACATGATATCATTGCATTGAAAACATAATTGTCGGTGCATTGACAGTTGTCAAGGAGATAAGATCAAAGGACGATGAGTTGGTAAATTGGTACAACTGCATTGTACGAAATTCACAGCTGCAAATCCATGAGGGACACTTGTATTTACCCTATTGGAAAGAAATGAGGCATCTTGATAAATATCATATTATCCTTACCTTTTCCATTGTTCATCATCTTTTGGAGAATCATCTCCTCCTTCATTTTGGGAGCTTTTCCCTCTTGGTCGTGGTGGCTTAAGCTCTCTCCTGGGTGAACCAAAGTAAAATCGATGCAGAACTTCTCGTGACAACAAGATCCAACTACAAAGCAAGAGGAAAATATCAAGGAGCAATCGAGTTAGCTAGGAATAGATTTCCCCATTCGGTTATTTATATTTTTTTGTTTTAAATGATGATCATTATCGATTTTATTACTTTAGTATGTAAAAATTTTATGGACGTTGATTAAACGTATATTTTATTAAGCTTTCATCTATCTTTTAATCTTTGGGTTTGAATATTTTTATTTACGAAAGTATTTATTGAAGTCACTGTCATTGAAATATGTGGTGACAGTTCAGGTTAACAAGCATGTAACAGAAGTTGCATGGGAGTACAACGGAACTTGACTCACTTGTTCTTGTATTTGCTTTATTAACCAATATTGGAATGTGTGTCGAGTGGACTTATATAAGTCTTTGATTTAAAAGTAGAAGTTAAGTTGGTAAAATATGCATGGGCTTTATTGCACTGACAACCATCTATATTATATTTTCTTGGTAATTTGCTGAAGTTTCATAGAACGGATCCTGATTTTATCATTCTCATATTTTATCTTTATTTTCCAGTTATTGCTCTGACAATATTCATCACAAATATTTATTGTTTTCATTAACATTACATTGAATTTTTTAGACATCGGCAAAATCGTCCTCGTGGGATCGATATCTAACAAATTTGCATCTATCTACTATACTTGCATCGATAGTGTACGCTTGCACATTATTGTGAATTTAAACAACTGATCAAGTTTTGGCACCATTGTTAGGGACGGCGATTGTTTGGTGTTTGTTTTTGTCATTATTTTTTTTATTTTTACTAACTTTATTTTTTAGTTTTGTTCTTTTTTAGCTGTGCTATAAAGAGAGAGAAACGAATATGTCGGAGGATAGATGTCGAACCATTCGAGATTACATGATGTCCAAAGAGGATATTTATGCAAAACTCTCAGTATAAAATTCTAAATTGAAAAACACGATCAAATCCAAGCAATTATCGAGAGTAGCCCAAAGAGTTGATGTCACTGCATTCAGCTGAGATTTGCGGTGACAATCATAGTTATGAAGGCTGCCCACAACATAATGATAATGCATACCATGTGAACAACTTGTGGAGTAATGCTTATGGCAACTCTTATAATGATGTCACATGTAATCAACAGTCATGGGGAAATCAAAACTACGGTGACAATCATAGTTATGAAGGCTGCCCACAACATGATGAACAACATGCGGAGTAATGCTTATGGAAACTCTTATAGTGCTGTCACACGTAATCAACAGTCTTGGGAAAATCAGAATTAGGGGCAAAATGCTAGAGCATTTTGATTTGGAAACAAATTTGTCCAAGGAACTTACATTCCAAGACAAGGATTATATAATACACCGCAGCCACAATTCAATCAACAATCTCAGTTGAGTTAGCAACAAAATCAGATGTAGACACAACATATTCAGATGCTACATCATCATGCTCAAGCACCTAAGCCGCAACAATATACTCAAGCCTTTACATCTGATCCTCTAGCAACTCTTGAAGCTTTGATGCGAGAGCATATACTCGAACGAGAGCAATTGTTCAAAGGGATTCCTTATTGATTCATGTATTAGAAGCGCAATTGGGAAAACTTGCTTACACAATGAACACTAGACCGCAAGGCACACTTCTGAGTGATACAAAAAATCCCAATCTCAAAGGGAATGAATATTGCAAGGTTATCACTCTACAGAGCGGTAAACAGACTAGTTAGCCAATAAGGAATCGGATGTAACATCTTCAGAGAATGATGAAGTGGCTCCTAATAAAAATATTTCCACTGAAGAAACTACTGATATCCCAAAAAAATAAGTTTCGAGAATTGTCACTCATATGCCAAATGTGCGACAATCCAAAGCATTGATGCAACCCGAAGTATCAACGCAATCTGAAGTGTCCTCACCTCCACCTTTGCCACAACAAGCTCATGACTACATGCAGGTTCAACAAGATGGTAATACTTTGTCAATGGAATATGAGAAGACATCAAAAGAAGGGTATGGACATTTGGGAGAAGACACTCTATCCATGGTGATTCCCTCCGTTATTAGTGTTGCACCAAAATCTCTACTCATGGAGATGTTTGAAAAGCCTCAACAAAATGATGGTTGGATGCTTGAAATTTTTTAGAGAATTGGTCTTTTCACTTGATCTACACATAATTCTAGCAGATGATTGCTACGACAATTGGCTGGAGCAGCAATTATCATCATAACAAATGCTACATCCAACTATGATAGAAGTCGATGAGAATGAGGTAATCAATTGGTTGGAATTCAAAATGTTGCTCACATTGAATTCATGCCTTCCAAGAGAGTAACATGGTGGAGGGTACGCATGAACTTCAAAGAAACATGAAAGAAAAACACTTCCACTAAGGTAACACAAGTGGGGACAGTTGCAATCACATTGGCCTAACTCTTTTTGGGAAGAATTATCACCCGATAGAGGGTGCGGATGGACTATAAGAAGTATCAGAAACGAATCTCAAAGGCAACCCCTACCACAAAGAAAGAATAAATTGCACTTTTTGTGGGTACATTAAGATTTTACTGGGTGTGTTATTTTGAACAGGAGGAGGCTAATGATGCCCAAGTTGAACCGAAACTAGAGGAGGCAACTGCTGATAGAGCTAAGCTAAAAGAAAATAAGAGGAAGGGGTGAAGACATTGTTGAGGAAATTATCACTACATCCGGGGCTGTGGATGCAATTGCTGCGAAGAAAACACTGGAGAGAGATGGTGCTAAACCGACTGAAGTTGTTGATGACATAGAAGGAAGAGAGAATAACCCTTTGGCAACGGTGGTTTACACTAGACCACTTAGGGTGCTCTTTCCTACACCTGATGTAGCCGATGATGTCGAGATCGAGCCAGATATCAAGGAGGCATCTTGATATATATCATCTTATCCTTACATTTTTCATTATTCGATATCTTTTGGAGAATCATTTTGGGAGCTTTTCTCTCTTGGCCATGGCGGCTTAAGCTCTCCCCTGGGTGAAATGAAGTGAAATCGATGAAGAACTTCTCTACAAGAATATCCAAGTGTGAAGCAAGAGAAAAATATCAATGAGCAATCGAGTTAGCTAGGAATAGTTTTCCCTATTCGGTTCTTTATATTTTCTTTTGTTTTAAACGATGATGATTATGAATTTTATTTCTTTAGTATGGAAATACTTTGTGGATGTTGATTAAATGTCTATTTTATTAAAAGCATTCCTATATCTTTTAATCTTTGGGTTTGGATGTTTTTATGCACAGAAGTGTTTATTGTTGTCATTGTCATTGAATGATCCGGTGACAGTTCAGGTTAACAAGCATGATAACGGAATTTGCATGAGAGTACAACGGAAGTTGACTCACTTGTTCTTCTATTTACTTTATTAGCCATCCCTGGAAAGTATGGTGAGTGGGTTTATATAAATCTTTGATTTAAAGGTAGAAGTTAAGTTCGTAAAATATGCATGGCCTTTATTGCGCTGACAACTATCTATATTATATTTTTTTGCAAATACTTAGTAATCTGCTAAAGTTTTACGGAGGGGATCCCGATTTTATCATTCTTATATTTTATCTTTATTTTCCAGTTATTTCTCTGACAACATTCATCACAATTATTTATTGTTTTCATTACCATCGCCACTTCATGCCGAATTATGGAGTATCCACATTGGATTGCAACATGCATGGTTGCATGACTTTGAACGACTTCAACTTCAGTCTGATTTCTTTGAAGTCATCCAGTTTCATCCAAATGTTGACTGTAGCCCCTTTTCCATGGTTTGAGCTATTTCTTCGCTCCTCCGTCGTAGCTGGTACATTTTTTGTAATATCCCAAAATTTTGCTAGTGACCAAAATGTAAATTTTGAAAGTTTTGGGGTTAAAGTAAAAACTTTGGAAAAGTTTAGGGACTAAAGTGTAAATTTCCCCAACATGTAATTTTATTCAGTATAAGAGTAAATCGGATTGAAATAGGTACCTTAATATCGGTTTTAAGAATTAAGATGCAGAAAAAGGTACTGAATTTGGATCGAATGAAATTGTTAAGCGTGTTCGAGCCAGAGAAATGCAAGGATGGGTGACCTTCGGGAAGGTCCAATAAAAGTGTTTCTAATCGATATTTTGGACTCAGTAACAGTAGAGAAAATTCGTATGGATTATTGATAAAGGAATTCTAAGAGGAATTTTATTCTATAAAGATTTTCGATAAGTATCGGGAAAATAGATTGAGTTAAGAAAATTCAGTCTAAGTCCTTGGAAAAGGAAGTTTTTATGGGATAATAGAGTTTATTTTCCGAATATGGAAATATAGAATTTTCGGAATAAATCCAATAGCTTAGAAAATGTAAAATCGCAGTAAAAGTATTTTATGAATATCAGGAAATCGGATCGAACTAGAATTTCAGAGGCTGATCCAAAAGCCATGGAAAAGTTATAAAATACTATTTTATTATATTTGGTTGGATTCCAACTAGACTTAGTTGAATTTTTACAAGAATGGTAAACTATTAAATAAAAACTAGTTGGAGGGCAAATTGGTCATTTGGCCCCAATGGCAATTTTGAAATATTTAAAAAAGTTATAAGGGAAATTTTGGAAAGAGGAAATGGAAGATTAAATCTTGGCTCTTGATCGATGATAAAATCAATATCAACCATTGGATAAAAAGGGGAAAATTGTAATTTCACTATTAAATGAATTTAATATTCATTTAATAGATATATGTCTAAAATATTGGTGAAAAGATGAACAAAAATTCATCTTTTCCAGCCATAAACGTGAGATCTAGGGAAAGAAAGATAAAAAAAAATTTAAAGCTCAATTCAAGCCCCGAAACTCGGTTTTTAAGTAATCCCTTCAACTACAAAGTTGTTCTACTCTTCAAGCTCTATCTTTTGATATCAATAATTCATGGAATTCATGCTTGATTTATCAGAATTTACATGAGAAAGAAATTAGGGTTAATGGATCAAATTGGGGTTTTGAGATTTTATGATTCCATGATTGAATTCAAGTTGAAATCAAGTTAGTATGATGTTAAAATCATGATATTGAGTTGGGATTTAAGTTCTACATATTTAGATTATTATGAAGATGATTAGGGTTTATGGATTCAAGTTTAATTTAGGGTTTGTGATGTTGAGTTAATGATTTAGTAAGCATGATTTGTTGTTTAGAATCAAGAACCTAAGTTATTTTAATAGGGACCAATTCGGGAATCTTAAAAGTTAGAGGACCAAATCTGAATTTGTATGGATTTGGTGTGTATTTATGTTATTAAGGATGTTGGAGATGTGAAATTGATGTTAGAATGCTAAACTGATGTTAAATTGAATTAATGACCATTTTGACAATTTGTCAAAGTTAAGTGACCAATTTGGAAATGAGGTTTTGGATAAGGAATAAATCTGAATTTTAGTTGTAATGATGGAATTAAAGTGGTAATGTTGAATTGAGGACTAATTTGCAAAGTTAAGAAAATTGGATCCTTACCTTTGCATTATCAGTGACCATTCGATAAAGAAGGAAAATTAAAGGGAATTATTTTTTAATATTTATTTGATGAAGAAAGTGATACATTAGTGGCTTGAAGCAAGTGATGGGACTAAATTGACAAGAAGAAAAATAAGAAGAAGTTAGTATAAATTAGAAGTTTATTATAGAAAGCTATGCAGAAGACTGGTTTTGGCAGTAAGTTTGAAAATTCATCATAAATTCTATAAAAATAGTTAGAAGGTAAATTTTATACCGATGTAAAGATTTATTCGTCTAGTTTCGCCTCCAACAAACGGAAACTGATTTCGAGTTTCGAGTCAAAAGATATGAATTTTTAAGTGACGAAAGGTCAGAAAATATAGCACCAATCTGTTCCGAATTCCAACATTGTAATTGACTTTGAAAATTCGCCATAAATCATACAAGTTAAATTTGGACTATTAATTTATATGGTTCAAAAGCTTGTTGAATCTAGTTTCTTTCAGAATAAACGGAATTGAATTCTGAGTTGTGGATTATTTTATAGAAATATTTCTTTGAAGGTAGTGCAATATGTTAGAAAATGAGAATTGATGCATTTTGTATCTAAGGTTAATTAGTAAGCTTGAAAGGGGTTAATGGAAGTTCTAAATGGTCATTAAAGACAAAAAATGGGTTTTGGACAGTATAAGGAAGGAAGGAAGGAAAAACTTTTGGAAATTTTGTATATTTGAATGACTGGATTCGATTGCATGTTTAAAGTATTGTTATATTTGAATCTAACGGATGTTATTCGTATTTATATGATCAATAAAGTTTGATTTGGATCAAAAGAAGAGTCGAGGTATTATGAAGGAAAGGATTAAGTAGAGCTTAGTGAGGCAAGCTAATAAATGGCCAAGGTTAGTGCATTTTTACATGTTTTATATACATAATATGAGGAATAAATATAATATGTCAACCTAGAATGATTTGAAAGAAAAAGAATTTGAATCATAAATTGATATATTTTACAATAATTTTTAAATGGTTTATAAAGATCTTTACATGATATTGATGTTAAAAAGCCCTTTGTATGATTATTGAGATCATTGGTATAATTGGCATGCCAATGAGGTGAAGTATAGTGATATAGTGATACAGTGACGCTGCGTTCTACAGCTATGACCTAGTGGTACAGTGATGTTGTATAAGTGTACAATAGTTATAAAGTGAAACAGTGATGCTGTGTTTCTACAGCTATAACCTAGTGATACAATGATGTTGTATAAGTTTAGAGCAGTTATAAAGTGATTCAGTGATACATTGATTTATTATGGCACAACATATTAGTTGATGCCGCACATGTGCATACTCAATAGTGACTCACATGCCATGCATTCTCAATTACATTACATTGGCTATGAATTGAATAAAAAGTAACAAGTACAAGTGATCTAAAGAGGAAAGTGAAAAGTGGAAGTGATATGATTCAAATGAAAACAAGTGATTTACTGGATATTTGATTTGACATGACATTGCCTTATATATGTATATGAGATGTTGATTTTTACAGGTTACATGACAGAGGAACGACTTGGATAAGTCATTCTCTATGATTCTAAATTCTTATATCTTATATTCAGTATTTTATTTATTATGCAATTTTTATTAAAATTAAAGTTCTTTACTTTGATTTATAAGTTTTGCCTCACTAAGTTCGTACTTAGCGTGTGTTTGTTTCACACGTAGATTAAGATGGAGTATTTGAAGAGGAGTCAAGCATGCTGATCAAGCTTCAATCTGCAAAACATCAGTAAGATATTCTAGTTATGATAATCTCTAGTGGGCATGTAATTATTTAATTGCTAGTAAAGTATGATGCCTTAAATTAGACTAAATGATAGATAAGTAATTAGTTTTGATGATGAATCGTATATGGATAAAACAAAATATGGCATTAGCATTGTAACAGAATAAAGCTAAGGTAGAAAGGATAATTACTTTGCTAATAAGAATAATCGGTAATCGTGTAAAGATTTTAAAGTCAAGAAAGGGCCTAGATAGCGAACCTAGTTTTCACCCTGAATTGAACTGTTGTTTTTAATAATTGCCAAATATGTTTTAAAATAATTAGTTCAGGGTTGAAACTACCTAACTGCACATAGGTTGTGTTTTCAAGAAAATCGAGAAAGGGTTAGATTTACATACTAAAATTTGTAAATACTTGTAAAAAATAAATTTATAAGTCAAGATTTCTTTAAACAACTCCGTAACATCTTTAATGTATATTCAATTTACGAGTATATGTTAAGGGTGTTACATTATTTTCCTGGATTCCACAAGAGGACAACATGGTCACCGATGGCATGGAAAAGCTTACTCAAGCTCAATATTTCCAAACGTTGGTTTCCACAAAAGAAATGGCTCTTGCCTCATTTATAGCCTATCTGTTGAATCTGCTTTCCATGTTATCTACGATTGTGCAGCTATCTGTGATCTTTGGACATAAATCTTACTGACCTCGGTTGTCTTAAAATTTTTCACTGCAGACCTTCATACCTGTCTATCCTGCAATCTAAAGCCAAATGCCCATTCACCTTGGCCCTCTATCCCTTGGTCAATTATATTTTCTACATAAATTTGGCAGGATTGGAAGTGACGTAACAATTTCGTATTCAATTATACTTGTCCAGCAATGAACGAATGCAATAATTCTTGGGCCACTCACTTTGGTAGCAGCTCTCCTTCCCTGCCTCTCCATCTTTGCATCACAATGAAATGATACAGTAGAAACCAGCAATGGAAGGATGGTGCTACCTTAATAATGATGCCGCGGTTGTTGCCCACACAGGACTTTGAACTATAGGCGGCGTGATTCGTTCTACTGACGGTACATGACTACCTAGTTACAACAAATCAATTGGAATATCATCGTCACTTCATGCCGAATTATGGAGTATCTACATTGGATTTATGGAGTATCTGTAATACCCCAAAATTTACTAGGTTGATTAAGGGTCATTTAGTACTAATATAATAGCTTAAAAGCTAACTTAGTGACTAAAATGACAAAAATGCGAAAGTTGGGATTTCTTTAATTATGGGTTTTGGAAAGGAAATTTCTAAGGTTTAAAGGTATCATGTGATAGATAGTGAATTGAATAAGGTATTCTTAAATTTTGGTTGAATACCAAGGAAAATTGGAATGGAAATTGAAGTTTAAAAGTTTAGTGACCAAAATGTAAATTTTGAAAATTTTATGGCTAAAGTTTAAACTTTGGAAAAGTTTGGGGATTAAAGTTGTAATTTCCCAAAGGTTAAGGGTTTTTATTTCATAAATAAATAGATCACCTAAGGGTGTGAATTGAATGCGGAATTTTTGGTTCGATCTGATACTTTGATTATTGGGAAAATCGCAGTTAAAGTTTAAGTGGAATTCGTATACCCGGATCGAACTGGAAAATTTTGAAATTTTACCATATGATAGAGAAAGGTTATAAAAGTCATTTCCAAGTGTTAGAAATATTTTTAGCTTGATTCAAGATGAATCCTACAATTTATTTCTGAGTAAAGGATTATTTTTCAGTATATTGGTTGGATTATTACTTTATGAATATTTTATTATAGTTGGTTGGATTCCAACTAGATTTAGTTGAATTTTTACAAGAATGGCAAACTAGTAAATAAAAACTAGTTGGAGGGCAAATTGGTCATTTGGCCCCAATGGCAATTTTGAAATATTTAAAAAGTTATAAGGGAAATTTTGGAAAGAGAAAATGGAATATTAAATCTTGGCCCTTGATTGATGATAAAATCAATCTCAACCATTGGTAAAAAGGGCAAATTTCTAATTTCACTATTAAATGAATTTAATATTCATTTAATAGATATATGTGTAAAATAATGGTAAAAAGATGAACCAAATGTTCATCTTTTTCCAGCAACAAACGTGAGGTCTAGGGAAAGAAAGAGAAAAGTTTTCCCAAGCTCGATTCAAGCCCTGAAACTCGGTTTTTAGGTAATCTCTTCAACTACAAAGTTGTTATACTCTTCAAGCTCTACCTTTTGATATCAATAATTCATGGAATCCATGTTTGATTGATGAGAATTTACATGAGAAAGAAATTAGGGTTTATGGATCAAATTGGGGCTTTTGAGATTTTATGATTCCATGATTGAATTCAAGTTGAAATCAAGCTAGTATAATCATGATATTGAGTTGGGATTTAAGTTTTACATGTTTTGATTATTATGAAGATGATTAGGGCTTATGGATTCAAGTTTAATTTAGGGTTTGTGATGTTGAAATAATGATCTAGTAAGCTTGAATTGTTGTTTGGAAGCAAAACCCTAAATTAAATTGTGTAGGGACCATTTCGGCAAATTGAAAAGTTGAAGGACCAAATCTGAATTTTTAGAATTTGGAGTGTATTTATGTTATTAATGATGTTAGAGATAAGAAAATGAAGTTAGAATGCCAAATTGATGTTGAATTGAATTAGTGACCATTTTGACAATTTGTCAAAGTTAAATGACCAAATCGAAATGGAAGTTTTGTATGGGGCTAAATCTGATTTTTAGTTGTAATGATGGAATTAAAGTAGTAATGTTGAATTGAGGACTAAATTGCAAAGTTAAGAAGCATGAATCCTTATCTTTGCATTTTAGTACCTATTTCGGTAAATAAGGAAAATTAGGGAGAATTATTGTGAATAATTATTTGGTGAAGAATGTGATGAGTTGGTGGTTTAAAGCTAGTGATTGGACTAAATTGAAAAGTAAAGAAGTAAGGAGAAGTTAGTATAAAAGTTGAAGTTGTTTATGTAAGTTGTGTAGAAAAACTGGTTTATGGCAGTAACTTTGAAAATTCACCATAAATTCTACAAAAATGGTTAGAAGGTGAATTTTATACAGATGTAAAGATTTGTTCGTCTAGTTTCGTTTCCAACAAACGGAAACTGATTTCGAGTTCCAAGTAAAAAGATATGAATTTTTAAGTGGTGAAAGGTCAGAAAATAGTATAGCAGGCTGTTCCGAAATTCAATACTGTAAATTGACTTTGAAAATTCTCCATGAATTGTACAAGTTGAATTTGGGCTATTAATTTATATGGTTGGAAAGCTTATTGAATCTAGTTTCTATCAGAACAAACGGAATCGAATTCTGAATTGTATATTATTTTATAAAAATATTTCTTTGGAGGTACTGCAAACTGCCAAAAAATGAGATTGATACACTTTGTATCTAAGGTTGATTAGTAAGCTTGAAAAGGGTTAATGGAAGTTCAAATTGGCCACTAAGGACCATAATGAGTTTTTGAACAATATAAGGAAGAAAAGAAAATGTTTGGAGATTTTGTGCTCAAATGATTATATTGGACAATATGTCTAAAATATTGTTAGATTGGGATCTAACAAATATTTTACTTATTTGAATTATGAAGTTAAGTTCGAATCAAGGGAGGTTCGAGGTACAATGAAGGAAAGGATCAAAGAGGACTTAGTGAGGCATATTAATACATGGCCCAGGTGAGTGCAATGCATACATAACATTATACATGGATGTTTCATACATCACCGGTTGGACTTGCGATGAGTCTACCTGGTTTATATATTGTCATGATAATTATGTCATTGATCATACATTTGACATACTTTAAATATGTCAAAGGTTGAAAATAAATACATTGATCACTAGTTATTGATGATGATTTACTATTAATGTTATTCGGTTATGAACTGCTTCATGTTAATATAAATTGATATACATTGCCATGGATGAAATATTTGATGATATAAAGCCAAAGTATGATATAGAGGTTCAAAGGTATAGTTGGCTAGCCATAGAGTCATAAACAGCTGTATAAAGATTCTAAGCACTTCAGGTAAAGTGCAAATTTTATAAATACTCATTGAGGAGTATACTCATGCATGGTTTGAGTATACAGACTTATTACGGGTGCTAAGCACTTCGGAGTAATTTCATAAAAACTCAATGAGGGATATATTGTATACTCCGGTAAGTATACAGAAGCACTTCGGTGCTAAGCACTCTCGGTAGAGTGCAAATAATATACATTCTCAAAAAAGGTTGGGTATGGGGGGATGACTTGTGTACATAGAATCTCTTAATTCGATACCTTGGGCTAAGTAAACTGAATTGAAATAAAAAAATAGAATGATAAGCTTGAAAGCTTGCAGACAGAGTTGGAAAAAGGTATTGGTAAGCATTGAAAGCTTACGGATGGAAATGGCACCAATATTGGTAAGATCTAATCTTATCACTTTGATATACATATATGCTATTACATATTTAATTATGTTAATGAGCATGTAATGGTAAGGTGATCATATGCATTATTAATAATTAATAATTGAGATTGAGATTGATATTATGACAATTGCACTTAAATTTGAATAATTGTCTCATTAAGTAAATACTTAGCGTGTAACTGTTTTACACGTAGGAAAGAAGAAATGGTTGGAGTAAGGAGCATATACGGACATCATCAATCAATAACAGGTACATCAGTATCAGTAAGCTATCTTTTGATACTGTTTGATATTTATTGATTGGCATGTATATTAAAAGGGTATGCCTGCTCTAATAGAATTTGTATTTTATTTGGTATCTGGATGAATTTTAAATCAAGCAGTTTTATTAATTATATCAAGACAAATTAAATTGATAAATTGTTGCCTGAAAATAAATTCGATTTGAAGATGAAAATATTATTTTTAAACTTTACGCGAATAACTAGATTTGTAAATAAAAACTAAATACATTGTAAATTTTTTAAAGAAACAAAATTTTATCGAGTTACAAATGTAGAAGGTTTTACAAATATTTTGAGATATATCTGACTCGTATTCAGCTATAAATACGGGAAAGGGGTATTACAGTATCTACATTAGATTGCAACATGCATGGTTGCATGACTTTGAACGGCTCCAAGTTCAGTCCGATAGCTCTCAAGTCGTCCAGTTACATAAAGATCCAAATGCTGACTGTAGCCCCTCCCCCCTAGATCGAGCCATTTCCTGGCTCCTCTGTCGTACCTGGTACATTACAATTTTCCTGGATCCCACAAGAGGACAACAAGGTTGTCGACGGCATGGCAAAGCTTACTCAAGCTCAATATTTGCAAAAGCCTATTTTCACAAAGGTTCTCGCACAGATTCAGCAACTCGTTACTTGAGATATCTCAGGCCCACCCTATATCAAATCTATTTTTAGATAGTTAAAGGCTTTACCTCTCTTTTAATAATAAAAAATTATAATATAAAACTATTTTTATTTATAATTTTAAAAAATTAAAAAGAACACACTACAGCATAAACAACAATCCCCCCTAAGAAAAAAAATCTAAAATTTTATCATACTTAATGGAAAATGGTAAAATGCTGAATTATAAAAAATGTAGATTATACACAGTAGATTATAAAATTTGAATTATTGTAAATATTTATCTCTTATCCTAGGGTTCTTATCTCTTTATCTTATCTCCTAGGTTGAATTTAATTTCAATTTAGAGTAGTGTATTTGTAATATAACTCTTTGTAATTAGCCTTTAAAAAGGCTTTGTACATGTGATATTTTGAGATCAAGAAAAACTTAATAGAGTATCTCTTTGAACTCTAACTCTAAACATTCATTTTCTACATAGTATCAGTCTAAGATTCTCGATCCTATCTTCGAATTCCAATGGATGGCGAATGCTGGAAAATTCATGGTAAGCCAGCAAAAGTGGTCGCATTTGAGAGCAACACTAGTGGCCGATTGTGTACGCAGCAACTTGCAGAATTATCACACCTAATTGCTAAGATGACCACATTCTCTTATTCTCAGGCTACCTTTACTGCACATGATGGTAGTATTTCATTTGCTAATGTTGTTGATAAAAAAGCATTTTATGACTTGGATTGTGGATTCTGGGATTTCTGACCATATGACAGGGGATATGAGTTTGTTCAGAGTTTACCAGAATTAAAACCAAATCCAACGTCAAGGCAGCAGATGGTTCTTGGTAGCCATTGAAGGGAGTGGGACTATTCAAGTTAATCAGGACATTGAATTAAATTCGGTTCTTTATGTTCCACACCTTGCATGCAACTTGTTGTTCGTTAGTAAATTATCTCTTGATATGGGATGTTGTGTTAAATTTGATCTAAATGGTTGCGTTTTTCAGGTAATGGATTTGGGGAAGATGATTGGCAATGCTAGCTTGTATGATGGACTTTACATACTTCAGGGTTCTATTCCTTCACCACCGCAAGCCTGCTCAAGTTGCATCTCACAACCTCTTTCCATGCCAGACCACAGTAAAATTATGTTATTGCATTTTCGGCTAGGTCATCCATGTTTTTTTTACCTTGAGAAAATGTACCCAAATTTGTTTCTCCATAAAAATATAAAGACCTTTTATTGTGACATATGTCACTTTGCTAAACATCACAGAACATATTTTCCTTTATCCACCTACAAACCGTCAAAACCATTTTCCCTCATCCATAATGATATTTAAGGACCTTCTAAAATTAGAAATGTCAGTGGATGTCATTGGTTTGTTACTTTTATAGATGACCACACTAGAGTAACCCGAACCTTCCTAATGAAAGGCAAATCCAAATCTAGTGGGCTCTTCAAAGACTTTTTTAGTATGTTCAAAAATCAATTTCAAAGTCATATACAAATCCTTCAAACCGATAATGGTAGTGAGTATTTTCCAAAAATTTGGAGTCTTTCTTTCGGGAAAAAGGGATAATTCACATTAGCTCTTATGTTGATAGTCCCCAACAAAATGGGATTGCTGAGCGCAACAATAGACATCTTTTGGAAGTAGCTATGTCTCTTTTGTTCTCTTTCAATGTTCCTAAATACCTTTGGGGGGAAGCTGTCCTTACTGCAACATATCTTATTAATAGAATGTGCAGTCGAACCCTTAAATTTCATTCACCCAGGGATGTTTTACTTGCTAAGTTTCCTTCCTTCAAACCTATGTCTTATAACCTTCCATTAAAAGTATTTGGGTGTTTAGCTTTTGTTCACATTCATGCGCAACATTGGTCTAAATTAGATCCTAGGTCCCTAAAGTGTGTTTTTCTAGGATACTCGCCCACTAAGAAGGGCTACAAAAGCTATTCCCCAATCACTAAAAAGATTTATGTCTCTATAGATGTCACCTTCCTTGAACATCAACCATTTTTCCCAAAACTAAAATTCAGGGGGAGATTCAGATTGAATTTCAGTCTCCAATCTTTGATAGCTTTCAGAATTTGGCTAGTTTACCTTTGTCTCCACAACCTACATCAAATCCACATGTATTATTACCCTCACCTTCTTCAAATCCGCATGTATTATTACCATCACCCATTTCTTCGCCTTTACCACCTATTTCTCCTCCACCAAATTCTAGTCCACCTATAACTCCACAAACCGAAAGAAGGGAACTAAGTGTATAAAAGAATAGAAAAGTCTAAAATACAACCTAGACATTGCCAAGAGTTGGAACTAAATCCTATTACCATGGAAAATTTGGAAGGTATGCAATCTCCTCGTAATGAAAATCATGTTCCTATTATTTATACTGACGATTTGCCGATTGCTCGAAGAAAATGAGTGAGGAGGTGTACAACACATCCTATACAGAAGTATGTGGCATATAATAGATTAATGCCTTCATTCAGGGCTTTTACAGTGAATGTTGATAAAGTACAGATTCCTAAACAATGGAGGAGACTCTAAAAGATCCTAAGTGGAGGAAGGCAGTTGAAGAAGAGATCAAGGCCCTCGAGAAAAATGAGACTTGGACCTTGACCGATCTACCTCAAGGGAAGAAACTAGTAGGCTGCAAATGGATTTTTACAGTTAAATATAACTCTGATGGTAGTATTGAAAGATTCAAAGCAAGGTTAGTAGCAAAAGGGTTCACATAGTCTTATGGTATAGATTACCAAGAGAACTTTGTTCCAGTTGCAAAACTGAACACGGTGAAAGTCCTGTTATCCTTGGCAGTAAATCAAGATTGGTCACTTAGATATCAAAATTGTCTTCTTGAATGGCAACCTAACTGAAGAGGTGTACATTGAGATCCCATCGGGTATGAAGAAAGCTTCGACAACTCACAAGGTGTGCAAATTGCAAAAGTCTTTATATGACTTAAAGCAATCTCCACGGGCTTGGTTTGACAGATTTGCCAAGGTTATTGTTGGGAGCGGTTACAAACAATGTCAGACTGACCATACTTTGTTTATTAAGGTAAATCAAAGAGGTGAACGAACAATTTTAATTGTTTAAGTGGATGATATAATTGTTACCGGAGATGATTTTGCATAAATCAGAAATCTTAAAGCTTTACTAGCCAAGGAATTTGAATCCAAGGATCTCGGCCATTTTAGGTATTTTCTTGAAATGGAAGTGGCAAGATCCAAAGAAAGTATTGTTATTAGTCAACGAAAGTATATTCTTGATCTTTTAACAGAAGCTGGTATGATAGGTTGTAAACCAGCTGAAACACCAATGAAGGCAAACTTGAAGTTCAGAAAAGATGGTGAAGGCATTCCAGTTGGCAAAGAACAGTACCAAAAATTAGTTGGTAAACTCATTTATCTCTCCCTTACACGACCTAACATAGCTTTTTCGGTTAGTGTGGTTAGCCAGCATATGAACGATCCAAGAGATGAGCATCTTGATGCAGTAAATAGGATCTTGAGGTACCTTAAAATGACTCTAGGACATGGTTTGATCTTCAAGAAAAGTGAAGATAGATCAATAAAAGTTTTCACGAATTCTAGTTGGGCTAGATAATTAACGAACAGAAGATCAACCAGTGGGTATTGTTCTTTTGTTTGGAGAAATTTAGTTACTTGGAGAAGCAAGAAACAAGCCGTAGTTTCACGGAGTAGTGTAGAGGCCGAGTATCGAGCTCTTACCTTAGGAATTTGTGAAGGCATGTGGTTACAAAGGATGATGACTGAACTAGGATTAGGTGACCATAAACAATTTGAAATGGAAACTGATAATCAATCTGCAATAAGTATTGCGAAAAATCTTGTCCAACATAATCAGATGAAACATGTGGAGATAGATATTTCATCTCTGAAAAAGTCAATAATTGAGTTATAAAATTCAACTATGTTCCTACAAAACACCAGCTAGTTGATATTCTCACCAAGGCATTACCAAGAAACATGCTTGAAAAATTTTCATCAAAGCTAGGAATCTACAACATATACCCTCCAACTTGAGGGGGAGTATAAATTATACACGGTAGATTATAGAATTTGAATTATTATAAATATTTATCTCTTATCCTAGGATTATCTTATCTCTTATTTCCTAGGTTGAATTTAATTTCAATTTAAAGTAGTGTATTTGTAATATAACTCTTTGTAATTAGCCTATAAAAAGCCTTGTACATGTGTTATTTGAGATCAAGAAAAACTGAGCAGGGTATCTCATTGAACTCTGCCCCTAAACATTCAATTTCTACAAAAACCAATTATAACTCAAGTAAACATGAACTCATTTCTTCCTTCACAGCATGCTCGAGCAATGGAGTCTTGATATATACAAAGAAACTTGAATCATCAGAATAGATAAGACGATGAAATTAAAGATCAAATGTTCATTTTAATACAGAGATGATAAGATTTATAGGGCAACAGAGCACGTAAATCATTCGAGCTTTGGTTATATTCATAGGAAATGGTTAAGCTAAAATGCTCAAATCCTTTATCATGAATGGAATGCACGCGATTGATAAAATCGATCAAGAGGAAGTCTTTTTACTCTTTTTCTTGGCTATTTTCGCAATCGCATCACAGATCTCTTTCTTCCTTTTGTTGTTATTATTATTGTAATTGTTTCCACCTGTGCTCATTCCACTCTTGCCTCGAGATTCCAAAGCATCCTTCACAAAAAAATTTAACCTCCATAGGGTAGATTCACTCTGCATATGGAAAAGAGAATAGCCAAAAGCATCAAACAATTTGATTTTGAAACCTTATTTGAGCAAATTGAATAAAGGGTTCTGGAAAATGGAAATCGAGACTTTTGATAATAACCTGAGCATCAATGTCAATCTCAACTTCTTCAGCCATTGCTTGAAACGCAGGATTACCTTGAGCAATTATTTCCAATGCCTTGTTAAGATCCTCCATAGACAATCGTGCTATGGCTGTCCCGAGATTTCTTTTTTCTTCCGTTGACATTTTCCTAAAAGATCATTTCTAAAAATTAGATTTATAGCTCCTGAAAGAATTATATATACATATATATCAAATGGAGAACTTACCCGGGTTTTACATGCAAATAAGCATCTATATAGAGAGAGCAACTCACAGATACAACACTCGCTGCCCGAAACCCAGTTATTTTTTTTTTTCAAAAGCCAAACTTATAATGATTATCTTAATCCTACAGTAGATTTCAACAAAATGAAGATGGAGTTTGTCGAGTTCGAAGTTTGCTCTAAGACATTCAAAGACCATGTTCAGAAACATACCAATCATTTTACTGGACTGAATGATTGTCATTCTCAGTTGTTTACAGAAAAATAGCTAACACTCTGGATAGGGGAACATGTACTGAAAATGGCAGATAAGTATGAACACAAATAAATGATAGACAAATTAACTAAGTCATAGTATGTATATGATTTTGTTAGACTCGAAAGAAGATAAACACACATCACACTAGATGGGCAGCAAATTCTTCTAAGGTTGTAAAACCAACCTGCACTTTTGAACAACAGTTTCTCTGAGCTGTTCCAAATGCGTATCAACCTCGTAAAGCTGAAAAGGGATTAGAAATATTCAGCTAATTGAACTACAGTATGACCAGGGAAACCGATGCCAACAGTCCAGCAGATATTGACAATGTGTCTACTTTGAAAGCGAGATGCAGAACATTAATATACCTCGTTAGATAAGTCCCGGACCATTTTGGCATGAGCAGCTTCTCGCACTAGCTGCATATCTAACTGTGCTTCCGCCTCCTCCTCATCTCTTCTTTTCTCCTATGAGCATAAAAAATCAGGAAATTATTTAATACAAGCCACAAAATCCAACACAGAGACAATTGTATTGGGATAAGCCGAAATGAGCTTTTGCCTCTTCTGTGACTTTAGGAAGAAAAAGCTGCCACTTCTCCTCAAACTTTTCCAGCAAAGTTTTGGCCATTAGATGAACATCACTTCCTTCATCATTGTATTTCATAGCATTATTGAAAACCAATCTTACATCTGCACATATATCTCTAACATTCTTATATCCAGTACCATCCTTGGCCTCCATTTGGTTTTTTATCGTACTGAAGTCCATTGGCTTTTCAATAACCTAGCACAGGACACATTGAACAAACTAATCAATAAAAAGGACACAAAACAATGTACAAACCATCTAAAAGGATTCAGAAAAACACCTGTTGTATTGTATCTGCCTATGTAAATCGGGTTCGGGTGTAAACATATAGGTATGTGTTTGACACAAGTATGTTCAATTTTTCTCTAAGTCTTCCATGTATTTGGAGGATCTGTAGAAGGTCCTATCCCACACCCATGTCTGAATATGTTTCGGACATGGGTGTCGACCAAGGTACTTCAAGCAAAATAAAGAGTTGGAACAACAATGGGACTATCTGCAGCAATATATATCCAGTTGGATACTATAGGACAACATGCCTTTAAATGGGACAGTACAGTCCATAATAACGCTACCAAACATGCTTACAAAAGCATCCTGTTATGTAAACTTAGAAACACCAAACATGGTAATATGTATTCTGCATCTTTATCACCTAAACCGAAATAAAGTCCATAAGTAAATAATATTCATATTTTCCGTGATGATCAGATGTGGCACATCTTTCAATTAGGTTGCTCAAACAGAAGATGTGGTCATGAAAAATACTGGCACAAGGGCCACATGTCTTTCAAAACGGCTCAATTTATAACAGTGTTATCTTAAAAAACGTCAAATAGCATTTGAATTCATAGGTTATACTCGCTCCTAAGCTCGAATCTTAATTAAAAAAGTTGACAGTATTCATACAAAAAAGGGAAAGAAATGCAATACAATTACCTCATAGTAATCATGTAAACCAAGACCTTTGACATCTACGGGTTGCATAAATGGCCATGCCCACTTGTGCTGTGTGATCTGAAAATATTGATGTGTTATCCGAAATGCACCCAAATTAAAAGATCCTATCATGTAACAGAATTAACATGACATTTACGGTTTAGCTCATTGTATTTTCGAACGAGGAGAGGGTCTGTGGAGAGCAATCATTATTCAACTAGTAGAAACACGATCAGCAATCTTCAATACATATCACAACATAAATAAATTCCTCTATATTGCATTCTATAACTTGGAATAACAGCAACAATAAGTATACCAACAAATAAAAGATGAAAACATGGTATCAGGCACACACGAGATGCTTAGTTAGTAGAATCAGACCAGATATGAAAGATGCGAACCAGGTTGTCAAGAATCTTAAACCAAAAGTCGAAATTAATTATAATTATAAATGCTTGAAATGGGCTTCAAATGGCCGCTATAATTTCTAATTCACTCTATACCAACATTCTGCTTGATTGAAAACATCAAGACTTAAAGCAGCCTGGCAACCAGTGAAGTATATGCTAGGCAGAAGGCTTAAAGCCAAGAGCATTTTGATTGAGAAAACATTTACAGCATAAAGTAGTCAAAATCAAATATGCACTTGTGGAGAATATTTGATCACCTGGCGCAATATTGTGCCAAATTGGCGCATAAGTTCTTGCATTCTCTTTGCAGCTGCTGCTTCCCTTCGAGATGCATCTTGCTGCTGCTTTTTAATGCTTGGAACATGTCTTTCCTTGTCTCGTTCCTTTCCAACCGAGCTACCTTTAGAACTGCTTTGTTGCTTTTTACTTGTATCCAAGTAGAATTGTTCCACTTCATTCACTTTTTGCTCAAGCTAAAAGAAAAAAAAAATTAACAAATAGTTCAGACTATTAAAAAATTTGCAAACTGGAATCCAGTGAAGCTAATATAGTACCATATTAAACATTATAAAAAATTATACCCCCTAGCCTTATTCCTTATATACTTTTATTTAGAAGGTTATACTCCCATACAGAAGGTTAAATAAATACCAATAAGTAAAATTATACAACCTTTTTAAACAGTCCATCTTTTAACCGAAAACAAGTAAATAAACTAGAGATGATTGACATGGCATAAGTTTCTAATTTATCACTTACCTCGTCAACCTTTTGAAAGATTTCATCAACATGACATTTGAACTGCTCCACTTCCGCACTATTGTTTATGGAAATTCCCATTTCAGCATTTTCAAAGCCATTTATTGATGCCATTACCTGTTCCATCTAATCATAAAATGGTGGTGGGAAAGAAAAATAATGAATCTCATATAAATGATAAGATCACAAACATACCAGTGGGAAGATAAACATTCATGTTAGTACAATGAGTGTATATATAAACAGCAATGCCAAAAGAGAACACACAAAATTGAGCAAGAAGAACACACGAAATAAATCACTATGGTTTTCAAGGACTAAAAATCCAAACTCTTACAACTATCATACAAAAACCATTCTAGAATTTGGATAGCCATTAGATAATGATGCTATTCAAACTGTTTTTCCATAAAGAAGCAAACTCACCATAATTTTGCCAATTAAAATTCAAAATATCCGACACCCATCATTCCTAAAACGAAGAAAAACAATAACCCAAAATTTAAACAAGCCTAATGCATATCCACCCATTCAAACTCAATCAGTAAAGTTCAACGTTCTTTTATTTCAACTTTAATACCACCACAAAAATAAAAGATTTATATTCTTTAAAGCAGAAACACTAAAAATGTAAAAACGAACCCCAAAAAAGGGGGCCATTTTAACCCCATTCTTTTTTGGAGGGATTCAATATAAAGATAAAAACAAAGGTTTTAACTAAACCCCATTTTCTAATCAACCCCTAAGAACACAAAAAACTAATCAAACTTCAAAAAGACGAAAACTTTGAGGACATAAAACAAAAGAACAAGTAGAAATACATTCAAATACGTATATAATTTATCGATATACATGAATAATATACGTAGAGAAGTAGAGAGAAGTTACCAGATGCGAGAGGGGGAGGAAGGTGAAGTGAGAGACTGAAAAAAAGAAAACCGCTTAAAAAGAAAATTGATTGATGGGAGAGATTCAAATGAGAGTCGGGCGTCGCCTTTACGCTGCTCTGAGTGCGATGCGTGTTCGATTCTTCGGGTTATTTTGTCTGCACGAGGCGAAACGACGTCGTTTCAAGTTTGAATTTTATTTATTATGGGCAAATGGAAAATTTCATCCTTCAATTTTTCTTTCATTCCTCATTGGTCACTAAACATTAAAATATTTTAGTTTTATCACTAAAATTTCGAGTTGCTTCTGTTTTGGTCACTAAAATAAAGTTGTTTTGGATCCCTATAAAAGCTAAAAAAATCCCTTCATATTTTTTCTAATTTCTAATTTCTTCTTTCTTCTTTTCTTCCTCTCATTTTCTTTCCTTCTGCTCGAACCAACCCAGAATTTGACCACCTGTAATATCCCAAATTTTTAGCTAGTGACCAAAATGTAAATTTTGAAAGTTTTGGGGTTTAAGTATAAACTTTGGAAAAGTTTGGGGACTAAAGTGTAAACTTCCCCAATAAGTAATTTTATTCAGTATAATAGTGAATCGGATCGAAATAAGTACATTGATATCAGTTTTAAGAATTAAGATGCAATAAAAGGTACCGAATTTGGATCGAATAAAATTGTTAAGCATGCTCAGACCATGGTAATATTAGGATGGGTGACCTATGGGAAGGTCCCATAAAAGTTTTTCTGATCGATATTTTGGACTCAGCAAGAATAGAGAATATTCGTATGGATTATCGATAAAGGAATTCTAAGAGAAATTTTATGCTATGAAGATTTTTGATAAGTATCGGGAAAAGAGAACGAGTTAAGAAAATTCAGTTTAAGATCTTAGGAAAGGAAAATTTTATGAGATGATATTGTGGATTTTCCGAATATGGAAATATAGAATTATTGGAATAAATTTGACAGCTCGATAAAGATAAAATTGCAGTAGAAGTATTTTATGAATATCGAGAAATCGAATCGAACTGAAATTTCAGAGGCTGATCCAAAAGCAATGGAAAAGTCATAAAATACTATTTTATGAATATTTTATTACAGTTGGTTGGATTCCAACTAGACTTAGTTGAACTTTTACAAGAATGGCAAACTAGTAAATAAAAACTAGTTGGAGGGCAAATTGGTCATTTGGCCCCAATGGCAATTTTGAAATATTTAAAAAAGTTATAATGGAAATTTTGGAAAGAGGAAATGGAAGATTAAATCTTGGCCCTTGATTGATGATAAAATCAATCTCAACTATTGGATAAAAAGGGTAAAATTGTAATTTCAATATTAAATGAATTTAATATTCATTTAATAGTTATATGTGTAAAATAATGGTGAAAAGATGAACAAAATGTTTATCTTTTCCAGCCAAAAACATGAGAGCTAGGGAAAGAAAGAGAAAATTTTTCCAAGCTCGATTTAAGCCCCGAAACTCGGTTTTTAGGTAATCTTTTCAACTGCAAAGTTGTTCTACTCTTCAAGTTCTATCGTTTGATATCAATAATTCATGGAATTCATGCTTGATTGATGAGAATTTACATGAGAAAGAAATTAGGGTTTTTGGATTAATTGGGGCTTTTGAGATTTTATGATTCCATGATTGAATTCAAGTTGAAATCAAGTTAGTATGATGTTAAAATCTTGATATTGAGTTGGGATTTAAGTTCTATATGTTTTTATTTTTATGAAGATGATTAGGGTTTATGGATTCAAGTTTAATTTAGGGTTTGTAATGTTGAATTAATGATCTAGTAAGCTTGAATTGTTATTTGGAAGCAAAACCCTAAGTTAAAGGTATAGGGACCATTTTGGCAATTTTAAAAGTTAGAGGACCAAATCTGATTTTTATGATTCTGGTGTGTATTTATGTTATTAATGATGTTAGAGACATGAAATTGAAGTTAGAATGTTAAATTGATGTTGAATCAAATTAGTGGCCATTTTGACAAATTGTCAAAGTTAAGTGACCAAATCAAAAATGAAGTTTTGTATGGGGGTTAAATCTGATTTTTAGTTGTAATGATGGAGTTAAGGTAGTAATGTTGAATTGAGGACTAATTTACAAAGTTAAGAAGCTTGAATACTTATCTTTGCATTTTAGTGACTATTTTGTTAAAGAATGAAAAATAAGGGAGAATTATTTTGAAAAATTATTTGATTAATAAGGTGATGAGTTGTGGTTTAAAGCAAGCAATTAGACTAAATTTAAAAGTAGAGAAGTAAGGAAAAGTTAGTATAAAAAATTGAAGTTTATTTATGGAAGCTGTGTAGAAAACTAGATTATGGCAGTAAGTTTGAAAATTCACCATAAATTCTACAAAAATGTCTAGATGGTGAATTTTATACCAATGTAAAGATTTGTTCGTCTAGTTTCGTTTCCAACAAACGGAAACTGATTTCGAGTTCTGAGTCAAAAGATATGAATTTTTAAGTGACGAAAGGTCAAAAAATAGAGCACCAGTCTGTTCCGAATTCCAGCTCTGTAATTGACTTTGAAAATTCGCCATAATCGTGCAATTTGAATTTGGACTATTAATTTATATGGGTGAAAATCTTATTGGATCTAGTTTCTTTCAGAACAAACGGAGTCAAATTCCGAGTTGTAAATTATTTTATAGAAATATTTCTTTGAAGGTAGTGCAATCTGCCAGAAAAAGAGAATTGATATATTTTGTATCTAAGGTTAATTAGTAAGCTTGAAAGGGGTTAATAGAAGTTCAAATTGGTCACTAAGGACCATAATGAGTTTTTGAACAATTCAAGGAAGGAAGGAAATTTTGGAAATTCTGTATATTCGAATGATTAGGTTTGATAGCATGTTTGAGAAATTGTTAGATTTGAATCTAACAATTTGTTGTTGACATTCATGTGATTAATGAAGTTTGATCCGAATCAAAAGAAGGTTCGAGGTACTATGAAAGAAAGGATCGAATATAGCTTAGTGTGGCAAGCTAATAAATGGCCCAGGTGAGTGCATTTATATGTTTTGAAATGTATTTTAGTAGACTTTTAAGAATTTTATTTACTTGATTTTATTGAAATGATAACATGGTTTTTGTATAAGTTATATGATGTTTTACAAGCAAAGGAAAAATGTTAGTATATGATAGAGTATGAACTACCCTATTATGTTCTATTATGGCAAGTTATTATTGAATAATGGTGATGTATGAATCATTTACAAAATGATAATTTACAAGTTATTGATATAGATTTATTGCCCAAGTTTATGATAAAGAGTTACAGTATAGTGGCATGCCATTAGAGGTTTAGCAGTATGGGACTGCGTGTAGCTATACACTGATCTTCGGATCTATATGCTTACCTTCACTTTATGTGTCTATATGTTTTCGGCACTTTACGTGTCTACAAGTTATTGTCATTTCGGTGACTAGTACTCAAGGAGTACTGACCTCGCATACTTAAGTTTCTCTCTATACATAAAATTATATAGAGAGAGTTACAGTATAGTGGCATGCCATTAGAGGTCTAGCAGTCTGGGATTACATGTAGCTACACACCGATCTTCGGATCTATATGTTTACCGGCACTTATGTGTCTATATGATGCCGACACTTATGTGTCTATATGATATCGACACTTATGTGTCTATATGATGCCGACACTTATGTGTCTATATGATGCCGACACTCATGTGTCTATATGATGCCGACACTCATGTGTCTATATGACGTCGACACTTATGTGTCTATATGATGCCGAAACTTATGTGTCTATATGTTACCGACACTTTATGTGTCTATATGTTTATCGTCACTTCGGTGACTAGTACTCTAGGAGTACCGATCTCGCATACTTAAGTTTCTCTCTATATAAAATTCTTGGGCTAAAGGTATAAAGAATTGGTATAAGTAATCTTAATATGATTCAAAAGGGAAATAAGAGATTTTTTGAGAATATTGAATTGACTTACCATGCCTAACATATGTATATGAGATGTTCATTTTTACAAGTTACATGATAGAGGAAAATTTTGATATATGTTAGTACATGTGAGGTAACTTATGTTATTAGGCATGAAAATGGTAAGTAAGTTAAAATTAAGAGTTTAAAATTAATGGTAAGTAGTGATATGATGTTAAAAGAATAGAACAATCACATTCGTTTGTTTGTAACATGATATATATGTTCATGCATTGAGGTATAAATGACATATTATGATAAATGAACAAACAAGAAAATATTATGATATTAGCATATTGTAAGTTATCGCTAATGCAACATAAAAGTTAATGCATTGGCATATATCATGCTATATAAATGTAGCCATAAAGTTTAATAAGTTTAAATTATTATTGATTTTGTTTATTGCCTCACTAAGTGAAAACTTAGCGTGTATTTGATTCACACGTAGGTTAAGATGGAGTACTTGAAGAGGAGTTGAGCATACTGATCAAGCTTCAATCTGCAAAACATCAGTAAGATATTCTAGCTTATGATAATCTCTAGTGGACATGTAATTATTTATCCGCTGGTAGTATATGATGCATTAAATTAGATTAAACGATAGATAATTGATCAGTTTTAATGATGAATCATATATGGATAAAGCAAGATAAGGTATTAGTAATGTGAAAGAATAAACTAAAGTAGAAAGGAAGCTTACTTTGTTAATATGAATAATCGGTAAGCTTAAAAAGGTAGTAAATCGTGTTTAGTCAGTTTAAATTTTTATTTATCGGTAATCGCATAAGGATTTTAAAATCAAGAAAGGGCCTAGGCCGTGAACCTATTTTTCACCCGAATTGCATTATCGCTTTAATAACTGACTAATATGTTTTAAAAACTAATTCAGGGTCGAAATTAGCCAACTACACATAAGTTACGATTTCAAGAAAATCGAGAAAAGGGTTAGATTAATAAAGACAAGATTTATATGTATAAAAAATTATTATAAGTCAGGATTTTTTTAAACGACTTCGTAACATCTTTAATGTATATTTGGTATACGAGTATACGTTAAGGGTGTTATACCACCATTGTCGTTGGTGACTATGAGTCCCAAAATTTCCTACAAAACTTGTTTTCCCTACTAAACGCTATTATATGATGTCCTTTTAACTATACAACACCCTAAAATTCATCTAGCAATGAATGTATTGATTTATTGTTCTTTGATCTCTATTATCCTTTGTTGGATGGAGTCCGAATGGAGAAATGTTGCTTCCTACTCAAGAATGACCTCTCCATCATGGAATTTTTCAACTCGAGCCTAAACTTATAAAAAGTTATTTGAGTCATCGTTAAATGAGTATTAGAGGTGCCTAGAACAAGTTCTTATCATGGAATCAAGTGTTGATCAAGAAACCAAAGTTTTTTTTTTTAAAAAAAAACTAGACAATTTTTCGGGTTAAAGGGAATTAGTATGATTCTACATTTCTATTAAGGTTTAGATGATTTTGAGGCTCCCAGCGACCATTTTGTATTGTGTTTATGTGCATGTAAAGTTTTGAAAACATCAAAGCCTTCTACAAGCAAAGTGAAAGGAAATGAAAAGCTAGTGTAAGCTTTCGACAAGAAAACAAAAAGCTAATAAGCAAGTGTTTTAGAATTGTTTCTCGTGTGCATGATACTTTGAGTTACTTTGAAGCTTCATTTAACCTAAACACCTATCGTAAATTCTAAATGTAAGTTTTCCTACTCCTCTTTGTCTTATTTTGCAAAGTATTACTTTGTGTTATGAAATATAAGACATGATGAATTATGACAAGATGCTATGTGTTGATTTACTAGTTTTATGCACATCTCGTTGAGTATTGTAGTGGCACTTTGATCGATGTAAAATCATCACATAATTAGTGCAAGCTACACTATGGATGCAAGAATAGAAATAGGGCAAGCCTGTTTGAATATCGGTCCCACGAGGATGGTGCCTTTAGCTTAAGACTTATGTAACTACAACACAATACTGTAAGAGTAGAAATTGTGGGTGCAATGGTGGTTGTAATAATATAATAAAGAGATTAAAGGATTGATTGTGGTAGCAATAACAAAGTATATAAAAAGATAGAGAAATATGAAAATAAGCCTGAATCTCCTTGGTTTGGTTCGACAGAAAGATCAAGTACACTTCGAGGGAATATGATGGTTCAATCAACAATTAGAAAGACAGCTTGAGTACTACCTTCCATTTAATCTTCAATCATTGACTTAGGGATGTAGATCGGCTTCAACTCTCGTTGTAAGTTGAAACTATAACCCATTGAACAAGTGGATCAACTTTCATTGTAATACTCATTAATTTGACTTGTCACTGCATCCGTCGATGTCAGTGGCTAGTTTAACACTCTCATGCAAAACGGTAATTAGATCTAACAATTAAAGCTCAAGAAAAAGCTAATACCCATATATATTAAACTAAAGAAAAGCTTCAGCAAGTTCATAAAAGCTCAAAAGTATAAACCATCATCAAATAAGCACAAAATACGAAAGTAATCTCCAAAAAAATCTAAATGAAAAAGAGTTTAAGAAGATAACAAAGTATTTTCCTCCATTAGCACTTGATTCCTCTTCTCCTCAGATAATTCTGCCTTACTTCACGTCGTATCTATAGAAAATGAGCTCAAGCCGCCATGGAAGGATAGAGAAAGCTTGGAGGTTGAAGATGATATGAGAAAATGATAATTGTGTGACCTTCTCTCTCTTCTAGATTCGTGCTTTTATAGGCTGCCTAAGGAAGGACACTTGTCCTGCAGGTGATTTGTGTGACCCAGGGCCGTACAGAATTTGTTACAACAAATAATACAACTGGCAGAGTTGTCCTTATCCTTTAGCAGACTAGACAACTGGCAGATGCATTGTCGAACTGGCAACAGTGGTGAAAACTTCCTCTACAGGGACATTAGAAATGCAACGACAACAAGGCAGAAATATATAAAACTCGGGCAATTGAAACTGAGTTAGATAAAATGCAAAAATATTCATGAAAATGTAGAAATGAATGCAATGAACATAGATGTGGGG
Organism: Hibiscus mutabilis; assembly: GCA_019671005.1. NCBI lineage: Eukaryota > Viridiplantae > Streptophyta > Magnoliopsida > Malvales > Malvaceae > Hibiscus > Hibiscus mutabilis. The sequence goes on along the minus strand of CM033734.1, from coordinate 38,031,713 downwards.
ACAATTAGATCTATAAATCTAGGGAAAATTCATGCTCTTAAAAGAGCTATTGAGTTTTTACTTCTCATCAAGTAAAATTTAAAGCAACAAGGCACAATAGTAGTTCTGAGGCATTCTAGATACTTGAATCATTCTAATCAATTAATAAATCCATTGCATCAACAAGAAAGAAAATTGCCTAATCAACTCCACATCAATAGATAAGCAAGCAATTTAAGAATACCTAACATCATGCCTATCATCCCAGATTCATCCACCTATTAGCATTTATTTAATACCATAAATAGCAATATCTATATTTTTTATGTTTTTCTTCTCTCTTTTTTATGTAGCGAGGGATATCGAACAATGAATGCACCCTGGACCCTGAGAAATAAGATGTTGTACAATGAACCCCCAGGAAGTACTATTGCAACGACATACACTCATGCAGCGACAACTTTTGCCAGATTCATTTTTCTAACGCATGCAGAGAAATGTTCCCTCTTAAAGCTACTTTATTTATTTTATTGCACTCATATTGGAACGCTTTTTATTTATACTTAATAAGATATATATATATATATATATATATATATAGAACATGCTGAAACAGGTAGAAGTCATCAAAAATCAAAGGAATGATGCTAGATATTCTTAATCAAACAAACAGATATATCAGTGCAGGGTTAAAAATGCAATCATCCATCATGTCTATGCAACAAACTTATCAATGATCAGAACAATTCAAGATTTACACATCGAATGCAAGCAAACGATTTTTAACACAAAGTCAACTCATAGGCGTATACCCCCAAACTTAAAGATTTCATTATCTCTAATGTAAAAGAAAATAGAATGGAATGATAGAATGCAATGACAGAATGCAATGAAAAAATACAATGACAAAATATGGTTACAATGATGAATGCAATGCTACTACAACTACATGCTATTACAATGACAATGCAAATGTCATGACAATTATAGGGATACATAATGAAATTACACTATATAGAATACATGCCAACAAAATCTAAAAACAAACTAACTCAGTTTTCCTACTATTGGGAGAAGGAGGCAGAGCGTCTCTTGTTCTTTTTGCTCCTCTTCTCTTCCTTGTGCTTCTTCTTGCTCTTCTCCTTGGACTTCAAGCGCTTTCACTTCTTTTCCTTCTTTGGAAGAGGGGTCTCTTCTTTATCTTGTTCAGCTTTCTCGTCTTTCTTAGGCTCCCCTTCATCATCAGCATCATCAATCCCATCTTCAGTAAGGATAAACTATGGTGGTACCTTGTAAAGCATCATCGCAAGAGGGTTGACCTCTTGTTTATCAACTGTGGGCATAACTTTCGTTGATCTCGCAACAACTGGCTTTATCTTTGGTCGTTTTGGGGTTGCATCCACAATCTTGGATGCAACTGATTTTTTCTCAACAAAATTTCTCAACAGTAGTCTTCTCAGCAAGGGAACTATCCTCCTTATCTTCATCAATGTCCTCAATAAGGACTCTATCTTATTCAACAGCAGTGGGTGTTGCATCAATATCTGTAGGGATATTCAAGTTAAAGAGACAATCCTTAATAATTTTACTCGATGCCTCCTTTCATGGTGAGTCACCAGCTTCGCTGACATTGTCAAGGGAAATCACTAACTTGGCTGGTACATTTTTTGTGACAGCATCAGATGAGAAATCATAACTACAGATGATGAGAGGAAATAAAGGGAATTCTATTAGGGCAACTAAAGTGAATTTACTCATGGTAGTAAGAGCAGACTTATGCAACGTCTTTACATAGGCACATAATAAATTCTGTGCCAGATCTATTGTTTACACTATGGCCACAACCTTTCCAAGTGTGCTCGTTATAGCGTCAAGCTTGTCCTTTATAGTCAAAACCTTCTTCCAGACTTCATCACTTGTGGGGACATTCTCTGTCACAGCATCCATCTTTGCCTTGCCCTTTTCCCCTCGTTGCAGTACCCACTCTCGGGTGTAGGAACTTTTAAAGTGTGAGCCAACCTTTCAATGGCAACCTTGTTGGTTGGCTCTTTATTAGCGTTCCTCTCCTCATTTGTCAGGGGTTTTACACCCTTCAATTCATAAAGATGCATGATCAGCGAAGGGAAATCCAATCTGTTATTCTTTTTTAGAGCAAAACTTTAATCTCTTTGTGGATGATTGCACCCACATCAATCTTTCTTCCTTTAATGATAGAATGTATTAGACACACACTATCAAGTGAAGCTGTCGTGCTATGAGTTGAGGCCAGCAACCTAGAGTTAATGAACTAAAACTATATCTTGGCAGGCAAAGTTTAAAACTTCCTATATAGAGTAAAGTTCCCAACATTGGTCCCTAGCCACAATGCACTCGCAACACATAAATCTTCAACTAACAGCTCTAGTTTATCATTATTCATCTTAGCCACAAACAATGCATGCTCATCCACACTCACAACAGTTTTAAATAACTTGTTAATAGTAGCAACACTCTACGGAATAGAGTGTTCCCTAAAAAAACAAGTTTTAATGAAAGCTCATAAAGATTTGCAAAAACTTCTCTTACCAAGGCAGCGTTGTAGCTGCCATGATGAGTGTAAAAACTACTCCATTTGTGAAACGCAATGGTGTTATGGATGGATTTTCCAGGCTCCGCCTCAAAAGAAAGTTTAATCCCTTATCCTGGGTTGATGCTTCTCTTTTGGATATGCTCTTTAAAATGCTCACCCGCAATCTCTGTTTGAAAAACTTCGTACTCAGTAGATTCTTCTTGAGCAAATGGTTACTCAGATAGAGGGTTTGATTATGAGCTTGGAACATCATGCATATGTGGTTCCATTGAGATTTTTTGGGCTTCCTTAGTCTTGGCTATAATGTAATTAGGAAGAAGATGAAAATGAAGGATTTTTATGGAAAAAAATATGAAATTTGAAGCTTCAAAAAATCAAAGAAAGTAGAAAATTAAGTGAGTGGTTAGTGAAGTTCAGAGTTGCTTAATAAAGAAGAAGAAAAGAGGGAAAATGAAGAGACATGATTTGTACCGCCTGATGCGATGAGATTTAACGGCCTGATCTTGGCACAATAATCATGCCTATTCATTACATTTCCCACGTGCATAATGAAAGACTATGATTTTTAGGGATTAATCAGTGTAATTAAATTACCCAAATTGCTCCAAAAAATTCAAGCATATCTTGTAAGGCATCTTGCCGTACAAGTTGTTAAAGAAGAAGATTCTTTGAGAAACCAAAGAGAGATTATTCTACAAAAAAGAAAATAAAAAAAATAAAAGAAAAACAAGGAAAATAAAATCTAAATATAATAAAGCATTTAAAGAGAATTTCAAAAAAAAAAGACCAATTTAATGGTCTCAATATTTCCAAGATCAAAGTCACCAAAGTAGAGTTTGAGTCGTTTGCCATCGACTTTGAATGGAATTCTCTCTTTTGTATCTTTGATTGTGACTGCACCATGTGAAAAATATTTCCACAACTTCGAAAGGTCCAGACCATAATGATCACAATTTTCTTAGATGCAATTTCAATCTAGAATTGAATAGCAAAACCAAATGTCCTACTTCAAATTGTCGTTGTAAAATAATCTTATCGTGCCAACGCTTGCTCTTGTCCGTGTAAATAGAGGCATTTTCATAAGCGTTGCGTTAAATTTCCTCTAATTTAGTAATATCCAATAATTGTTTTTTCTCCACTGTCCCATAATCAAGGCTGACTTGCTTAAGAGTCCACAAGGCCTTATGTTCAAGTTCCACAGGCAAATGACAAGATTTTCCGAAAACAAGTTGGTATGACGACATTCCCAATGGAGTTTTGTGTATAATACGTATAGCCGACAATACATCATCTAAGCGAGAGGACCAATCCTTTCTAGTGGTGTCCACCACTTTTTCCAAGATGTTTTTAATTGCTCAATTAGAAATCTCTGCTTGTCTATTGGACTGTGGATGATATGTTGAGGCCAATCTATGATTTACTCCGTAGCGTTTCAATGCAGCAGTCATCTAACTACAGTGGAAATGCTTTCCCTGGTCACTAATCAATGTTCTTGGTGTTCCAAAGTGCGTGAGTATATTCTTGTGAAAGAACTTCAAGACCTTTTTTACGTCATCTTTAGGCACTACAATGGCTTCTATCCACTTTGAAACATAGTCTACCGCAACCAAAATGTATAGATTTCCAAAAGAATTAGGAAAATAACCCATGAAATCCAATCCCCAAACATCAAATAACTTGATTTCCATTATTGGTTACTGTTGCATCTAATTTCTCCTAGATATGGATCCAATGCGTTGACATCTGTCACAGCATTAGGCAAAATCGTGAGCATCTTTGAACAATAATGGCCAATAAAATCCAGATTGGAGGACTTTTGCAACCGTTCTCATTCCACCAAAATGCCCTCTATAAGGAGCATTATAACAATGTTGTAGAATAGATTTCATCTCTCCCTCAGGGACGTAGTGTCAAATTATATTGTCATAACAAACCTTGAACATATAAGGTTCATTCCAATGATATTTCATCACATTTCTAAGAAATCTTGCCTTCTTGTTCCCAGTTACACCTAGATGAGTCTTTTAACAAACCAATTAGTTCACAAAATTAGCGTACCACAATGTTGCATCCATAACAAAATCTTTTCATCAGGAAATACATCGAAAATTTGCAACTTATTTCCATCTTTGATGCCTGCTTCTAGCTTGAAAGGTGGTTGACAACTTGATTTTCTAACCCTTACGGTCTTTAATCTCAACATCAAACTCTTGCAGCAATAAAATACAATGGATTAGTCTAGGTTTCGTATCTTTCTACGCAAAAAGATATCTCAAAGCAGAATGATCGGTAAAAATTGTAATTTTTGCACGCACAAGATAAGAACGAAACTTATCAAAAGCAAAAATTACTGCTAATAACTCTTTCTCAATAGTAGTGTAATTGATTTTAGCTTCAGTTAGAGTCTTACTAGCATAGTAGATCGTATAAAATACCTTGTCTTTGCGTTGTCCTAAGACTACTCCCATGGTGAAATCACTAGCGTCGCACATTAGTTCAAACAGTTGCTCTCAGTTGGGCTCAACAACTATCGATACATTCACAAGCTGTATTTTAATTTTATTGAATGCATCCAAACATGCATCATCAAAAACAAATTTTCTACCTTGCTCTAACAATAGCCATAGAGGTTTGGTGATCTTTGAAAAGTCCCAAATGAATCTTTTATAGAACCCAACATGACCTAGAAAACTTTGAATTCCCTTCACATTTGTTGGTGGTGATAATTTCTCAATTTCATCCACTTTGGCTCTATCAACCTCAATTCCAGCTTTCTATATTCTGTGGCCCAACACAATTCCATCAGTGACCATGAAGTTATATTCTCCCAATTTAAGACCAGATTAGTGTCTTCACATCGATGCAATCATGAACCTTTAAAATATGGCTGGTGCATTACAAAGACCAAAAGGCATGCAACAAAAGCCAAATATCCTGAATGGGCATGTAAAAGTAGTTTTCTCCTAGTCCTCAAGTGGAATAGAAATTGGATTATAGCTAAAACACCCATCTAAAAAGTAGTAATACTTCTTGCCCACAAGTGGATCCAACATTTGGTCAATAAAAGGAAGAGGGAATTGATCCTTCCTTGTGGCTGCATTGAGTCGCCTATAGTCCATACAAATGTGCCAACACGTAGGAATGCGAGTTGGAATCAATTCATCAGCATCGTTATGAACTACAGTGATGCCATTTTTTTTAGGAACATAGTGGACTAGACTAACCCATGCATTATCAGAAATGACAGAGATAATCCCTGCATCCAACCACTTAAGAATTTCCTTCTTTACTACCTCTTTCATCTTCTCATTCAATCTTCTTTGTGGCTCAACAGACTATTTGTGCTCATCATCCAGCTTAATCTTGTACATGCATAAAGATGGACTAATGCCCTTAATATTGGCAATTGTCCATGCAATAACACGCTTGTTCTGCTTAAGAAAATTTATCAACTTAGCCTTTTGTATTGCATCCAGGGTGTAGAGACAATGACTGAGAGTGTTTTCGCATCTCTAAGGAATACATATTTGAGATTAGCTGGCAATGGCTTGAGCTCCAAAGTAGGATCTTATTCTATAGATGGTTTAAAAGTATGAATTGTTTGGTGAGCTAGGTTCAAAAATTCAACTTGCCATTTTTGGTGAAAAGCCGTAGTGAGTACTTTAAAATGTGGTCACAATTTGGGAGATCTTCTTCAACCATTGTCAGCGCTATATCCTCAGCACAGTGTATACTACTATAATGCAAGTTTTCTTGAATAATATGATCAAGGATATCAATATGATGATATTCCTCAGTTTTTCTTCCAATATCAGCACTGGACATCCCAAAAGTAATATGGTCATCGTTGACCCGAATTGTAAGTTCTTCTTTAGATACATTAGTTACTCTTTCCCGGTAGCTAAGAATGGACAACCGAGAATGATCAAGACATCCTTGTTAGCCTCACAGTCCAATATAATAAAGTTTGCTGAAAAAATGAACTTGTCAACTCGAACAAGCACATCTTTGATTTGACCATTTGGATGAGTTAAAGACCTGTCTGCCAATTGTAATGCGATTTTAGTGGGCTTCATTTCTCCAATGCCTAACTTTTGAAAAGTAGATAGTGGCATTAAATTGATATTATCCCTAAAATCACAAAGAGCTTTACTAAAGTAGTGATTACCAATAGAGCAAAAAATGATGAAGTTGCCCAGATCTTTCATTTTTCTCGGTAGAGGGGTAGATATTAACGCACTGTACTCCTCAGTGAGCGCAATGGTTTCTATTGCATTGAGTTTCTTCTTCTTAGACAAGATGTCTTTCATGAATTTTGCATAATTCAAAATCTGTGTAAGAGCATCAATTAAAGGAATTTGTACTGTATGTTGTTGCAAAGTACCATGAAAGAATTGAAATTGATTATCCGACTCAATGTTCTTAAATCCCTAAGGAAAAGGTGGAGAAGAAATATCTGATGGTTGCGCTGACATTGGGTGTTGTGGCAAAAAAATTAGTTGTAAAACAGATGGAACTAAAGTAATAACTTGAGGGACATTACTCGTCTTACCATTATTAACTCCATATTCTACTGTATGATCAGGTACAAATGACTATCCTTGTTCTTGAGTAGATATATGAACTAGTTGCATCGAGTTAGTAGTCTGTTTGCCACTACAAAAAGTAATAGCTTTATAATACTCCTTACCCTCGTTCATTAGACTCTGAGTGTTGCTAGAAAGTGTGCTCGGCTGTTGAGAATTCATGTCAGTATTCAACTACCCCAACTGAGCCTCCAAAGTACGTATTGATGAAGAGTGACCTTGCACTATAGCTTTTATGCAAGACAAATGATCATGCATCATTTTTTCAAGAAAAACAAATGGGCCAGAGATAGTTGATAGAGCATAATCACTCATCTGAGACTAAGTCTGAGATGGTGCTCTATATTGTAATTGCACACCATACTGTGATTTCTGAGATTGTGAAAAAAATATGTTGTGGTTGCATCCAATTCTATTGTGGCTGCAATGGAGCTTGTAGAGTAAACTGTTGCTGCGGGTAATTAGAGTTTCCTTGGCGCACACAAGAATTCTCTTGAAAGGAATTATTCCCAGAGTGAAATGCTCCTGAATGTTGTGCAGAATTAAATTTACCCTAGGATTGTCGATTAGCTATGTTGTAAGATGTACCCGTGTTACTGCCTCACATGTTGCTGACATAACTAGTATTTTCTGCATGCTATGGGCAATCCTCATAGTTATGGTTCTCGCCACAAATATCACAAGAAAATACAGGAGTGGTAGTTTTTTGAGCTAGTTGGATAGGAGAAACTTCACTCGTTCCCTCCATATTCTTGATTTTGTTCTCCAAAAAAGAGATTTGAGCCTTTAGAGAAGATAGATCATCAAGCTCGAACACTCTCGGTGCAGCTTTGCATGATGCATCTCTTGAAATAGGGTACTCAGAATCGTTCTGAGCAAAGTGCTACAATACACCAATAGTAGCGTTGTAGGTGCAATCAAGTAATGGACAATTAGATGACCCTTCGACAAGATGTATTGTGGTTGTATTCAACCCATTGTAAAAAAATTCAATCTAAGTTTCTTGTTAAATGCGTAGTTGGGACATCATCGCAACAAAGACTTATATCTTTCCCATGTAGTATGGAGAGTCTCATTATCTAACTGATAGTAGGTTGTAATATCATTCCTCAAGTGTGAGTTCATTGTCGGGGGATTAAAGAACAAAACAAATTACGTTGCCAGATCATTCCATGATGTAATAGAGCTGATATGTAGCCCTTAAAACCATGTGCGATCTCTACCTTATAAAGAATATGAAAACAATTGCATCCGTAAGGCATCATCAGGAACACCTTGCTGGCTAAATTAAGCACAAATTAAAAGGAAAGATTGAAGATGCTTTCGAGCGTATTCATGTGGTAACCCTATATACTACCAATTGGAGTCGAGCATTTGGAACATAACCAGCTTCAACTCAAAATTCCCAGCCTGAATAGAAGGTCTAACAATTATCAGTTGTAAATCATCCAACTGGGGAATAAAAACTTCATGGATTGTTTTATTCTAGGCTGGTGGGTGCAATGGTGGGTTTTTCAGGATCATGAGGAATTCCCTCGTTATTGTTTGTATTTCTCGCCATTCCATTATTTTCGCGAATTCATCTTCGAAATGTTCTCTCAAGTTATGGATCTGGTACAAAGAGTGGTGTGACAACACTTCTGGTCATACAATGCCTACAAAACATAATAAAAAGAAAAGGAAGAACAAAAAGAGATCTATTAGAAACAATTACAAACTTAAATAAAGAAAGCAGTATTGCAAGCAAAAACATAAAAACCAAATAATGCCATCCCTGGCAACGACACCAAAACTTTTAGGGAATATGATGGTTTAATCAACAATCAGAATGACGCTTGAGTACTAGCTTCCATTTAATCTTCAATCATTAACTCAGGGATGTTGATCGGCTTCAACTCTCATCGTAAGTCAGAACTATGACCTATTGAATAAGTAGATCAAGTTTCGTTGTATCTATTCAACTTCCATTGTAATACTCGTTAATCTAACTTGTCACTGCATCTATCGATGTCAGTGGCTAGTTTAGCACTCTCAAGCAAAACGGTAATCAGATCCAATAGTTAAAGCTTAAGAGAAAGCTAACACATATATATATTAAACTGAAGAAAAGCTTCAACAAGTTCATAAAGCTCAAAAGTTTAAACCATCGTCAAATAAGCATAAAATATGAAAGTAATCTCCAAAAAACTTCTAAATGAAAAAGAGTTTAAGAAGATAACAAAGTATTTTCCCCGATTAGCACTTGATCCCTCTTCTACTCGGATAATTTTACCTTACTCCACCTCGTATATCTAAAAATGAGCTCAAGCCACCATGGAAGGATGGAGAAAGCTTGGAGGTTGAAGATGATATGAGAAAATGATAATTGCATGACCTTCTCTCTCTTCTAAATTTGTCCTTTTATAGGTTGCCCAAGGAAGGACACCTGTCATGTAGGTGATTTCTGTGAACCAGGACCGCACAGTTTTTACAACAAATAATACAACTAGAAGGGTCATCCTTATCCTTTAGCAGACTGGACAATTGCAGATGCAGTGTCAAACTGGTTGTAGTGGTGAAAACTTCCTCTGTATGGACATTAGAAATGCAGCGACAATAAGGCAAAAATAGGCAGAAATATATAAAACACGAGCAATTGAAACTGATTTAGATAAAGTGTAGAAATATACATGAAAATGCAGAAATGGATGCAATGACCACAAATATGGGGACAATTAGATCTATAAATCTAGGAAAAATTCATGCTCTTAAAAGAGCTATCACACTTATGAGTACATAACAAGTGAATATGACAAGCACATGTTGTGTATAAGAAAGTGATGTGTAAAAGGTGAAGATGAATAAGAAAATATGCATTAAAATACTAAATAAGTTTATGTAAATATGGATATATTGACCTTGTGTTACTTATTTTGAAACTATTAGATATAGTTGACATGCCATAAGGTTTGAGTACTCGCATGTATTATATGATTTTGTAAGCATTGAGGCCCTAAGATACATTGGAGAGATAAGAGGATGATGAGCTATATCTCTATTCATAGTATATTCTTAGTGTGTTGGAGAAAGCTATCATTTTGCTAAACTTTGATGGAGACTAACCCCCTTAACCCGGCCTAGACGTTAGACCGAACCGAGCGAGCTACATTGGGTTTATCGAGACAAACTCGAATAATGTTCATAGAAAATGGTCCATTTTCCTTTTATCTTATCTAAATGCATAATTAAGTTCTAAGGTGACCATGCTAGCAGCGGTATAATCTGCAACTAAATCGGGCGTCGAATTGACATCCAATTGAACGAGAATGCACTTCAGAGACCAAATTGCAATTTCGTAAAATTAAGAGGACTTCCTTAAATCCAAATTTACCAAACCTTAATTAGTCAGGTTTCATGCATACCGGTTAAATTTCAACTTAAAATAATCATCCAAACTCATTTAATTGCATGATCAAGAAACAAGGACTAAACTGCAAAGATTCAAACTTTAATAAAGCATATTACTAGAAATAACTGATTGCGTACCTATACACCTCATCCCATATATTTACAAGTTTATTTCGCAAAAAGGTATCTGTACGGTTCTCAAGAGTACCGATACGATTGTTCAATATTAAAAATATGGGATTCTAGTAGCTAAAGGGCGTACCGATACGGTTGCCATGTACCGACACCATTTGTAATTTTTTGCTATACGTACCGATATGTGTAACACCCCGGTTTTAGGCTTGGATGTTTTAAAGGTTGGTTCGAAGGTCTGGTGGACCGGTATTAGAGATTCGAGTCGATTTCTAGATTTAATTGGATTAATATTTTTGATGGTGATAAAATTATGGAAAAATATGCTAAAATCATTATTTAATATACTAATGATTATGGTGAAATCAATTTTGGAAAAAAAGTTTTGGAAATCGGACATTTCTGACTAGTGACCAACATGCAAACTTTCAAAATGTTTTTGGTGGCTGTTTTGTAAAGAGTCAAAACTTTGAATCTTTAAGGAGCTAATTTCCCCAAAAGTCTAATATCAGACTTTATTTCTTAATTGGCTATTTTTAAAGTGATTTGGAAAATATAAATAGGTCGGGGAGAATTAATTTGTGATTAAAAGGTTTAAAACAAAAATCACGTAACAAACTTTCTTAACTATTTTCTCTCCAAAATCTCTCCAGCCAAACATCAATTTCTTCTTCTAAATCTTCAGGTAAATCTTGCTTTTCTTAAATCTTTTGTTCTCAAATGATTTCTTGTTAGATTTCCAAAACCTTATTATTTTAACTTTGTTTTCTCATGTAAATCAACCAATTAAAAGAGAAAGCATCCATTAGAGGTAAGGTTGGTTCTCCTCCTCTAATGAAAGGTTCTTTACTGAAATTCCCAAGTTTTTAACTCTTTACAATTGTTTTCTAATGTGCTTTGATAGTTTAACTAAAGAAAATTGGTTTAATTGAGTTTTGATTGATGAGATTTATGGATCTTCGTACTTGTTCTGTTTTGCTGGGATTTTAATTAGATTAGGTCATGATTTTGATGTTTAATTGAGTTAATAACTTGGTTTTAATATTGCAATCCCGAGACAAGTTGAATCTCTAATGTGGTTAATTAAGAGTTTTTGGGGTAATAGTCGTGTTTAATCTTTGCTAGAAGTAAAAGGATGTTGAGAAAGGGTTTTTAGGTGTTAATTGACGAGGTTTGATGGATTGAATCATTATAATAAGGCTGGGTTAAGTTTTGAAAGTGGTTGATGATGATTTCGGTATGTTTCGAATAAGTTTTGAGTTGGCAACTTGAGAGTTGCGAGTAATTGCTTGTAGGCAATGGTTTGAATGCATAATGATGCATTTGCCCTCTGGTTTTATGTGGTTAAAACAGGGGATAATCAAAGCGATGAAGCTTGACGTTGTTTGTGGCTTGCCGAAAGCTTGATTTTCGTTGGCAAGCAAAGCGAAGCGTATCGGTGAGTGGAAACTGGTTTAAATGACTTTAAAAGGTTTAATAAAGGTTGTTGGGAGTTTAGGATAAGTTTGAAACACTTGCTTAAACTCGAATGTAAGTTTCCCTCTTTTGCTCTTTAATATCGGTTCAGATATGAGCATGCATAATTCATATTTAGGTCGTAAACATGGTTTGATTTACTTACTGGAAATGCATGGTTTCTAATACATATACAGGGGTTTAAAAGTAAAAGAAATGCTAGTGAGCATTGATTTTTATTCCGGTCGAGAATGGTGTTATTGCTTTGGCAATATAATTTTCATATGTGGTAATTTGGTATATTGCACTCTAAAACAGTGGGTAAATGGTTTTATAAATGCTATATTGGCTATGTGACATGATAAGATAACATTCGGATATAGTTGGCATGCCATAGGATGAAGTGCACAATAATATGTTAAAAATCGATCGTGGTTAAGAGTCCTTGAGGTAAGCAGTCAACTACTCAAATTATAACTTGAGCGGTCGGGTCCCCTTGTTGATGTTATGTCTTGCGGTCGATAAGGGCGTTAAGGATGATATATATTGCGGTCGGTAATGGTGTAATGTTTCGAGGTCAGCAAGGGTGTTGTATCACGCGGTCGTTGATAAGTGTTCAAAAGTACTATTTTTATTACCCTTTTTACTCATATTATTGTTAGACTTAAGCTCATATTAGTTGCATAATTAGTTATTCATGCATTAATTCATGTTTCTTTCCACCGTTGAGCTTGATTACATAACTTGGTGATTTTTGTGGGAAAAGATGCTGCTTTGGTGTATTTTTGTGTGTGTGCAGGATCACTTGCCAAAGCAAGGCTAGTGCTAGTTGCCAGGGCAATACATGAAGGAGACGCCGAGCTAGTTGCCAGGGCAATACATGAAGGAGACGCCGATCCAGTTGCCATGGCAATTGTCGACAAGAGCAAAGGTGATATGGTAGTCGAAATTGATGACCAGACAAGCCCAAGATGACGTGGAGCAAAGCCCAAACCCAAAGGAATTTGATTTCCATGCAGAGATTAAAGAAGAATTAAATTCCAAGAAGATAGGAGAAGTTCTAGTAGGAATACAATTATAATAAAGAATTATATTCTTTAAAGATAATTTAATTCCAACTTAAACTCCTCCTCAAAGAAGGACTTTGGCCTAGCCCTATAAATAAGAAGGAGATTTCGACAATTCCACAGAGAGCAATAGGGAAATTTGGACAAGATAGCAAGGAGGGAGAGAGTTCGATTTCTTCTTCTTCTTTGCTTATATTAGATTCATGGTTTGGGGATTATTCTTTGTATATCTTTTGAACCCAACCATGAACTAACTTGATTGGTTGGGGTTATTGTGTTTTGTTGTTGTGAGAAACAATTGGATTTTGTTTAGGTAATAAGAGTTTGCACTTTTCTATTCAAGGTTTACTCATTCTTGGCTTTTACTCTTGTTTGCGAGTGAATTGGGAGAGGATCTCGTAACTTCATCTATTTATCTAATATCGGGAGAGTTAGATTCAAGAAACGAATGAGTATGGTCTTTATTCAATCCATTGATGGTGAAGATTAATCCGGCTTAGGAATAAGTTAAGGATTTCAACGGCTAAGAGGAGCGCAAGATTGGTTGTTGTTCACCCTTGATTCACGCAGGGATGCATTATCAAGGCATGCACAAGTAGCTAGAGTTTCGACTTAGGGATAAGAAGAAACCATTGAAGAACGCTCCGCCGAACCTTGAAGTTGCTGCCCAGCCGCACAAGTAGTTGCCCAGCTAGTCGCCCAGGCAACCATCGATTAGTTGCCAAGGCAACCCCGCTGTGCAAGTTGCCACGGCAACTGAGTTGCCCTTGCACTCTTTTACCAAGACGATCCAATCGGCTATCACACCTCAACTCACGATAACCTGGCCTATTCTCTCTTTTTCTTTCATCTATTCTTTTAGTTTATTGCTTTTACTTTTCTCGCTAATTAAAACCTATATTATCAATTGTGTTTTTATTTTCACAGTGCAGTAACTTAAGCAAAGTGGCCCAAACCAATCCCTGTGGAGATGATACTCGATACTCATATCACTTTATTACTTGCGACGTGTATACTTGCACATTTGTGTAGCACTTATCACACGCAACAAGTTTTTGGCGCCGTTGCCGGGGATTGGAAATTGGTGTTAGTTGTTTTTGTTATTGCATTTTTTTTCTCTCTTAGTTTTACTAACTTTTCTTTTTGTTTGTTTTATCAAAAAAAAATTTAGGTGCGCTACAAGTTAAGGAACATCAACATGTCGGGAAATAAAAGCCAATCTATTCGAGAGTTGATGTTGGAAGATATGAATCAATCCAATCTAGAGTTCCTTGCACCCTTTGATGATTACCTATACCAACCGAGAAAAGCCCAAAGAACTTATACCATGGAAAAATCTTGTGCTAAGTGTGGAGAACATCATGTGTTTGAAAATTGCCCTCACATTTTCGGTGCATATAATTACATGGAGGACCATAGAGGGAACCAGCAGCAAAATTCTTCATGGTATGGTCAAAAAGCTCAAATTTTTTTTTACCATAACAATTTTGCCGCGACAACCGATATGCCATGGCATTGTAGTCCTTTTCAAGAGCATTCCAATTCCTTGGAGGAAACGTTACTAGCTTCCTTGGCTAGACTTGACGGATCAATTGAAGAGATTCGAGAACTATCAAAATCTATGGATACGAGGATAGCTCAGTGGGATGCAACCTTAGGGGATTCAGAAGATCAATTGGGGAGATCCACATATGTCATGGATAACATGCACCAAAAATTCATTCCTAGGGATACTGACGTCCCAAGGCGAGAGGATAAGGAGCAATACAAAGAAATCTCTCTGATGTGTGAGGAACAACTAGAACCTCAAAGTCAAGAGGATGCCAATGAGAGAGACTGCCCAACACATGATGAGCTTGAACAACAAATTGCCTCGGCAATGATTGAGGAGCCTGAACAGAGCAATGCCGCGACAACACTCGGTGAAGCTGAGAACAACAATACTACAGCAAATTCTGAGGAACCTAATGCCCAGAAAGTTATAACGTTGATGTTGAAGCAGGAATGTGTAGATTGCTCTCATCTACAATTGCCACGGCAATTACACGACCACATGCAAGATCAACGAGATGATAATACTTTGCCAATGGAATATGAGCAGGTAATAGTTAAACCATTTGAATTCTTTAAAAACTCACCTCATCCATTGCAGGTATGTCTTGAGGAACCGAGGTTGGTAGATTTGAAGCCATCGAAATCTCTACTGATGGAGATGCTTGAGAGGCCAAAAGAAAAAGGTGTTTGGATTCATAAAGCTCTTCAGAAAATTGATTCTTCCCTTGACTTAAAGCAAAATTTGAAAACTGATTGCCACGGCAATTGGCTTGAGCAGCAATTGCCACGACAACAAAGGCTACATCCAACCATGATAGAAGTCGACAAGAATGAGGTAATTGAATGGTTGAGAATGGATATAATTTTTCCTATTAATATATTTGTGCCTTCAGGAATAGTAGCAAGGTGGAGAGTATACATGGACTACAAGCGTACAAAGAAGAAAGACACCTCCACCATGGTAATGCAAAAGGGAGTAGCTGGGAGCACATTGGTCCAACTCTTTTTGGGCAATATTGTCACCCGATGGAGGGTACGGATGGACTATAAGAAGTATCGGAAACGACTCTCCTCAATTTTTCTCAGATATGCAGTAACATTAGAAGTGGTCACTTTAGGAGATGCCTGAGCATGCTCTCCTTTCAATATTTTCTTTTTCTTTTTATTTTTATTTTTAGGAGATATTTTATTTTTCTTCATTATCTTTAGTTTCCAGGTTTTCTTTATTTTCTTTTCCACAACAAGACTCACAACCACCATAATAAGGAAATTTACTGCCGACTACTCGCCACAACAACCACAACAGAAACTGGCGATGCCCAGGCAACAACAATGGCTTCGGCAACTACTGATGCACATGCAAGTAAACCTGCATCGGAAAACATGGAAGAAATCAAGGCAATTCTATTCACGCGGTACCAGCCACAAGCATTCAACCACTGACCGAAAATTGAATCAAGTAAACGGCACGAAGGAAACTCATCACTCGAGGTGACGACCTCTCTGACTAACTCATTTCATTCAGTTTCTTTTAAATTTTGTTTCACTTTTACGTGCATTGAGGACAATGCTTCTCTCGAGTTTGGGGGGTGTTGGTTTCTAGTTAGTTTCATGTTTAGTTGCATTCATCTTTAGCAATCACATATGGTTGCATATGTTACTTGCCATGCCTTTAATTTGATTTAATTGCTTAAGACTTGTTGAATATCCAATGATGAATTTTTGCCACTACACTTAATTGAAAGAACCTTTAATTTTAGGATTACATGAAAAGAACTTAGAATTTTACTATGATGCTGATTTTTTTTACACGGTTGTGGCTTGTTGATTGAAAGAAACTTAGTGAACTTAGGTTGCTTAAAATTTAGGTAAATTTGAAAATTAAAAGTTAAATTCTTGCTAGAGGTGCCTGAAACTGGCTCTAGTAGTAAATGCACTTTCTTACTAGAGGTGCCCGAAACTGGCTCTAGTAGTTAATGCACATTAAAGAATCGCTAGAGGTGCCCGAAATTGGCTCTAGTCGACTAAAATAAAATGAGAAATTGCTTACTTTACTAGAGGTGCCCGAAATTGGCTCTAGTGAAAATTAAAATAAATGCCCTAATAATTAAATTGATAAAAGCCTACTATTCACATAGAATCTTGAAAATCAACTTGTACACAACTACGCACACACATTGTCACGAGCACTATAGTTTGGTTCCGGGTAATTTTTGTGTTACCCGAAAAATTAAAAGGTGATCATACTTTGTGCCACGGTTCCGAGGTTTGAATTCAAGTTTGAAGCATGTCTTTGATGATTAAAGTCTTGGCAGGTAATTGTTAGTTTGCATTGCTTGAGGACAAGCAATAGTTCGAGTTTGGGGGTGTGATAAGTGTTCAAAAGTACTATTTTTATTACCCTTTTTACTCATATTATTGTTAGACTTAAGCTCATATTAGTTGCATAATTAGTTATTCATGCATTAATTCATGTTTCTTTCCACCGTTGAGCTTGATTACATAACTTGGTGATTTTTGTGGGAAAAGATGCTGCTTTGGTGTATTTTTGTGTGTATGCAGGATCACTTGCCAAAGCAAGGCTAGTGCTAGTTGCCAGGGCAATACATGAAGGAGACGCCGAGCTAGTTGCCAGGGCAATACATGAAGGAGACGCCGAGCCAGTTGCCATGGCAATTGTCGACAAGAGCAAAGGTGATATGGTAGTCGAAATTGATGACTAGACAAGCCCAAGATGACGTGGAGCAAAGCCCAAACCCAAAGGAATTTGATTTCCATGCAGAGATTAAAGAAGAATTAAATTCCAAGAAGATAGGAGAAGTTCTAGTAGGAATACAATTATAATAAAGAATTATATTCTTTAAAGATAATTTAATTCCAACTTAAACTCCTCCTCAAAGAAGGACTTTGGCCTAGCCCTATAAATAAGAAGGAGATTTCGACAATTCCACATAGAGCAATAAGGAAATTTCGACAAGATAGCAAGGAGGGAGAGAGTTCGATTTCTTCTTCTTCTTCTTTGCTTCCATTAGATTCATGGTTTGGGGATTATTCTTTGTATATCTTTTGAACCCAACCATGAACTAACTTGATTGGTTGGGGTTATTGTGTTTTGTTGTTGTGAGAAACAATTGGATTTTGTTTAGGTAATAAGAGTTTGCACTTTTCTATTCAAGGTTTACTCATTCTTGGCTTTTACTCTTGTTTGCGAGTGAATTGGGAGAGGATCTCGTAACTTCATCTATTTATCTAATATCGGGAGAGTTAGATTCAAGAAACAAATGAGTATGGTCTTTATTCAATCCATTGATGGTGAAGATTAATCCGGCTTAGAAATAAGTTAAGGATTTCAAGCTAAGAGGAGCGCAAGATTGGTTGTTGTTCACCCTTGATTCACGCAGGGATGTATTATCAAGGCATGCACAAGTAGCTAGAGTTTCAACTTAGGGATAAGAAGAAACCATTGAAGAATGCTCCGCCGAACCTTGAAGTTGCTGCCCAACCGCCCAAGTAGTTGCCCAGCTAGTCGCCCAGGCAACCATCGATTAGTTGCCAAGGCAACCCCACTGTGCAAGTTGCCACGGCAACTGAGTTGCCCTTGTACTCTTTTACCAAGATGATCCAATCGGCTATCACACCTCAACTCACGATAACCTGGCCTATTCTCTCTTTTTCTTTCATCTATTCTTTTAGTTTATTGCTTTTACTTTTCTCGCTAATTAAAACCTATATTATCAATTGTGTTTTTATTTTCATAGTGCAGTAACTTAAGCAAAGTGGCCCAAACCAATCCCTGTGGAGACGATACTCGATACTCATATCACTTTATTACTTGCGACGTGTATACTTGCACATTTGCGTAGCACTTATCACACGCAACAGTCGTCATGGTGTGGATTATGATAGTGGTCGACTATCATGAGAGGTCAACGTATTCGAATTATAAGGTTAACGGTTGGTTACCTAAAGATTAGCGATCGGCTAATCAAGGATAGAGGTCGTCTGTACGAGGTCACTATAAATGCAAATATATGAAAAATTCAGGTGTTGAATTTATTTTAAAATGCTTTGGAATTTAAGCATGATTTTGTATATAATGCTTTGGGGATTTAAGCATTTGGATTATAATGTTTTGCATATGGTCGACATGCACGTTTGAATTAGATTCATTGGCACTTGCTTAGGTTGTAAGCATGGTTTGAAAATAAGCATTTAGTTTTCATGGGTTATAATGCATCATTGTTTCAAGAGCATCCTCACTAAGCAAGTGTGCATACGCTCTGTTTTCCTTAATGATGCAGAGCATTAAAGTTTGGGGCTGCGAGAGCAAGGCCAAAGTGATCCAAGGACAAGAACTAGTTTAAGTATGAACTCGGCTTATGTTTCCGGTTAACAAGGCATTGTGTTTGCCATATTTTGGGGATTTGTATTTCTGCTTTCCATGGGTTGAAGCATGTGTAGTGCTGGATTTTATGGTTGCCTAATGTTGTTTGAGCTTGGGTGAATCTTGCCTATGTTGTTGCTAGCCAAGCACTAAGTATGCACCTAGTTGGTTTTGTTTGGTTGCCATGGTTCGATGTTTCGAGCAAGTTTGATATGACGCTTTAGATGTACATGCATGTTGAGTATGCCTTAAATGTACTAAATGTGAGTTTTGGTTGTTTGGTGAAATGATATTAGGAAGCATGCCTATAGAATGTCTTGAGTAGTACAAATGCCATGAATGGTTGTTGAATCTGTGATGCTATGGCTGGTAATGTATCTTAGTAAAGTTTTATAAGTGTTTGATGTATGTTAGAGTGTTTTGAATATCATCAAAATGTGTTTAGACAACAATTTGGGACATTACATGTCCAAGCATATCGGTACGGGTGTCCTTGTTTTGGTACGGGTAAGCCATTTTAGGCTTAGCATACCGGTAAGTGGGCAACTATTCCAGTACGGGCTTAGGCTATTTTAGCCTGCATTTCGTTACTTGAGAGGGTGTTTCGATATGGTACAGGGCTTTCATGAAGTGTGTTTCGATATGCGTAAACGTATCGGAACGATATTTAGCTACTAGAATTTGAGCTTTTGGAAATGGTTAAGGCGTACCGAAACACCTCTAGGTGTATCGGTACGGCTACCGTTAAATCTATTTTTTGGAATCTTTGAAGGTTTCTGTTTCTTTCATTTTGATCCTTGAACTTTGTGAGTGCAATTGCACGAGTTTGGAAGATTGTCTTGATCTAAAATTTGACATGGTGGCATGAAACCTGACTAATTGAGGATCGATAACCTTAATTTCTGTAATGGTCCAATAATTTATCAATTTTGCATTGTAGTCCCTAAAATGTATGTTATGCAATTGGGAGCCTTTCCGTGGTCTGTTTTCTTTGAAAGTTCACCCGCTGCAAGTATGTACATTTAGGATTATTAATATGCATCTAGAAAAGATAAAAAATGGATCAATTTTTGTAAATGTTCTTCGGTTTGCTTCTGCAAACCTAATGTAATTCTCTCGATTCGGTCAAGCGTCTAGCCTGGGTCGATGGGGTTATATTTGTTGGTATTAGAGCCAAGTTACAAAAAGTTAGGATATTGTTGTTTGATTAACTGATGTTGTTCGAATTGCATGGTGAGTGTGTATATGCACGATGATTGTTAAATATCATGTTGGGGTATGAATTGGGAACACATTGCCTATTATCGAGGTTTTAAAATGTTTTATAAGGTTGTCTTGGATCCTTTGCCTAATTCTAGCATGACTTTAATGCATTTTGATGCTTTTGTTAGCATGCCTCAACGTGAGATGCGTTCGATGGCTATTAATGTCGGGGATGGGCGGAATAATGATTTTGAAGGAAATTTCCCTAATGTTTTACCTCTTTCTCCTTTGTTGACTCCTCCTATTAATGCTGGGGCGGGCAGTGTACCCCAAGCTTCTTTAGTGCCAGTTTTTGGTGATATGACTTCGTTAGTCCAAACGATGATGGCTGCTTTTCAAGCAGCGATTGCTTGAGTGCAAGTGCAAGCACCGACACCTGCTGTGGTGGCTGAACAAGGCTTGTCCTTGGGTACATCAATTCAGGCTGCAAGCGCGAACTTGGGTAAGAGAGTGGTCGATTCTAGTTGTTCTGGGAGGCAGGATAGAAGGCCTCGAGACAAGAGCTATAAGTCAGGTCACAAGCGTGGTGGCGGTGTTGGCCAGGGTAACCAGGGAGTTCATCTTAAGACTGAGTGCGAGCATTGTGGTAGACGTCAAACGAGTGCGTGTTGGGGTAATACTGTGAGTTGCTAGAAATGTGGATCTTCTGATCACTTGAAGCATGATTATCCTCGTGCTATACGAGGTACACCGGTACAGGTTGTTGCTGTACGACCGATGAATAATGGACATGTGTAGATCTATGTTCATCGAGAGGATTTCAAGGACACAGATATGATCACAGGTACCTTTACTTTGCAATCCTTGTCATTGTTATCTTTGGTTGATTCGGGGTCTATGCTTTCATTTGTCTCAAGTGAGCTTATGTATTTGATGAATTCTCTAGTTGTGATCGTAGAAATTGGCATGTTAGTTTCCATGTAGGTGGCAAAGGTTGTTCACTTGAGAGTTCTTTTTCGAGGTTCTAGCGTGGTTATTGCTAGTTGGGTTTTAGACCACTAGCTATTATGGCTATTTGTGGAAGCGTCGAATGTGCTAGTGACATTCAAGATGTTGTTATGTTGGAAGGAATATTGGTACCAAAAATGTTATAAGTAAGTGTGGATGTTGATCATGCACATTGAAAAAACACTTATATGTATATATTTATATATGATGGTACATGAATACATCTTTGGGCATGACATTAGAGGTTTTGCATACATATGCATAGACATTTAGGATGACATATAAGGAATCATGCATACATATGTCCACACTTGCGGATAACTTCTCGGAGGCTGATGTAGTGTTAGCAAGTAGTTCTTTTGGTGAGATAGTTCAGCTGGAATGTTGATTAGGCGCTGTCTTTAGATAGTGCAAGGTTATGAGTTTGCCACGGATCTAATGGAGTTACCATTCCATGGTTTTGATATCATCTTGGGTATGGATTGGTTGAGTGAGCACAAGGTAGTTGTGGATTGTGAATCCAAAAGATTTCCTTGAGGTTAGCCAATGATTATGAAGTTTGTGGCGGTTGGCGAGAATGTAAAGTTCTTGTCCAATGTTGTCTCGGCTACTCAGGCAGATAAGATGATGCAAGAAGGTTGCCAAGCTTATTAGGCAATTGTGATGAATCTTGAGGCTAAAGGTGTCCGAGTGCAAGATATTCGGGCTGTTTGTCATTTTTTGGAGGTTTTTCCTAAAGAGTTGCCTGGTTTACCGGACAGGGAGGTAGAGTTTGGTATTGAAACATACGCGGGTACGGCGCCAGTGTCCATTGCTCCTTATAGGATGGCACCGGAGGAATTGAAGGAGTTAAAGTCATAGCTTCAAGAGTTGTTAGATCATGGGTTCATTAGACCGAGTGTTTCTCCTTGGGGTGCTCATGTTCTCTTTGTGAAAAAGAAGGATGGTACGATGTGTATGTGCATTGATTACCAGTAGTTGAATAAGCTAAGGACGAAGAACAAGTATCCTTTACCAAGGATTGATGGTCTGTTTGACCAGTTTTACGGGGCAGCGGTGTTCTCTAAGATCGATTTGAGATTGGGGTATTATCAGTCGAAGGTTAAGGATGAGGATGTGCATAAGACCACGTTTCGTATGAGGTACGTGCATTATGAGTTCTTGGTCATGCCTTTTGGTTTGACAAATACCTCGGCTGCGTTAATGCATATGATGAATAGGGTGTTCCAGGAATATCTTGATCAGTTCTTGGTGGTGTTTATATATGATATTCTCGTGTACTCTTGTACCGAGGAAGATCATGATCGGCATTTGCAGATTGTGTTGCATGGCTTGAAGGATAATCAGTTGTGCGCCAAGTTGAGCAAGTGCGAGTTTTGGCTTAAGGAACTAGTGTTCCTTGGTCATGTGGTTTCCGCGGAGGGTATTCGTGTTGATCTACAGAAAATTAAGGCTATTCTCAATTGGAAGCAACCTAAATCTATTTCGGAGGTTCGCAATTTTCTTGGGCTGGCTGGTAATTACCGCCTCTTTATTGATGAGTCTTCTAGTATCGTGGCACCGTTGACAAAGTTGTTGTAAAATAATGTTCCTTATGTGTGGACGAAGAAGCAACATCATAGTTTCGATAGGTTGAAGAAAGTTTTGACACTGGCTCCTATGTTGATTCAACCTGAATCTAGAAAGGAGTTTATGGTTTATAGTGATGCATCTTATGTTGGGTTGGGTTGTGTGTTGATGCAATATGGTAAGTTTGTGGCCTATGCATCGAGGCAACTAAAGGTTCATGAGCGCAACTATCCAACTTATGATTTGGAGCTTGCGGCTGTAGTGATTACTTTGAAAATTTGGAGACATTACCTTTACGTAGAGAAGTGTATGTTTTTTACAAACCATAAGAGTTTGAAGTATTTGATGTCTCAGAAGGATTTGAACCTTAGGCAACGTAGATGGTTGGAGTTGCTTAAGGATTACGATTTGACAATCGAGTATCATCCTAGTAAAGCCAACATGGATACGGATGCGTTGAGTCGCAAGGTTACGGTTGAGTGTATCGCGGGAAGGTGGTTTGTTGACTGAATTACAAGTTAAGCCTACGATGTCATAGTTGATTAAAGTTAAGCAACCATTTGATGATTCCTCGGTTGAGCATGTTAAGGACATATCGTAGGGTAATCTAATGGATTTTTCTTTTGATGATGGTGGAGTTTTGTGTTTCAAGGGTCCAATAGTGGTGCCGAATGATCCAGAGTTGAGGCACACTATTTTGATGAAGGCACGCTCTAGCCCTTTTTGCTATGCATCTTGGCAGTGTAAAATGTATCGAGGGTTGAAAGAAGCATACTACTGGGTTGGTTTGAAAAAAGATGTGGCTGAGTTCATTTTTAAGTGCAAGGTATGTTAGTGAGTCAAGGTTGAACATCAGTTTCCATCCAGGTTGTTGCAACCTTGAGAATTCTGGAATGGAAATGGGAGAGAATCACCATGGATTTTATGTCAGGGTTACCTTTGACACCAGCTAAAAAGGATTCTATTTGGGTGATTGTGGATCGGTTTATGAAGTGTGTACATTTTCTGCCAGTGCATACAACGTATACGCTAGATAAGTTGGCAAATTTGTATATTATTGAGATTGTGCGTTTGCATGGAGCACCGAAGTCCATTGTTTTAGATAGGGATTCGAGGTTTACAACGAGGTTTTGGATGAGTTTGAACTAGGCTCCATGTACAAGGTTAAATTTCAGTACCTCGTATCATCCTTAGTCAGACGGACAGTCTGAGCGAGTTATCCAGGTTTTGGAAGATATGTTGAGATGTTGCATTATTGAGTTCCAAGGAACCTGGGAGAAGCATTTATCTTTGGTTGAGTTTGCGTACAACAACAATTACCAAGCAAGTATACATATGGCACTGTATAAGGCATTGTACGGTCGAAGGTGTCGTATGCCCTTGTGTTGGGCTGAGGTAGGCAAAAAGCATATTTCCTTGTTGGATGTGTTAAAAGACACGGATAAAAAGGTGAAGCTTGTGTGTGATAGCTTGAAAGCGGCTACGGATTGACAGAAATCTTACACGGATTTGAAGCATAGGGAAATTGAATATGCGGTGGACGATCGCGTGTTCTTGAAAGTGTCACTGTGGAAGAAGGTGATGTGGTTTGAACGTAAGGGTAAGCTTAATCCGAGGTTTATTGGACCATATGAGGTTGTTGAGCGTGTTGGTCATATGGCTTATCGGTTGAGATGCCTCCCAAGTTGGAGAAAATACATGATGTGTTCCATGTATCTATGTTGTGGAGGTATCGATCGGATCCCTTGCATGTTATGCTGGTGAAGCATATTGATTTGAGGCCGAGTTTGTCCTATGCCGAGGAGCCAGTGGAAATCCTTGATTCCAGCAGCATAGTTCTTCATGGCAAGGCGATTGAGCTTGTTAAGGTCTTTTGGCAACACCGTGGTGTCGAGGAAGCCACTTGGGAAAGCAAGGCAGACATGATGGAGCAATTTCCGCATTTGTTTCCTCTAGGTAAATTTTGAGGACGAAATTTCTTAAGAGGGGGAGAGTTGTAACACCTCGGTTTTGGGCTTGGATGTTTTAAAGGGTGGTTCGAAGGTCCGGTGGACCGGTATTAGAGATTTGAGTCGGTTTTGAGATTTAATTGGATTAAATATTTTTATTGTGATACAATTATGGAAAAATATACTAAAATCATTATTTAATATACTAATGATTACGGTGAAATCAATTTTGGAAAACAAGTTTTAGAAATCAGACATTTTGGACTAGTGACCAAAATGCAAACTTTGAAAACTGTTTTTGGTGGCTGCTTTGTAAAGAGTCAAAACTTTGAATCTTTAAGGAGCTAATTGCCCCAAAAGTCTAATATCAAACTTTATTCCTTAATTGACTATTTTTAAAGTGATTTGGAAAATATAAATAGGTTGGGGAGAATTAATTTGTGATTAAAAGGTGTAAAAAAAAATCACGTAACAAACTTTCTTAACTATTTTCTCTCCAAAATCTCTCCAGCTAAACAACAATTTCTTCTTCTAAATCTTCAGGTAAATCTTTCTTTTCTTAAATCTTTTATTCTCAAATGATTTCTTGTTGTTAGATTTCCAAAACCTTATTGTTTTAACTTTGTTTTCTCATGTAAATAAACCAATTAAGGGAGAAAGCATCCATTAGAGGTAAGGTTCGTTCTCCTCCTCTAATAAAAGGTTCTTTACTGAAATTCCCAAGCTGTTGACTATTTACAATTGTTTTTTAATGTGCTTTGATAGTTTAATTAAAGAAAATTGGTTTAAATGAGTTTTTATTGATGAGATTTATGGATCTTCATACTTGTTCTGTTTTGCTAGGATTTTGATCAGATTAGATCATGATTTTGATGTTTAATTGAGTGAATAACTTGGTTTTAATATTGCAATCCCGAAACAAGTTGAATCTCTAATGCTTAAGGTGGCTAATTAAGAGTTTTTGGGGTAATAGTTGTGTTTAATCTTTGCTGGAAGTAAAAGGATGTTGGGAAAGGCTTTTTAGGTGTTAATTGATGAGGTTTGATGGATTGAATCATTATAATAAGGCTGGGTTAAGTTTCGGAAGTGTTTGATGATGATTTCGGTATGTTTCGGATAAGTTTTGAGTTGGCAACTTGAGTGTTGTGAGTAATTAATGATGCAGTTGCCCTCTGGTTTTATGTGGTTAAAACAGGGGATAATCAAAGCAAAGAAGCTTGACGTTGTTTGTGGCTTGCCAAAAGCTTGATTCGCGTTAGCAAGCAAAGTGAAGCGTATTGGTGAGTGGAAACTATTTTAAACGCCTTTAAAAGGTTTAATAAAGGTTGTTGGGAGTTTAGGATAAGTTTGAAACACTTACCTAAACTCGGAAGTAAGTTTCCCTCTTTTGCTCTTTAATATCGGTTCAGATCTGAGCATGCATAATTCATATTTAGGTCGTAAACATGGTTTGATTTACTTGCTGGAAATGCATGGTTTCTAATACATATACAGGGGTTTAAAAGTAAAAGAAATGCTAGTGAGCATTGGTTTTTATTCCGGTCGGGAATGGTGTTATTGCTTTGGCAATATAATTTGCATATGTGGTAATTTGGTATACTGCACTGTAAAATCGTGGGTAAATGGTTTTATAAATGATATATTGTCTATGTGACATGATGAGATAACATTCAGATATAGTTGGCATGCCATAGGACGAAGTGCATTATAATATGTTAAAAATCAATCGTGGTTAAGAGTCCTTGAGGTAAGCGGTCGGTTACTCGGATTATAACGTGGTCACTTGGGTTGAGCGGTCGGATCCCCTTGTTGATGTTATGTCTTGCAGTCAGCAAGGGCTTTACATCTTACAGTCGGTAAGGATGTTATATCTTGCGGTCGGCAATGGCGTTAGACCTTACGGTTGGTAAGGATGATATATATTGCGGTCGACAAGTGTGTTATGTCTTGCGGTCGGCAAGGGTATTGTATCATGCGGTCGGCATGGTATGGATTATGGTAGTGTCGACTATCATGAGAGGTCCGCGTATCCGAGTTATAAGGTTAACGGTCGGCTACCTAAAAATTAGCGGTTGGCTAATCAAGGATAGAGGTCGTCTATCCGAGGTCACTATAAATGGAAATATATGAAAAATTCAGGTGTTGAACTTATTTTATAATGTTTTGGAATTTAAGCATGGTTTTGTATATAATGATTTGGGGATTTAAGCATTTGGATTATAATGTTTTGCATATGGTCGACATGCATGTTTGAATTGGATTCATTGGAACTTGCTTAGGTCGTAGGCATGGTTTGAAAATCAGCGTTTAGTTTTCAAGGGTTATAATGCATCATTGTTTCAATAACATCCTCACTAAGCAAGTGTGCTTACGCTCTCTTTTCCTTAATGATGCAGAGCATTAAAGTTTGGGGCTGCGAGGGCAAGGCCAAAGTGATCCAAGGACAAGAACTAGTTTGAGTATGAACCCGGTTTATGTTTTCGGATAATATGGCAATGTGTTCGCCATATTTTGGGGATTTGTATTTCTATTTTTCCATGAGTTAAAGAATTTGTAGTGCTGGATTTTATGGTTGCCTAATGTTGTTTGAGCTTGGGTGAATCTTGCCTATGTTGTTGCTAGCCAAGTGCTAAGTATGCATCTAGTTGGTTTTGTTTGGTTGCCATGGTTCGATGTTTCGAGCAAGTTTGATATGATGCTTTAGATGTGCAAGCATGTTGAGTATGCCTTAAATGCACTAAATGTGAGTTTTGGTTGTTTGGTGAAATGATATTAGGAAGTATACCTATAGAATGTCATGAGTAGTACAAATGCCATGAATGGTTGTTGAATCTATGATGCTATGGTTGGTAATGTATCTTAGTAATGTTGTATAAGTGTTTGACGTATGTTGGAGTGTTTTGAATATCATCAAAATATGTTTAGACAACAATTTGGTACACTACAAGTGTAGGCGTATCGGTACGGGTGTCTCTGTTTCGGCACGGGTAAGCCATTCCAGGCCTAGCGTACCGGTACGCAGGCAACTGTTTCGGCACAGGCTTAGGCTATTTGGCCTGCATTTCGGTACTCGAGAGGGTGTTTCAATACGGTACAGGGTTTTTATGAAGGGTGTTTCGAACGATATTCGGCTACTGGAATCTGAGCTTTTGGGAAAGGTTAAGGCGTACCGAAACACCTCTAGGCGTATCGATATGGCTACCGTTAAATCTGTTATTTTGGAATCTTTGAAGGTTTATGTTTCTTTCGTTTTGGTCCTTGAACTTTGTGAGTGCAATTGCACGAGTTTGGATGATCATCTTGATCTGAAATTTGTCATGGTGGCATGAAACCTGACTAATTGAGGATCGGTAACCTTAATTTTTGTAATGGTCCAGTAATTTACTAGTTTTTCATTTTAGTCCCTAAAATGTATGTTATACAATTGGGAGCCTTTCTGTGGTCTATTTTCTTTGAAAATTCACCCGCTGCTAGTATGTAGATTTAGGATTATTAATATGAATCTAGAAAAAATAAAAAATCGGCCTATTTTTGTAAATGTTCTTCGGTTTGCTTCGGCAAACCTAATGTAATTCTCTTGGTTCGGTCGGGTGCCTAGTCCTGGTCGAGACAAACTCCGCGTACCGATCTCTGAGGACCCGTACCAGTATGGCCTAGTCTGTAATGCTCTCTTGGTCAAACATATGACACTTTGGCGCAATATAACATACTTCAAACACCTTACAAACATCAAATAGCATTCTAAACAACATTTCCACATTCGAACAAGCATAATAGAGGATAATTCAAACCACAGCAAATCCAATCAAAGATCCTAATGCATGATCTCTACCCAAGCATGCAAATCACATCCCAATCCCTTTAAGTAAGACATAAAGCATCATACAAGTCCAAAACATCAAAAGAAACTTGTCCAACTCAGGGAGTAAGCATATAACCCTCCCAATTACATATTGGTCACATTGCCCTTTATTTACTACAAGTTTACTTATCAAAACCATACTTGAAATGTTTCAATTGTTGGATTCCTCCTCACTTGCTCACTGCCCCGAAAGCTTAATTTTCTGCATTGATGAGAAAGAAGAGCTTAAGCAAATAATGCCTAGTGAGGATCGCTCTAAAAACTCATCAATGCATTTAAAACCATTTGAGTCAAAACACTTTATGTACCTCATGCTTAAACATCTCATGCCCTTTTCCCCTTGTAAACGTGCATATTAAACCATATACAAAGCATGTATCATGCATAATCCCATATGCAAAATCTCAATTTAAGCCTTCACGTGCTTATTCATCCAATAGCAAAGCTTAAAGAGCAAAACGTATATAAATCTCATAATACAAAACACATTTATCCATCATGATACATTAATTCATATATTGGCATTCAAGTGACCCAAAAACAAAATCTTTCCTTATCAAAACACATTGGATACACGAATTTCACAAGTGGTTCCTTTGACCACTTCACATACATTCATAACCGGAGCAAACGACACATTTAACCCCTCAACAATTATGATGTACAATATCTACAATGGGAGCAAATGACATATTCAACCCCTAAACCATTTTGATACTTAATCCACCAGCGGGAGAATACAACACAATTAACCCCTCGACCGCTGCGATTCCCATGGTGGAGAAAATGGCACAATTAACCCTTTGACAAACATGAGGCGACTTATTATAGTGCACTTTAAACCCTATGGCATGTCAACTACAGCTGATAACATTTATTTCATTATCACATAGCCAATATATTCCACTTGTTCAAAACAGTTTCATAACTCATGTACACACTTATATATGCTATAAACAGCCCAACATGTGATCACATACATTCAAAATAATTTCAAGACATCATGTATTCAAACATAATCAAAACAAGATAGGTTATTTAATATTATATTCGAACAACTCTTATATATTTCTTAATGATAATAGACCTAAGAACCACCTTAGCAACACATGATTCACACAATTTCTCAACCAAACCACATTCTCAAATAATCAATCTCTAAATTTGGAAATTGAAGAGGATTCTTACTCCTTTCTCCAGCTATTCAGACAAAAGATTAAAGCATAGCTCATTATAAAGTAAAATTCTTCATTTCCATAGATGAAATCTAAGCTTTCTCTCCCTTTCTCCTTAATTCCTCATGTCTCGGTTTTCTTCCAAGGAAGGAAGAAGATAATAGCAATTTTAGTTATTTTTACCCCCATCAACCGTACCATTCTTCCTCTAAAGCCACATATTTATTTTCCTCAAATGACACCTATTAAGGTCCCCAGCTTGTATTAAATTTTACATGCAAAGCTTCATTAATTAAAACTTTTTATAATAGTTATTTCATTTTAGCTAACAAACTATTCAAATTTTATAGTAGGTCCTTAACTTATTTAATTGTCTACTTCAAGGATTTCTCGAATCAATTTAAAACTTACTCGAGTTAGTGTCATACTCCTAGACCATAATCTGGGGTATTACAATTCCCCCTCCCTTAAAAGAAATTCATCCTCGAATTTCTCTTGAACTAAGATGCTGAGTCTGTTGTTATTACACAAAATTGCTACTAATACAGAGAAGAAATTCTTAATATTCATTATTCAAAATACTCTTAAGATATTATGATATTCAAACAGAATAAACAAATTGGGTTAGTTGCAAGTCTCAGATACTGATTGAAATTTTAAATTCCTAGGTGGCACACTAGACTTATGACAATGCAGTGAGTCCATGTTTAGTCCGAGAATTGACTAAACCATGCTCTGATACCAACAAATGTAACACCCCCACCTGGTTTAGTAGTAAATCGGCTGAGGAGCGTTACAAGGAACATTGGAAACACGAATAATTTAAAACTTTTCAAGAACTCATCCCTAATAGGTGAGTTGAGTGACTAGCAAGCAAGCAACTTAGACAATTACAATTGATCATACAAGCAAGATATGTTTATCATTCTTGTTCATTATATGTGAACCCTTCTTTAGTCATTTTCAAGTTACATTCAAAGATTGATAACTACTTAGTCATGTAGGCATATATAACATTCGAATGACATTCTTAACTAGCAAGGCATTCACAATCAAGTATGCAAGCATGGCCATCTTATTATTCATTTAGGGTTACCACTTAGATTATTCATTTTCAAATCTACATTCATGCGATCATATAAAGCTTTCAATTAGCATACCTAGACTAGCATGTTTCATTTTAACTCAATCTCATTACATCCAAGACATGTAAATATTTCATGTAAGTTTAACTAAACACGATCATATGTACATGAAATCTAACATATCTCAAGCAAGCATATCATGTTTCATAGACATTATAGGTCATTCATGTGATTGGTTACCTTCAATGTTAACTACTATTTAGGCATGTGAACAAGCAAAGCATGTACATTTGATCCCTTCCTATTCGGCAATAGCAAGTTCATGCATACATAAATTATTTATAATATTTATTTAAGCATTTATATGTTCATACAAGGCATTCGACTAGCATACTTGACTAGGACATACTCAATTCAAACTCATAACATATGCACAGCTTAATCCATTTAATCCACATGAGAATTATGTCATTACATACTCCAAGTTTAGCATTTAAGCCTTAATAACATTATAAGCCAACTCAAGTTCATATATACAACTTTCAAGTAACATAATGCATGTCCTAGCTTACTATATAAAAGACTAGGTGCCACTAACCACTAGGAGCATTACAAACAATTAAGGATTCATACTTATGCTTTTGCTTGTGTCTTACTTCAAGCTCGAGAAATTTGACTTCGGGATCAAGTAATTCACCTTGAAGCACCTCACCTATGGTTTGGGAAGAGAGGAAACGAGAGTGATAAGTACGATTTGTACTTAGTGAGGTAGTACTAGTTCTAACCAAATATTATGTCATGTCTCCATTAATCAAGTGGCCCTATTAAGGTTTATAGCATTCCAAGTCAAGCAAAAATCATGAACTTATGTATCATCATACTTATGGTAATCAAATATCAAGGCAGGCAAATGTTAAGTAACCAATTTGTCAAGCAAATCAAGCAGCATGGTAAGCTTATCGAGTAATCATCAAGTAAACATTTTCTAGTATCATTCGAATAGCAAGATACATGACAAGCAAAATCATAGATCACAATTCAATCTTCAATCACTTCAAGTCAATCGATAGCATGTTGAAACAATTCACAACATTTCCAAGTCAAGTAATATAATCACAATTTATTTCAAGCTTATCACTCAAGATATGTTCACAAGATATACACATTGATTCAAGTGAGAGCATAAGTCCATTTCGAGTAGCATTTCATGTGACAAGTTTATCAAGTGTACAAGCATGCATTTTAAGTAGCATGTAAGCCTTAAGCCTTAATTATTGCTTGTTTACTTTCTTTAATTTAAGTCTTATTACTTAGCTGTCTATTATACATGTTTATACATTCTTGCAATGCAAAATAGTCCATATTTTCATTTAGTCTAGCCAATTCAATCATAATATTTTCATTTAATCTAGCCAATTCAGTCGTATAACACGTACACATAATTCACAATGCCAAAACAGTCCATATTTTTATTTAATCTAGCCAATTTAGTCGTATAACACGTACACATAATTCACAATGCTAAAACAATCCATATTTTTATTTAATCTAGCCAATTTAGTCATATAACACATACACATAATTCACAATGCCAAAACAATCCATATTTTCATTTAATCCAGCCAATTCAATCATGTAACATGTACACATATTTCAAAATGCCAAAACAGTCCACATTTTCATGTACAAGATGTACATGGCAGCAACACTCATTAATTCAAGTAAGATCGAGATCTTTTTCAAGTAACAATCATGTAACAAGAAGTTCGAGTATACAAGTCAAGTAATCAAGTTTGCATGTCAAGCAATTCAAGCAAACCAATCAAGTAAACATTAGCTCAAGTGAGACCATAAGCCATTCCAAGTAGTAAATCATACAATACAAGGTCCAAGCATAAGCAATTATCATTACAAGAGTTTCATGTCAATAATCAAGCATTACATGTCAAGCAATTTGAGTATTTCAAGGATTTATGTCAAATGGTTCAAGTGTTCAAGATTTCTTGTCAAGTCATTTAAGTATTTCAAGATATAATTCAAGTATTCAAGATTTTCTTTGAATTTCTTATTCAATTTCTCAGTAAGGTTTATTTCTTTTTAACATGTTTGCCTTGGATCACAATTGGTCATGAATAACATTGTTCCGTATTTGACCATAAAGGTCCAAGAGATACTTAGCTCAAAGCACATAGCAATGGCTAATATCAGAAACATGTAATCTTATACTTCTCACTATCCAACCAACTGTCACCTATCTCCATAAAACTCCCCCGTTACCTCCAACTGTTGCCAATAACATATTTCATGTAATGGGGCATCCCCCCGAGCCGTGGCTCATGGACCGTAGTCCCAAGTATACCATGCATCATACTATTGTATCCAAGGACTTCCATTGTAGGCAACTTAAGTATCTTAGATCCTATTAAAAGTTGGAGTGTATTTTATACTTTAAAACTTTTTGTTGTTTCTTATGTCCCATGCTTTCATGTTCAAGGCAATACAATTCATGTTCAAGAATGATATTCAAGCAAGTTATATCAAGGTCAAGATTAGCCCTTAGGCCAATTGAGCCTTAGTTCATCATTTTGCAATTTAACTTGTTATTCAAGTAAGCAATTCAAATTATATACCATTTTCAGGCATCTAGTCATGTCTTTATATTCATGGTTTATATCACTTTTACAAGTATTTATATCATAAGAGCAATTTCAAGCAAGAAATTTGAATGAATACACCCGAGACACGGAATCAAGCATTTCGAATAGGTCACTTTCAAGTACAAGGGTTCAAGCATTTCAATTAGATCACATTTCAAGTACAAGAATTCAAGCATTTCAATTAACAAGCATTTCAAACATTTCAAGTGACAAGCTTTTCAAATAGCAAGCATTTCAAGTAGTAAGCATTCGAGTGAATTGCATTCATGATACAAGGATCTAGCATCATATATCATTATAATACATACATGCCACAACTCGAATGGGCACAATCAAGAACAAGAAATCAAGCATTTACATCCATAGTGTAACTCAGGCAAGCAATTCGAATGGAATAATTCAAGGCATGGAATCATAAAATGTTTACACATTTCTTTCTAAATAATTTAACTTATCAATTTCCATGCTATTACTTAATCACAAATTTCAGCTTAGTCCAATCTTCCCTTTTAATTCATATTTATGTTTAATTAAGCTCATTATCATGGCATATCAATAGCAAGAAAGTATTCATGCATATTTGGTTAGGACCTAAGTCCTAACCCTATTGTAAACTACATTCACAATACTCCAAGCTTAGCTAGTCTTGGATCCAAACTCCTTTGTGTTTGCCACTAGCTTGGCCACTCCATTCTTATTCCACAAGATCTACTCCTTGTTATAACAATTCATACAATTAAATCAAGGTCAAGACAAGGTACATTCATTTCTTCAAAACAAGGCAGCAATACACATAATTCATTGATTTCAAAACATCAAGGCTGCTGCTGCCAGTCAGCTTGTGCATTGTTTACTAAAACATACATTTCATTCCGTACGTTGGAATTTCAATTGGTTTACACCGCAAATTTCATTAGGCTTGATTTTAGCTTCATTATTCACTTAGATGGTACTTCTAACATGTTAATTTAACTTATATTCACTCTTATACATGTCTAAGATAGCTCCCAAGTTCATGTATTTACATTTCATGCCAATTTTACTTATATAATCATGTGTACATCAAAACAATCCACCTAGTTATCAAAATAAGTTCCTTTGTTTTTAGATCACCAATTCAACCCTTATATTTTTAACAATTCTAAACAGACCCCAAACATTCTTTCATATCCGAAACCATTTAGTTACATGATCAGGTGTACAAAACAGGGCAACCTTCACTTAAATCTCTATTTAGTTCAAAACAGTCCCGTATATTTTCTATGTGCATCCAAACAACCTAATTATTTGTATATACATCAGTATGCACATAACAGTTTACAATATCGTGCAAAACAGTCTCAAAAACGTTGATACACAAATATGCATGTTCAAAACAGTTTCATAACTCATGTACACACTTATATATATGATATAAACAACCCAACATGTGATCAGATACATTCAAAACAATTTCAAGACATCATGTTTTCAAATATAATCAAAACAAGGCAGGTTATTTAATATTACATTCGAACAACTCTTATAGATTTCTTAACAATAATAGACCTAGGAACCACCTTAGCAACACATGATTCACACAATTTCTCAACCAAACCACATTCTCAAATAATCAATCTCGAAATTTGGAGAATTGAAGAGAATTCTTACCCCTTTCTCCAGCTATTCGGACAAAAGATTAAAGCATAGCCTCATTATAAAGTAAAATTCTTCATTTCCATAGATGAAATATAAGCTTTCTCTCCCTTTCTCCTCAATTCCTCATGTCTCGGTTTTCTTTCAAGGAAGGAAGAAAATAATAGCAATTTTAGTTATTTTTACCCCCATCAACCGTACCATTCTTCCCCTAAAGCCTCATGTTTATTTTCCTCAAATGACACCTATTAAGGTCCCTAGATTGTATTAAATTTTACATGCAAAGCTTCATTAATTAAAACTTTTCATAATAGTCATTTCATTTTAGCTAACAAACTATTCAAATTTTATAGTAGGTCATTAACTTATTTAATTGTCTACTTCAAGGATTTCTCGAATCAATTTAAAACCTATTCGAGTTAGTGTCATACTCCTAGACCATAATTCGGGGTATTACAAGGAAGGCTTAACATCCCACCTTGGTTCAAGTGGTAATTTTCAGTTTCATGCAATTGCTTGGTCATGTCTTCCATGTCTATTTTTCATGTTGGTATAAGCATGTTTGAGTGACTCCATGTTGTGCCTAATTGCATATAGTTAGGGGGAGTCTCCACTGCATGAGTTACATGTTTTTGGCCTAGTATGCTCATATTTATGTTTTTGGCCTTAAACTTGTAATGTTTGGTGGATTTCGACGAAATCATGTTTTCTTTGTGTTAAATGTGTTGTTTGAGATGCATGTGTAGCAAACTGTGCAAAATATATATATCTAGGACTTAATAGAGCTTTTTTTTGAACTTAAAACAAAGTTGTAAGGCCTTTTAAGTTGTTTTTCTGCATTTTTCACCAGCTTCGTTCCTTCGGTACCAATACAGCTCACACGGTATCGATACGGCCTTCAACCAAGTACTGATACGGTCTCCTCTATACCGGTACGCATAGCCAAAAGGGACTATTTTGTTTCCTTTTTGCCATGCTTTTTGTGCATAATGACATATTTGATAATAGCATGTTTAATTAAATTTCATGTATAGATTTGTTTCATTTATTTGAAATTCAATTTATTTCTCTTGAATTGTTGAACTAACAATTTACTTGTTGCTTGAGTAAGGGGAGCTATTTTTTTAAAATCATTTAATGTAAAATCTTTTGTTTGTTTTCTTCATTGCTTTTACACCAACAATTGATATTTCCTATCAATTGGTACTTAATTTTCAATGATTGGTCACAACCTTTCAACATTTGGTGTTTGAACTTAAATGTGATTTCAAATTTGTTTTTGAAATTATTTTTGATATAGCAACAAGGGGGAGAGATAGGTTTGAAAATTTCAATTTCAAAAGAAAAGGGGGAGCTTTAAATATTTTTCTAAAAATATTATCTTTTTCTAAGGGAGAGTTTTTACAAAAACAATTTTTCAAGTGGTTTCGTTATATCAAAAAGGGGGAGATTGTTGAGATATTTGATTTTGATATAACTAAAATGAAAAATGTTTTTGGACTTAAACTAATTTGCAAAAATATTTTAAAAGTCCATTAACTTGAAATATATGTTTGAAATATTTTCAAAGGGTTTTTGACATGTTTTAAATGATTTTAAATAGCCAAAGTGTCAAAAATATGCCATGAGTATCGGTACAAATTCACCGGTACCAATACCCAGAGTGCTCATACCGATACGGCTCTTTGAGTACCGATACAACCCTTCGTCCCCGAGTTTTGGCAAATTCTAGTAGCCAAATTGTTGAGATGATCAATCAATGTCGATGTTGGCCAAAAGGGGGGTGAATTGGCTATTTTAAAAAGTATGGAAGCAAATCTAAAAGATGGACAATGGGACACAATGATTTATAGTGGTTCAAGCTTCTAACAAGCTCTATGTCCACTACCTTAGCTTCCTACTAAGGATTTTCAACCAATTTTACTATGAAATTCTTCCCTTTTTCTAGGCTAAGGAGGCAACCGTTACAACCGATCAAAGCTTTCTACCCAAAGCTTGATCCAAGATCACTCTTTTACAAGAAAGAAAATGGCAAAAATAAAATGACCTCACAAGATATATATTTGCCCAAAATTACAAGAACACTCAACCCCAAACTTGAAATAAAAGATTACAATGAAGAACACAAGTTGGGTACAAAGATTTGACTCTAAGAGCACAAGGGTTGGATTTTTGCTTGAGTACTTGAATATTGTTCAATCTAAGTTCATTAGTTAATGATGTAGCATTGGAGACTTGTATTTATACCCCCTCATTGAATTCTAGCCATTTGGGTGGTTGAAGTCATCAATAGAGCCGTTGGGGACCACTTTTCCCGCAATAAGTACTGTTTGATGAAGGCCCGTATCGGTACACAAAAGCCCGTATCGATAGCTGTTATAACAAAAATATAGTTGTTGTACAAGTCATATCGATACGCATGAAACCGTATCGAAATGATCATAGTGTTAAAATGAGGGCCTATCAAAACGGCAAGGCCGTATCGGTACAGATTTTGCTCACTAGAATCCTGGATGAAAATGCGTATCGATACGCATAGGGGCGTATCAGTACGGGTTAGCCGAAATTTAAAGTTTGAGGATTCCAATAACTGACAAACAACGGTCGAAAAATTTAATGCAAATATCTTTGAAGATCTTGACAAACCGTATCGGTACGTTTTGAAATTTCTTAAAACCATAATTCAAACCATATCGAAAAATAAAGTACCGTATCTGTACGAGTGTAAATCTCTTAAACCCAGATTTCAAGCCGTATCGAAATGGGTGTTATCTGTATCGAAACGTTGCGCTTAAAATGTTTACCCAGATGAAGGTAGTATCGAAATGGGCTAAGCCACATCGGTACGCTTTGCAAAAGCAAATTCCAGTAGCTAAAAATCGTATCGAAACACCAAGGGGTGTATCGATATGCTTGGGCGTATTTGTGTATTTTTAGCTTGAAACACTTAGGAAATTTTTGGGTTTAAGTTTATAACTTTGGAAAAATTTTTCTTGTCATTTTGTGAGACTTTTGAATACTTAAAAATTTATTTTCCTTTACAATTTAGTCCTTAAACAATTTGTTATATAAAATCAAACATAGGTTTCACAATCTCCCCTTTTTGATATAACAAAACCAAAGTGAAATTTTTTAAGTATTAGAAAAATCCCCCTTAATTTAAGGCTATAGAAAACAATTGGCTCTTTAAAACTTCTCCCCCTTTTTGTTAGATCAAAATCAATGTAATAGGGATAAGACGAGAACAATAACAACTCCAAGCAATTAAATAAGCAACGTAAGCATTTAACTTCAAATAATAGTTCAAGCAACAAAGTTCAATCCAACTCAAATCCTAAAAGCATAAACCAAATAAAAACAAAGCATAGGATTTCATAAGGACATAAAATAAAAGATCATAACTGAAATCCTAATATAATATGCTATGACATGCAAAAATGCCTAACAGTCCATGCCATCGTCTCCATCGTCTTCATCCTCATCATCATCAACATTTGTGGCCGGAGGTCCATTGGATTGATTCCATTCACCATGAAAGGCGTTAAGAGTGATATCCATAGATTTTTGTCGATTTTCAATAGCCATCACCCTTTCCTCCAAGGATGTGAAGAAAGTGTCAATCGTGGCAAATTCAGAGTCCATGGTGGTTTGTAAATATGTGATCCTCTCATTAAGGAAAGCCATGAGAGCTTCTTGATTTGGTTAGGCCACCGAAGCTTGTGGAACTTGAGCTTCTTGAGGAGCCTCCACCGGTTTGGGTTGAACACCTCTCGGAAGATCGGTGTTACGGACCCATTATCTATTATAATAAGTGAACTTGGCATGGTGGAGAGAACGCTCATCAATGGGATCCGTGAGAGGTTCTGGAAGATCATAGGAACAATCGATCCCCATCTTGTGAAAGAAAAAGCTCAAAGCCGTGCCATAAGTGAAGGATGTCACCAAGGAAGTGTGGCGATGTTGGACAAGAAAGACGATCTCGGAAAACATAATCTGAGCAAGGTTGGGTCTCCTCTTCTCTCGAAAGCATCGAATCCAAAAATCATCAACTTGGCAGATGGTAGAGTACTTCCCACAGGATGGACGGAACCACCAAGTGATCATGAGATGCAAGATACGATCATGGGCATTAAGAACAGTCACGGAACCACTAAGGACATGTCCTAATGCACTCTCATCATCTATTCCCGTATCCTCAAGACCCAAAAAGTTTGCTAAAACACTTGAATCTATTTGAAATTTCTTACCCATTAAGTAGGATTCAATGGAAACAACCAAAGTTTTCTTTTCATTAAAAATACACCGGGCATTTGAATAGAAGATTAAAACAAGATTTCGGTATAAAATCCCAGGTATACTTAAAAAAGTAATAAATTTCCATTCTTGCATTAAAGAAAGATATTCAAATTTAAACATTTCGGATGATAAAAACGGGATTGAAGTAACACGCTCAGGACGAATTTTGTAACTTTGGTATTTTTTAAAATATTCCATAGCGTCCGGATATTGAGGTTCATTAAAACAATTTTCATAAATGTGCGTAAGTTTGGGTCTATTACCAACATGATCGGGAAGAGGATGCGAAGAACGTGAACTAGAAGCAATATCCTTTCGGGAACTTTTCTTAGGGGCCATAATCTGAAAAACAAAATCAAACCAAAAGCGATGTATGCATAAATCAACACATTCGATCCAAAAATTAATTCAATAATCAAGGTATTGTCAAAAAGCTATACAATATATTTTAAAAATATATACAACTGTAAAAAGAATTTTTGGTAAGAAAAACTTGAAAAACAACATTAAAAATTATACTATAACACCCTTACCAATATTTATTACCCAATACTAATATATAGTGTCACATGATGTTTAAACCATATTTTATGCTATCCGATCAAGTCAAAAATGACGATTTAAAATTTTTCCTTTTTAATCGCGTAAAATTTATTTCTAATTTTTAATCCACCAGATAGACCTCAATTTCAGCAGCAACTTGACAATTTTTAACAATACTATACAATTAACAAATCTGCCTAAAACAAAAATCATTTTGATTACTCTAAAATTTCATTATTATAATCTTACCCGATTTTCGTAACTAGCAATTTCTTTAAACTAGTATCCATTTAAATAAAACTCAATATCATATACTAACCACTTATCTAGATATTATTATTACAATCCATATCTAGACTAGTTTGAAAGGAGCTACTATTTATTTATACATGCCAACTACAAATATCAAAATACATCAAAGATGTAATTACCGATACTGCATATATCCCCTTTGATAGTGATGCCTTACTCCTTATTCCGAACCGGGTTTGATCACTATAACTATTTAATATTAATCAACATGCTTGAATTATATCAATAATATAATAAACATGAAGTTTGATCACTATTCCTTTATTTCCCTTATGTTAATCAAATTAACATAATATAATCCGAATTCATAAATCCTATTATTATCCTTGCCACTATCCGAGAGTTCACCCACTCTCTAAATTATTTATCATTTATTACCATTATCTGATAGTTCGCTTACTCTCTAATTTATTAACCATTTATTACCATTAACCGAGAGTTCACTTACTCTCTAATTTATTAACCATTTATTACCATTATCCGAGAGTTCACTTACTCTCTAATTTATTAACCATTTATTACCATTATCCGAGAGTTCACTTACTCTCTAATTTATTAACCATTTATTACCATTATCCGAGAGTTCACTTACTCTCTAATTTATTAACCATTTATTATCAAATAGATTATTGCCCAACATAGTTTGAGGACTTGAGTACACGAGTTAAAACCGCACCAAAGTGCTAATAAACCGCACCGAAGTGCTAAGAGACCGCACATAAGTGCTAAAGAACCACACCTAAGTGTTAATAAACTGCACCGAAGTGCTAAACCACTGGACTCTATGGCATGCCAACTATACTCTATACCTCAAATACTTATTTGGGCATACTTTCCAATTCCATATTCAATTTATCCATGGCAATATAATTAAATACTGGGTAGTTCATACCCTAAATATAACATAACCATACATACCTGGTATATTTAGTGATCAAATGCATCATAGTTCTTCCTTTGACAATTCTCAATATGTCAAATATAAGTTCATGATATAAACATATAATTATCAAGTAATTATTAATAAGGTATACTTATCAAAAGTCTTCCAAATGATAATCATAATATTATCCATGCATAAAAATGCACTCACCTTGACACTTTATACTTTGTCAATATTTACTTAGCCTCACTAAGCTTCAACTTTGATCTATGTCCTTTCCTCTATTGTTAGCTCGATCTCGATTTTGATCACGATCTACATGTGTATTAATAGGCCACATATACATTTCAAATTATATGTTAGTATCATACTAACACATAAATACAATAGGAATAATTTTCCTACAATTATTCCTATAATTGTCCAATCTTAGTTCCATGACATAAGTCATTATACCTTTAACACCTTAAATTTTCCTCAACTTTTAATCAAAGAATGATCAAAACTTCATTCTAATAACAATTTAAGCATAAAGCTTCTATGAAAACAAATTTTCACTTTAATCTTTAATTTTCTCCAAAATGTCGAATTGGTCCCCAAACTTTCCAAGATTTTCGAATTAATCCTTATGTTTTTGCAAACTTCTAAAATGGTCCAAATGACATTTTAAAGCTTGTAAAATCATAATTTCATCATATCCAATCTTATGGAAATTTTTCCATAATTTCTTCTAATTTTTCTTCTTTGACTGAAATGGTCCCTAACTTTCCAATATTTCCATTTTTGTCCTAAATTATCAAATCAATTTAATTTGATTAAAATCTCATCATTTCTAATGCTAGAATAATTTTCACAATAATTTCCCCTTTATTTCCAATTCTAACCGAATTGGTCCATTATTCTTCCTAAGGGAAAATTTTTATTCTAACATTAAATTAAGGCTTCTAATATCACAAATCATTATTTTCCATCCTTTATTAAATTCCCTAACCAAATCCCCAAATTTTAGGGTTAGGGTTTACAACCTTGAACATAGAATTAAACTAAATTCAAGCTTGTTTTCATGTTTACAACACTTGAGTTACTTAAATCAAGCCTTAATTCCAACATAGTTCATGAAATTCCAATTTCTCTCTCTTCAAGAACATGAAATATTCTTCATAATAGCATACAATATTACTATCAAAAGAAAGAGCATGAAGCATAGATCAATTTATTTCAAAGCAACATACCTTGATTCTAACTTTAAAACCTTCAAATTTGCCAAAGAAAATTTTCTTTCCGTTTCCCCCTTGTGTTTCAAAAATACCCAAGAAAGATGAAAAAATTACTTCATCTTTTATCCTTTTAATTCACATGTGATAATTAAATGAATTTTAAATTCATTTAATTAGTAAAATTACTAATTTAGCCTTCAAATCCAATGGCTAAATTTAATCTTATCATAAACCAAGGGCCAAGATTAAATCGACGTGTTTTTCATTTTCTAATAATGCCCTCAACATTTCAAAATATTTCAAAATGCCATCCATGGCAAATCTCCAATTTGCCCTCCAACTATACTTTATTTACTAACAAGGCTT
This sequence comes from Hibiscus mutabilis, assembly GCA_019671005.1. Classification (NCBI taxonomy): domain Eukaryota; kingdom Viridiplantae; phylum Streptophyta; class Magnoliopsida; order Malvales; family Malvaceae; genus Hibiscus; species Hibiscus mutabilis. The sequence continues at coordinate 37,988,840 of CM033734.1, read as the reverse complement.
GAAAATTCCCATTCCATCACCATCTAACTAAATCTAGTTAGAATCCAACCAAATGTAATAAAATATCCATAAAATAATATTTTATGAGTTTTCCATAATCCTTGGAACTGTCTTTAAAATTCCAATTCGATCTGATTACCCAATATTCACTTTCTACGATTTCTCCACTTTCCAAAATATCGGGTAAAATTTGAAATTCTCATAATTTTGATCTCCATATGTAAATATTTTTGACATAAAAAATATTCCATAATTTTGTAAAAATCAAAATCTTGAAATTTTGAATCGGTCCAATATACTGATAATTTACCCGAAATCTTTATCGGGTAAATTTCTCTTAATAATCATTGATCAGATATCCATAAAAAATTTCAACTCGAACTAATTCCCCTTTTTATCAGTCTCAACTACTGACATGAGACCTTCCCATAAGGTCACCCATCATAATGCTACTCTACTCTAAGCATGCTTAATAATTTTTATTTTGATCCAAATATCTGAAAATTTTCTTGAACTTTAAGGCTTTATAGATCTTAATACAAACTCCGTATCAAAAATCTGTATCACGAAAATGCCACTCTTGGGGGTGAACTATTCATTTACAGGACCAAGTACATAACTTTTTAAAATTACAATTTAGTCCCTAAACTTTTTTAATTTTACACTTTGGCGCCAAACTTTTCAAAATTTACATTTTGGTCCATAATGCTCGTATTCTGTAATAGTGCGAATTCTAGAATCTTGAGTACACATAGTACTCGTCTGGGATTGCTTCGATTTTCCTCCTGCATACCCCTTCTTAACTGAAGAGGCTGATGCTGCAGGATATTGTTGTGGTACTGCGTTTAAATGATGATGCATTAAATGAACCTCCAGACCTTTTTCTGGTCTAAATCTACTTCTCACCTTTTTCCTCAAAGTTGACTTTCTCCATGGCCTTGGCTCAATTTACCACTTCTTGAAAAGAAGTGAAGTTACGAGAAACCAAAATCTTTTTATATTGAGGATCCAACCCAGCTATAAATCTGTCTATTTTGTACTTCTCGGTTGGAAGAAATTAGGTTACAAATTGGTTTAATCTATTGAACTCACATTCATATTCATAAACCGATCTGCCGTAATGTTTCAACTACAGAAATTGCTGTCTCATTTCCTCGACAAATACATCTCCAATATATTTTTTCCTTGAATTCTTGTAGAAAGAATTCCCAAGTAATCTGTTCTGGAGGTACTTGTGTAGTTATCACGTTCCACCATACGCTGGCTTGTTCCATCAATAGGGATACTACTCCTTCTAATTTTCCTTGATTATCATAAGGAATCCTATTTAATATGATCTTTATATCATTTAACCAATAATCGGCAACCATAGGATATGCATCAGTATCACCCCGGAATTCTGGTGCCCCAATTTTCCTTAATTCCTTTGGGACTGATACTGGTGCTTTCCAATTTAGGATTGCCTCCAAAGACTGCAGAAATAAGCCTTGATCTTGTACCAGAATATTTCTTTGTTCCTAAGCCTATTGCTTTACATTTTGCTGAACCTGAGGTGGATTCTGATTCACCTCATTAATTTCGCTTCGAGCAGGTACATCCTGCTCAACAGTCTGTCAGGATTCTCAATAACCCGACATCTGTTCATGTCACAATTATCTAAAATAAGTAAGGAGTAATCTACTGAACATCAGGCATCATCATAATCCTACACAATATTAGTAATTTTTAGATAATCTAGTGGCATGTATATAACTCTGACTTTCTATAGAGACTCATTTACTATCCAGAACCTGCTAAACCTGTAGCTCTGATACCAATAAATGTAACACTCATATCATTATTTAGTACCCAATACTAGTATAGAGTGTCACATGATGTTTAAACCATATTTTATGCTATCTGAACAAGTCAAAAATGACGATTTAAAATTTTTCCTTTTTAATCGCGTAAATTTTATTTCCAATTTTTAATCCATCAAATAGACCTCAATTTCAGGCAACAACTTGGAAATTTTTAACTATACTATACAATTAACAAAACTATCTAAAAACTGCCTAAAACAAAAATCATTTTGATTACTCTAAAATTTCATTATTATAATCTTACCCGATTTTCGTTACTAGCAATTTCTTTAAACTAGTATCCATTTAAATAAAACTCAATATCATATACTAACCACTTATCTAGATATTATTATTACAATCCATATCTAGACTAGTTTGAAAAGAGCTACTATTTATTTATACATGCCAACTAAAAATATCAAAATACATCAAAGATGTAATTACCGATACTGCATATATCCCCTTTGATACTGATGCCTTACTCCTTACTCTGAACCGGGTTTTCTACCTACGAATGAAAAACCATCACACGCTAAGTATATACCTAGTGAGGCATTATAACTATTTAATATTAATCAACATGCTTGAATTATATCAATAATATAATAAACATGTAGTTTGATCACTATTCCTTTATCTCCCTTATGTTAATCAAATTAACATAATATAATCTGGATTCATAAATCCTATTATTATCCTTGCCACTATCCGAGAGTTTACCCACTCTCTAATTTTTTTATAATTTATTACCATTATCTGATAGTTCGCTTACTCTCTAATTTATTAACCATTTATTACCATTATCCGAGAATTCACTTACTCTCTAATTTATTAACCATTTATTACCATTATCCGAGAGTTCACTTACTCTCTAATTTATTAACCATTTATTATCAAATAGATTATTGCCCAACATAGTTTGAGGACTTGAGTACACGAGTCAAAACCGCACCAAAGTGCTAATAAACCGCACCAAAGTGCTAAGAGACGGCACATAAGTGCTAAAGAACCACACCTAAGTGTTAATAAACCGCACCGAAGTGCTAAATCGCTGGACTCTATGGCATGCCAACTATACTCTATACCTTAAATACTTATTTGGGCATACTTTCCAATTTCATATTCAATTCATCCATATCAATATAATTAAATACTGGACAGTTCATACCCTAAATATAACATAACCATACATTCTTGGTATATTTAGTGATCAAATGCACCATAGTTCTTCCTTTGACAATTCTCAATATGTCAAATATAAGTTCATGATATAAACATATAATTATCAAGTAATTACTAATAAGGTAGACTTATCACAAGTCTTCCAAATGATAATCATAATATTATCCATGCATAAAAATGCACTCACCTTGACACTTTATACTTTGTCAATATTTAGTTAGCCTCACTAAGCTTCAGCTTTGATCTATGTCCTTTCCTCGATTGTTAGCTCGATCTCGGTTTTGATCACGATCTACATGTGTATTAATAGGCCACAGATACATTTCAAATTATATGTTAGTATCATACTAACACATAAATACAATAGGAATAATTTTCCTACAATTATTCCTATAATTGTCCAATCTTAGTTCCATGACATAAGTCATTATACCTTTAACACCTTGAATTTTCCTCAACTTTTAATCAAAGAATGATCAAAACTTCATTCTAATAACAATTTAAGCATAAATCTAATTTGATCAAAATCGCATCGTTTCTAATGCTATAATAATTTTCACAATAATTTCATCTTTATTTCCAATTCTAACCGAATTGGTCCATTATTCTTCCTAAGGGAAAATTTTTATTCTAACATCAAATTAAGGCTTCTAATATCACAAATCATTCATTTCCATCCTTTATTAAATTCCCTAACCAAATCCCCAAATTCTAGGGTTAGGGTTTATAACCTTGAACATAGAATTAAACTAAATTCAAGCTTGTTTTCATGTTTACAACACTTGAATTACTTAAATCAAGCCTTAATTCCAACATAGTTCATGAAATTCCAATTTATCTCTCTTCAAGAACATGAACTATTCTTCATAATAGCATACAATATTACTATCAAAAGAAAGAGCATGAAGCGTAGATCAATTTATTTCAAAGCAACATACTTTGATTCTAACTTTAAAACCTTCAAATTTGCCAAAGAAAAATTTCTTTCCTTTTCCCCCTTGTGTTTCGAAAATACCCAAGAAAGATGAACAAATTACTTCATCTTTTATCCTTTTAATTCACATGTGATAATTAAATGAATTTTAAATTCATTTAATTAGTAAAATTACTAATTTAGCCTTCAAATCCAATGGCTAAATTTAATCTTATCATAAACCAAGGGCCAAGATTAAATCCATGTGTTTTTCGTTTTCTAATAATGCCCTCAACATTTCAAAATATTTCAAAAATACCATCCATGGCAAATGTCCAATTTGCCCCCCAACTATACTTTATTTACTAACAAGGCTTGAAAATTGCTATTCCATCACCATCTAATTAAATCTAGTTAGAATCCAACCAAATGTAATAAAATATCCATAAAATAATATTTTATGAGTTTTCCATAATCCTTGGAACTGTCTTTAAAATTCCAATTCGATCTGATTACCCGATATTCACTTTCTACGATTTCTCCACTTTCCAAACTATCGGGTAAAATCTGAAATTCTCATAATTTTGACATACAAAATATTCCATAATTTTGTAAAAATCAAAATCTTGAAATTTTGACTCGGTCCAATATACTGATAGTTTACCCGAAATCTTTATCAGGTAAATTTCTCTTAATAATCCTTGATCAGATATCCATAAAAAATTTCAACTCGAACTAATTCCCCTTTTTATCAGTCTCAACTACTGACATGAGACCTTCCCATAAGGTCACTCATCCTAATGCTTCTCTGCTCTGAGCACGCTTAATAATTTTTATTTCGATCTAAATATCTGGAAATTTTCTCGAACTTTAAAGCTTTATAGCTCTTAATACAAACTCCGTATCAAAAATCTGTGTATCATGAAAATGCCACTCTTAGGGGTGAACTATTCATTTATGGGACCAAATACATAACTTTTTAAAATTACAATTTAGTCCCTAAACTTTTTAATTTTACACTTTGGCACCAAACTTTTCAAATTTTAAATTTTGGTCACTAACCAAAATTTGAGGTATTACATATACGATATAATTTTACATTCGAATAAAAAAAATTCAGATTTGAAAAAGATTTTACAAAAATACTGAAAACAATACTATATAGGTTCTAAATCTATGATTATAGTACAAAAATAATGTATATATATGTACGAAAATTGAAAAGAAAAATGTTAGAGTTTATACCTTGAAGTTGAGATTAAGGATGAATGAAGTGATTTAGATGCACAAACTTGATGATTTTAGCTCGGGTTTGATGCAAAATCCAAAAGCCCTCAAGATTTTTGAAGAGTTGTGTGAGAAAAAGTGAGGGATTTTGAGGTTTTTATAGAGGATTTTCGTATCTAGGGTTTGGAAGAAAAGATGATGTTTGAATAAAAGTGAAAATCCTACTTTTAATGCCCTTAAAATCTGCCCAGCCGTGAACGCATACCGATACGCCGACGTGGCGCATCAAACCCAGTATCAAAATGCTTCTAAGGTCGTTTTGATACGCTTAACGTACCGATACAGGATGCACCTGTATCAAAATGATTGTAAACTCCTCGTATCGATATGAGGCTAACCGTATCGATACGTCTATGCCAGAATTGTTAATTTTCGCTATAGGTTGCTCAGAAATTCGATTCTAATCGAATTAAAATGCATGTGAATGATATGAGAGCACTATGTATGAACATAAATAGATCCATACTCCCCCTAGCAACAAGCATATATACATATAGGATCTTAATCACAAAAGCAATTAATCAAACAAATTTAAGCATAATTTTTAAGACCAAAAAAGAAGCTCTAAGGGTCAAGGGAGGTTGGTTAAACTAACTCTCTCCTAAGAGACCAAAAATGCTCTTTATCTAATGGTTTGGTAAAAATATCTGCTAATTGGTTCAAGGTGTCTACATATTCTAGAACTACATCATTTTTCAAGACATGATCTCTAATGGAATGATGTCTTATTTCTATATGTTTGGTTCTATAATGTTGGATGGGATTCTTAGTGAGACAAATGGCACTAGTATTGCACACCTAATGGGGATGGTACCTACATCAATTCCATAATCTAAGAGATGTTGCTTCATCCAAAGGACTTGAGTGCAACAACTTCATACGGATATATATTCGGCTTCAGTAGTAGATAATGCTACACTATTTTGCTTATTAGAAAACCAAGATATGAGCATACTACCTAGGAATTGACATGTACCGAAGGTATTTTTTCTATCTATTTTACAACCTCCATAATCTACATCCAAGAAGGCATGTAGGTTAAAGGAAGACTCTCTAGGATACCAAAGACCTAAACAATGTGTATCTCTAAGGTACCTAAATATTCTCTTAACGGCTATAAGGTGTGATTCTCTAGGACTAGCTTGAAATATAGCACACAAGCAAACACTAAACATAATGTCAAGTCTACTTACGGTAAGATAAATCAAAGATCCAATCATAGAGCGATAAAGCTTTAAATCTACACACTTACCTCCTTCATCTTTGTCAAGCGTTGAGGAAGAAATCATTGGTGTGGCTTGAGGTTTCACACTCTCTAGGCCAAACTTCTTGAGCATGTCCTTGATGTACTTGGCTTGATTGATGAAGATGTTGTCCTTCCTTTGTTTAATCTGGAACCCTAAGAAGAATGAAAGCTCCCCCATCATGCTCATCTTAAACTCACCTTGCATCAACTTAGCAAAATCTTGGCAAAACATTTCTTTAGTAGAACCAAAAATTATATCATCAACATATATTTGAACTACTAATATGTCTTTGCCAATTCTTTTAATGAAGAGTGTAGTATCCACCTTTCCTTTGTTAAAACCTTTTTCAATTAAAAAATTTGATAATCTCTCATACCAAGCTCTAGGAGCTTGTTTCAAACCATATAAAGCTTTTAAAAGTTTAAAAACATGGTTTGGGTTGTTTGGATCTTCAAAACTGGGTGGTTGTTCTACATAAACTTCTTCATTAATAAAACCACTTAAGAATGCACTTTTTACGTCCATTTGAAAAAGCTTAAATTCGTGATAACATGCAAATGCTAAAAGCATCCTAATGGCTTCCATTCTAGCTACGGGTGCATAGGTTTAATCAAAATCGATTCCCTCTTCTTGTGTGTAACCTTGAGCACCAAGTCTAGCCTTGGTCCTCACTATGTTACCACTCTCATCTAGTTTGTTTCTAAAAACTCATTAAAGTTCCTATAGTAGATTTATTACTAGGCCTATCAACTAATGTCCAAACTTGACTTCTCTCAAATTGGTTTAATTCCCCTTGCATGGCCAATATCCAATAATCATCTTTTAATGCTTCTTTGATATTCTTAGGCTCAATGCATGAAAGAAATACAACATTACAAACATTTTTAAGAGAAAGTCTAGTGGTTACCCCTTTGGATGGATCACCCAAAATCTCACCACATTTGACATAGTTGTACTCCCTTAGGTAGCTCACTTCCTTCTCCTCTAGATTCATGTCTCTCAATGCTTCTAGAGGTGGATCTTGTGTTTCTTCCTCTTTGGTTGGAACTCCATCCATATTTGATGTTTGTCCACCATCATTGGCTTCGAAATTCCTACATCATCATCATCACGAGAATCCTTCCTCGGAAGGAGGTTATCATCAAAAACCACATAAATACACTCTTCAACAACTAAGGTTCTTTTATTAAATACACAATAAGCTTTAGAATTTAAAGAATATCCTAGGAAAATAGCTTCATCACTTTTAGCATCAAATTTGCCAAGACTTATCTTTTCCATTGTTTAAAACAAAACATTTGCAACCAAATGGATGAAAATAGCTAATGCTAGGCTTTTTTGGATTTTAAAATCTCATAAGGAGTTTTCTTCAAAATAGGCCTAATCATTACTCTATTTATGATATAGCAAGCCGTATTAGTGGCTTCTGCCCAAAAGTATTTTGGCAAATTGTTTTCACAAAGCATGGTTCTAGTCATTTCCTCTAAAGTTCTATTTTTCCTTTCAACAACCCCATTTTGTTGAGGTGTTCTAGGGGCTGAAAAATTGTGGCTAATACCATTTGAGTTACAAAAATCCTCGAAACCAAGATTTTGAAATTCGGTGCCATGGTCACTTCGAATGTGAGATATTTTGACCAAGGTCATTTTGACTAATTTTTGAAAATGTGATGAATTTTTCTAAAGCATCATCTTTGGTATTTAAGAATAAAACCCATGTGTATCTAGAGTAATCATCAACTAAAATATATGCATATGATTTTCCACCCAAGCTAGTAGTTCTAATAGGACCAAAAAGATACATATAGATCAATTGTAAAACTCTACTAGTTGCAACATCATTAATAAGTTTGAAAGAAGCTCTTTTATGTTTGCCTTTTGCACAAGCATCACAAATTTTATCATTTGAAAACTTTATTTTAGGCAAACCTCTGACTAGATCTTTTGAAACCAATTTTTCCAAAACACTCATGCTTGCATGCCCTAATTTTCTATGCCATAACCATGAATCATGCTCATCATTTGCAACAAAACATGCATGAGAAATGTGTATGTCATCTAGATGCACCATGTATATGTTTCCTATGCGATGACCCACAAACGCAACTTTATTTGTTTCAATGTTTAAAATATTTGCAGCCATTAGAATCAAAAACAACATTGACACCTTTGTCACAAAATTGACTAATGCTTAAAAGATTATGTTTAAGACCATTGACATATAGAACATTTTCAATAAGTACGGAGGATTGATTACCAATGGAACCTATTCATTCAACTTGACCTTTGGAGTTGTCACCAAATGTCACCAATCCTCCCATTTTTAGTTCAAGTTCCACGAATATACTCTTGTTCCAGTCATATGTCTTGAGCATCCACTATCAAGGAACCACGAATTTGCATTTGAAGCTTTGGCCTTGTAGCAATGCTCCCCCTACAAACAAAGATTAATTCTTGATTTTGTACCCAAATCATTTCGGGTCCATGAGTATTAGCTCCCAAATACTTGGTTCCCTTGGGAATCCAAGATGCAATAGCCTTAAGATTGTTAGAAGTGACAAGTTCCTTAGGAACCCAAACACTTCTAATTCTCTTGCCTATAGAGGTCCTTTGGAAGCCTCATTGTTTGTGGTTGCCAAAGTTCCTTTTAACATAGTTGGGTTTTGAAGATTGTCCTTTTCAAAATTTAATTTCCTAACATTGTTTAAGGAAGCTTTGAGGTAATGATCTTTCAATTCAAAAAGAAGGTTATTTAAATCAACATTTTCTTGTTCAAAATACTTTTGATTATCTTTTAAATCACTAACCTTCTTTTCGAGTTCTGAATTGGTTTTAGATAAGGAATCATTTTGGTTTTTCAAATCAATGATAGTTTTCTTATTTTTCAAAACGGATTCCTTATACTTCTCAACCAATTCGTCATAAGCCTCTTGTAACTCATTATAAGCATCAAATAATTCATCAGATGTAAGATCATTTAATGAGCTAGAGGTTACCTTTGGATCCTCCTCAAAGGCCATGAGACAAAGGTTGGCAACTTTATGCTCCTCATCACTTGAAGACTCTTCATCACTCCAAGTGGCTACATGGGCCTTATGCTTCTTTTTCTTCTCAAAGCCCTTCTTCTTGAGTTGAGGGCAATCGACTTTGATATGCCCCGGCTTCTTGCATTCATAGCACACAATCAGATCCTTCTCTTCTTCTTTGTTCTTGTTCTTGAGATCCTTTCTACGTTTGAATTTCCTTCTTCGGTTGGATCTCCTGAGGCGAGTGAATCGTTTGGCTATCATAGCCAATTCTTCATCTTCCTCTTCACTCGAATCACTCTCTTCTTGTGAAGCTTTGAGAGCGATTCCCATCTTCTTCTTCTCCATATCCTTATTCTCGATCTTCATTTCCTCTGTCTTCTTTTCTTCCTCTCTTCCTTTCTTCACTATCTCACGAGTTAGAAGAGAACCTACAAGAGCATTGAGCTTCAAGGTCTTCAAGTCCTTTGCCTCGATGATGGACGTCCTCTTCCCATCCCATGACTCGGGAAGAGAATATAAGAGCTTTCAAACAAGCATGTCTTCTGGAATAACTTCTCCAAACCCCTTGAGACCATTTACAATAACGGAGAAGCGATTGAACATCTTGGTGACTCTCTCATCCGGCTCTATCTTGAAATTTTTGTAGCTTAGATTGAGGAGTCCAATCTTGGTCTCCTTAACATCGTTGGTACCTTCATAGACGGTCTTTAGCTTGTCCCAAACCTCTTTTGCACTTGTAGATGAGGACATCTTCGTGTATTCGTCGGGTCCAAGTGCACAAAAGAGCATGTGCAAGGCCTTATCATTTATTTGCAACTTCTTTCTTTCTTCATCCGTCATTTCATGCTTGGCCTTGGGAACTTGTCTCTCTCTTTCTTGCTTCATTGGAATTGATGGTCCGTCTTCGATCACATCCCATAGGAGATAATCGTTGGATTTGATAAACAACCTCATTCGGTTCTTCCAATATGGATAGTTGTCTCCATTGAAGAAGGGAGGTCTAGTGATGGATTGAGACTCGTGCATGTTGCCAAAAGTAGAAGCCATGGCTGATATGTCGGTTGATCGAATCACCTTCTAGGATCGCCTCAACGGTTATTAAACCTTCGGTTGAGTGTGTATCTGATACCAATTGTTGAGATGATCAATCAATGTCGATGTTGGCCAAGATGGGGTAAATTGGCTATTTTAAAAAGTATGGAAGCAAATCTAAAAGATGGACAATGGGACACAATGATTTATAGTGGTTCAAGCTTCTAACAAGCTCTACGTCCACTACCTTAGCTTCCTACTAAGGATTTTCAACCAACTTCACTACGAAATTCTTCCCCTTTTCTAGGCTAAGGAGGCAATTGTTACAGCCGATCAAAGCTTTCTACCCAAAGCTTGATCCAAGATCACTCTTTTACAAGAAAGAAAATGGCAAAAAGAAAATGACCTCACAAGGTATATATTTGCCCAAAATTACAACACTCAACCCCAAACTTGAAATAAAGATTACAATGAAGAACACAAGTTGGGTACAAAGATTTGACTCTAAGAGCACAAGGGTTGGATTTTTGCTTGAGTACTTGAATGTTGTTCAATCTAAGTTCATTAGTTGATGCTATAGCATTGGAGACTTATACCCCCTCATTGAATTCTAGTTGTTTGGGTGGTTGAAGTCATCAATAGAGTCGTTGGGGACCATCTTTCCTGCAATAAATGCTGTTTGGTGAAGGCCTGTATCGGTACATGAAAGCCCGTATTGATACCTGTTACAACAAAAATATAGTCATTGTATAAGTTGTATCGATACGCGTGAAGCCATATCGAAACGATCATAGTGTTAAAATAGGGGCGTATCAAAACGGCAAGGCCGTATCGGTACGAATTTTGCTTACTGGAATCCTAGATGAAAAAGCGTATCGATACGCATAGGGGCGTATCAGTACGGGTTAACCGAAATTTAAAGATTGAGGATTCCAATAGCTGACAAACAACGGTAAAAAAATTTAATGCAAAGATCTTTGAAGATCTTGACAAACCGTATCGGTATGGGGTTAATTGTATCGGTACATTTTGAAATTTCTTAAAACCATAATTCAAACCGTATTGAAACATAGAGTACCGTATCGGTACGGGTGTAAATCTCTTAAACCCAGATTTCAAACCATATCGAAACGGGTGTTATCCGTATCGAAACATTACGCTTAAAATGTTTACCCAGATGATGGCCGTATCAAAACAGGCTAAGCCGTATCGTTACGCTTTGCAAAAACAAATTCCAGTAGCTAAAAACCGTATCGAAACACTAAGGGGTGTATCGATACTCCTGGGCGAATTTGTGTATTTTTGGCTTGAAACACTTAGGAAATTTTTGGGTTTAAGTTTATAACTTTGGAAAACTTTTTCTTGTCATTTTGTGAGACTTTTGAATACTTAAAAATTTATTTTCCTTTACAATTTAGTCCTTAAATAATTTGTTATATCAAAATCAAACATAGGTTTTACACAAATTGAGTACCAATACATGCTTTGCTTTACCGATACCCTAGGGTGCATATCGATACCTTTGTATCGTATACCGATACCCTTTGTATTTAATTGCTCCAACAACTCTTTTTCTTAAGGTAGATACCAATACCTAAGCTCGAGTACTGATACGCCCTGCTCTAGAAGTGCATTTATTATTGGAATTAAAGACCCCAATGGCTCCAAAACATCCCTAACGGCTAGTAACGGTCAAGAACTCATTAAAGGACTTAAAGGGAGCTTCAAGCAGCCATGCAACGACAAGAAACAAACTACCAACATTCATGTATTGAGAAAATCTAGCTTTAAGCTAAAATTGTCATATTTCTTGTAGAAAATACTAGTGAGCCAAATTGTCACATTTGTTCAAGTTTGTTTAGGATTTTGGGTGAGTGCTTAATAGTGAAAACACATTTGCCTTGTAAGTGTTTTTATTCTTTTCTAATTCGTAGTCTCTTTGTATCCCCCTTAGTTTGGCCTAGCCAAAACCAGACTAAAAGGACCCCACTAGGTTTGCCGAAGCAAACCCAATCTAAAACCCTAAACCAAACCCGTTTTTTCTTTTTATCTTATCTACTTGCTCTTTATTAGAGTCCTATGTGAGCACGACACAACGATAGCTTTTCATATGAATCAGAATTCAAAACGGAAATCAATTGCACAACGTAACACTTTAAGGACCAAACTGCAAATTCCATAAGTTCTCAGAAATTTTAATGTTTAAGGTTACCAACCTTTAATTAGTTCAATTACATACATGTGGGTCAAATCCCATTTCAAAACAATCACTCGAACACAAATAATTCCATTCATATCGAACAAGGACCAAATAACAATATTTCTAGACTTCAACATTGAAAACAGCTTGGCATACCAATACAGGGAAGTCCTGTACCAATACGGTAAAATAGACTTAACGACTATCAGTACCGATACACGTCTATCCTGTATTGATACTGTATGTTGACCAAATCGTACCGATACAGCGCTGACCCGTACCAATCCCCTTGCTTATTTTAAAAACTTGGAATTCCAATAGCTAAAGCCCGTACCGATACGGTACCCTGCGTATCGATAGGCTAAGTAAAATCAAGGGGTGTTTCGGTACATTGGCCTGTGTACCGACACTTGTAACTATTTTCATTCTAGGCGTACCGATACGCTAGGCTATTTTTCAGCGATTTGAGCCTCTACAGGACCCCCATATCGAACCTTGAGGTACCCATACTGGTACACAGAGGCCTGTAATGACCTCTAGGTCCAACATATGACACTTTGGCTTATTCCAAACAACATTAACACTTAGCTAAACATCAAAAACATGCTTGAGCATCAACATATCAATCATATAAGCCAACATAGCCCAACTAGCATACTCAAACACCAAAACTAGAGGCATGTTTCCTAGACCACATTCAAATCATCAAACCAACCATATCTCAAACACTTAAAACATATTACATGTCCAAAAAAGTAATTAAAACTTGCAACAACATGGAGTTCATTAAAATCCTCCAAAAGCCTTAATCGACACATTGCCATTATTACTATTTTTCGATATCCAAACCATACTTTGAGTTCAAGTCTTGGAGTTTCCTTCCTCGCTTCTTTGTTGCCTTAAACCTTAGTTTTCTGCATTGATGAAAAAGAGAGCATAAGCACACAAGGCTTAGTGAGGGGTGCTCAAACCATAACCATCATCAGCGCATTTTATACATTTTCACTTTTCATTACAAATACAATTCAAAACTTTTTTGATCAACATCACATTATCATGCCTTATCAAAACCATGCTCTTAAGATTTCAAAACAACATATTAAACCATGTGCAACATGTATCATAGATCCCATAGCAAAATCCCATCTGCTACCCTCAATTTAAGCTTTCCCATGCATACTACCAATGCAAGGCTTGAAGAGTAAAACATGTTTAAATCACATTAAACCACATAATCCATCTCATGATACATAAACAATTATATTGGCTTCCAAGTGATCATTTACCAAGTTCCATTTACCAAAATGTAACATCGGATACACGGATTCAACAAGTTTTCCCACAACACTTAACAAACAATCTACCGGTAACCCAAGGTTCACACACGGGAGTATTCGGTACATATATACCCCTCCACCGTTGTGACACCCATGGTGGAGTATTCGGTACTCATAAACCCCTCAACACCAATCATCGGTACGATGTTTAATCCACTAATGGGAGTCTATGGTACCATACAACCCCTCAACCCTTTAGGGTACTTGGATGGAGTATTCGTTACACCATATAAACCCCTCAATATCAATGCGCCTTTTTATAGTGCACTACCAATCCCATGGCCAGCCAACTATATCCGATTTTATTTTCAAACAATTTCATAACATCACTTGTAATATAGTTCATTTTAACATCATCAACTCACTATTTTCATATGCATCTACCAAACCATTAAACCAATGCATCAACCTTTGCATTAAACAATGTTTATGAACATTAACAAATCGTTCATTACTCCTAAATGCATTATCATCATTTCAAAACCAATTTCCAACATTAAACCATGCTCAATATATGCATAAACAGTGAGTAATCAAAACATGTAAAACAAGTGCATCAAACTATCGCTAAAACCGAGTTTGAGTGAGAATTCATCCTTTACTTACTTTCGAGCTTAGATCAGCGTTTTAAGCTCAACCTAAACTCCCAAACACAACTTTCAAACCTTTGCAAAGTTAAAAACACATTTCCACTCACCGACTCGCAATGCCTCTCTTGCCGATGCGACAAACACACCTCCAAAGCTTCTGAAACTCACGTTCAAGCTTGAGGATTGTTGCGCGTAATAAGTGCTACGCAATTGTGCAAGTATACACGTCGCAAGTTATAGTATAAAAGATATCGTCTCCACAGGGATTGGTGCCACTTCAAGAATCTAGTCTCTTGCACTGTAAAAAGTAAAAACACAAGTAAAGGATTATAGAAGTTTTAACTAATAACTAATTTAGAAAGCAATTAAGTAAAAGAAAAGATGAATTCGAATGAGAGAGATAGGCTAGGTTATCGTGAGTTGAGGTGTGATAGCCAATTGGATTGTCTTGGTAAAAGAGTGCATGGGCAACTCGGTTTCCGTGGCGACTTACAACGGGTTGCCTTGGCAACTAATTGATGGTTGCTTGGGCGACTAGTTGGGCAACTACTTGGGCGACTGGGCAGCAACTTCAAGGTTCGGCGGAGCGTTCTTCAATGGTTTCTTCTTATCCCTAAGTCGAAACTCTAGCTACTTGTGCATGCCTTGATAATACATCCCCTGCGTGAATCAGGGTGAACAACAACCAATCTTGCGCTCCTCTTAGCCGTTGAAATCCTTAACTTATTCCTAAGCCGGATTAATCTTCACCATCATTGGATTGCATAAAGATCATATTCATTCGTTTCTTGAATCTAACTCTCCCGATATTAGATAAATGGATAATATCACGAGATCCTCTCCCAATTCACTCGCAAACAAGAATAAAAATCAAGAATGAATAAACCTTGAAATAGAAAAGTGCAAACTCTTATTACCTAAACAAAAACCAATAGTTTCTCACAACCACAAAACACAATAACCATAGCCAAGTAAATTTAGTTCATGGCTAGGTTCCAAAGAAACACAAGATAATTAATCCCTAGCATGAACCCAATCGAACAAAGATGAAGGAAGAGGCTTGTCGAAATCCTCCTTGCCCTTGATGCTGTCGAAAATTCTCTCCTCTTGCCCTACTTGGACTTGCCAAATTTCCCTCTTGCTCTCCCCTTGAATTGTCGAAATCTCCTTGATATTTATAGGGCTAGGCCAAAGTCCTTCTTTGAGGAGGAGTTTGAGTTGGAATTAAATTATCTTTAAAGAATATAATTCTTTATTATAATTTTATTCCTAATAGAACTTCTCCTATCCTCTTGGAATTTAATTCTTCTTTAATCTCTGCATGGCAATCAAATTCCTTTGGGCTTGGACCTTGCTCCATGTCATCTTGGGCTTGTAAAATCATGAATTTCGACATCCATATTGCTTTTGGTCTTTGTCGACAAATGCCATGGCAACTGGCTCGGCGTCTCCTTCATGCACTGCCCTGGCAACTAGCTCGGCATATCCTTCATGCATTGCCCTGGCAACTGGCTCGGCATTGCTTTGGCAAGTGATCCTGCACATACATACACAAAAACACACCAAAGCAGCATCTATTTCACAAAAATCACCAAGTTATGTAATCAAGCTCAACAATTGAAGGAATCATGGATTAATGCATGAATGGCTAACTATGCAACTATTATGAGCCTAAGTCTAACAATAATATGAGTAAAAAGGGTAAGAAAAATAGTACTTTTGAACACTTATCACACCCCCAAACTCGAACTATTGCTTGTCCTCAAGCAATGCAAACTCATAATTACCTGCCAAGACTTCAAATTTTCACAAACTTAGCTTTGAACTTGATTTCAATTCTCTCGAACAGGGGCACAAAGTATGATTGGCTTTTCATTTTTCAGAAAACTGATGAATTACTCGGAATCAAACTATAATGCTTGTGAGTGTGTGCGGAGTTGTGTGCAAGTTGATTTTTCGGATTCTATGCAAACAATAGGTTTTCAAATTACTTCATTGGGTTCTTTTTAACATGTTTTAACTAGAGCCAATTTCGGGCACCTCTAGTGTTTTATTTTTAGTTTTCTTAAGTTAATTTAATCCACTAGAGCCGGTTTCGGGCACCTCTAGTTAACCAAAAAAAATTTAACGCCTCCTAGAGCCAGTTTCGGGCACCTCTAGTGATCAAATTTTTTAGCATATGCTAGAGCCAATTTCGGGCACCTATAGCATTCATCCAATTTTTATTCTAATCCCCTAATTAGTTAATTATCAACCTAAGTTTACTAGAACTCCTTAAATCAATCAAACCACAACAGTGTTTCATCAAATTTAGCATCATAGTACAATTCTAAGTTTTTCATGGTTATCCTAGAATAAAAATTCTATCAATTAAGTGCATTGGTAAAGTCATCATTGAATATTCATCAAATCTAAGCAATTCTTGTTCCAATTTAAAGGCATGGCAAGCAATTTATGTATCCTAAATGTAATGCTTAAGATTAATGTAACTAAACATGGTAATTACTAATAACAATCCCCCCCAAACTCGAGTGAGGCATTGTCCTCAATGCATGCATAAAAATAACGAAAATAACAATAAAAATAAAAATGCATACGAGGACTTACTCCGAGAGTTCGTCATCGTAGATGATTAGTTTCCTTCTAGTTGGCGTCTTGATTTTCTTGCTTGAATGCAATGGTTGTTTTCTTGTTGCCGGGATGTCTTCAGCTTTGGTTGCCGTGGCATCTTCAGGGTTGGTTGCCGTGGCATCGCTTGTGCATGCATGAAGTAAGTTGTCGCGGCATCTTCTTCATTGGTTGCCGAGGCAAGGATCTTGGCAGTAAATTTCCTTAGCATAGTAGTTGTGAGTCTTGTTGTGAAAAAGAAAACAAAGAAAACCTGAAAACTAAAGATAATGAAGAAAAAATAAAATATCTCCTAAAAATAGAAATAAAAATAAAAAGAAAAAAAAAAAGGAATCTTGAGAGGAGAGCATGCTCATGCATCTCCTAAGTTGACCACTTCCTTGTTACGTTCCACATGGGCACCATTGTAGTGCTTCAATCTTTGTCCATTAACTTTGAATTCATGGTTGTCGAGATGGACTTGATTATCACGGCACCATGGGAGAATGGTTTGACGACTTCAAATGGTCCCGACCATCTTGATTTCAGCTTTCCGGGGAAAAGTTTTAGCCGAGAATTGAATAGGAGAACTAGTTGCCCTGGCGTGAATTGCCGTGGCAATAGTTTCTTGTCGTGCCATCGCTTTGTTTTCTCCTTGTAGATTCGTGCATTGTTATAGGCGAGTGCACGAAATTCTTCTATCTCATTGAGATCCATCAAGCGCTTTTGTCCGCACTTTCCCAATCCATATTCACAGTCTTGATTGCCCAAAGTATGCCTTGTGCTCGATTTCCACCGGTAGATGACATGTTTTACCATAGACAAGCGGAAGGGGGACATACCTAAGGGTGTTTTGAATGCAGTGCGATATGCCCAAAGTCGTCATCTAGTCTTAATGACCAATCCTTCCTTGAGGGATTTACAACTTTCTCGAGTATTCCCTTCAACTCGGTTGGAGATTTCCTTGCCCATTGGTTTGTGGGTGATATGCCGTGGCGATCTTGTGTGATATGCGAGCGTTGCAACATCTTGGCAATTAGTCATTGTCAAAATGCTTGCCCCCGTCGCTGATAATTGCTCTCGGCATCCCAAACGTGTAAATATGTTTTCTGCAGGAATCGTTGCACGGTCTTGGAATCGTCGTTGGGAACTGCATTTTGCCTCTACCCATTTAGACACATAGTCGACGGCGAGTAAGATGTAGAGGTTGCCGAATGAAGATGGGAAAGGTCCCATAAAATCGATCCCCATACATCGAGCAGTTCCACCTCGATGATGTTCTCGAGTGGCATCTCATGTCGCCTAGAGATATTGCCCGATCCTCGCAACGATCACATTGCTTGTAAAAGTCTTGGGCATCTTTGTACAATGTTGGCCAATACAAACCGGATTGCAAGACTTTGGTCATGATACGAGTTCCTCCAAAATGTCCTCCATAGGGTGAAGAATGGCATTGCGGAGTACATTCTGTTGCTCTTCTTCGGGGACACATCGACGTATAACCTGATCGCACATTGTTTAAACAAAAGAGGCTCGTCCCAAAAGTAATGCTTAGCATTATGGCGGAACCGCTTCTTCCCTTGGTGAGTAATGCCATACGGAAAAATACCACAAACAAGGAAGTTAACTAAATCTGCGTGCGGGGTATTGCGGGCATGTCTTTGCCGTAGTGTCTCGCTCCCAAAATTGCTGAGGCGTGCTCGTCAAAAAAGACATTGCGGCGTCAAGAGTTGCCGAGGCGTGTGCTTCCATGGTTGCCGAGGCGTCATGGGCTGCCGAGGCGTCAAGGGTTGCCGAGGCGATTAGAATTTGTTCATCCGGGAATGCATCGCATATCTCTAGATCCGCGTCCTCTCTTCCTATTGCGTTCCAAACGTGATAAGTGATCGCCACTTGATTTTTTGTTCCTTTTTCTGTCCTTAATTTCAATATCAAATTCTTGTAAAAGTAATATCCAACGAATCAAACGAGGTTTAGCATCCTTTTTAGCAAATAATATTTGATTGCCGAATGGTCCGTATGAACAATTACCTTTGTACCAATTAAATAGGATCGGAACTTGTCAAATGCGAAAACTACAGCTAGTAACTCTTTCTCCGTTGTTGTGTAATTCACTTGAGCATCGTTAAGAGTTTTACTAGCGTAGTATATCACATGGAAGGTCTTACGTGCGTTGGCCTAGGACTGCTCCTACCATGAAATCACTTGCATCACACATGAGCTCAAAGGTAGCGTCAATCGGTGGAACAACAATGGGTGCCGAGGCAAGCTTTTTCTTTAGGGTTTCAAATGCTTGAGTGCAAGAATCATCAAAATCGAAGACTTTATCTGTTCAAGCAGATTACACAAAGGTTTAGTGATTTTAGAAAAGTTATGAATGAACCTCTGTAAAAACCCGCATGTCCGAGAAAACTTCGAATTCCTTTAACCGAATTTGGTGGGGGTAATCTCTCGATCACGTCCACCTTGGCTTTGTCTACTTCAATTCCCTTGGATGAAATCTTATGGCCGAGCACTATTCCTTCATCTACCATAAAGTGGCATTTCTCCCAATTGAGGACTAAATCCGTTTCTTCGCATCTTGCCAACACCCTCTCTAAATTGCCGAGACAGCCGTTGAAGTCATTACCAAAAACCGAAAAATCATCCATGAAGATCTCAAGGAAGTCTTCGACCATGTCTGAAAAGAGCGCCATCATGCATCTTTGGAAGGTTGCCGGGGCGTTACATAATCCGAACGGCATCCTTCGGAAGGCATAAGTACCGTATGGGCATGTGAAGGTTGTCTTTTCTTGATCTTCGGTGCTATGGCAATCTGATTGTAACTGAATAACCATCAAGAAAACAAGTAAAAGGGTTTACCCGCAAGACGGTCAAGCATTTGATCAATAAAGGGTAATGGGAAGTGATCTTTCCTAGTGGCTTTGTTTAGCTTTCGATAGTCCATACAAACCCTCCAACCGGTCACAGATCTGGTTGGGATAAGTTCATTATTTTCATTGCTTACCTTTGTTATACCTCCCTTTTTTGGCACACATTGTACGGACTTACCCACGTACTATCGGAGATAGGGTATATAATGCCGCGTCAAGCCATTTGATGATTTCTTTCATTACAACCCCTTTCATGGCATGATTCAGTCTCCTCCGGGCCTCAATTGAAGGTTTGTGATCATCTTCCAACAAGATCTTGTGCATGCACACCGCCGGGCTAATTCCCTTCAAGTCGGCAATTGTCCACCCTATTGCCTTTTATGTAGCTTCAACATGTTGATCAGCTTCTTTTTCTGCTCAGGCTGTAACTTAGAGGAAATAATTACAGGTAATGTATTATCGATCCCTAAGTATACATATTTTAGTTGATCCGCAATTGTTTCAACTCAAGAATTGGTGGATTTTCGATAGAGGGTTTTTCGATCTTACCTTCCTTACCCGAGTAGTCCGGTGGTTCAAAGTATGTACCTGGTCGATTTACTAGCCAATTTACCTCTTCGGGTTGTTCCTCATCGACCGCTCTTCATACTCCTCGGGTTCCTCTTGATCGGCAATGTAGTTGCCGAGGCAACTAAATTCCTCATCGAGTTAAATTCTGCCGTGGCATGAAGTAGTTGGCATTCTTACGGATCATCGGCATGCCTTAGTGTTTGGAACACATTTAGTTTTACTCGCTGGTCATTCACCCTCATTGTGAGTTCTCCCTTTTCAACGTCGATCAAGGTTCTCCCTGCCGCTAGGAATGGTCTCCCGAGAATGATAGGTGCATGCTCATCTCGCTTCATAATCCAAAACAATAAAGTCAGCGGGAAAAATGAATTTATCAACTTTTACCAGTATGTCCTCGATTTTTCCTCTCGGATGCACATAGGATCTGTCGGCTAGCTGCAAAGATAATCTGTTGTAGGTCTTGCCTTCCCGATTCCTAGTTTCTGAAAAACCGATTTAGGCATCAAGTTTATGCTAGCCCCTAGGTCGCATAGTGCTTTCCCGATATAGTGATTTCCAATAGAACAGGGTATTGTGAAACTTCCGGGATCCTTCAACTTGGGTGGCATACGGTTGTGCAACATTGCCATGCATCCCTCTGTCGCGGCAATCTGTTTCAAACTCTCCTAGCCTTGTTCTTTTGGACACAATGTCTTTAAGGAACTTGGCATAGTTTGGCATTTGTTCAATTGCTTCCACCAATGGTAAGTTGATGTGGACTTGCTTTAGGATATCAAGAAACTTCTTGAATTGGTATTCTTGCTTTTGTCGCCTTCAATCTTTGTGGGAATGGTGGTGGAAGTCGGATATCTTCTATCCTTTCATTGGTTTGAAACCTGATTGACGGCATTACGGGGACATCCGGAGTTGCCCGATGCGTTACCAACTGGGGTTGCCGAGGCGTGCTTATCGCAAGTTGCCGAGGCGTCATCGGTTGCCGAGGCATGCTTATTGCGGTTGCCGCAAAGCAATTCTGGTTCAGCATCCGAGACTTTGCCGCTAGGTTCGTCTTGATCTTTTTGTGGAGTTTTGTTTGACGAGCGGGTTTGAACCTCTCTAAGTTGTTGGCCACTTATGGTGGTGATTGCCTTACATTGCTCATGGCCAGTTCCTCTTGCGACTTCAGTATCGCTAGGTAAACCTCCTTGTGGTCTAGTGTTGATTTTGAGCAAATTGTCCGACTTGATTTTCCAATGATTTGATTGCCGCCTCTTGGTTCTGCAATCTCATCTCGGTCCTGTTAATAAAAGCATCAGTTCTTTTTATGAAATTACTATTCTCAGCCATATAAGATTCAGTTTTCATCATAAAAGCATTTAGAGAATTTTCCAAAGAACTAGATGTTGTCGGTTGTTGTTTTGCGGCATCATTGTTGTCGTGGCATATTCTCTTTGGAATCCCGATGCTTGTGCATTCTGATTGTTCGGTTTAGAGCATTGTTGGGATTACTCCATGAAAAATTCGGTGCTTCTTCCAAGCTGGATTGTATGTATTTGACATCATGTTGTTGCCCGATTGTAATTCCCCACATAGAAGCTAGATTCGGATTCTCGCATACATTCAGAAGAATTATGGTTATCACCACATAACTCACAAAAAGAATCCATTACCTTGACTTCATGTGTGTTGTTTGGTTTTTGCATGTTCTGGACCATCTTGGTTAAAGCGGCCAATTGTGCCGAAATTGAATCTGATGATCCTAGTTCATGTATTGTGGCTTGGCGTCTAACTCCTCCTCTTCTAGTAGATGGGAATTGATAGTCATTCTTGGCCAGCCTGTTTAAAATTTGCATTGCTTCCTCCGGCGATTTATCTAAGAGTATGCCGTTTGCCGAGGCGTCTAGCATCATCCTTGTTGGTGTATTCACGGCGTTGTAAAACATTGTTACTTGAGTCCACACCGGGAATCCGTGTAGAGGGCATTTGTGTAGAAGTTCTCTATATCGCTCCCAAGCCTCGTACATGGATTCATCATCAGCCTGCCGAAAAGAAGTAATGTCGTTACGAAGCTTATCAGTTAAATTTGTAGGATTAAATCTAGCAAGGAAATCACGACAAAGATCAGTCCAAGATGCTATGGATCCGGCAGGAATGCTATTTAGCCATGCTTCGCGCCCTATCCTCAGTGAATAGGGGAATAATCGTAATCGTAGGACATCGGGGGTAACTCCGTGTATCTTGAACGAGTTGCAAATCTCGAGGAAAGATTTCAGATGTTGTCGTGCATCTTCAGTTGCTGAGCCGCCAAATTGACCTATTGTGTTGATCATATTAAACATTACCGGTTTCAACTCAAAGTGGTCGGCTTCAATTTCGGGTGCGACAACTCCTGGTTAAGTCCATCAAGATCTTCTTCAAGATAGTCTCGAATAGTTCTGTTTCGTGCAAGAATCACTCCTCCTCCTGCTCGAACATCTTGATTAATATTGCCGTCTTGATTTGCCATTGCTTCTCTTATCCTTCGTCTAAGTCCTTGTAAGGTTCGTTCGATTTCTGGATCAAAGGGATATTCTGGTGAAGTCGGTCTTGCCCTGGTCATATACCAATGCAAAACCAAAGTTTGTTAGCCCTTTGAATTTTAAACAAGAAAAATAAAAAGAATGTGCAAGAAAGTAAAAACAAAGTCGCTATTGCCAATCCCCGGCAACGGCGCCAAAAAAACTTGTTGCGCGTAATAAGTGCTACGCAATTGTGCAAGTATACACGTCGCAAGTTATAGTATAAAAGATATCGTCTCCACAGGGATTGGTGCCACTTCAAGAATCTAGTCTCTTGCACTGTAAAAAGTAAAAACACAAGTAAAGGATTATAGAAGTTTTAACTAATAACTAATTTAGAAAGCAATTAAGTAAAAGAAAAGATGAATTCGAATGAGAGAGATAGGCTAGGTTATCGTGAGTTGAGGTGTGATAGCCAATT
Organism: Hibiscus mutabilis; assembly: GCA_019671005.1. Taxonomy (NCBI): domain Eukaryota; kingdom Viridiplantae; phylum Streptophyta; class Magnoliopsida; order Malvales; family Malvaceae; genus Hibiscus; species Hibiscus mutabilis. The sequence continues at coordinate 37,965,172 of CM033734.1, read as the reverse complement.
GGATTGTCTTGGTAAAAGAGTGCATGGGCAACTCAGTTGCCGTGGCGACTTGCACAACGGGGTTGCCTTGGCAACTAATTGATGGTTGCTTGGGCGACTAGTTGGGCAACTACTTGGGCGATCGGGCAGCAACTTCAAGGTTCGGCGGAGCGTTCTTCAATGGTTTCTTCTTATCCCTAAGTCGAAACTCTAGCTACTTGTGCATGCCTTGATAATACATCCCTGCGTGAATCAAGGGTGAACAACAACCAATCTTGCGCTCCTCTTAGCCGTTGAAATCCTTAACTTATTCCTAAGCCGGATTAATCTTCACCATCATTGGATTGCATAAAGATCATATTCATTCGTTTCTTGAATCTAACTCTCCGATATTAGATAAATGGATAATATCACGAGATCCTCTCCCAATTCACTCGCAAACAAGAATAAAAATCAAGAATGAATAAACCTTGAAATAGAAAAGTGCAAACTCTTATTACCTAAACAAAAACCAATAGTTTCTCACAACCACAAAACACAATAACCATAGCCAAGTAAATTTAGTTCATGGCTAGGTTCCAAAGAAACACAAGATAATTAATCCCTAGCATGAACCCAATCGAACAAAGATGAAGGAAGAGGCTTGTCGAAATCCTCCTTGCCCTTGATGCTTGTCGAAAATTCTCTCCTCTTGCCCTACTTGGACTTGCCGAAATTTCCCTCTTGCTCTCCCCTTGAATTGTCGAAATCTCCTTGATATTTATAGGGCTAGGCCAAAGTCCTTCTTTGAGGAGGAGTTTGAGTTGGAATTAAATTATCTTTAAAGAATATAATTCTTTATTATAATTTTATTCCTAATAGAACTTCTCCTATCCTCTTGGAATTTAATTCTTCTTTAATCTCTGCATGGCAATCAAATTCCTTTGGGCTTGGACCTTGCTCCATGTCATCTTGGGCTTGTAAAATCATGAATTTCGACATCCATATTGCTTTTGGTCTTTGTCGACAAATGCCATGGCAACTGGCTCGGCGTCTCCTTCATGCACTGCCCTGGCAACTAGCTCGGCATATCCTTCATGCATTGCCCTGGCAACTGGCTCGGCATTGCTTTGGCAAGTGATCCTGCACATACATACACAAAAACACACCAAAGCAGCATCTATTTCCACAAAAATCACCAAGTTATGTAATCAAGCTCAACAATTGAAGGAATCATGGATTAATGCATGAATGGCTAACTATGCAACTATTATGAGCCTAAGTCTAACAATAATATGAGTAAAAAGGGTAAGAAAAATAGTACTTTTGAACACTTATCAAGGATCAGACTCCCCTACTTTTAATCACACAAAATAGAGGTGTATTGCATTAAAATGCAATCAATATCACAGCAACACAAAACCTCAACATCTCTTACCCAAAATCACTCCACAACTCCCAAAATTAACAACAAACCTCTTCCAAACTTAACATAGCCATAATCAAACGTTTTAACGCTTCAATTAACATCTAAAAACACTTTTCAAACATCCTTGTATCTCCAGCATTCAATTAACCCCCGCAACTCCTCAAAAACACAATACTAGCAACCTAGAAAAATTAGAGATTCATATAGTTTCGGGATTCCAACATTAAAACTAACTTATCAACATTATAAAACATCAAAATTATGATTATAACCCATCAATAATCCAGCAAAACAGAACCAGAACGGAAATCTCTTATTCTCATCAATTAAACCTTGATTTAAGCAATTTCCACAATTAACTCATCAAAACTCATTAGAAAACAGTAAACAATGATCAAATACTTGGGAATTTCAGTAAAGAACCATTCATTAGAGGAGAAGAATGTATCTTACCTCTAATGAGTGATTTCCCTCTCAATTGGATGTTTTAGATCTTGAAAACAAAGAAATTCAATGAGGTCTTGCAAAAAAAAATTAAAGAATCAATTAAGAAACTAAAACTTAAGAAATCAAGAGTGTTACCTCAGATTTTGGACGAAAAATGCGAGTGTTTGGATGAAGAATTTTGAGAGAAAAGTTATGTAACTTTTTGATTTTATGAAAATAACTGCTTTTTAGTTAATTCCCTTTAATTACCTAATTAAAACACTTTTAACATAATCCTAAATGAGAGGAAAATATGATATTAAGGTTTGGTAAAATAGATCCTTAAAAATAGTCACTAAAAGAGTTTTCAATCTTTACATTTTGGCCACTAGCCAAAATGTCCAATTTCCAAAATCCATTTTCCAAAATTGAACTTACCAAAAATATCCATATATTAAATAATTATTTTTAGATATTTTCCCCATATTTTTCTTGCAGCAAAATTATTTATTCTAATTTTAATCCCAAATCTGACTCGAATCTCTAATCCCGGTCCACTAGATCGTCTAAACCACTAGGAAAACTCCTAGGCCCAAAACCGGGTGTTACAACTCTCCCCCTTAAGAAATTTCATCCTCAAAATTTACCTGACAGAAATAGATGCAGAAACTGATCAACCATGTCCGACTTACTCTCCCATATGGCTTCCTCAACACCTCGGTGTCGCCACAACACCTTAACAAGTTCAATCGTCTTGCCACGAAGAACTTTACTACTAGATTCAAGGATCTCCACCAGTTCCTCATCATAAAACAAATCCGGTCACAACTCAACATCCTCAACTGGCATAACATGCGATAGATCCGAGCCATACCTCCGCAACATGGTCATATGAAACACATCATGAATCTTCTCAAAATCAAGAGGTAACCTCAACCGATAAGCCACAGGACCAATGTTGTAACCCCCTTGACCCAGCCTAGACGCCCGACTGAACCAAGAGAACTATATTTGGTTTGCTGAAGCAAACTGGAGAAAGATTACAAAAAATCGGCCCATTTTTTATTTTTATCTTGTCTAGATGCATATTATTAATCTTACATGTACATACTTGCAGCGGGTAAATTTTCAAAAGAAACGGACCACAGAAAAGCATCCAATTGCATAACATACATTTTAAGGACTAAAATGTAAATCTAAAATTTTTAAGGAACAAAACTAAAATTAAGTCTACCAATCTTCAATTAGTCCAATTACATGCTTACTTGTCAAATTTTAGGTCAAAACGATCGCCCAAACCCATAAAATTGTATTCACAAAACTCAGGGACCACAATGAAAGAAAACAGAACTTCAAATATTCCATTTAACTAAAATAACTACAGCCGTACCGGTACGCCTACAAGTGTTTTGGTACGCCTCAACGATTTCTAAAACTCATATTCTAGTAGCCAAAACTCGTACTAAAACACTTGCCCGCGTATCGAAACGCCTGCCAAAATGCCTAAGGTCGTGTCGGAACACTTGCTCGAGTACCGAAATGCTATACCTGAAAAGGCTTGTCCGTATCGAAACACCCTTCTACGTATCAAAACGCTATGCCTGAAATGTCCTAGCCATACCGGTACGGGGACACCTATTTCGATACGCTTGGACCTGTAATGTCCCAAATTGTTGTCTAAACATACTCTAATGACATCCAAAATACTTAAACATGCTTCAAACACTTATACAACAATACTAAGGTTCAATGTCAACCAAAACATCACAGAATCAACATCATTATATTGCATTCATACACCCCAAGATATTCAATAGGCATGCTTCCTAATAGCACTTTACCAAACATCCATAACTCACATTTGAAACACTTAAGGCATACACAACGTGCTTTTATTTCTAAAGCATCACAGCAAACGTGCTTGAATCATCAAAGCATGGCAACCACCAAAAGTTAACTAGATGCATGCCTAGGCAACCATTTAGCCTCAACCATAAGCAAGGATCACCAATAAACTTAACAACATCAATCCAATAATAAAATCCATCACTTCACATGTTTAAACTTCATGGAAAAACAAAATTACAAATTCCCAAAATATGGCGAACACATTGCCTTAGTAACCGGAAACATAAACTGAGTCTATTCTCAAAGTAGTCCTTATCTTTGGATCACTTTTAACCTTTCCTTTGCTGCTCCCAAACCTTAATGATCTGCATTATTAGGAAAAAGAGAGCGTAAGCACACATGCTTAGTGAGGATGCTCATAAAATAATGATGCTATTTAAACCATTTGAAAACCAATCACTTATTTCCAAAAACATGCTTACAACCAAAACATTTCCTTGTTTCCAACCGAAACAATACACAACAACCTTCATGCAACATCATGTATATTTTCCATGCTTAGATCCCAAAGCATTAAACCATTTTACCATGCCTAAATCCCAAAGCATTAAACCATAAAACCATGCTTAAATCCCAAAGTATTAAATCAGAAACCATGCTTAAATACAAAAGCATTAAATCATAAACCATGCTTAAATCCCAAAGCATTAAATCATAAACCATGCTTAAACGCCAAAGCATTAAAATAGGTTCAACACATGAACTTCCACATATATTGGCATTGATAGTGACCCCGGATAGACTACCCTTTATCCACACATATCAGATACACGGATCTCTCATACCATGCCTAGTTAAACCGCATTATATCCCAAACCTTGCCTAGTTAAACCGCAAGATTTGACACCCTCGCCTAGTTAAACCGCGAAATTTACCACCCTTGCCTAGTTAATCCGCAAGTGTACCGACCTTGCCTAGTTAAACCGCAAGCTTACCATCCTTGCCTTGTTTAACTGCAAGATTTGACATCCTCGCCTAGTTAAACCGCGAGTTTTATCTCCTTGCCTTGTTAAACCACAAGATTTGACAACCTCACCTAGTTAAACCGCGAGTTTTACTTCCTTGCCTAGTTAAATCGCAAGATTATCATCAATTTGGGTTGCCTTGTTAAACCACACGCCCCAAATGATGTCCTAACAGTCCGAGTGGCCATGTTAAACCGGCATACCTCAAGGACGATCAATTTTATTCATATTTTACAGTGTACTTTAATCCTATGGCATGCCAACTATATCCGATTGTTTTCTCAACATGTCACATAGCCAATATAACATTTACAAAACCATTTACTCATTGTTTTACAATGCATTATACAAAACCACCACATTTGCAAACACCATTCCCGACTGGAATGAAAACCAATGCTCTCTAGCATTTATATACTTTAAATCCACTGCATATGTGTTCAAAACCATGCATTTACAGTAAGTAAGTCAAACCATGTTTAAACTAAAACATGAAATTGAAGCATGCTCATATCCTATCCGATATTCAAGAGCAAAATAAGGGAAACTTACTTTCGAGCTTAGGTAAGGTTTTCAAGCTTATCTTAAACTCCCAACATCATTCGAAAACCTTTTAAAGACATTTAAAACCAGTTTCCACTAACCGATACACCCCGCCTTGCTCGCCAATGCGAATCGAGCTCCCGGCAAGCAACAATCAACGTCGCGCTTCGTCGCCTTGATTATCCCCTATTTTAAACACATAAAACCAGAGGATAAAAGCATCATTATGCATTCAAACCATTGCCTATAAGCAATTACCCGCAATTCTCAAGTTGCGCACTCAAAAACCATCCAAAACATATCGAAAGCATCCTCAAACACTTCCAAAACTCAACCCAGCCATAATATAACGATTCAGTCCATCAAACATCATCAATTAACATCTAAAATCCCTTTCCCAACATCCTTTTACTTCCAACAATGATTAAACTCAACTATCACCCTAAAACCCTTGATTAACAACCTTAAACATTAAAGATTCAACTTGTTTCGGGATTACAATATTAAAACCAAGTTATCAAATCAGTTAAACATCAAAATCAGGATCTAATCTGATCTGATCAAAATCCAAGCAAAACAGAACAAGTACGAAGATCCATAAATTTCATCAATAAAAACCCAATTAAACTAATTTTCCTTAATTAAATTATCAAAACTCATTACAAAACAATTGTAAAGAGTCAACATCTTGGGAATTTCAGTAAAGAACCATTCATTAAAGGAGGAGAAAGAACCTTACCTCTAGTGGATGCTTTCTCCCTTAATTGGATGATTTACATGAGAAAACAAAGTTAAAACAATAAGGTTTTGGTAGATTAACAACAAGAAATCATTTGCAAACAAAAGATTTAAGAAAAGAAAGGCTTACTTGAAGATTTAGAAGAAGAAATTGATGTTAGGCTGAAGAGATTTTGAGAGAAAATATTTTGGGAAAGTTACGTGATTTTTGTTTAAAAGATCTAATAACCAAATTAATTCTCTCCAACCTATTTTTATTTTCCAAAACACTTTAAAAATAGCCAATTAAGGGATAAAGTCTGATATTAGACTTTTTGGGCAATTAGCTCCTTAAAGATTCAAAGTTTTGACTCTTTACAAAACAGTCACTAAAAACAGTTTTCAAAGTTTGCAATTTGGTCAGTAGTCCAAAATGTCCGATTTCCAAAACTTGTTTTCCAAAATTTATTTCACCACAATAATTGATATATTTAATAATGATTTTATAATATTTTCTACAATTTTATCACTGTCAAAAATATTTAATTCGATTTAATCCTGAAACTGACTTGAATCTCTAATATCGGTCCACTAGACCTTCGAACCAACCTTTAAACATTTAAGCCCAAAACCGGGGTGTTACAACTCTCCCCCACTTAAGAAATTTCGTCCCCAAAATTTATCTGGAGGAAACAAAGGCGGAAATTGCTCCAACATGTCTGCCTTGCTTTCCCAAGTGGCTTCCTCAACACCACTGTACCGCCACACAACCTTAACAAGCTTAATCGTCTCTTCACGAAGGGCTTTGCTGCTGGAATAAAGAATGTCCACCGGTTCCTCATCATAGGATAACCCGACCTCAACTCAATATGCTCCACCGACCTAACATGCGAGGGATCTGACTGATACCTCCGCAACATGGATACATGGAACACATCATGTACTTTCTCCAGCTCGGGAGGCAGCCTCAACCGATAAGCCACAGGACCAACAAGATCAACAACCTCATAAGATCCAATAAAACTCGGACTAAGCTTACCCTTATGTGCGAACCACAACACTTTTTTCCATGCTGACACTTCTAAGAATACGCGATCGCCCACCGCATATTCAATTTCCCTACGCTCCAAATCCGCGTAAGATTTCTACCGATCTAGAGCCCTTTTAAGCAATCACACACAAGCTTTACCTTTTCATCTGTGTCTTTCAACACATCCGGCAAGGAAACATGCTTTTCCCATACCTCAACCCAACACAAGGGCGTACGACACTTTCGGCCATACAATGCCTCATACGGTGCCATCTGTATACTCACTTGGTAACCATTGTTGTACGCAAACACAAGCAAAGGTAAATACTTCTCCCAGGCTCCTTGGAACTCACTAATGCAACATCTCAACATATCCTCCAAAACCTGGATAAACCGCTCAGATTATCCATCCCACTGAGGACGATACACGATACTAAAGTTCAACCTCGTACCCAAAGTCTGAAGCAAACTCATCCAAAACCTCGCTAAAAACCTTGAATCTCTATCCGACACAATGGACGTAGGTACCCCGTGCAAACGCACGATCTCAATAATGTAGAAATCTGGCAACTTGTTCAGCGTATACGTCGTATGCACTGGTAAGAAATGTGCACACTTTGTAAAACAATCAACAATCACCCAACCAGAATCCTTTTTAACCGGTGTCAAAAGCAACCCTGACACAAAATCCATGGTGATTCTCTCCCACTTCCACTCCGAAATTTTCAACAGTTGCAACAACCCGGATGGAAACTGATGTTTAGCCTTGACCCGCTGACACACCATGCACTTAGAAACGAACTCTGCACATCTTTTTTCAAACCAACCCATGATACATCTTAACACTACCAGAATGCATAGCAAAGGACTAGAATGAGCCTCCGCCAAGATAGTGTGCCTCAACTCCGGATCATCCGGCACCACTATTAGACCCTTATAACACAAAACCCCATCATCATCAAAAAGAAAAACCGTCGGATTACCATCCGATTTGTCCTTAACATGCTCAACCAAGGAATCATCAAAACGATTGGTTAACTTTAACATTTGTGACAACGAAGGCTTAACCTGCAACTCAACCAACAACCCACCATCCCGGGTCACACTCAACCTCGCAAACATAGCCCTAAACTCAACCACAACCTTATGACTCAATACATCCACAACCACACTAGCTTTTCCAAGACGATACTCGATCATCAGGACGTAATCCTTAAACAACTACAATCATCTACGCTGTCTAAGATTCCAAAACCTTTCGAGACATAAAAAACTTCAAACTCTTGTGGCCCGTGAAAACCACACACCTCTATTCCTAAAAGTAATGTCTCTAGATTTTTAAAACAACCACCACAGCTGCATGCTCCAAATCATGAATTGGATAATTATGCTCATGAACCTTCAGTTGTCTCGATGCATAGGCCACCACCTTATCGTCTTGCATCAGCACATATCCCAAACCAACGTACGACGCATCACTATAAACTACAAACTCCTTCCCAGATTCAGGTTGAATCAACATAGGAGCATGTGTCAGAACTTTCTTTAACTTCTCAAAACTATGTTGTTACTTCCCCGTCCACACATAAGGAACATTCTTTTGCATCAACTTCGATAACGGTGCTGCAATACCAGAAAACCCATCAACAAAGCGACAAAAATAACCAGCCAGCCCAAGAAATCTACGAACCTCAAGAACCGATTTAGGTTTCTTCCAAATGAGAATAGCCTCAATTTTTTGTGGATCAACACGGATATCCTCCGCAGAAACCAAACGAACAAAGAACATCACTTCCTTAAGCCAAAGCTCACTTTTGCCCAGCTTGGCGTATAATTGATTATCCTTCAACACTTGCAACTCAATCCACAAATGCTGATCGTGTTTTTTCTCGGCACGAGAGTACACGAGAACAACATCTATAAACACCACCACAAACTGATCAAGATACTCATGGAACACCCTATTCATCATGTCCATAAATGCAACCGGGCATTTTTCAAACCAAAATGCATGACCAAGAACTCATAATGCCCGTACCTTGTATGAAACGCAATCTTATGCACATTCTCATCCTTAAACTCAGGACTCACTACACTAGACAAATAAGCTTGGCAACCTCATTGCGTCATCCTTTCTGCACGTGCATCCAAAACTGTAATGGACAAGAATTTCATAATCTTGCCAACTACCACAACTTCATAATAATCGACTAACCTTAAAGAACCCCTTTTTGGATTCACAATCCACAACAGACTTGTGCTCACTCAACCAACCTATACCCAAAAACACATCAAAACCATATAATGACAACTTCCTTGGATCTGCGACAAACTTATGACCTTGCACCACCAAAGGACACCATCTATACAACCTTCTAGACGTAACCAACTCACTAGAAGAAGCAACTACCACCACTACATCGGCCTCTAAGAATTTATTTGGAAGTGTGGACATATGTATGCATGATTTCTTATATGTCATCCTAGATGTTTATGTATACGAATGAAAAACCTCTAATGTCATGCCCAATGATGTATGCATGTACTGACATATTTAAATACTATATATAAGTGTTTTTGCATTGTGCATGATCAACATCCACACTTAGTTATAACATTCCCGGTACCAATATTCACTCCAACACGACAACATCTCGAATGTCACTTACACACTCGACACTTCCACAAATAGCCATATCCGCCAACGGTCTAAAACCCAACAGCACTAACCACGTTAGATCCTCGAGGAAGAACTCTCGGGAGAACAAATCCCACCTCATTCTCAGCAACTAACATACCAACTTCTACAATCACTACAGGAGAAATCATCAAACGCCTATGCTCACTTGACATATATATATATATATATAAAAGCGTACACCTTGAATTAACCAAGGATAACAATGACAAGGATTACAAAGTGAAGTTACTTGCGATCACATCAGTGTCATTGCAACCTTCATGGTGAGCAAAGATCTACGTTGGTCCACCATTCTCCGGTCGTACAGCAACAGCCTGAATCGATGTAACTCTCACAACACGAGTACAATCACGCTTCAGGTGATCAGAAGATCTACATTTCTAGCAACTCAAGGTATTTTCCCAATATGCACTTGTGTGACGTCTACCACAACGCTCACACACATCCCTAATACAAACTCCCTGGTTACCCTAGCCAACACCACCACCACGCTTGTGACCCGACTTATGTTGCAATACCCCAAAATTCGCTATGTTGACTAAGGGTCGCTTAGTACTAAGATAAGGGCTTAAGAGCTAACTTAGTGACTGAAATGACAAAAAAATGGAAAAGTTAGGATTTCTTTAATTATGGATTCTTGAGAAGGAATTTTTTAAAATTAAAAGTACCATGAGATAGAGGATAAGCAAATTAGGGTGCTCGCAAAGTTTGGTAATAATCCAAGGAAAAATTGGAATGGGAATTCAAGGTTAAAGTTTAGTGACCAAAATGATAAGTTTTCAAAACTTGTATGGTACAAGTTGAAATATGAAAAGTGGAAGGACCATAGTTGTAATTTCCCAAAAGTTAGGTGTTTTATTTCATAAAGAGATAGAGCACCTGTTGGTGTGGACCGAATATGGAATTACTGGTTTGATCCGATATTTTGAATATTAGGAAATCACAGTCAAAGTTTAAGTGGAATTCGGATACCCAGATCGAACTAAAAAATTATGAAATTTTACCATATATAGAGAAAGGTTTTATGCAAAACTCTCGAAATGTGAGTTTGGTAATCGGAAATGGTTTTCTTGGGTCACATTGTTTTAACCGAAGGTATCCACGTTGACCCTAAAAAGATACAATCCATTGTGGAAGGGAAGGTCCCATGTCAGTACTATAAATTGATATAAAGGAATCAGTTCGAGTTAATATTATTCATATGGATAACCGATTAAGAAATATTAAGAGAAATTGTATCCGATAAAGATTTTGGGTAATTATCAGTATATTTGGACGGTGTCAAAATTTTAAGTTTGACTTCATAAATATGGAATATTTTATTTGATAATATTATTTATTTTTCAGATATGGAAATAAGGAATTTTTAGAATTTATTTGATAGCCCGGTGAAGGGGAAATCGTAGTAGAAGCAGTAAGTGAATATCGAGAAATCAGATCGAATCAAAATTTCAGAGGTTGTTCTATAAGTCACGGAAAACTCATAAAATATTATTTTATGAATAAATTATTATTTGGTTGATTGTGATCTAACTAGAATAGTTGGATTTTTACAAAATGGCAAAAATTAGTGATTTAAGTGACTAATTTTGGTAATTTGGTCACAATGGTAATTTTGAAATATTTTGAAAGTACCATGGGTAATATGGTAATTTCCCATGTGAAAACATTACTATAGATTGGTTAGAGTTGAATGGAATTTGGTTGGAATTGAACTAGAATGGCAACTTGTAAATTATATTTCAATTGGAAGTTAATTTTGGAATAAGGACTAAATTGAATAAAAAATTCAATTTATCAATTACATGTGGCATAAATTTAAAAAAAGATGAACAAAATGTTCACCCTCTTCCCCCTCTATTTTCGAAAATGCCAAGAAAGAAAGGGAAAAATACAAAAAAAAATTCCTAGGCATTTTGAAGGCTTCCAAACAAGATTCAAGTATGTTTTTGATAGAAAATTAATCTATGTTTAATTTTTTTCATTTGATAGTAATTTTATCAAGAGGTATGAAGATTTGATTATGTTCTTGAAGAGAGAGAAAATAAGGTTTCATGTTCCATATTTAGATTGAAGCTTGATCTATGGAAATCTAGTGTTGTAGAGATGAAATCAAGCTTAGACTGTGATTAATTTCATGTTTAAGATTAAAAACACTAACCCTAAAATTTGGGATTTTATTTAGGGTTTTGAAATTGATAAAGAAAATGAAAGATTGATGATATTAGAAGCTTGATTTTGATGTTAGAATGAAAAATCCTCAACTAGTCCTTTAAGTGACCATTTCGACAGGCCTGATTAGTTCAAGGACCAATTCAGCTTTGGTTTAAAAGTAAGGGGAAATGTGAGCAAATTTATAGAAATGTTGGATCAATTATTCGACACAAGTTTATGTGTAAACTTAGTGACTAAAATGTCACTTTGGTAAAGGTTAGTGGAAAAGGGGTATTGAATAAAAGTTAGTGAAAATGACGGAATTATTGAATAATTGTGATTCGAGCTGGAATAAATTGTAAAATGTGCAAAATGGTCACTAGTGACCATAATGAACAATTCAACATTATTAAAGGAAAAAGTGAAAATTTTTAAAAATATTTTATATTCGGATAATTATACTAGTATAGTATAGTTAAGCAATGTTAGATTAAAAATCTAACATGAATATTGTTATGTATGTTCAAATGGTATTGTATAGCTATTGACGAGGCTAAGGGTACCAGATCAAAGAAAAGCAAAGAAAATGTATCGAAATAGTTTAATGAGGCTAATATCATTCATGGCCCAGGTGAGCGCATTTTTACTTATTTATTATATATGTGATATGAGTGAGTGCATTATATGTATTTAGGTCATGTTGTTAATTAGGATGACTTGTGATGAGTCGGCCTTGGTATAAATAAAAATGTATGATGGCTTATTTATGCAAATAACATGAAATATTAAATGGCATATTGATACAATGGTTGTAGCATAATGATTTACTCAAGGTAAATCAAATTTTAGATATTTGGGTATGAACTACCCATTATCGAATTATGAATGATAGTATTGATGAATTGAATATTGAATGTGAAAATATTATATTGTTATTCCCAAGTACTAGTGTGAGAGTCTTTGGTATAACTGGATATTCATAGAGTCATAGCAGTTGCATTCCAGCACTACGGTGCGTTCCAGACACTTTGGTTTTGACATTAGACGCTACGGTGTTGCAGACACTACAGTGTCGACTAGCACAAAAAGGTGCTATAATGATGAGAAAAGGGCATCCTTGAGTACGTACTCACCATTAGACGCTACGGCATTGCAGACACTACAGTTTCATTATGATGACTCGTATACCATAGGTTCACATAAAAATGTACTTTGGGCTATAATTTGTGAAATGCTTTTATGCAAGTGGTTAGGCCACTGAATGCCCAAGTATTACAACATGAGAATCTTTGGTATAGTTGGATATCCACAGAGTCTTAGCAGCTGCGTCCTAGCACTGCGGTGTGTTTCAGTCACTTTAGTGATGTTTAGACACTTCGGTCTCGACTTAGGCGCTATGGTGTTGTTAGCACAAATTGTACGATTATGAGGAGCAAAGAGCATCCTCGAGTATGTACTCATCTCAGTCGGTTCTGCGATATAGACGCTACGGCGTCATAGACACTACGGTGTCATGATGACTCACGTACCATAGCATAACATGATTTTGTACTTTGGGCTATAATACTTGAAATGCATTTATGCAGGTATTTGAGCTCAAAAGCTTAACGTACACAAGACCGGTAAGATAGATTGAATCCTATGATTTGAATATTATATTGGTTTAATGAACTATACATATAAGGTAGTTCTATGCATGATAAAATGTTATCAACTGCAATTGGAAATCGTTTGCCATTTTGCAGGGTTGAGTTATTTATAATCATTGTTTTACATTGTTATGATTATGCCTCACTAAGTTATACTTTCGTATCACACGTAGGTACTTCGGACTAGGTAGCAGAGGAGGAGCTGCACATCGTTGGATCAAGTTAGCCTGCATTATCAGTAAGTATCACCACATCCTAGTCTAGTGGGGCATTTATAGATATTAAATAAGTAGCTCTTTTATATGTCTAAATTTTCGTACTCTACTTATAAGTTAATGTGGATGTATGATCTAGAAACATGACTTAGTTTGAGGAATTAAGAATATTAGAAAATATGCTTCAAAAGATTTTAAACTTAGTTGGTCGTTTATCACGTAGCGATTTTAAAATCAAGAAAGGGATTAGGCAACACACATAGTTTTCACCCTTAATTATACTTTTATTCTAATAACTACTTAAAGTATTTTATAAACCAATTCAGGGTCGAAACTAGGTGACTCTAGACATATTTGTAATTTAGTGAAAATCGAGAAAAGGTTGTTTAATCAAATTAGTTTTGAAATAAAAAAATTACAAGTCTGAAAATCATTGTAAATCAGTTAGTAACATCTTTAATGTGTACTCGGATATCAAATATACGTTGAGGGTGTTACATATGCCTCTTGTTATGAGACCTCCAATTATGCTTCCTAGAATAGCCAAAAATTAGTCACTCTCTTACCCGAGCCCACACTCGCCACCTGCACAGAAGCATCCAAGGACAAACCTTGTTCGACCACCACAACATGTGCCGGTGCTTGCACTTTCACTTTAGCCATCACTGCCCGAAAGGCTATCATCGTCGCTTGGATTAACGGGGTCAGATCACCAAAAACTAACACTGGAAGAGCCTGGGGTATACCACCCGCCCCAACATCAACAGGAGAAACCAACGGAGGAGGAGGAGGTAAAACATTAGAGGGATTCCCTTCCTCATCATTATTCTGCCCGACTCCGGCATTACAAGCCATTACATGAAACTCACGTCGAACCACGCTAACAAAAGCATCAAAACAAATTAAAGTTAGGCTAGAATTAGGAAAAGGATCCAAGACAACTTTATAAAACCTTTTAAAACCTCGGTAGTAGGCAATGTGATCCCAATTCATACCCCGACATGATAATAAAAAATCAGCATACATATACTCAATCACCGTGCTTAACAAAAACATTCACCGTACAATCCAAACAACATCAATTAATCAAGCAACAACATTCTAACTTTTTATAACCTGGCTCTGATACCAACAAAAGTAGCCCCCTTGACCCGGCCTAGACTCCCGACTGAACCAAGAGAACTACATTAGGTTTGCCGAAGCAAACTGGAGAAAGATTACAAAAACCGGTCCATTTTTTTATTTTTATCTTGTCTAGATGAATATTATTAATCTTACATGTACATACTTGCAGCGGATAAATTTTCAAAAGAAACGGACCGCAGAAAGGCATCCAATTGCATAACATACATTTTAGGGACTCAAAAGTAAATCTAATAAATTTAAGGACCAAAACTAAAATTAAGTTTACCAATATTCAATTAGTCCAGTTACATGCGTACTTGTCAAATTTCAGGTCAAAACGATCATCCAAACCCATACAATTGCATTCACAAAACTCAAGGACCAAAATGAAAGAAAACAGAACTTCAATATTCCATTTAACTGAAATAACTGTAGCTATACATGTACGCCTACAGGTGTTTCGGTATGCCTCAATGATTTCTAAAACTCATATTCCAGTAGCCAAAACTCATACCGAAACACTTGCCCGCGTATCGAAGCGCCTAGCCAAAATGCCTAAGGCCGTATCGGAACACTTGCTCGAGTAACGAAATGATATGCCTGAAAAGGCTTGTCCGTATTGAAACACCCTCCCGCGTATCGAAACGCTATGCCTGAAATGGCCTAGCCGTACCGGTACGGGGACACCTATTTCGATACGCCTAGACCTGTAATGTCTCAAATTGCTGTCTAAACATACTCTAATGACATCCAAACCACTTAAACATGCTTCAAACACTTATGAAACAATACTAAGGTTCAATGTCAACCAAAACATCACAGAATCAACATCATTTTATGGCATTCATACACACCAAGATATTCAATAGGCATGCTTCCTAATAACACTTTACCAGACATCTATAACTCACATTTGACACACTTAAGGCATACACATCATGCTTTTATTTCTAAAGCATCACAGCAAACGTGCTTGAATCATCAAAGCATGGAAACCACCAAAGGTTAAATAGATGCATACCTAGGCAACCATCTAGCCTCAACCATAAGCAAGGATCACCAATAAACTTAACAACATCAATCCAATCATAAAATATTCAATAGGCATGCTTCCTAATAACACTTTACCAGACATCCATAACTCACATTTGACACACTTAAGGCATACACATCATGCTTTTATTTCTAAAGCATCACAGCAAACGTGCTTGAATCATCAAAGCATGGCAACCACCAAAGGTTAACTAGATGCATACCTAGGCAACCATCTAGCCTCAACCATAAGCAAGGATCACCAATAAACTTAACAACATCAATCCAATCATAAAATACATCACTTCACATGCTTAAACGCCATGGAAAAATAGAATTACTAATCCCCAAAATATGGCGAACACATTGCCTTAGTAACCGAAAACATAAACCAAGTCCATACTCAAAGTAGTCATTGTCTTTAGATCACTTTTAACCTTGCCTTTGCTGCCCCCAAACCTTAATGCTCTGCAACATTAGGAAAAAGAGAGCGTAAGCACACATTCTTAGTGAGGATGCTCATAAAATAATTATGCTATCAAAACCATTTGAAAACCAATCACTTGTTTCCAAAAACATGCTTACAACCAAAACATTTCCTTGTTTCCAATCGAAACAATGCACAACAACCTTCATGCAACATCATGTATATTTTCCATGCTTAGATCCGAAAGCATTAAACCATTTTACAATGCTTAAATTCCAAAGCATTAAATCATAAACCATGCTTAAATCCCAAAGCATTAAATCATAAACCATGCTTAAATCCCAAAGCATTAAAATAGGTTCAACACATGAACTTCCACATATATTGAAATTTATAGTGACCCCGGATAGACTACCCTTTATCCACACATATTAGATACACGGATCTCTCATACCATACCTGGTTAAACGACATGATATCCCAAACCTTGCCTATTTAAACCGCAAGATTTGACACCATTGCCTAGTTAAACCGCGAGATTTACCATCTTGCCTAGTTAATCCACAAGTGTACCGACCTTGCCTAGTTAAACCGCAAGTTTACCATCATTTCCTTGTTTAACCACAAGATTTGACATCCTCGCCTAGTTAAACCGCGAGTTTTATCTCTTTGCCTTGTTAAACCGTAAGATTTTACAACCTCGCCTAGTTAAACTGTGAGTTTTACTTCTTTGCCTAGTCAAACCGCAAGATTATCATCAATTTGGGTTGCCTTGTTAAACCGCATGCCCCAAATGATGCCCCAACAGTCTAAGTGGCCTTGTTAAACCGCCGTACCTCAAGGACCCATGGCCATGATCGATTTCAATTATATTTTATAGTGCACTTTAATCCTATGGCATGCCAACTATATCCGATTGTTTTCTCAACATGTCACATAGCCAATATAACATTTATAAAACCATTTACTCACTGTTTTACAGTGCATTATACAAAACCACCACCTTTGCAAACCACATTTCCAATGCAATACACCATTCCCAACCGGAATGAAAACCAATGCTCTTTAGCATTTATATACTTTAAATCCATTGCATATGTGTTCAAAACCATGCATTTACAGTAAGTAAGTCAAACCATGTTTAAACCAAAACATGAAATTGAAGCATGCTCATATCCTATCTGATATTCAAGAGCAAAAAAAGGGAAACTTACTTCTGAGCTTAGGTAAGCATTTCGAGCTTGTCCTAAACTCCCAACATCATTCGCAAACCTTTTAAAGATATTTAAAACCAATTTCCACTCACCGATACACCTCGTCTTGCTCATCAATGCGAATCGAGCTCCCGGCAAGCAACAATCAACATCGTGCTTTGTCACCTTTATTTTCCCCTATTTTAAACACATAAAACCAGGGGATGAATTCATCATTATGCATTCAAACCATTGCTTACAAGCAATTACCCGCAACCCTCAAGTTGCTCACTGAAAAACCATCCGGAACATATCGAAAGCATCCCCAAACACTTCCAAATCTCAACCCAGTCATAATATAACGATTTAGTCCATCAAACATCAATAATTAACATCTAAAATCCCTTTCCCAACATCCTCTTACTTCCAGCAATGATTAAACTCAACTATCACCCCAAAAACTCTAAATTAACAACCTTAAACATTAGAGATTCAACTTGTTTCGAGATTACAATATTAAAACCAAGTTATCAACTCAATTAAACATCAAAATCATGATCTAATCTGATCAAAATCCCAGCAAAACAGAACAAGTGCGAAGATCCATTAATTTCATCAATCAAAACCCAATTAAACTAATTTTGCTTAATTAAACTATCAAAACTCATTAGAAAATAACTGTAAAGAGTCAACAACTTGGGAATTTCAGTAAAGAACCTTTCATTAGAGGAGGAGAACGAACCTTACCTCTAATGGATGCTTTCTCCCTTAATTGGATGATTTACATGAGAAAACAAAGATAAGGTTTTGGTAGATTAAAAACAAGAAATCATTTGCAAACAAAAGATTTAAGAAAATAAAGGCTTACTTGAAGATTTAGAAGAAGAAATCGATGTTTGGCTGGAGAGATTTTGAGAGAAAATATTTTGGGAAAGTTACATAATTTTTGTTAAAAGATCTAATAACCAAATTAATTCTCTCCAACCTATTTTTATTTTCCAAAACACTTTAAAAATAGCCAATTAATGGATAAAGCCTGATATTAGACTTTTTGTGCAATTAGATCCTTAAAGATTCAAAGTTTTGACTCTTTACAAAACAGTCACTAAAAATAGTTTTCAAAGTTTGCATTTTGGTCACTAGTCCAAAATGTCTGATTTCCAAAACTTGTTTTCCAAAATTTATTTCACCACAATCATTAATATATTTAATAATGATTTTAGAATATTTTTCCACAATGTTATCGCTTTCAAAAATATTTAATTCGATTTAATCCTAAAACCGACTTGAATCTCTAATACCGGTCCACCGGACCTTCTAACCAACCTTTAAACATCTAAGCCCAAAACCGGGGTGTTACAAATCTGTTCCCGCACCTCATATGGTCCAATAAACCTTGGGCTCACTTTCCTTTACGCCCAAAATGCATCA
Source organism: Hibiscus mutabilis (assembly GCA_019671005.1). NCBI lineage: Eukaryota > Viridiplantae > Streptophyta > Magnoliopsida > Malvales > Malvaceae > Hibiscus > Hibiscus mutabilis. The sequence continues at coordinate 37,946,269 of CM033734.1, read as the reverse complement.
CCTTCTTCTAAGACGAAACTTTCAAGAACACTTTTTCACCAACAGTGTACTCAACCTCTTTACACTTCAAATTCGCGTATGATTATGCCTATCCGAGACCTCTTTTAAATGATCACAAATCAATTTTACTTTCTCATCCGTGTCTTTCAACACATCAGGCATGGATATATACTTTTCCCCAGCCTCAGCTCAACATAGGGGCGTACGACACCTCCTACCATACAAGGCCTCATACGGCGCCATCTTTATACTTGCTTGATAACCGTTATTGTATGCAAACTCTACCGAAGGCAATTGCCTTTCCCAAGTTCCATGGAACTCAATGATACAACATATCAACATATCCTCCAAGATCTAAATCACACGTTCAGACTGGCCATCCGTCTGAGGATGATACGATGTACTAAAATTCAAGTGAGTACCCAAAGCTCGGTGCAAACACTTCCAAAACCTCACTGTAAACTGCGAATCTCTATCCAAAACAATCAACTTGGGAACCCTGTGCAACCTCACAATTTCAACAACATACAAATCTGCCAATTTATCCAAAGAGTAAGTCGCATGCACTGGAAAAAATATGCACACTTCTTAAACCGATCCACAATCACCCAAATGGAATCCTTTTGGGACGGTGTCAAAGGCAGAACTGACACAAAATCCACGGTGATCCTTTCCCACTTCCACTCTAGAATTTTCAACAATTGCAACAACCCGGAAGGAAACTGATGTTCAACTTTCACCTACTGATACACCATATATCTAGCAACAAAATCAGCCACGTCCTTTTTCAAACCCACCCAATAGTACTCTTTCTCAACCCTTGATTCATTTTAGTACTACCAGGATGCATAGCAAAAGGACTAGCATGTGCCTCGGTCAAAATATCCGTCTCAACTCCTCGTCACGATGCACCACAATTCCATCTTTAAAGCAAAAAACCTCATCACTACTAAAGTGAAAATCCGTACGATTTCCATCTATGATGTCCTTGACATGAGGTACCAATGCCTCATCATACGACTGTTTTTCCTTAATTAACTGTGCCAACGAAGGTTTCACTTGAAACTCTGCTAACAACCCTCCATCACGAATCACACTCAACCTAGCAAACATGGCTCTCAACTCCACAACGGCCTTTCTACTCAAAGCATCAGCCACGACATTGGATTTGCCCGGATGGTACTCAATGTTCAGATCTTAATCCTTCAACAACTCTAACCACCTACGCTGACAAAGATTCAACTCTTTTTGTGTCATCATACTCCAAACTCTTATGGTCAGATTATACAACACATTTTTCACCATAAAGGTAATGTCTCTAAATTTTCAACTCAAACACTACCGCTGTGAGCTCAAGATCATGTGTAGGGTAGTTGCGTTCATGCACTTTCAATTACCTTTATGCATAAGCCACAACCTACCCATCCTGCATCAACACACACCCTAACCCGACGTAGGATGCGTCACTATACACCACAAACTCCTTCCCTGACTCCGGTTGAATTAATATTGGAGCTTGCTCAGAGCTTCTTTCAACTTCTCAACGCCTGCTGTCTAGCTTCCGTCCATTCGAACCACACATCCTTTTGCAACAACTTGATCAACGGAGCAGCAACTCTCGAAAACCTATCCACAAAATGAAGGTAATAGCCTGCCAAACCCAAAAAACTGTGGACTTCCGTCACTAACTTTGGCTGCTTCCGATTCACAACTGCCTCAACCTTTTTAGGATCTACCAGGCTACCTTTACTGAAACTACATGCCCAAGGAAAACCACTTCCCTAATCCAAAACTCGTATTTTCTCAACTTGGCATAGAGCTGATTATCCAACAAAGTCTGCAACATAATCCTCAAGTGTCGATCATGATCCTCCTCGGTACAAGAGTACACAAGGATATCATCGATGAACACTACTACAAATTGGTCCAAAAATTCATGGAACACACGGTTCATCATATCCATGAATTTTGCAGGCACATTCGTCAGCCCAAATGGCATCACCAGAAACTCATAATCACCATACCTCATACTAAAAGCAGTCTTCAACACATCTTTACCCTTTACCTTCAACGTATAGTATCCAGATCTCAAATCAATCTTGGAGAACATCGTAGCTTCTCGAAGTTGATCGAACAGATCATCAATCCGCGGCAAGGGATACTTGTTCTTAATCGTCAACTTATTCAGTTGTCGATAATCTATACACATCCTCAACATGCCATCCTTCTTTTTCACAAACAACACTGGTGTTCCACACGGTGACTTACTTGGCCGAATGAAACCCCGATCCAGCAACTCCTGAAGTTACGTCTTCAACTCTTTTAGCTCCTTTGGTGCCATGCGGTATGGTGCAATCGACACCAGAGCCGAATCAGCATATGTCTCGACGCAAAACTCCACCTCCCTATCTGGTGGTAAACTAAGTAACTCTTCTAGAAACACAACCAGAAAGCTACAAACTATATGAATATCCCTCGTCCGTACTTCCTCCATATTCGGGTTCATCACATAGGCTAGATACTCTCGACATCCAATTCTAAGCAACTTACACGCTTCCATGGTCGAAACCATATTAGACAAGAACTTTACATTCTCGCCCACAACCATGACCTCATAATCATCAGCAAGCCTCAAAGAAACTCGCTTGGTCTCAAAATCAACCACAACACGATGCTCGGACAACTGGTCCATACCTAAAATCACATCAAAACTATAGACGGTAACTCAATCAAGTCAGCCGCAAACACGTGACCTTGAACCATCAAAGGACACCTCCGGTACATGTAACCCCCTCGACTCGGCCTAGTTGCAAGATCGAATGGAGCGAGCTACATTAGGTTTACCAAAGTAAACCGTGAAGATGAAACCTGAAACACTTCTATTTTTTATTTTATCTTAACTAGATGGACATTTATTATCCTCCATGTACATACTGATCACATGTGAAAACCTAACTCAGTCGGGCATCAAATTGACATCCAATTGCTAACATTTTCAATTCAGGGACCACATTGCAATTTTAGAAAACTACAGGGACTTTGCTCATTTTTATGTTACCAACCTTTAATTTAACAGGTTTCATGCTTACATATCAAATCAGCTCAAGAAGGTCATTCCTACTCATTCAATTGCATCTACAACATTTAGGGACCAAAATGTAAGAAAACAGAACATCACTTCCATGACATTAACAAAATTAACGGCCAACCGTATCGATACGGTGATCAATTATACTCAGCCCTATTTCGATACTTCATGTATAGTACCGGTACACCTAGCTGGAGAATAGGTTTTATTTTAAAATATTTAATACTTGTACCGATACGGTTTATAAGTGTTTCGGTACTTTTAGCTTAAAAAGCAGGATTCTAGTGGCATAGAACTATACCGGTATGCCTTAGCCCGTACTGAAACCCAGAGACTAAACTTGCCTAGCCGTACAGATACAGTCCCTCGCGTATCGGTACACCTGGGCCTGTAATGCCACTTTTAGCTGGTTTAACATGCTTTCAACCACACCAAAACATTTTAACATGCTCTAACACACAACCAACATAATCTAGAATCAAACCTCAGCATAACATCTCAGATTCAACATCATTTCATGGAATCTTGCACCAAATGTAAATCTACGGCATGCAACCTAGAACACCAATCAAGTAAAACATGTAATTCCAAAATGTAACACCTCTTACCCGGTCTAGAAAATAAGCCGGCTTAGGACGTGTTACCAAACAAACATGTAAAGATTCTTGATCAAATTAGTGCAATCAACTAATCCTGCCCTCTAAAAGCCAGAGTAATTTAAAACTTTTTATATAAATTGGATAGGTCTATCCTCAACATTAAATCATGTACAAACAAGAATACCTACATTAAGCAAAATATATCAACCACTAGTTCGTAGCAGGCCTTAATAATTTAGGTACTTCAGATTTCAAGATTTATTACATCTTTCTACTTTCTGAACAAATTTATTTTTGCTCATACACCTTATTAATCTTAGTATTATAGACCATTTATAACAAGGTAATAGTTACACTCAAATATTAAGATCAAGGTTATATCAAATCTTAAATTAATCAATTTCAGTTACATATAACTTTCACATAACAAAACTTACATGAATTCGTTGACATACTTACCAACTAATCATTTTAACAACCCATCTAATCATACGAAACGCGTTACCATATTAGAGTTAACACATGTTAATAAATAGATATAAATTATCCCCGTTACGTTCATGATATCAAGGTAGTCTACCAACTTAAGGCACATATAGATACTTAAACAACCATACCATCATACTAACTATGATAACATAAATAGCAAGTAATTATAAAATAATTAAAGGCCCATTACAATGCTCTGAATAATTATAAAACTTATAAACATATAAAATCAAACAGGGAATTATTATGCACGATGCATTCTTAGCAACTATGTGCCACCGTCTAGGAGTTATTAAGGATAGTGCGAACATACACCTCAACGCTTGTGATCTCGTCACAGCCCAGAAGGTACTTATAAACAAATTCATCCAGCATGGGCTTAGTGAGGTAGCTTAAAGAAACTATTAGTATGAAACTATAATCTATCCTTTCACATACTAAGCTTGGACATGAGGATATTCATATTAGGTCAAGACACACACAAACAAATATTTATTCTTACACATAATATTTGATTCATACATGAACATATACACACATAATGTTCACAAAGAATATCCAAGCATGCTTGATTAATCGTACGAAACATATCTATTCACCTAGTTTGATAATCAAATATAGTTATGAAAAGCAAAGGGGCATACATAACATGTTCAGGAGCTACCTTACACAGAAGATATTACATGTAACATATCCAGGTCATGATTACTTTTCATAGACGTTATCAAACATAACATTTTGTAAACATTGATACTTATCTTACAAGTTATCAGATTAACATATTTGCATGTAAGTTACTTGACACAAAATAACAACTTGGCATGTCATATTCATGGGATACTTATATGTTTAAAACATTCTAAGACATACTTATATTTAACCAAAACAATCCGAGCACGTTCATTTATATCCAAAACAGTTCAATAGCCTTGTTTACTTATTTATACATTGCAAAAATAGTCCAATACATATTTTTTATATGCAAAGCAGCCCTTAATTTATGTACATACATGTATATGTGCAAAACAGTCTAATACATATTTGTTTATAAGCAAAGCAACCCTTAATTTATGTACATACATGTATATATGCAAAACAGTCCAATACATATTTGTTTTTAAGCAAAGCAGCCCTTAATTTATGTACATGCATGTATATGTGCAAAAGAGTCCAATACATATTTGTTTATAAGCAAAGCAACCCTTAATTTATGTACAGGCAAGTATATGTGCAAAACAGTCCAATACATATTTGTTTATAAGCAAAGTAGCCCTTAATTTATGTATATGCATGTATATGTGCAAAACAGTCCAATACATATTTGTTTATAAGCAAAGCAGCCCTTAATTTATGTACATGCATGTATATGTGTAAAACAGTACAATACATATTTGTTTATAAGCAAAGCAACCCTTAATTTATGTACATGCATGTATATGTGCAAAACAGTACAATACATATTTGTTTATAAGCAAAGCAGCCCTTAATTTATGTACATGCATGTATATGTGCAAAATAGTCCATACATATTTTTTATTAAGCAAAACAGCCCTTAATTTATGTACATGCATGTATATATGCAAAACTGTCCGATACATATATGTTTATAAGCAAAGCTGCCCTTAATTTATGTACATGAATGTATATGTGCAAAATAGTCCAATACATATTTGTTTATATAAGGTTTCAATAAAGCATATACGTATATCTTGAGTGTTTGAACAAGCATTTACAATTATTTATGTAACCCCTCGACCCAGCCTAGTCGCAAGACTGAACCGAGCAAGCTACATTAGGTTTACCGAAGTAAACCAGAAAGATTTAACCTAGAACTTGCCCATTTTTTCTTTTATCTTATCTAGATGCATTAACGTTATCCTACGTGATCATACTGTTCAAAGGTGAGCACTCATCTCAATCGGCCATCAAATTGATATCCAATTGGTCACGACACAACTTAGGGACCAAAACGTAAATTCAGCAAATTAAAAGGGTTTTACCACTTTTTAAGTTAGCAACCTTAAATTAGGTTCATTTCATGCTTATAGGCCAAATATCAGCCTCAAATGATCAACCATGCATAAATAATTGACAACACAAGATTCAGGGACTAAACCATAAGAAAATAGAACTTTACAAAAGCCATTAACTAACTTAACAACCATGGTTATCGGTACTCCAATCCGAGTATCGGTATGCCCTTTACATTCGAACTTCCAAAGATTCCAGTAGCCATACCCTATACCGGTAGGACTCCTGCGTACCGATCCTCAAACCCGTGTACCGATCCCCCAGGCCAAACTCAACCTACCCGTATCGATATGCGAACCTATGTATTAGTACACGACTTCGATTATGCACTCTCGTATCGCAACGCCTAGCTCGCGTACTAATCCCACAAGCCTAAAATGGCTTCCCATACCGATACGTGAACACGCGTACCGATACGCCTGGACCTGAGTGGTCACAAATGGCTGGTTAAACTTTCTTATCACAAAACTAAACCACTTCAATAAACTATAAACTCTCATACAACACTACCTAGATGCAAAAGCAACCTAAACATCATAAGCTCAGCATCCAAATGGCTTCCACACATTCAAAGATATTTTAAAGGCATGCTTCCTAAAACACTTTGCCAAACATACCAAAAAGCACAATTAGGCCATTCCTAGCACAAGCAACATTTTAGCAAACTTAACATAACATACCAAACTTGCTCAACCACCGCAACAAGGTAATCAACAAGAAAAATTTAGATGCATACCTAAGCCACCACTCGGCAACAACTACTAACAAATATTGACATCAACTAGAACAACATCATCTACCCTTAAAACCCAGCATAGGAAACATATTCAAATCCATAGGAAAATAGGATTACAACCCCCAAAACCTTGGCGAACACATTGCCTTATTAACCAAAAATAGAAACCGAGTTCATACTCAAAGTAGTTTATGTCTTGGATCCTTGCAAACCTTGCATTTGCTGCCCCAAACTTTAATGCTATGCATCATTAGGAAAAAGAGAGCGTAAGCACACATGCTTAGTGAGGATGCTAATAACAATGATGCATTTACATTCTTTTAAAAGCATATGCTTGCTTTTCCCAAAACATGCTTACTTACAAAGCACTTCCTCATGATTTTAACCGAACCAAAACATAGTGATAATCATAACATCAATAACATCTCATGCTTAAATCCCAAAGCATTTAATACAAGAATCAACACATGATCTTTTCCATATATTGGCATTTATAGTGACCCGGATAGACTACCTCTATCTCATACACATATCGGATACACGGATCTCTCATACCATGCCTAGTTAAACCGCATGATATCTCAAACCTTGCCTAGTTAAACCGCAAGATTTGACACCCTCACCTAGTTAAACCGCGAGATTTCACCCGTGCCTAGTTAAACTGCAAGAGTACCGACCTTGCCTAGTTAAACTACACGATCACCATCAATTTGGGTTGCCTAATTAAACCGCATGCCCCAAATGATGTCCCAATAGTCCGAGTGGCCTAGTTAAACTGCCATACCTCAAGGTCCCATGGCCACGATCGATTTTGTTCATATTTTATAGTGCACTTTTAACCCTATGGCATGCCAACTATATCCGTTTGTTTTCACCATGTCACATTGACAATATATCATTTACAAAACCATTTACTTACTGTTTTACAATGCATCCCATGAACAACACATATGCAAATCTTATTGGCAATGAAATAACACCATTCCCAACTGGAATGAAAACCAATGATCAATAGCATTTAATATATACTTTCAATCCCCTGCATATGTACTCAGAATCATGCATTACCAGTAAGTAAATCATACCATGTTTGTCACAAAAACATGCAAACAACATGCTCATATCTAAACCGATATTCAAGAGCAATATAAGGGAAACTTACTTCCGAGTTTAGGTAAGTGTCTCATGCTTACCCTAAACTCCCAACAACCTTTACAAACCTTCATAAAAAATTTAAAACTAGTTTCCACTCACCGATATGCTTCGCCTTCCTTGCCAACGCGAAACAAGCTCTCGGCAAGCCACCAAACACGTCACGCTTCGTCGCCTTTATTATTCCCTGTTTTAAACACATAAAACCAGAGGGCAAATGCATTCAAACCATTGCCTAACAAGAATCTCCCACAACATCCAAGATTCCCACTCAAACACCATCTAAAACATACCGAAAACACTATCAAACGTTTCCAAAACTTAACCCAGCCATAATACAACAATTCAAGCCTTCAATTAACATCAAGGAACATCAAAAAACCCTTTCCTAACATCCTTTTACTTCCAGAAAAGATTAAACTCGAATATCACCACAAAAACCCCAATCACCACAAAAACCCCAATCTAACAACCTAACTAATTAGAGATTCAAGACTTTCGGGATTCTATTGATAAAAACAACTTATCAACATTAAAGTACATCCAACACATATATTAAATCCAACCCAAACAATGGAAAAATAGATCCACTTCGAAAATTATAATATTTCATCGATATTCTCAAAATAACTCAATTAAACATTGATATAACAAAAAAATCAGTTTCCAAACTATAAATCAAGGATCAAATACTTGGGAATTTCAGTAAAGAACCATACAATAGAGGAGATCACAGACCTTACCCCTATTGTGAGATTTCTCCCTCAATTGATTTGACAAAAGCTAAGAAAACACAAGATTTAAATGAGATTTTGCAAAAACAATGTTAATCAAATCATTATCAATCATAAAAAAAGTTAAAAGAATCATCACCTCTGGATTTTGATGAAAACTTGAGTGTTTGGCTGAGGAGAGAATGGAGAGAAAAGTTGAGAGAAAAGTTACTTGAATTTTCTTTAATGAGCTTAACTAACTTTTTTAACTAAAATCTATTTTTAATTATCTTTAAAACACATTTTAAAATATCTTAAATTAAGGGAGAAATCATCAAAAAAACCTTGGTAAAATAGCTCCTTAAAGATTCTAAGAATTTGACCCTTTTCATTTTAGTCACCTTTAAAAACACTTTTCAAATCGTATTTTGGTCACTAATCCAAAATGTCACATTTCCAAATTCCTTTTCCTAAAATTGATTCCACCAAAAATAATTATATAATAAAAGATAATTTTTATCTATTTTCCCACTTTTTTATCTTACCGAAAAAATATACGGTCCCGAATCTGATTCGAATCTCTAACCCAGTCCATCGAACCGTCTAACAAACCTCAAAACTGCTAAGCCCAAAACTGGGGTGTTACAACTCTCCCCCACTTAAGAAATTTTGTCCTTAAAATTACCTGGAGGAAACAGATGCGGAAATTGCTCCTTCATATCCGCCTTGCTTTCCCAAGTAGCTTTCTCAACACCTCGGTGTCGTCACAAGACTTTCACAAGCTCTATCGTTTTACCACGAAGAACCTTCTTACGGGTATCAAGGATCTCTACTGGTTCCTCATCAAAGGTTAGATCCGATCTCAACTCCACATCCTCCACCGGCATGATATGCGACGGATCTGACCGATATCTCCTCAACGTCAAAACATGGAACACATTATGAATTTTCTCCAGCTTGGGAGGCAACCTCAACCGATATGCAATAGGACCCACACGCTCAATAAACTAGTATGGTCCAATGACCATCAGACTAAGCTTACCCTTACATCCGAATCTCATCACCTTTTTCTATGCTGACACCTTCAAGAATACGCGATCACCCACGGCATATTCAACCTCCTTACGCTTCAAATCTGCGTAAGATTTCTGCCGATCCGCAGCCTCTTTCAATCGGTCGTACACAAGCTTGACCTTCATATTTGTGTCTTTCTACACATCATGTAGGGTAAAATGCTTTTCCCTCACCTCAGCCTAACATAAGGGCGTGCGACATCTCCGGCCATATAACGCCTTATAAGGTGCCATTTGTATATTCGCCTGATAACTGTTATTGTAAGCAAACTCAACTAAAGGCAAATGCTTTTTCCAGCTTCCTCGGAACCCAATAATGCAACATCTCAGCATACCTTCTAAAACCTGAATAACCCCCTCAGACTGCCCATCCGACTAGGGATGATATGCGGTATTAAAACTCAATCTTGAACCCAAGGCTTGGTACAAACTCCTCCAAAACCTTGCCGTAAACCTTGAATCCCTATCCTAAACGATGGATTTAGGTACACCATGTAAGCGCACAATCTCCGTTATATACAAATCTGCCAACTATTCCAAGTTATACGTTGTATGCACTGGCAAGAAATGTGCACACTTCGTGAACCGGTCAACAATCACCCACATAGAATCCTTCTTAACCGGTGTCAACAGCAACCCTATTAAAAAATCCATGGTAATTCTCTCCCATTTCCACTCTAAAATTTTCAATGGTTGCAACAACCCGGATGGAAACTGATGTTCAGCCTTGACCCGCTGACATACCATGCACTTGGACACAAACTCAGCCACGTCCTTTTTCAGCCCAACCCAGTAGTATACCTCTTTCAAATCACGATACATCTTAACACTACCAGGATGCATAGAAAAAGGACTAGAATACGCTTCTGTCAAGATAGTGTGCCTCAACTTCAGATCATCCAGCACCACTATTTGACCCTTGAAACACAAGACTCCATCAACATCAAAATGGAAATCTGTCAGATTACCATCCATTATGTTCTTAACATGCTCAACCAGGTAATGATCAAACAATTGTTTAGCTTTAATCAACTGCGATAACGTAGGCTTGACTTGCAACTCCGCCAGCAAACCACCTTCCCGCGTCACACTCAACCTTGCAAACATAGCTCGGAGCTCAACCACAGCCTTATGACTTAATACATCTGCCACTACATTGGCTTTACCAGGATGATACTCAATCGTCAAGTGGTAATCCTTAAGCAACTCCAACCATCTACGCTGCCTAAGATTCAAATCTTTCTGGGACATCAAATACTTCAAGCTCTTGTGACCTGTAAAGATCGCACACTTCTCACCATAGAGGTAATGTCGCCAAATTTTCAAAGCAAAAACTACAGCCGCAAGCTCCAAATCATGAGTTGGATAATTGCACTCATGAACTTTTAACTGCCTCGATGCAAAGGCCACAACATTCCCATCCTACATCAACACGCAACCCAAGCCAACATATGACGCATCACTATAAACCACAAACTCCTTTCGAGATTCAAGCTAAATCAACATATGAGCGTGTGTCAGCACTTTCTTTAACTTCTCAAAACTATGCTGCTGCTTCTCCGTCCACACATATAGAAAATTCTTTTGTAACAACTTGGTTAACGGAGCTGCAATACTCGAAAACCCCTCAACAAAACTGCGATATTAACCAGCCAACCCAAGAAAACTTCGCACCTCCGATACTGACTTAGGTGGCTTCCAATTGAGAATAGCCTCAATCTTCTGTGGATCAATGTGAATACCCTCCACGAACACCACATGATCTAGGAATGTCACTTCCTTAAGCCAAAACTCGCACCTACTCAACTTGGCGTACAATTGATTATCCTTGAACACTTGCAACACTATCAGCAAATGCTGAACATGCTCTTCCTCGGTACGGGAGTACACGAGAATATCATTTATGAACACCACCAAAAACTGATCCAGATACTCATGGAACACTCTATTCATCATGTCTATAAACGCAGCCGGGGCAGTTGTCAAACTGAAGGCCATGGCCAGAAACTCATAATGCTCATACCTCATACGAAACACGGTCTTATGCACATCCACATCCTTAACCTTCAACTGATAATACCCCAATCTTAAATATATCTTGGAAAACACCGTTGCCCCACGAAACTAATCAAAACAAATCATTAATTCACGGTAACAGATACCTGTTCTTTATCATCAACTTGTTCAACTGACGATAATCAATGCACACATGCATCGTACCATCTTTCTTTTTCACGAAGAGAACAGGTGCACCCCAAGGAGAAATGCTTGGTCGAATGAACCCATGATCCAACAACTCTTGAAGCTGTGACTTCAACTCAATCAATTCTTTCGGTACCATCCTATAAGGAGCAATGGGCACCGGTGTTGTACCCTCGTATGTCTCAATACGAAACTCCACCTATCTATCCAGAGGCAAACCCGACCACTCCTCAGGAAAAACCTCAAGAAAGTCGTAAACAGTCTGAATGTCCTGCACTCAAACGCCCTTGGCTTTCAGATTCATAACAATAGCCAAATAAGCTTGGCAGCCATTAAACATCATCTTCTCCGCTCTAACAGCCGAAACCACGTTGGACAGGAACTTAACATTCTCTCCAACCACCACAACCTCATAGTTGTCGGCCAGCCTCAAGAAAATCCTCTTGGACTCAAAATCCACAACAGATTTATGCTTACTCAACCAATCCATACCCAAAATAACATCAAAACCATGGAGTGGCAATTCCACTAGATCTACGGTAAACTCATGACCTTTTACCACCAAGGGACATCGCCGATACAACCTTTTTGTCATAACTGTCTCCCCAAAAGAACTTGTGACCAACATACCAACATTTAATATCTCAACAGGAACATTAAGCAAAGATGAATGTTCACTCAAGATATATGAATGTGTACACCCCGGATCAATCAAAGATAACAATGACAAGGATTGCAAAGTAAAAGTACCTGGGATCGCATCCATTTCATTACAACCCTCACGGTGAGCAAAGACCCGAGCTGGTCCACCACCTTCAGGTCTCACTCTACAACATGAGACATACCCCTCTGACCATTCTCTCGCCTCTAAAAATTACCCTACCACGACCTCGGCCCCTAGCCGATGCAACAACTTGTGCTGGTACATCTCTCGCAGCCCGAGGACAATCACGCTTCAGGTGATCCACAAATCCAACAAGTTCCAGTGTTACCCCAGCACATACCCACATGACGACTACCGCATTGCTCACACTCTAGTGTAACACGAGCTCCCTGGCCAACTCCACCACCACTTCTATGGTTTGGCTTATGCCTCTTATCCATGAATCTCCTATTTTGCCTCCCAGAATAGCTAGAGTTCACCACTCTCTTACCCAAGTTCACACTTGCGGCCTAAATTGGTGCACCCAAGGACTGTTCAATATCCTTGGCCTGATTGACTAACACATCAAAATATATGTAATCTGCGGCCAGGATGTACGTCTTAATGTCCTTTACAAGTCCATAACAGAACCTGTTACATCTCTGCTAGTCATCTGGAACCAACTCCGGAGCATACTGACTCGACCGAACAAACTTCACCTCGTATTCAGCAACAGACATGCTTCTCTGAGATAGCGACATAAACTCGCGCTTCTTCATATCCAAGTACTAAGCACAAAGGTACTTCCTCTTGAAAGCCCTTCGAAAGAACTCCCAAGTAACATCAACCTCGCAACGCCAGCAATAGTTGTCACCCACCAGTGGTATGCATCCCCCTGCAGTAGGGATACAATGGAACCTAGCTTGCGCTCCACGTTGTATCTCATCTGATCCATAATGCGGACCATCTTTTCTAGCCAACCTTCGGCTGCCCCAGGGCTCAAACCTTGAAACTCCACACCTTCCAAACTCCTCAAACGCTCCAAGGATAAACCTTGATTTGCCACCACAGCAGGTGCTGGTGCCTACGCCTGCACTCCAACCATTGCTGCCTGAAAAACTCCCTTTATCGCCTATACTAACTGAGTCAAATCACCATATACTGGCACTTGATGAACTTGGGGTGCTTCACCCGCCCCAACATCAACTAGAGGAACTATGGGAGGAGGAGGTAAAACATGAGGAAGATTCTCTCCTAACTCATTATTCTGCCCAACCCTGGCAGTATTAGCCATAGACCGTGTCTCACGTCGAGCCATGCTAACAAAAGCATCAAAACACATTAGAGTTAGGCTAGCATTAGGCAAAGGATCAAAGTTCACTTTAAAACACATTTAAAATCCTTGGTAATAGGCAATGTGTCCCCAGCATAACATCAAACAATCATCGAACACATACACAATCACCGTATAGTTCAACAACATCAGCAAAACAAGCAACAACATCCCAAGTTTTCACAAACCTAGCTCTGATACCAACAAATGTAACCCCTCGACCCAACCTAGTCGCAGGACCGAACCGAGCAAGGTACATTAGGTTTACCGAAGTAAACTAAAAAGATTAAACCTAAAACTCGCCCATTTTTTTTTCTTTTGTCTTCTCTAGATGCATTAACGTTATCCTACGTGATCATATTGTTCAAAGGTGAGCACTCATCTCAATCTGCCATCAAATTGATATCCAATTGGCCACAACACAACTTAGGGACCAAAATGTAAATTCAGTGAATTAAAAGGGTTTTACCACTTTTTAAGTTACCAACCTTAAATTAGGTTCATTTCATGCTTATAGGCCAAAATCAGCCTCAAATGATCAACCATGCGTAAATAATTGACAAAACAAGATTCAGGGACTAAACTATAAGAAAATAGAACTTTACAAAAGCCAATAACTAACTTAACAACCATGGGTATCGGTACTCCAATCCGAGTACCGGTATGCCCTTTACATTCAAACTTACAAAGATTCCAGTAGCCATACCCCGTACCAGTAGGACTCCTTCGTGCTGATACGCCTTACCAAAACCAAGGCCCCGTACCGATCCTCAAACCCGTGTACTGATCCTCTAGGCCAAACTCAACCTACACATACCGATACGCGAACCCATGTATCGGTATGCGGCTTTGATTATGCACTCCCGTATCACAACACCTAGCTCGTGTACCGACACCACAAGCCTAAAATGGCTTCCCGTACCGATACGTGAACACACGTACCGATACGTATGGACCTGAATGGTCACAAATGGCTGGTTAAACTTTCTTATCACAAAACTAAACCACTTCAATAAACTATAAACTCTCATACAACACTACCTAGATGCAAAATCAACCTAAACATCATAATCTCCGCATCGAAATGACTTCCACACATTCAAAGATATTTTAATGGCATGCTTCCTAAAACACTTTGCCAAACATACCAAAAAGCACAATTAGGCCATTCCCAACACAAGCAACATTTCAGCACACTTAACATAACATACCAAACTTGCTCAACCATCGCAACAAGGTAATCAACAAGAAAACTCTAGATGCATACCTAAGCCACCACTCGACAACAACTACTAACAAATATTGACATCAACTAGAAAACAACATCATCTACCCTTAAAACCCAGCATAGGAAACATATTCAAATCCATAGGAAAATAGGATTACAACCCCCAAAACCTTGGTGAACACATTGCCTTATTAACCAGAAATAGAAATCGAGTTCATACTCAAAGTAATTTATGTCTTGGATCCTTGCAAACCCTACATTTGCTGCCCCGAACTTGAATGCTATGCATCATTAGGAAAAAGAGAGCGTAAGCACACATGCATAGTGAGGATGCTCATAAACAATGATGCATTTACATTCTTTTAAAAACATATGCTTGCTTTTCCCAAAACATGCTTACTTACAAAGCACTTCCTCATGATTCTAACCGAACCAAAACATAGTTATAATCATAACATCAATAACATCTCATGCTTAAATCCCAAAGCATTTTAGTCAAACCATGCTTAAATCCCAAAGCATTTAATACAAGAATCAACACATGATCTTTTCCATATATTGGCATTTATAATGACCTGAATAGACTACCTTTATCTCATACACATATCAGATACATGGATCTCTCATACCATGCCTGGTTAAACTGCATGATATCCCAAACCTTGCCTAGTTAAACCGCAAGATTTGACACCCTCGCCTAGTTAAACCATGTGATTTCACCCTTGCCTAGTTAAACCACATGAGTACCGACCTTGACTAGTTAAACCGCAAGATCACCATCAATTTGGGTTGCCTACTTAAACCGCATGCTCCAAATGATGTCCCAACAGTCTGAGTGGCCTAGTTAAACCGCCATACCTCAAGGATCCATTGCCACGATTGATTTTGTTCATATTTTATAGTGCACTTTTAATCTTATGGCATGCCAACTATATCCAATTGTTTTCACCATGTTACATAGCCAATATATAATATACAAAACCATTTACTTACTATTTTACAATGCATCCCATGAACAACACATATGCAAATCTCATTGCCAATGCAATAACACCATTCCCAACCGGAATGAAAACCAATGCTCAATAGCATTTAATATATACTTTCAATCCCTGTATATGTACTCAGAATCATGCATTACCAGTAAGTAAATCATACCATGTTTGTCACCAATACATGAAAACAACATGCTCAAATCTAAACCGATATTCAAGAGCAAAATAAGGGAAACTTACTTCCGAGTTTAGGTAAGTGTCTCACGCTTACCCGAAACTTCCAACAACCTTTACAAACCTTTGTAAAACATTTAAAACCAGTTTCCACTCACCGATACGCTTCATCTTCCTTTCCAACGCGAAACAAGCTCTCGGCAAGCCACCAAACACATCACGCTTCGTCGCCTTGATTAGCCCCTATTTTAAACACATAAAACTAGAGGACAAATGCATTAAAATGCATTCAAACCATTTCCTAACAACAATCTCCCGCAACATCCAAGATGCCCACTCAAACATCATTTGAAACATACTGAAAACACCATAAAATGTTTCCAAAACTGAATCCAGCCATAATAAAACAATTCGAGCCTTCAATTAACATTAAGGAACATCCAAAACCCTTTCCTAACATCCTTTTACTTCCAGCAAAGATTAAACTCGAATATCACCACAAAAACTCCAATCTAACAACCTAACTAATTTGAGATTGAAGAGTTTCGGGATTCTATTGATAAAAACAACTTATTAACATCAAAGTACACCCAAAACATATATTAAATCCAACTCATACACTGGAAAAATAGATCCACTTCGAAAATTATAATATCTCATCAATATTCTCAAAATAACTCAATTAAACACTGATATAACAAAAAACCAGTTTCCAAACTATAAATCAAGGATCAAATACTTTGGAATTTTAGTAACGAACCATACAATAGAGAAGATCACGGACCTTACCCCTATTGTGAGATTTCTCCCTCAATTGATTTGACAAAAGCTAAGAAAACACAAGATTTAAATGAGATTTTGCAAAAACAATGTTAATCAAATCATTATCAATCATAAAAACAAGTTAAAAGACTCCTCACCTCTGGATTTTGATGACAACTTGAGTGTTTGGCTGAGGAGAGAGTGGAGAGAAAAGTTGAGAGAAAAGTTATGTGAATTTTCTTTAATGAGCTTAACTAACTTTTTAACTAAAATCCCTTTTTAATTATCGTTAAAAACATGTTAAAATATCTTAAATTAAGGTAGAAATAATGAGAAAAACCTTGGTAAAATAGCTCCTTAAAGATTCTAAGAATTTGACCATTTTCATTTTAGTCACCTTTAAAAACAGTTTTCAAAAATCGCATTTTGGTCACTAATCCAAAATGTCACATTTCCAAATTCCTTTTCCTAAAGTTGATTCCACCAAAAATCATTATATAATAAAAGTTGATTTTTAACTATTTTCCATATTTTCATCTTATCAAAGAAATATACGATCCCGAATCTGACTCGAATCTCTAACCCGGTCCACCGGACCGTCTAACAACCCTCAAAACCGCTAAACCCAAAACTGGGGGTGTTACAATACATATGAGTATTCAAACTAGCATGTCAATTATCTTAATTTAACACTTAATTATCAACAGAAAGACATTACTTATTATGCAGGACATTACAACTATTCATTGAATTAACTTATAAACTTTCTTGGTTTGTCTTCAATTTAGCTTATCAATACATAAGTTGCTAGAAACTCAAGCCATCAAACATAGTATACCATGTCATGAGTTACATAACACTTAACATATTACACATATCAAATCAAGGTCATATATAACTTAAGATATCAAATATAACAACCGAAATCATAGGTTACTTATCCTGTAAGATATCAACAAGACTTATCACATGCATAACTTAATACTTAAAAAAATATCAACATAACCTATCATAGGTATAAATTACTTGTCGTATAAGATGTCAAGCTTAATCCATTAGTTTAGATCGCAATTTCCATTATATTATCTTTACTTAGCCTCGAGAAACAAGTAAAAACCTAGGTACACGAATCCCCAACAAACTGTCGCCCATATAATCTGATAAAAATGGTACTCATAGTACCGGTCAATTCCCTCCTACTGTCGCCAAGTGACTACAACACTTCCTTCCTACTATCGCCAAATAAGGACCGTAGTCCAAGACCGTAGTCCACCCCTAACATGAGCTCTATGAACTCTATAGCATGCCAACTATACCTAAGACTGACTCGAAACCAAGGCTTTCACTTTTATCCAATCTTATTAAAAAAATAGTTGAGCTTAGCACCTTATTCAGATAATCAAAATTATCTTTCACATTGCTTGACTTATCAAGCCCATATACAAACATAACCACCATTATGAGCATAGCTCCAAAGTCTTTTAATCTAAAATAAATGTCCCGTAGTTCTTATTGGGGTTGAGCATCTCCTCCAAATTTATATACTTACATAAGCAATGCTTCATCATAACATATCAACGTTTCAATTACACTTAGCTTTCAAATTTGCAGTTTTTAGCATGTCAACATACTCAATCACATATAACATTCTATCATGCATTCCTTAGCACATTAAGATATTTAAATACCTATAACCTTCAAACATACATTTCAAACAACTCAGTATAGTTCATTTATATAACTCTCGAATATAGCTTATTTACATCCAAAAATTTTGCATATCACATAATATTCTATAACTTTAGTTCTTACCTTGTATCTCAAGCCAAATCTTTAGCATAACTTGATGCAATTCTAAATGCAATGAATTTAAACCAAAGAAAGGTGCTCAAGAAGCCTGTAAACCCATCCCGAGACTTTAAACTACATTCACAGGTCGTTCCGAGCTAGTTTTGTTCCCGAATCACGGTCCACTTTAGTTATATCCTTCACTCTTTGGTCTAAACATAATAAGAGTACAACCATTAATTAGATAAATCTCTAATAACTCATCACTTGCAACACACTCAAATTGCTATTTAGTTCACACAAAATAGAACCTAACATTCATATATTTCAAAATAAATCCTTTATATACAAACATACCATCACATAGGCACAAAATAGCCCGTTAATGTTTGAATACATGCCAAATCATTCCATTTTATTTATTTTTCACAAATACCAGCAGTTCTAATTAGATTCTTATACATTCAAAACAGACCTTAGTACATTTACATGGATGAAAAACATTCCTTTACACATAATTATACATATACATGCTCAAATCAGACCACAATTGTTTTTATAATAGCATTGCTGTCCTATTTTCATATGTGTACAATTACATGCTCAAAACAGTCCTCTAAGGTTCCTATAAATGTAATCTTGCCCTGTTTTCATATATATACTTAAGTACATGTTCAAATCAGTTCACATATTTCCTTATTTACTCAAATAGCCCACATACACCTCTTTAAACATTTCCCCTATTTTAACTACTCGAAACAGTCCATGATTTTATCAAGACAACCCCTTGCACATATATGCATACTTATTTACGTGTTCAAAGTAGTTTTGAATG
Organism: Hibiscus mutabilis; assembly: GCA_019671005.1. Taxonomy (NCBI): domain Eukaryota; kingdom Viridiplantae; phylum Streptophyta; class Magnoliopsida; order Malvales; family Malvaceae; genus Hibiscus; species Hibiscus mutabilis. The sequence goes on along the minus strand of CM033734.1, from coordinate 37,926,428 downwards.
TATTTAACAAGCAACGTAATTAAATCCTAGCTCCAACTCAACATAGGATTGCCCAATGACTCATTCAAATGCTTGAATCAAACTAGAATTCTTTATTAAGTAATTTATTAACCCCAAGCATGTCTCATGAGCACATAGCATTCCAATTTACACATATTTATCATTGGATGATCAAGAATTACACTATGAACATATAAACAATGCTCAAAAGAAAGAGTGTACATAATTTCTTTCTACAAGTTACATGCATGGTTCCAATTAATGCATGAGTCATTCATTTAATCTAAAGATAATCTTTAACATGAATTGATCATTCAAAAAGCATTACCTTCAAACATCTCACAAGAAAGGTTAACATCCAATTTAAAATTGAATTTCTAAGATCAATATGAAAGAAAGATTTTGCATACCATCGTCCTTAAATTTCATGAGCTAAACGTACAAAGGCTTGGATTTCCTAAGCTAAATTCTCCATTTTCCATTCATTGTTCAAGCTTTCTCCCTCTCCCTTAACTTAGAGAATTCGATAATAAAGAGAAGAAGATGAGATGGGAGTTTCTCAACAAAAACCGAAACCCCATTACACTTGCCTCTCCATAAGCAAACAAGTGTCCAAGTCCTTACATTTGTTCTTAATTAACATGCAAACATTGAATCTTCATAGAATTCAATTAGGTCCCTTTCATAGCAGCCATCTAAGTTTCATTATTATGATAAAAAGGTCCTAATTTCTTAATTAACCTATTAGGAAACCATCTCATGGCAATTTAACTAATGATCAATTATATCTTACTCCTAAGCCAAATTTTGGGGTATTATAATTCTCCTCCCCTTAAAAGAAATTCACCCTAAAGTTTCCACAGAACTTGATTTTATTTATTTTTGGGTGTTTCTTATCTACACAAACATAATGCTTACGTAATCAGTAGCATTTGGAAGATTTTATCATTTCCAATTCATCCTTACACTACCTCCTTCCATGGAGGGCCAGTCGGGATCTCATTATCCCAGTCTAAATGTGCTTCTGACATTCCTACTAACTATTAGCACATAAGAGAACTTTATCAGACGTAAATCACAAGCACTTATTAAATTTAACTTCTAGGTGGCACAATAACTTATGATGATGCAACAAGTTCCGATTTAGTTCGAGAATCGGATAAACCTAACTCTAATACCAAAAATTGCACACCTCCTACCCGGTCTAGAAAATAAACCGGCTTAGGACGTGTTACCAAACAAACATGCAAAGATTCTTGATCAAATTATTGCAATCAACTGATCCTGCCCTCTAAAAGGTAGAGTAATTTAAAACTTTTATATAAATTGGATAGGTCTATCCTCAACATTAAATCATGTACAAACAAGAATACCTACATTAAGCAAAATATATCAACCACTAGTTTGTAGCAGGCCTTGATAATTTAGGCACTTCATATTTCAAGATTTATTACATCTTTCTACTTTCTGAACAGATTTCATTTCGCTCATACACCTTATTAATCTTAGTATTATAGACAATTTATAACAAGGTGATAGTTACACTTAAATATTAAGATCAAGGTTATATCAAATCTTAAATTAATCAATTTCAGTTACATATAACTTTCACATAACAAAACCTTACACGAATTCGTTGACGTACTTGCCAACTAATTATTTTAACCACCCATCTAATCATACGAAACACATTACCATATTAGATTTAACACATGTTAATAAATAGATATAAATTATCCCCCCTTACGTTCATGATATCAAGGTAGTCTACCAACTTAAGGCACATATAGATACTTAAACAACCATACCATCATACTAACTATAATAACATATATAGCAAGCAATTATAAAATAATTAAAGGCCCATTACAAGCTTTGAATAATTATAAATCTTATAAACATATAAAATCAAACAAGGAATTATTATGCACGATGCATTCTTAACGACTATGTGCCACCATCTAGGAGTTCTTAAGGAGAGTACGAACATACACCTCAACGCATGTGATCTCGTCAGAGCCCGGAAGGTACTTATAAACAAATTCATCCTGAAATGCATTGAAAGGATAGAGTAATCATGGGCTTAGTGAGGTAGCTTAAAGAAACTATTAGTATGAAACAATAATCTATCTTTTCACATACTAATCTTGGACAAGAGGATATTCATATTAGGTCAAGACATACACAAACAAATATTTACTCTTACACATAATATTTTATTTATACATGAACATATACACACATAATGTTCAAAAAGAATATCCAAGCGTGCTTGATTAATCGTATGAAACATATATATTCACCTAGTTTGATAATCAACTATAGTTATGAAGAACAAAGGGGAATACATAACATTTTCAAGAGTTGCCTTACACAAAAGATATTACATGTAACATATTGATAAGTGTTCAAAAGTACTATTTTTCTTACCATTTTTACTCATATTATTGTTAGACTTAGGCTCGTATTAATTGCATAATTAGCTATTCATGCATTAATCCATGTTTCCTTCAATCGTTGAGCTTGATTACATAACTTGGTAGTTTTTGTGGAAAAGATGCTGCTTTGGTGTGCTTTGTGTGTGTATGTGCAGGATCACTTGCCAAAGCAATGCCGAGCTAGTTGCCAGGGCAATGCATGAAGGAGACGCCGAGCTAGTTGCCAGGGCAATGCATGAAGGAGACGCAGAGCCAGTTGCCATGGCAATTGTCGACAAGAGCAAAGGTGATATGGTAGTCGAAATTGATGAACAAGCCCAAGATCACATGGAGCAAAGTCCAAACCCAAAGGAATTTGATTGCCATGTAGAGATTAAAGAAGAATTAAATTCCAAGAAGATAGGAGAAGTTCTAGTAGGAATACAATTATAATAAAGAATTATATTCTTTAAAGATAATTTAATTCCAACTTAAACTCCTCCTCAAAGAAGGACTTTGGCCTAGCCCTATAAATATGAAGGAGATTTCGACAATATAGAGAGAGCAAGAGGGAAATTTCGACAAGTCCAACGAGGGACAGAAGAGATAATTTTCGACAAGCATCTAGGGCAAGGAGGATTTCAACAAGCCTCCTTCTTCATCCTTTTCTTTCTTGTTCGATTGGGTTCATGCTAGGGATTATTTATCTTGTGTTTCTTTGGAACCTAGCCATGAACTAAATCTACTTGGCTATGGTTATTGTGTTTTGTGGTTGTGCGAAACTATTGGTTTTTGTTTAGGTAATAAGAGTTTGCACTTTTCTATTTCAAGGTTTATTCATTCTTGGTTCTTATTCTTGTTTGCGAGTGAATTGGGAGAGGATCTCGTGATTTCATCTATTTATCTAATATCGGGAGAGTTAGATTCAAGAAACGAATGAATATGATCTTTATTCAATCTATTGATGGTGAAGATTAATCCGGCTTAGGAATAAGTTACGGATTTCAACGGCTAAGAGGAGCGCAAGATTGGTTGTTGTTCACCCTTGATTCACGCAGGGATGTATTATCAAGGCATGCACAAGTAGCTAGAGTTTCGACTTAGGCATAAGAAGAAACCATTGAAGAACGCTCTACCGAACCTTGAAGGTTGCTGCCCAGACGCCCAAGTAGTTGCCCAGTCAACCATCGATTAGTTTCCAAGGCAACCCCGTTGTGCAAGTTGCCACGGTAACTGAGTTGCCGTGCACTCTTTTACCAAAACAATCCAATCGGCTATCACACCTCAACTCACGATAACCTGGCCTATCTCTCTCTCATTTGAATTCATCTTTTCTTTTACTTTATTGCTTTCTAGATTAGTCATTAGTTAAACTCCTATAATCCTTTACTTGTGTTTTTACTTTTTTACGATTGCAAGAGACTAGATCCTTGAAGTGGCACCAATCCACTGTGGAGACGATATCTTTTATACTATAACTTGCGACGTGTATACTTGCACATTTGCATAGCACTTATTACGCATAAAAAGTTTTTTTTGGCGCCGTTGTCGGGATTGGCGATAGCGACTTTGTTTTTATTTTCTTGCACTTTTTTTTTTTCTTGTTTAAAAATTCAAAGGGCTAACAAACTTTGGTTTTGCATTGGTATATGACCAGGCGGACCGACTTCACTGTAATATCCCTTTGATCCGTAAATCGAACGAACCTTACAAAGACTTAGACGAAGGATAAGAGAAGCAATGGCAAATCAAGACGGCAATATGAATCAAGATGTTCGAGCAGGAGGAGGAGTGATTCTTGCACTAAAAACAGAACTATTCGAGACTATCTTGAAGAAGATCTTGATGGACTTAACCCGGAGTTGTCGCACCTGAAATTGAAGCCGACCACTTTGAGTTGAAACTGGTAATGTTTAATATGATCAACACAATAGGTCAATTTGGCGGCTCAACAATCAAGATGCACGACAACATCTGAAATCTTTCCTCGAGATTTGCAACTCGTTCAAGATACACGGAGTCACCCCCGATGTCCTACGATTAAGATTATTCCCCTATTCACTTAGGGATAGGGCGAAAGCATGGTTGAATAGCATTCCTGCCGGATCCATAGCATCTTGGACTGATCTTTGTCGTGATTTCCTTGCTAGATTTAATCCTACAAATTTGGTGATAAGCTTCAGAACGACATTACTCTTTTCGCAGGCGGATGATGAATCCATGTACGAGGCTTGGGAGCGATATAGAGAACTTCTACACAAATGCCCCCTACACGGATTCCCGGTGTGGACTCAAGTAACAATGTTTTACAACGCCGTGAATACACCAACAAAGATGATGCTAGATGCCTCGGCAAACGGCATACTCCTAGATAAGTCACCGGAGGAAGCGATGCAAATTTTAAACAGGCTGGCCAAGAATGATTATCAATTCCCATCTACTAGAAGAGGAGGAGTTAGACGCCAAGCCACAATACATGAACTAGGATCATCGATTCAATTTCGCACAATTGGCCGCTTTAACCAAGATGGTCCAGAACATGCAAAAACCAAACAACACACATGAAGTCAAGGTAATGGATTCTTTTTGTGAGTTATGTGGTGATAACCATAATTCTTCTGAATGTACGCAGAATCCGGAATCCAGCTTCTATGTGGGGAATTACAATCGGAGCAACAACGTGATGTCCAATACATACAATCCAGCTTGGAAGAAGCACCCAAATTTTTCATGGAGTAATCCCAACAATGCTCTAAACCAGAACAATCAGAATGCACAAGCATCGGATTCAAAGAAAGATATGCCACGGCAATGGATGCCGCAAGCAACAACCGACAACATCTAGTTCTTTGGAAAATTCTCTAAATGCTTTTATGATGAAAACTGAATCTTATATGGCTGAGAATAGTAATTTCATAAAAAGAATTGATGCTTTTATTAACAGACCGAGATGAGATTGCAAAACCAAGAGGCGGCAATCAAATCATTGGAAAATCAAGTCGGACGGTTTGCTCAAAAATCAATACTAGACCACAAGGAGGTTTACCTAGCGATCATCAAGTCGCAAGAGGAACCGCCATGAGCAATGTAAGGCGATCACCACTAGAAGTGGCCAACAACTTAGAGAGGTTCAAACTCGCTCGTCAAACAAAACTCCACAAAAGATCAAGATGAACCTAGCGGCAAAGCCTCGGATGTTGAACCAGAATTGCCGCAAAGAATCGGCAATAAGCATGCCTCGCAACCGATGATAAAGACACCTCGGCAACTTGCGATAAGCATACCTCGGCAACCCCAGTTGATAATGCCTCGGCAACTCCAGATGTCCCGGTAATGCCGTCAATCAGGTTTCAAACCAATGAAAGGATCGAAGATATCCGACTTCCACCACCATTCCCACAAAGGTTGAAGCGACAAAAGCAAGAATACCAATTCAAGAAGTTTCTTGATATCCTAAAGCAAGTCCACATCAACTTGCCATTGGTGGAAGCAATTGAACAAATGCCAAACTATGCCAAGTTTCTTAAAGACATTGTGTCCAAGAGAACAAGGCTAGGAGAGTTTGAAACAGTTGCCGCAACAGAGGGATGCATGGCAATGTTGCACAATTGTATGCCACCCAAGTTGAAGGATCCCGGAAGTTTCACAATACCCTATTCCATTGGAAATCACTATGTCGGGAAAGCATTATGCGACCTTGGGGCTAGCATAAACTTGATGCCTAAATCGGTTTTCCAGAAACTAGGAATCGGGAAGGCAAGACCTACAACAGTTATGCTACAGCTAGCCGACAGATCCTACGTGCATCTAGAGGGAAAAATCGAGGACATACTGGTAAAAGTTGATAAGTTTATTTTCCCGCTGACTTTATTATTTTGGATTGTGAAGCAGATGAGGATGCACCTACACGCTCAACAATCTCGTATGGTCCACAAAACCTTGTCTAAGCTTCTTTTTCTGCCCAAAACACGTTAGATTCTCCCAAGGTGACACCAACATGACCACCCAATCATCACAACAACTCAGTTACACTATGTTTCAAACCTGCGTAGAATTTTTGACGATCTGAAGCTATTCTCAAGCGTTCACATATCAACTTCACCTTTTCACTGGTTCCTTTCAACCATCAGACATGGGAACGTACCTTCCCCCATTTCAGCCCAACCCACGACGTACGACACTTCCTACTACACAACACCTCGTATAGTGCCACCTGCATACTTGTCTGATAACTGCTATTAAAGCAAACTCTACCAAAGGCAACTGCCTTTCCCAAGTTCCCTGGAACTCAGCGATACAACATCTCAACATATCCTCTAAAACCTGAATTTCATGCCCTAACTGACCATCCGTTTGGGAACGACACGAAGAACTGAAACTCAACTATTCACTCAAGCTCAAATCAACACTCCCAGAACTTTGCTGAAAACCATAGATTTCCGTCCAAACTATGGACTCAGGCACACTGTGCCAACACACCAACCCGGCAATGCGCAAAACTGCCAACTATCCAAAGCACACATCACTAACATAGCCACAAAGGTGAGCACATCTTACAACTCAATCAACAACCACCCAAATAGATTTCCGTTTGATCGGTGTCAAAGGCAATCCAGACACAAAATCCATGGTGATTCTTTCCCACTTCCACTCTGGTATCCTCAACGGTTGCAACAACCCAAAAGGAACTTATGCTCAGCTTTCACTCGCTACCATTCCGCACATTGAACAACACAATTAACCACATCTTACTTTAAACATACCCGACAACAAAACCCCTTCAAACCTTGATATATCTTTGTACTACCGGGATGCATAACATAAGAACTGACATGCGCCTCAATCAAAACAATACGCCTAAACACAACATCATGAGACACCACTTCCTGATATCAAAATCACAACACCCTATCAGTATTACCGCAAAAATCCATCAGATTTCCTTCTTCGATCACCCGGACATGTGGTAATAACACGTCATCAAAAAATTGCCCTTCTCTAATGAACCGTGTCCCATATTACCTCACTTGCAATTCGGCCATCATGCCTCCATCACGCATTACACTCAACCACGAATATAACATCCTCAACTCCACTGCAATCCTCATAAACAAAGCATCAGCTACAATCCTTGCTCGGGCGATATTCAATCACCAAACTATAATCCTTAAGTAGCTCCAACCATCCGAGATGTTAATGATTCAAATCAACGTTCATTTTTTTTCCCAACCACACATGATCTGTGTACACCACACACTTCTCATCATAGAGTTAGTGTCTCTAAAACGTTTAAACAACCACCATCGCAACAAGCTTCACATCATACATAGGACAAAAGCGCTCATGCACCCTTAACTATCCAGATGCATAGGCCACAACTTCACTTGCAATACTACACCCCCAATAAACCTCGATGCTAAATATTAGATCTAGCAAACCCACAAACTGACAACTCTAACTTTGGTCGCTCAAAAACTAGCACAAGCCAATCTCCTAAGAATCCATCTTTAACATCCTCTTAAAACCTTGAGAACTCCAAGAGCCATATTACCAAAACCACCTACATACGCTACCTTACTTGCACCATCATTTCACTGACTTCCAATCAGTCATCCGTAAGTATGAACATATGTATGCATGATTACTTATATGTCCTCATAGATGTCTATGTGTATGTATGCAAAACCTCTAATGTCATGCCCAAATGTATGCATGTACTAACATATTTACATATACATATAAGTGTTTTTGCACTGTGCATGTTTAACTGCTCACTTACTAATAACATTCTCAGAACTAGAATTCTTTGCAGCATCCTCAAAACTCACACTTCCCAACTGAAGAGAAACATTCACTTTCCCCAAAAAATTCACTTTCCCCTTTTCGGTGCTTATTGTTTTTTTGTTGTGGGAAACAATTGGATTTGGTTTAGGTAATAAGAGTTTGCACTTTCAATTCAAGGTTTACTCATTCTTGGTTCTTATTCTTGTTTGCGAGTGAATTGGGAGAGGATCTCGTAACTTCATCTATTTATCTAATATCGGGAGAGTTAGATTCAAGAAACGAATGAGTATGGTCTTTATTCAATCCATTGATGGTGAAGATTAATCTGGCTTAGGAATAAGTTAAGGATTTCAACGGCTAAGAGGAGTGCAAGATTGGTTGTTGTTCACCCTTGATTCACGCAAGGATGTATTATCAAGGCATGCACAAGTAGCTAGAGTTTCGACTTAGGGATAAGAAGAAACCATTGAAGAACGCTCTGCCGAACCTTGAAGTTGTTGCCCAGACGCCCAAGTAGTTGCCCAGCTAGTCACCCAGGCAACCATCGATTAGTTGCCAAGGCAACCCCGCTGTGCAAGTTGCCACGGCAACTGAGTTGCCCTTGCACTCTTTTTCCAAGACGATCCAATCGGCTATCACACCTCAATTCACGATAACCTGGCCTATTTACTCTATTTTAATTTCATCTATTCTTTTAGTTTATTGCTCTTAGTTTTCTCGTTAATTAAAACCTCTATTATCAATTGTGTTTTTATTTTCACAGTGCAGTAACTTAAGCAAAGTGGCCCAAACCAATCCCTGTGGAGACGATACTCGATACTCATATCACTTTATTACTTGCGACGTGTATACTTGCACATTTGCGTAGCACTTATCACACGCAACAAGTTTTTGGCGCCGTTGCTGTGGATTGGCAATTGGTGTTAGTTGTTTTTGTTATTGCATTTTTTCTCTTAGTTTTACTAACTTCTCTTTTTGTTTGTTTTATCAAAAAAAAATAGGTGCGCTACAAGTTAAGGGACTTCAACATGTTAGGAAATAAAAGCCGATCTATTCGAGAGATGATGTTGGAAGATATGAATCAATCCAATCAAGAGTTTCTTGCACCCTTTGATGATTACCTATACCAACCGAGAAAAGCCCAAAGAGGCTATACCGTGGAAAAATCTTGTGCTATGTGTGGAGAACATCATGTGTTTGAAAATTGCCCTCACATTTTCGGTGCATATGACTACATGGAGGACCATAGAGGGAACCAACAACAAAATTCTTCATGGTATGGTCAAAAAGCTCAAAAAAAATTTTACCATAACAATTTTGCCACAGCAACAGATATGCCATGGCAATGTAGTCCTTTTCAAGAGCATTCCAATTCCTTGGAGGAAACGTTGCTAGCTTCCTTGGCTAGACTTGACGGATCAATTGAAGAGATTCGAGAGCTATCAAAGTCCATGGATACGAGGATAGCTCAGTGGGATGCAACCTTAGGGAATTCAGAAGATCAATTGGGGAGATCCATATATGTCATAGATAACATGCACTAACAATTCATTCCTAGGGATATTGACGTCCCAAGGCAAGAGGATAAGAAGTAATGCAAAGAAAGCTCTCCGATGTGTGGGGAACAACTAGAACCTCAAAGTCAAGAGGATGCCAATGAAAGAGACTGCCCAACACATGATGAGCCTGAACAACAAATTGCCTCGGCAATGATTGAGGAGCCTGAACAGAGAAATGCCGCGACAACACTCAGTGAAGCTGAGAACAACAATACTACAGCAAATTCTGAGGAACTTGATGCCCATAAGGTTACAACGTTGATGTTGAAGCAGGAATCTATAGATTGCTCTCATCTACAATTACCACGGCAATTACACGACCACGTGCAAGATCAACGAGATGATAATACTTTGCCAATGGAATATGAGCTGGTAATGGTTGAACCTTTCGAATTTTTTAAAAACTCACCTCGTCCATTGTAGGTATGTCTTGAGGAACCGAGGTTGGTAGATTTGAAGCCATCGAAATCTCTACTAATTGAGATGTTTGAGAGGCCAAAAAAAATGGTGTTTGGATTCGTAAAGCTTTTTAGAAAATTGGTTCTTCCCTTGACTTACAACAAATTTTGGCAACTGATTGCCACGGCAATTGGCTTGAGCAGCAATTGCCACGAAAACAAAGGCTACATCCAACCATGATAGAAATCGACAAGAATTAGGTAATTGAATGGTTGAGAATGGATATAATTTTTCCAATTAATATATTTGTGCCATCAGGAATAATAGAATGGTGGAAGATGTGCATGGAATACAAGGGAACACGAAAGAAAGACACCTCCACCATGGTAAAGCAAAAGGGAGTAGTGGCAAGCACATTGGACAAACTCTTTTTGGGTAATATTGTCACCCGATGGAGGGTGTGGATGGACTATAAGAAGTATCGAAAACGACTCTCCTCAAGTTTTCTCAGATATGCAGTAACATCAGAAGATGCATGATGGCACTCTTTTCAGACATGGTCGAAGACTTCCTTGAGATCTTCATGGATGATTTTTCTGTTTTTGGTAATGACTTTGATAGTTGCCTCGGCAATTTAGAGAAGGTGTTGGCAAGATGTGAAGAAACCGATTTAGTCCTTAATTGGGAGAAGTGCCATTTTATGGTAGATAAATGAATAGTGCTCGGCCATAAGATTTCATCCAAGGGAATTGAAGTAGACAAAGCCAAGGTGGACGTGATCGAGAGATTACCCCCACCAAGATAAAGTCTTCAATTTTGATGATTCTTGCGCCCAAGCATTCGAAACCCTAAAGGAAAAGATTGCCTCGGCACCCATTGCCGTTCCACCAGATTGGACGCTACCTTTTGAGCTCATGTGTGATGCAAGTGATTTCGCGGTATGAGCAGTCCTAGGCCAACGCAAAGGAAAGGAACAGAAAATCAAGTGGCCGATCATTTATCATGTTTAGAACGCAATAGGGATGAGGACGCGGATTTAGGGATATGCGATGCATTCTCGAATAAGCAACTTTTAGTTGCCTCAGAAACCATGGATGCGCATGCCTCGGTAACCCTCGATGCAGCAGAAGCTCTTGACGCGCATGCCTCGGCAACCATGGATGCGCATGCCTCGGCAACCCTCGACGTCGCAGCAGCTCTTGACACGCACGCCTCCACAACCATGGATGCACCTGCCTCAGCAACCCTCGACGCCGCATCAACTCTTGACGCGTATGCCTCGACAACTCCAGACGCTCACGCCTCGACAACCACTAATCCGCATGCCTCAGCAGCCCTTGATGCGCATGCCTCAGCAACCCTTGACGCGCATGCCTTGGCAACCCTTGACGCGCATGCCGCGACAACTCTAGACGTGCACGCCTTGGCAACCATGGAAGCAGTTGCCATAACAACACATGCCTCGGCAATACCCTGGTATGCAGATTTAGTTAATTTCCTTGTTTTTGGTATTTTACCTTATAGCCTTACTCACCAAGGAAAGAAGCGGTTCCACCATGATGCTAAGCATTACTTTTGGGACAAGCCTCTTTTGTTTAAACAATGTGCAGATCAGGTTATACGCCGATGTTTCCCTGAAGAGGAGTAACAGAATATACTCTGGCAATGCCATTCCTCACCCTATGGAGGACATTTTAGAGGAACTCATACCACGGCCAAAGTTTTGCAATTCGGTCTGTATTGGCCAACACTGTACAAAGATGCCCAAGAGTTTTACAAGCAATGTGATCATTGCTAGAGGACAGGCAATATCACCCACAACCCAATGGGCAAGCAGAAATTTCCAACCGGGAATTGAAGGGTATACTCGAGAAAGTTGTAAATACCTTTAGGAAGGATTGGTCAGTAAGACTAGATGACGCACTTTGGGCATATCGCGCTGCATTCAAAACACCCTTAGGTGTGTCCCCCTTCCGACTTGTCTATGGCAAAACATGCCATCTACCAGTGGAAATCGAACACAAGGCATATTGGGCAATCAAGACCGTGAATATGAATTGGGAATGTGCCAGGCAAAAGCGTTTCTTGGACCTCAACGAGATAGAAGAATTCCGTGCACTCGCCTATAATAATGCACGAATCTACAAGGAGAAAACAAAGCAATGGCATGACAAGAAACTATTGCCGCAGCAATTGATGCCAGGGCAACTAGTTCTCTTAATCAATTCACGGCTGAAACATTTTCCGGGAAAAGTAAAATCAAGATGGTCGGGACCATTCAAAGTTGTCAAACCATTCTCCCATGGTGTCGTGATAATCAAGTCCATTACCGACGAACACGAATTCAAAGTTAACGGACAAAGATTGAAGCACTACAACGGTGCCCATGTAGAACGTAACAAAGAAGTTGACACCTTAGGAGATGCATAAGCATGATTTCCTTTCGATATTTTCTTTTTCTTTTTATTTTTATTCTTTTTTCGAACTATTCTTTTTCTATTATTTTCGGGGGGTTTTTCTCTTTATTTATTTTTGGAATTTTTAGGAGATATTTTATTTTTCTTCATTATCTTTAGTTTCCAGGTTTTCTTTGTTTTCTTTTCTTTTCCACAACAAGACTCACAACCATCATGCTAAGAAAATTCACTGCTGACTACTTGCCATAGCAACCACAACAGAGATTGCCCAGGCAACAACAAGGGCATCGGCAACTTCTGATGCCCAAACATGGATCAAATTAAAGCAATGCTATTTATGCGGTACCAACCACAAGCATTCAACCACTGACCGGAAAATAAATCAAGCAAACGGCACAAAGGAAACTTATCACTCTAGGTGACGACCTCTCCGACTAACTCATTTCATTTAGTTTCTTTTAAATTTTGTTTCACTTTTACGTGCATTGAGGACAATGCTTCTCTCGAGTTTGGGGGGGTGTTGGTTTCTAGTTAGTTTCATGTTTAGTTGCATTCATCGTTAGCAATCACATATAGGTTGCATATATTACTTGCCATGCCTTTAATTGGATTTAATTGCTTAAGACTTGATGAATATCCAATGATGAATTTTTACCACTGCACTTAATTGAAAGAACCTTTAATTTTAGGATTGCATGAAAAGAACATAGAATTTTACTATGATGCTGAATTTTTTTTACACGGTTGTGGCTTGTTGATTGAAAGAAACTTAGTGAACTTAGTTTGCTTAAAATTTGGGTAAATTTAAAATTGAAAATTAAAAGTTAAATTCTTGCTAGAGGTGCCCGAAATTGGCTCTAGTAGTAAATGCACTTTCTTGCTAGAGGTGCCCGAAACTGGCTCTAGTAGTTAATGCACATTAAAAATCACTAGAGGTGCCCGAAATTGGCTCTAGTCGACTAAAATAAAATGAGAAATTGCTTACTTTGCTAGAGGTTCCCGAAATTGGCTCTAGTGAAAATAAAAATAAATGTCCCAGTAATTAAATTGATAAAAGCCTATTGTTCACATAGAATCTTGAAAATCAACTTGTACACAACTACGCACACACATTGTCACGAGCATTATAGTTTGGTTCCGGGTAATTTTTGTGCTATCCGAAAAAATTAAAAGGTGATCATACTTTGTGCCACGGTTCCGAGGTTTGAATTCAAGTTTGAAGCATGTCTTTGATGATTAAAATCTTGGCAGGTAATTGTTAGTTTGCATTGCTTGAGGACAAGCAATAGTTCGAGTTTGGGGGTGTGATAAGTGTTCAAAAGTACTATTTTTATTACCCTTTTTACTCATATTATTGTTAGACTTAAGCTCATATTAGTTGCATAATTAGTCATTCATGCATTAATTCATGTTTCTTTCCACCGTTGAGCTTGATTACATAACTTGGTGATTTTTGTGAAAAAATATGCTACTTTGGTGTGTTTTTGTGTGTGTGCAGAATCACTTGCCTAAACAAGGCTAGAACCAGTTGCCAGGGTAATGCATGAAGGAGATGCCGAGCTAGTTGCCAGGGCAATTGTCGATAAAGAATAAGGTGACATGGTAGTCGAAATTGATGACTAGAAAAGCCCAAGATGACGTGGAGCAAAGCTAAATCCCAAAGGAGTTTGATTTCTATGAAGAGGTTAAAGAAGAATTAAATTCCAAGAAGATAGGAGAAGTTCTAGAAGGAATATAATTATAATAAAGAATTATATTCTTTAAAGATAATTTAATTCCAACTTAACTTCCTCCTCAAAGAAGGATTTTGACCTAGCCCTATAAATAGATCACCAAGCCATCAACTCCAAGAGAGCAAGAGGAGGGAAAATTTCGACAACCCCATAGAGAAAGAAGAGGGGAAATTTTGACAACCCTATAGAGCAAGAGGAGGGAAAATTTCGACAACCCCACAAGGCAAGAAGAGAGAAATTTTGACAAGAGAGCAAGGGGGAGAGAGTTCGATTTCTTCTTTTTATTTTTTGCTTCCATTAGATTCATGGTTTGGGGATTATTCTTTGTATATCTTTTGAACCCAACCATGAACTAACTTGATTGGTTGGGGTTATTGTGTTTTGTTGTTGTGAGAAACAATTGGATTTTGTTTAGGTAATAAGAGTTTGCACTTTCAATTCAAGGTTTACTCATTCTTGGTTCTTATTCTTGTTTGCGAGTGAATTGGGAGAGGATCTCGTAACTTCATCTATTTATCTAATATCGGGAGAGTTAGATTCAAGAAACGAATGAGTATGGTCTTTTTTCAATCCATTGATGGTGAAGATTAATCTGGCTTAGGAATAAGTTAAGTATTTCAACGGCTAAGAGGAGCGCAAGATTGGTTGTTGTTCACCCTTGATTCACGCAGGGATGTATTATCAAGGCATGCACAAGTAGCTAGAGTTTCGACTTAGGGATAAGAAGAAACCATTGAAGAAAGCTCTGTCGAACCTTGAAGTTGCTGACCAGACGCCCAAGTAGTTGCCCAGCTAGTCGCCCAGGCAACCATCGATTAGTTGCCAAGGCAACCCCATTGTGCAAGTTGCCACGGCAACTTAGTTGCCCTTGCACTCTTTTTCCAAGACGATCCAATCGGCTATCACACCTCAACTCACGATAACCTGGCCTATTTACTCTATTTTAATTCCATCTATTCTTTTAGTTTATTGCTCTTAGTTTTCTCGTTAATTAAAACCTCTATTATCAATTGTGTTTTTATTTTCACAGTGCGATAACTTAAGCAAAGTGGCCCAAACCAATCCCTATGGAGACGATACTCGATACTCGTATCACTTTATTACTTGCGACGTGTATACTTGCACATTTTCTAGAACTTATCACACGCAACAATTACAAAACATCAAAATTATGATTACAACTCATCAAGAATCCAGCAAAATAGATCCAAAACAAAAATCTCTTGTTCCCATCAATAAACCTTGATTTAAGTAATCTCCACAATTAACTCATCAAAACTCATTAGAAAACAGTAAACAATGATCAAATACTTGGGAATTTCAGTAAAGAACCATTCATTAGAGGAGAAGAACGAACCTTACCTCTAAGAATGATTTCCCTATCAATTGGATGTTTCAGATATTGAAAACAAAGAAATTCAATGAGGTCTTGCAAAGCAAAATTAAAGAATCATTTAAGAAACTAAAACATAAGAAATCAAGAGTGTTACCTCAGATTTTGGATGAAAAAGGTGAGTATTTTGCTGAAGAATTTTGAGAGATTACCAAACTGCAAGATTTCCAAACATCAGCAAACTGATATGCACAAAAACAATAGGGCGTATTGATACGGGTAAGCCAGTATCGATAAGGATTAACGACTATAATAGCTCTATGTATTGATACACGAACATTTGTATCGATACGGTGTGTTGAACCACTCGTACCGATACGGCCTTAACCCCATATCGATTCCCTTTTTGTTATCCCAAAACTCAGGATTCCAATAAGCAAATCACATACTAATACGGTACCCTACATTTCAGTACGGTTCATTAAAATTAAAGGGATCGCACCAGTACTCAAACCTGTGTACCGATACCAGCACAATATTTCCCCAAGGCATACTGGTATTGTGGCTAGGCATATCGATACCCTCAACTTTAATCTGATGATTTAAGCCTTATCAGGTCTCTGTGTACCGATCCTTGGGTACCTGTACCGGTATGCAGAGGCTTGTAATGACCTCTACTCAAACATATGACACTTTGGCTCAATCCAAACACCTTTAACATACATCTAAACAACTTAGAACATCAGAAGCATGCTTTGACAACATCATACCAGCATTTTAAACAAACCTAACATAACTAACATAATCATCCATAAAGTCTATAGGCATGCTCCCTAGACAACATTCCAAACATAAAACCATCTACATCTCAAGCACATTAAACCTCTTACAAGTCCAAACCAACATTTGAAACTTGTACAAATAGGGAGTCTAGAAAACAACCCTCACAAACAACAAATGACCATATTGCCTTTATTACTGCAAGTTTAATTTGTAATCATACTTTCGCAAACACAAGTCCTTGGATGTCCTTTTTGCTTGCTCGCTGCCTCCAACTTCTAATTCTCTACAATGACGGAAAAAGAGAGTGCAAGCACACTAGGCTTAGTGAGGAATGCTCTAAAACAAAACACCATCAATGCTTTTAAAACCATTTTATAATCTTTTTTGTAAACCACATTCCAAAACACTTTTGAAACATCATTTCAACATCATGCCTTATCAAACCATGCACTTAATATTTCCAAAACATCATATTAGACCATATGCAGCATGTATCATGGATTCGACAGCATAATCTCATATGCAACCCTCAGTTTAAGCCTTCCCATGCATAAGATCCAATATGCAAAGCTGAAAGAGTATCTACATGTATAAATCACATTATACAACAATCCATCAACATGATACATAAATTTATTATATTGGCTTACAAATGATCCTTTCTTTATCTCACTTCTTTCATCAAACCACATCAGAAACATGGATTTCCCAAGTGATATCCCAATCACTTAACAGCCGAATGGCATGGAGTATTTGCAACACATGCATTACCTCTACACTACCATGGCTCATCCTCCAATTTGGAGTAAATACCTCTAATGCATCACCTCTACGATCTTAGCCGGAGTAAAATCCATTGAAGCATTACCTCAACAATATTAGGGTTCACATGGTCGGAGTAAATACATTCAATACATCACCTCTACAGATTTTCTCAGAGTAGACGCTATTGAATACCACCTCTACAAACCACGAGTGACTTATTATAGTTCAATTTAAATCTTATGGCCAGCTAACTATATCTAATAACACTTCTATACCATTTTCAAAACAACACTTACCAATATAATCCATCTCATCAACATTAACTCACTATTTTTATATGCATCAAATCAAACCACATCTTCAATGCTTTCAATCAAGCACTACCAATGTTCAAAATCATTATCAAACCATGCATTACTTCCAAATGCATCATCACCATTTCACAATCATTTTCCAGCATTAACCATGGTAAAACATGCATAAATAGTGAGTAATCAATCTATTAAAACAAGTGCATAAAATCTATTTACCAAACTGAGTTCAAGAGAGAATTCATCCTTTATTTACTTCCAAGGTCAGACCAGCGTTTCAAGCTTGATCTAAACTCCCAACCACAATTTTCAAACCTTTGAAAAGCTTAAAACATGTTCTCACTCACCGGCAACGCAAAGCCTCGCTTGTCGTTGTAAGTCCACACCTCTAAAGCTTCCAAAACGTCTGTTCAAGCTTGAGGACCAACCTCCCCTATTTTAACCATCAAAAAACAGAGGTTCTAACGCATAAAATGCATTCACAACCCAACAACATCAAATTGCAATAATCCTCATCAATTTTCTCAACAATTATCTTCTCATACTAACCGAAAACATTACCAAACAACTCACAAACTCTACCCAGCCACAACCTATGGATCTCATCTATCAATTAACATCAATTACCATCCAAAAACACATTAATATCATCATTATGCCTCCAGCAAACATTAAACACCCACAACTCCTCAAAAACTCATAACTAACAACCTAGAAAATTAGAGATTCATATAGTTTCGGGATTCAATTATCAAAACCCAATTATTAACATCATAAAAATCAAAATCATGTTCCAATTAAATTAAGAATATAGCAAATCAGATCCAATTTGAAATCCCATCAATTTCCACAATTAAACCTCAATTAAACCAATTATTTCCATTATAACTGTAAAATCTCATTAGAAAATACATAAATGACCAATAACTTGGGAATTTTAGCAAAGAACCTTTTATTAGAGGAGAAGGACAAACCTCACCTCTAATTGATGACTTTCCCCCTTAATTGGATGGATTTACATAAGAAAAAAAGAGAAAGTAATAAGATATTGATAGGAAATCATTATAAACTCACTTGAAATCAAAAGATTAATTAAAATAAGATATTACCTAGAGATTTTGAAGAAGGAAAAAGTGTTTGGCTGGAGAGAATTACAGAGAAAATCTTTTGGAGAAAAGTTAGTTACGTCAAATTTGTTTTAAACTTTAATTATCCAATTAATTCTCCAAGCTTATTTATTGCATTTTAAAATCATTTAAAATATCCAAATTAAAGGATAAAGTATGATTTTAGACTTTGGATAAATATTTCCTTAAAGATTCAAAGTTTTGACCCTTTACATTTTAGTCACGAGAAAAACAAATTTTACAAACTTTACATTTTGGTCACTACCACAAAATGTCTTGCTTCCAAAACACATTTTCCAAAATTGATTTCACCATATATCTTTACATATTAAATAATGATTTTAAAACATTTTTTTTCATATTTTTAACTCCTTTAAAAATATTTATTGTGAATTAATCCCGAAACTGACTCGAATCCTCTAATTTGGTTCCATAAACCGTCTATCTGACCTTGTTAACATCTAAGCCCAAAAACTAGGTGTTATAGATGATCTCTTCTATCAGTTCTGGGAGCCATAGTTTTTTCTAATTTAAACATGATATCTACTTACTACCAACTCAAGGATAAGGATTATGATATGTTCAAGATAGTTTCACAGACACTTTATGACCATTATGAATTTCTTGTAAAGCCTTTCAAATTGACTAACTCTCTTACTGTGTTTATGGACTTAATGAGTAAGGTGTTTCAACCCTACTTGGGCCGAACGTGAAGAGTGCCTCAGAATTGTGTACAAACTCTAAGAGAAAAGTAGTTTTATGCTAAATTTTGTAAATGTGAATTCTATCTCACGAAGGTTATGTTTTGAGGGCACATAGTTTCTGGTGAAGGTATTCAAGTTGATAAAAAAATATCAAGGCCAACATGAGTTGGAAGCAATCCAAGAACGTTCTTGAGATCCAAAGTTTCTTGTGTTTTACTAGTTATTATCAAAGATTTATGGAGGGTTTCTCAATCACTGTTTCTTATCTAACTAGAATTTTGAGAAAATCTATCTTATTTTGTTGGATTGAGGCCAAATAGTCTAGCTTTGAGAAGTTGAAGGTTGTGTTGACTAAAGCACCAATTCTGATCCAACCTGAGTCTGGGAAGGCTTACATTATTTACAATGATGATTCTCACGTGAGATTAGGATGTGTTCAACTACCCTAATCATGATCTTAAGCTAGTTGTGGTGATCTCCACTCTTAAAATATGGAGGCACTATTTTTATAGAGAGAAGTGTTATATCTACACAGACTATAAGAGTCTAAAATATCTGCTCACCCAGAAAGAGCTTAATCTAAAGCAAGGTCGTTGGGTGGAACTTCTGAAGGATTATGATTATGGTATAGAGTGTCATCTAGGTAAGGCTAATATGGTCGTAAACACCTTGATCTGTAATTCTTTTACAATTCTAAGAGCTTTATTTTCTTAAATAAGCTTGTATATGAATGGTAGTCTTCTAGCAGAACTTCATGTGATTCCCACTGTGATTTCTGATATTAGAGTTTAGTAGCCTAATGACGCATTCTTGATGGGCCAAATGAGAGATCAAAAAGAGTATATCCATGGATTTCTCCCTTAATCAGGATAGTGTTATGTGTTTTCGAGGATGATACTGTATTTTGACGAATTTGGGTTGAGTAGGTTATTCTCTATGAAGCCCATGACAACACTTATTCTATGTATCCTGGTAGGTACAAGATGTGAAAGGATCTTTGAGAGAGGTGCTGGTGGAAAGTTCTCGAGAGAGATATGGTTCATTTTGTGTCGAATTGTTTAACTTTTCATAAGGTGAAGGTCAATTTCCATATGGGTTATTTTAGCATATTGAGATTCCACAGTGGAAGTGGTAACGTGTGACTATAGATTTTGTTAGTGTTTTACCTTTGACTCCATCAAAGAAGAACTCAATTTGGGTTATTTTCAATCGTCTCACCAAGTCTTCATATTTCATCCATATTCGAGTTGACTATTCTCTAAATAAGTTGGCTCGATCTAAATCTTTGAGATAGTTTGACTTCATGGGGTACCGATGTTCATTATTTTGACTAAGATTTGAGATTCACATCAAAGTTTTAGAAGTATCTATATAGTGATTTGGGTACTCAGTTGAACTTCAGTACTTTTACCATCCAAATACTGACGGTCAACATGAACGTGTGATTTGGGTTTTGGAAGATATGATATGGGATTGTAGGATAGATTATCGAGGCAGTTGGGAGGATTTTTTACAGTTTATAGAGTTTGCATACAATAACATTTATTAATCTAGTATTAAGATGGAACCATATGAGGCTCTGTATATGTGTAAGTGTATCACTCTTATTGGATGGAATGAGCTAAATAAGTACAGATTATTGGGACCAGATATTACTCAAGAGTTTGAGCAGAGCATCAGATTGATTCGAGATAGGCTTAAGGTTGTTTTTTATAGAAAAAAGTTTTATGTCGATTTAAAGCATCATGAAATTGAGTACAATTTCGGTGATGAGGTTTTCTTGAAAGTATCTTTATGGAAGAAGGTACTTAGGTTTGGTAGGAAAAGCAAGTTAAGTCCTCATTTTATTGTGTTTTATCATATTCTTCGTCAAGTGGGACCAGTTTCCTATCATCTTGAGTTGCCATCAGAGCTTGAGCACATTTATGAAGTCTTTAAATTCTCCATATTAAGGCGTTATCAATCATATACATCCTATATTGTTCATGTTGAGGAGATTGAGGTTTGTCCCGATTTGAGTTCTGAGAAGGAACCAATTGAGATCCTTACTCAGGATAAGAAGGTTTTTAGGAGGAAGTCTATTAAGATGTTCAAAGCCTTGTGACGAAAACATGGTTATGATGAGGTTACATTGGAGCCCAAGGCCATCTTCGAGGCTCAGTATCCACATCTCTTTGATCCAGCGGCATATCATAATGCAAAACACAATGCGCATCATAATTCATATCCTGAAATGGAACGATAATTGAGACATGTTAATATTTTGTATGGGATGGAATTGTACGGGGAAGCACAATGGTTCCACCTTTTATCGCTGATGCTATACCACTCGAGATAGTGACGATGTAGCAAGTAGTTCTAGGGAACTTTCCTCATCATTTGGTGCGACGTAGCTGGGTGCATTGTATTGTTCTTGATGCATCCTATCATGTGCATAAGTATTCATATTTGTTAAACTTTAGACTACGAGCATGATGATGTGATTATATTGTGTTTGTTTACACTTTAGAGACATATTAGGCTATATAGCTCACTCTCGCTTAGTTCATATTTTATATACTCTCAGAACTTAGGCAACTCGGTATTTGGAGGATCCCTATTTTGCTCGTCTATTTTATTATTCAATACGAAGTATCTTTAAGTTATTCAGACTATTATTTAATATTTTTGGGATATTGATGTAATTTCAGACACTAAAATTATTTATATTTTCGGATTATTTTTCAACATGCATTTATAGTCTTATTTTCAGTTATTTTTTAAATTATCAAAATAATATAATATTTGAGTTTTTAAATGATTGAGATATTTTACGATAATTATTATATAATAACTATTTTATAGTATATTTAAATTCAAAATTATTGACTTGAGGGGAAAGATTCAGTTGTCACATTATGGATCTGGCCATATCTTTTAAGGTCAGGTAAAGGGGGTTACATTTAGTGGTATCAGAGCCGACTTCAATCCTCGGATTGTGAGGCTCACCAACAGTGAAATTTTTAAAATATTTTCTAACTTTTCACGCATTTGAATTTTTGGGTAGACAGGAAAATTTTCTGAAAATATACTATTTTACTATTTAATTTCCTAAAATGTGTTTTGAAATCTATTATAATCCAAAACTCTAGTACCAAATCTTATTTTAGTGATCTTGCCTTTTGTTGATAGTTCTTACCATGCCACCACGTAAGAGTACTAAACTCGCGACTGGTCGATGTTGAGGGCGTATTGTTGCTTCTAATAGAGACCATTCTCCTTTTATTGATCATACGAGAAATCAGAATGAGGTACATAATACTAAAGAGGACCATCAGCCAAAGGGTCGGCAGACTTTGGGTAAATAGACTGGAGGTGGGGATGTTGGAATTTTATGCCCTAAATGAAGTAATTTGCGTAATTACTGAATCATTTGTACTGAAATGAAATAAATAAAATTTTTATATGTTATTTATGGACTATTTTGTTATGTACATTGTCCTCAAACTTGATATTGCATGTAAAGCGATAAAAGTGATAAGCAAATATTGGCTCATTGATTACTTATGGTTTAACTGAATATAAGTTGTATTATAAAGTTGATTATAATACGAAAGACAACTTATATTAGTTTGTAATCTAAACTTGTTAGTAGTTTATAGAATTATCTAAGAAAATAATTTGGAAGAACTATTACGTTGTCTAAAGTCCAAATGGAGATATGGCTTGTCTTGGTTAATAGAGCGGTTGACTCCCGAATAGAGACAGAGATGTGTTTGTCTAGACTAACGAAATAGTGGACTAGACCCATGATGAATTAAGATCTTAAATATGTTTGAAGATTAAATTCACTTGTGACGTTCAAAATATATTTACCTTAATCATGAGTAAATTTAGGACCATGTGTGCGCGATTTGTATGCTTTGATATATCAATATCCGATGCATCTTAGAGTAGTAAAATGATAGATGATATGTTGGGTACGTGACTCATACATGATGTGGATGCATTTATAGATATGAAATCATAGCTTGATTAAAGAGTAAATAGTATCCTCTCAACGGTATTGTAATGGTTTGTGAAAAGGGTAACTGGCCACAGGTCATTTGTCAATGAGGAATGACTTACATTACTTTGTGTAATAATTATTTTCACTATTTGGTTTACACTGAAAACTTGGGATAAAAGTGATCAAACTTTTTGAACTAGTTTAATCTAAAGGGATTGTGAATATCCTATGAGGGTAATATATTTATGACAAGGTCTTTGACAAAAGATAGATGGTAAGTTTTAGTTTTATTATATGTGTGGGAG
The DNA here is from genome assembly GCA_019671005.1 of Hibiscus mutabilis. Classification (NCBI taxonomy): domain Eukaryota; kingdom Viridiplantae; phylum Streptophyta; class Magnoliopsida; order Malvales; family Malvaceae; genus Hibiscus; species Hibiscus mutabilis. Next base: position 37,902,803 of record CM033734.1, on the reverse strand, counting down.
TTTCGTCTTGGTACTATAATGGAATGACTCCTTGACTTAAATAATGGAGATGTAATTAATTGGTTAAGAGGCTCAAACTAATTACATATTATTTTAGCCCATATCATATAAGTCCAAATGGTCTATTCGCTAACTCAATTTGACTTGATATAGATTTCTTGATTAAATTGTGAACTAAGAGGGAAAAAAAAGATGTTGAGAACTAGATTCCATAAAATTACTTATTCAAGTAATTGCATTTTCTCATAGATAGAATAATTAAAATGATTTGGAAACTAATTTAATAGATTTGGAAAATTATCTAATTGGTTCCTAAGTGGTATATTAAATTAATAAATCATGATTTAATTTAAATGTTTAGGAAATTAATTTAATAATTTTGGATCACTATTTAATAGAGTCCAAAATAGAAAATTGTATTGATAAATAATTATTTTGAACTAATAGAGCTGGAAAATAAAATAGAAGCTTAAATAAAGTTTTACACAAATTCTAAGAAGGTAAAATTATCATAATTTCATGGAATTAGATAGGCTCCAAATTAGATAAACAATTAAAATAATTAAATAAAAATATAATATATACAGAAGTTGGCATTAAAGATACTTTGAATTAATAATAATAATAATAAAACAAATTTATTGTATGCTTTATTTTAAGCTAGCATATTTGTGTTTTAATTTGATTGATACTCCTAATTGATTCAAATGTCTTCCAATCTCTCCCTATAACTAGATATTCTTGATTTCATTATTTTATATCCAGAGAATTCCCATAAAGTCTTACGCATATACTAGAATAGAGAGGGAAATTTTTTGGAAAATAATTCTCATAATTACTTGAAATTTTCAACCAGAAAAATCCAAATGGAAAATAATCCTAGTGATTATTTAGAATTTTGGTATCTAGAATTTTGGTATCTTTCTCGTGTTCATAAATTGAGTGGTGCCTACACACCTAGCATCTGCGAGTATGAGAACAACGAAGAACATCTTTTGGGTGGAAGCATATATCTAGCAGAAGTTTAGCTCGTGGAAAACAATCCAGAGAATTTTTGTCAAGCATAGGATATCGCAGCAACATTGGATGCTCAAATACATAGGTACTTGATTATTTATTGTATTTATTGTATTTGATATCACATTTGATCCATTTTAAAGAAATTTTTTAAAAGCTTTCGCTACATCTTTTCTAGTTTTTCTAAATTGGGACTAACAATTTGCCTCAAAGCTCAGGTCGTGATTAATCTAATACATAAATCTTCCTAATCTTGTATCTCTATTCTTTGTATGGATTCAAATTTATAGAGAGTGGCATCTTAGGATTTATGATATGTTTATATGATCGTATGAAACATGTATTGATGAATTTTATTTTTTACATGTTATTTGTCAAGGGTGTGGTTCCTAGAATTAGATCGATTGTATTTAGATTATTTTGGGTGTGTAATTAGATCGTGGACTATCATCTCCACGTAGAATTTTCAATATAGAAATCTATGTGAGTTAGAAACGGACAAGGAATTTTATAAATAATTGAAGCGAGAAGATCAAGGCACAAGTAGGTGATTTTCGGCAGGTTCATAGGGTACAAGTTTTTTTTTCAAATCATGTTTTTACCTAACAGACAATATATGTTTGATGTGAATCTTTGGAATTCTAATACATTTAGTATTATGAACATCATGGTAAAATCATATTTCTACATGGATTTCATCTAGGATAACCATGGATTTACGATTTTTCTTGATTTGATTAAGTAATTGAAATAGGTTTGATTTAAATTTGTTTAATAATTTCACTATTATGAACATCATGGTAAATTCGGATTTTAAAACTGAGATCAATAAGAAGACCAGAATGTAAATCGATAAAGACCCAAAGGTTTTTGGGTAAATTTTGATTATTGGTTTAGGTTCTTATTTGAACTCTGTTTGATGTGAAACTTTGGATTCCTCATATAATTAGTGTTTTGAATATCATGGAGAAGGAAATTTTCAAAAATAAGCCCAAACGAATGAGAATTGAAAATTTTGGATTTAAGCTAAGTTTTACGAATTAAGGATTTTTGAGAAAATTTGAATTTCTTATTTTCTTGAAATTAATAGTGGAATATAACTTAAAATAAGTCCAAAAGGTTTAAGAAAACATTTGGGGGGAAGCTTGTGATGGTTCTTAACAGTTTGATCCATATCCAAGGAGGTTCAAGACCCAAAGTATGCTTTGGATGAACCTTGTAATCTATTTTCAATTTTTTCTCTTTCCTAAGACGAAACCATGGAAATCTTAGCTGGGTATTTTATTTATTATTCATGTGCTTTATTATGGATAAATGATTGAAAATAAAAGCATGTTATTTAGACTAAGGATTTGCACCACTCATATTTATCGAGATTTGATCATGCATGGATACTAGCTTAAAAAACGTAAAATATTTTAAAATATTGAGTGGGAGAAGGTCTATAAGCAAGACCTACGACCTCCATTAAATATTCCTATGTGAAAGCACAATAGTGTCTCGAGTCAGAATGAGTAGGTCACACCATAATGTAGGCGTTTACCACGGTCAGTATACTATATGGTATTTCCCTATTTAAGGGACAACAAAAACATATATAAGTTGTTTGGGTTGCCACAAGGTTGATCCAAGTAGCCTATAGAATGTTGGACTCATTGCGACAATGGTTATACACTCAAGATCAATTTAATTAGTAACTTCCCCATAGAGCTCTACTAAGTTAAATTGATGGCCAAACTGAAACTATTTTTAATATGTGTGCATAGTCCTAGGAAAGGATTCACATATTAATTGGATGGTCTTTTGTGTTCTTACTAGTTACTAATGGATTGTCCTAAGATGAACATAGAGTAATGGGTGCAAGAATTATCGCTGCAAAGTTTACATATTTTTCAAAGGTTTTTATGTAAGTAAAAAATGATTGCATACATGTTTATTATATTTGCAAAATTGTGAAAGTATGATACTTTTTTACAAGCTTGAAAGTGTTATATTTGTTTGTGCATAAGTAGATAAATTTATGGAAATTTATCTATGTTTTAGTTTGATATGGCACCATCACCTCTGATAAATATTCTAACTGAAAACAATTTAACCAGTAACAAATATAAAGAGTGGAAAAGAAACATGCACATTGTCTTAAGCAGTGAGAAACACAAATTTATTCTGGATGAACCTTGTCCAAATGATGTGAATATTCAAGCTTAATATCGTTGGAAAGAATCCAACAAAATAGCTCGTTGTTATATCTTGGCGTGTATTTCGTGTACTCTGCAGAAACAACACAAGAGCTATGTGAGAGCTAATCAAATCATGAACAATATGGAATACATGTTTAGAGGCCAAGCTATCTTGACTCTACAATCAACTGTTTCTAGTTTGATGAACTACAAGAAAAATTTTGGGACTCCGGTGAAAGATCATATGCCCACGATTATGGGTTTTTCGCTAAAGTTGGAGAAAATAGGGCTAAGCATGACTATAACACCCAGATTGAGATGGTCTTCAAATCCTTTTCTAAAGAATCTGCATGCTTTCGAGCAGTTTGTAACTTAGTAAACAAGGAATTGAATCTAACTCAACTCATGAAGGAACTCAAATCATATGAGCTGATGTTGAATGATGGGAAACCTATTCAGGAAAAGAGAGAAGCTAACTTGGCAGTTGCTTCATCTACTGGTAAGAAGAAGCAAGCCAAAGGTAAGAAAGTTACTTCAACTTCTGTTCAGCTCAAGGTGAACAAGACGAAGACGAAGAAACCAAAGGATAAGGACAAATCCAAGCACATGTTCTATGGCAAGAAAGGCTATTTTAAAGCTGACTGCAAAGATTATCAAGTTGCAAAAGCAAAGAAAGGTAATGAACTCTTAGTCATTGAAGATTGCTTATTGGAAGGTCATTGACTATAAACTACTAAGCATGTTTCTGTTTTTATTACAGGGGTTCAAGGAAACTGTAATGCCCTGGTTTTCGGCCTGAGAGTTTTCTAGGTTGATTAGACGGTTCGGTGGACCAAATTAGAGGATTCGAGTTAATCTCGGGATTAATTAGAAATAAATATTTTTGAGTGAGAAAAAATTGTAAAAATATCCTAAAATCATTATTAAACATGTAGATGATTTTGGTAAAGTCAATTTTACAAAAAAGAAGTTTCAAAAAGTGACGTTTTGGGTCAGTGACCAAAATGTAAACTTTAAAATTATTTTTAGGACTAATTTGTAAAAGGGTCAAAACTTAGAATCTTTAAGGAGCTATTTGGCCAAAGTCTAATATCAGAATTTTCTATTTAATTGGATATTTTAAAAGGTTTTAAAATAATATAAATAGGCTTGGAAAATTAATTTCATAATTAAATTTCAAAAGAAAACTTTACTTAACTAACTTTTCTCTAAAAGATTTTCTCTCAAATTCTCTCCAGCCAAACACTCTTTTATACTTCAATTTTCTTAGTTGATTACTTGATTTCAACATTCTTTTATTTCCAAATGAATTCTTAATGTTTTCCTAACAAAACCTATTTGATTTGATCTTGTTTTATCAAGAAAACTCATCCAATTAAGGTGAAAGCCAAGGTTAGAGGTGAGCTTCGTTCTTCTCCTATAATATAAGGTTCTTTACTGAAATTCTCAAGTTATTGATCCTTTATATATGGTTTCTAATGAGTTTTAATGATTTAATTATGGAAAATGATTAAATCAAGGTTTAATCGGTGTATTTGATTGATCTTTATTATGGATCTGTTTTTATGGGTTCTTGATTTGATTTGAGCATGATTTTGATGTTTTATAATGTTAACAAGTTGATTTTAACATTGGAATCCCAAAACTAGGTGAATCTCTAATTTTCTAGGTTGTTAGTTACGAGTTTTTGAGGAGTAGTGGATGTTTATAGAGTGTTGGAGGTATAAAGATGATGTTAATGTGTTTTTGGATGTTAATTGATAGAATGAAATGTTAGGTTTTGGCTGGGTTAAGTTTGGAAGGTGTTTGATGTTGTTTTCGATTGTTGCGGAGTGAAATTGGGTGGAATTTGATGTGGATTTGTGTGAATTGATGTTGTTGGGCTGTTGAATGCATTTTGATGCATTTAATCCTATATTTTTGTGTGGTTAAAGTAGGAGAGGTTGATCCTCAAGCTTGAGGTGAGGTATCAGAAGCTGTGGAGGCTTGGATTCGTAACAACGTTTAAGGTTTTGCGTAGTTGGTGAGTGAGAACGTGATTTACAACCTTTCAAAGGTTTGAAAGTTGTGTTGTGAGTTTAGATTAAGCTTGAAATGATGGTCTAAGCTTAGAAGTAAGTAAAGGAGGATTTCTCTCTCCATCTTGGTTTGATAATTGATTTTGATGCACTTGTTTTGATGATTGATTTCTCATTGTCATATGCATGATTTGAGCATGGTTTAGTGTTGGAAAATGTTTATATGATGATGATGATGCATTTGGAAGTAATGCATGTTTTGATAATTTTTTGAACATTGGTAATGCATGGTTGAATGCATTGGATAAATGGTTTTGATTGATGCATATGAAAATAGTGAGTTAACGGTAATAAAATGGATTATATTGGCAAGTGATGTGGTGTAAAATGTTATCGGATATAGTTGGTCGGCCATAGGATTGATAGTGCACTATAAAAAGTTGTTTTGGATGTTGAGGGGTTTATGTGTACCAAATACTCCATCCATGTACCCTAACGGTTGAGGGGTTGTATGGAACTGAAGACTCCTATTAGTGGACAGTACATCTAACCGGTGAGTGGTGTTGAGGGGTTTGTGTACCAAAAACTCCACCAGGGTACCACATTGGTGGAGGGGTTTATGGGTACCGAAAACTCCCGTTGGTGGACCTTTAGATAGTTTTCGGTTGAGATGTGGGAAGTGTTGAGAGAACACTTGTCGAATTCGTGTATCCAATGTTGATTTTGTAAAGTGGAACTTGGTTGATGATCACTTGTAAGCAAATATAATTGATGATGTATCATGGGATGGATTTTGTTATATAATGTTGGTTTATAAATGTTTTACTCTTCAAGCCTTACATTTGGTGGTTAGGTGTAACACCCCCTTCCCCTATCCGTACACTGGATATGAGTCGGAAATGCTATGACTTCTTTATTCAAAGATCAGGGTAATTTCAAATTTTCAGAAAACTTCCCGATAGTCACCCATCCTAAAATTTCTCTAGCCCAAGCACATTTAACTTTACTTAAAATCGACATAAATTATTTATTCAAGTTCTAATCATGAATCAATTATCTTAAAACCCATAACAACTTTAAAGGCCAATCTCAACTCGAATAAGTTTAGCAAGAATACATGCCACTATAAAAATCAACCTCAATTAGGATGTCATTACTGTGATTACCTGTTGAGCTTTCCAATATTGATGCAATGCTTTTCTCCCTCTCATCTTGATTTACCTATGTGTGTACAATCAAACACACGCTAAGTACGAACTTAGTGAGACAATAAAGGCAATTAATAACAATAATTTAAACCTTATTCAAGTTCATGGCTACATTTATATATCATGATATATGTCAATGTCATAAGATTTTCATGTTTGCCCGGTTATCATAATATGTCTTATATGTGCCATGATCACTATATAAATATTACCATCATACAATCATGTATCAACATAATATAAACCGGATATAAATTTATTACAGATATACTTGCCATTTGCCCTGAGTGTTCATATAAATATGTCCTGAGAGTTCATATACTCTCTAACCTGTTTACCATTTATTATCCCTTTATTTATAGCCCGATTATCAATGATTTCCCGGTTTCCAATTTTATAGCCCAAATATAACCTTGAGGACCCTGGGTACACGAGTCAAATATGCACCGAAGTGCTAACCCGCACGTTTATAAGGTTGTGCTAACCATTATCCTGCATGTTTATAAGGTCGTGCTAACCATTATCCCGCACGTTTATAAGGCCGTGCTTACCATACACTAAGTGTACTTTTAACACTATAGTGTTATCCCGAATTCCCGATTATGCAACGTGCTGCTGGACTCTATAGCATGCCAACTATACCCTGTCCCTCAATGACTCATTTGGGCAAAATTCCCGAATTTATTCCATCCATGGCAATGTATATCAATATAATTTAATATTGGGCAGTTCATACCCGAAATAACATTCATAGCATACCATCATCAATAACTAGTGATCAATGCATTTGTTTTCAACCCTTGACATATTTAAAATATGTCAAATATATGATCAATGACATAAATATCATGCCAACATATAAATCATGTAGACTTATCGCAAGTCTTACCAATGATGTATAAAACAACCATGTATCATGTTATGTATGCATTGCACTCACCTAGGCCATTTATTAGCACGCCTCACTAAATTCTACTTGATCCTTTCCTTTATAGAACCTCGAACTTTCTTTGATTCGGCCTTGACTTCATTATTCACATGGATAAGATAAAATATTTGTTAGATTCAAATCTAACAATACCTTAACCATGCGGTCTAATATAATCATTCGAATATAAAATTTTCAATTATTTTTCCTTTCTTCCTTGTATTTTTCACAAACTCACTATGGTCCCTAGTGACCAATTTGAACTTCTAATAATTCTTCCGAGCTTGCTAACTCACATTTAAATACCAAATGTTTCAAATTCAATTTTCTGACAGCTTGTGCTACCTTTAAAGATTTACTTATACTGGGCAGAATACATACCGGATATTAATTTCCTTTATACTGGAAAAACTAAATTCGATAACGGCTCTAACGGTATAAGCCACATAAATTAATAAAATCTACAAAAATTATGAAAATTCTTCAAACTCCCGTCACAGACAGAAACTGCTCTGTAAATTTTCTGACCTTCACTCGATTAAAAATTCATATCTTTTGACTCGGAACTTGAAATCAGTTTCCGTTTGTTGGATACAAAACTAGACAAACACATCTTTACAACGGTATAAAATTCATCATCTAACTATTTTTGTAGAATTTATGGTGAATTTTCAAACTCACTGCCAAAATTCAATCTTCATTATAGCCTTCCATAATCAACTTCTAATTTATACCAACTTCTTCTTATTTTTTTACTTATCAATTTAGTCCCATCACTTGTTTCAAAACATCAATTTATCATCTTCTTCATCAAATAATTATTCAAATAATTCCCTCTAATTTTCTTTCTTTGCTCAAATAGTCATTAAAATGCAAAGGTAAAGATTTAAACTTCTTAACTTTGCAATTTAGTCCTCAAATCAACACTACTACCTTAATTCTATTATTTTAACCAAAAATCAGATTTAATCCCCATCCAAGAATTCATTGCCTATTTGGTCACTTGATTTTGACAATTTCTCAAAATGGTCCCTAATTCAATTCAATATCGGTTTAGCATTCTAACATCAATTTCACATCTCCAACATCATTAATAACACAAATACACTCCAAATTCTAAAAATTCAGATTTGGTCCTTAAACTTTTCAAGTTGCTGAAATGGTCCCTACACAATTTAACTTAGGGTTTTGCTTCCAAACAACAATTCAAGCTTACTAGATCATTATTTCAACATCACAAACCCTAAATTAAACTTAAATCCATAAACCCTAATCATCTTCATAATAATCAAAACATGTAAAACTTAAATCCCAACTCAATATCATGATTTTAACATCATACTAGCTTGATTTCAACTTGAATTCAATCATGGAAACATAGAATCTCAAAAGCCCCAATTTGATCCATAAACCCTAATTTATTTCTCATTTAAATTCTCATCAATCAAACATGGATTCCATGAATTATTGATATCAAAAGATAGAGCTTGAAGAGTATAACAACTTTGTAGTTAAAGAGATTACCTGAAAATCGAGTTTCGGGGCTTGAATCGAGCTTGGAAAATTTTGTATCTTTTTTTCCCTAGCCCTCACGTTTTCGGCTGGAAAAGAATGTTCATCTTTTCACCATTATTTTACACATATATCTATTAAATAAATATCAAATTCATTTAATAGTGAAATTACAATTTTGCCCTTTTTATCCAATGGTTGAGATTGATTTTATCATCAATCAAGGGTCAAGATTTAATCTTCCATTTTCTCTTTTCAAAAATGCCATTAGGGCCAAATGACCAATTTGCCCTCCAACTAGTTTTTATTTACTAGTTTGCCATTCTTGTAAAAATTCAACTAAATCTAGTTGGAATCCAACCAAATACAATAAAATATTCATAAAATAATATTTTATGAATTTTTCCATGTCTTTTGAATTAGTGTCCAAAATTTCCATTCGATCCAATATACCGATAAATAATCCTTTACTCATAAATAAATTGTAGGATTCATCTTGAATCAAACTAAAAAAATTTCCAACACTTGGAAATGACTTTTATAACCTTTCTCTATCATATGGAAAAATTTCATAATTTTCCAGTTCGATTCGGGTATCCGAATTCTACTTAAACTTTAATTGTGATTTTCCCAATAATCGAAATATCAGATCGAACCAATAATTCTGCATTTGATTCACACCCTTAGGTGATCTGTTTATTTAAGAAATAAAAACCCTTAACTTTTGGGAAATTACAACTTTAGTCCCCAAACTTTTCAAAAGTTTATACTTTAATATAAAATTTCCAAAATTTACATTTTGGTCACTACCTCTTTAAACTTCAATTCCCATTCCAATTTTCCTTGGAATTCAATTAAACTTTAAGAATACCTTATTCAATTCACTATCTATCACATGAGACCTTTAAACCTTATAAATTCCCTTTCCAAAACCCATAATTAAAGAAATCCCGACTTTCGCATTTTTGTCATTTTAGTCACTAAGTTAGCTTTTAAGCTATTATCTTAGTACTAAATGACCCTTAATCAACTTAGTAAATTTTTTGATATTACAATTCTCTCCCCTTAAGAAAATTCATCCTCGAATTTTCAAAACGTACCTATTTTAAACAAGTGCGGATACTGCTTTTCCATTACATCCTTTGCTTCCCATATTGCTTTTTCCACTTGGTGATTGCGCCAAATGACTTTCACCAATGGTATTTACTTGTTCCTTATTTCTTTGACATACAACTCAGCATACTTGCTCATCTAATAATCCATTCTATTTGGTATAAAGTGAGCGATTTAGTTAACCTATCCAAAATTACCGGATAGAATCTTTTTTACTGGAAATCAATGGCAATCTTATCACAAAATCCGTTGTAACTCTATCCTATTTCCACTGCAGAATAGAAATAGATTGCAATTTCCCTGATGGTACTTGATGTTCAACTTTCACCTGTTGACAAGTCAAGCACTTAGCAACAAACTCTGATATCATTCTTTTTCATACCAGGTCACCAAAATCGACCCTTCAAATCTTAATACTTTTTTTTTGGATACATAGTCAAGGGACTATAGTGTGCCTTAATAAGCAAATCCTGTTTCAACTCAGTATCTTTAGGAATATACACTTTATCTTTATAGTAAAGACATCCATCGGGTTTAATCTCACAATCTTTAATTCCACCCGATTTCACTTGTTTTTATCTTGGTTATGCAATCTTCATCTCGTTGTTGACTTTCTTTAATCCGATTTAACAATGATGATCTCAATTACAAACTCTACCAATAACGAACCATTTGATTTTCCCTTTAACTGAGCATTTAAAGCTCGTAATGTAGCGAATGTTTTCCGAATCAAAGCATATGCTACAACCTTTGCTCGACCTGGGTGGTAATCAATATAAATCCATTATTGGATTAAATCCAATCTTAAACTTAGTCTCTCGATTAAGCATCAAGTCTGACTGCTCCTCTTAAGCAACCCATTTAAAATTTCCAAACAATAGGAATACTCTCCTAACCTATCCTTGATGCTCGGTATCCATAGCATAAGTTAAATCATTTTCATATTGATAACAAATTCCAATAAAACTTTGCATGCTCATGCATGCCAATTTTCACAACACTCACATGATTGGTTTTGTAGTTTTCTTGAATCTCCAACATTAATTAGAAATGCCAGAGAGTTCCTAATTTTCCTTGTCTCAATCTTTTTATGGAACTATGTAATAAATTCAGCTTGGCATTTTTGCCGTAAATCCTCACCACTTTTTAAAGGTGGTTATCTCAATTACTATTCCTCTTCACGAGCTATGACCTCTATTTAGATATTTTCTTATTCTGAATCCTTTCCATTGCATTCAACATAATTTCTTGCTTCATTTTTTTAAATACATAGGCGGTCAGTACTTCTTTATACCTAACCTCTAGCCCTCTATGAACTGTGTCACAAATGACTCTCCTTTTGTCTGTAGAAAGCGGTTTAAAGCAAATCAACTCAGTTTATTAACTTGCACTCATACCCGTAAATAATTCAATTGCTTAAATTAAGATGCAAGAACTCCATTGCATCTCTAGGATAAACTTTGTTACAGAACACTCAAAGAAAGAACTCTAGCTAACAAACTTTTGAGTATGTACCGTAACATTACTTTATCAAATACAGGTCTAATCCTTTCAGACGAGATACTACTTTATTTTTAGTCTCTCTCGATCATCAATATAGAGTTCCTTCAACCTAACATTTATATCCTTAGACCATAGATTAACAATCATAGAATCTGCATCAATATCTTTTCGAAAATCTAGTATGCAGAACTCTTAATTCTTTTGCAATCGATTGCCTAAGCGGGCTGATTCAAAATCGAATCTAATGTCCGGAAGAAAAGCTCTTAATCCAAAACATGCATATCATGTTACCCTAGTGCCTCTGCACCATGCTAAGCTGAGGGTAGAGCATTATCATTAACTTTATCACTCTCGTAAATCTCTTTTTGATTCACTTGCCTAAACACGACACAAATCTTTTCTCATACATTAGAATTTAACATTACTATCATAATGAAGAAAGCAATCACATCCATTCCAACAAGTAAAATCATCGATGAATTCGACATCCTAGTGGCATGTATACACTTTTGACCTTTACCATACTTCGTTTAATCTCCAGAACAGGCTAAACATGTAGCTCTGATACCAATAAAAGTAACACCCCCTCCCCTATCCGTACACCAGATATGAGTCGGAAATGCTATGACTTCTTTATTCAATGATCAGGGTAATTTAAAATTTTTGAGAAAACTTCCCAATGGTCATCCATCCTAAAATTTCTCTAGCCCAAGCACATTTAACTTTACTTAAAATCGACATAAATTATTTATTCAAATTCTAATCATGAATCAATTATCTTAAAACCCATAACAACTTTAAAGGCCAATCTCAACTCTAATAAGTTTAGCAAGAATACATGCCACTATAAAAATCAACCTCAATTAGGATGTCATTCTTTGTGATTACTGTTGAGCTTTCCAATATTGATGCAATGCTTTTCTCCCTCTCATCTTGATTTACCTACGTGTGTACAATCAAACACACACTAAGTACGAACTTAGTGAGGCAATAAAGGAATTTAATAACAAAAATTTTAAACTTTATTCAAGTTCATGGCTTTGTTTATATATCATGATATATGTCAATGTCATAAGATTTTCATGTATGCTCGGTTATCATAATATGCCTTATATGCAACCTGTTTACCATTTATTATCCCTTTATTTATAGCCCGATTATCAATGATTTCCCGGTTTCCAATTTTATAGCCCAAATATAACCATTATCACGCATGTTTATAAGGCCGTGCTAACCATTATCCCGCACGTTTATAAGTCGTCGTACGTTTATTACTTACCATACACTAAGTCTACTTTTAACACTATAGTTTATCCCGAATTCCCGATTATGCAACGTGTCTTTGGTGGACTTTATGGCATGCCAACTATACCCTCTTCCTCAATGACTCATTTGGGCAAAATTCCCGAATTTATTCCATCCATGGCAATGTATATCAATATAATTTAATATTGGGCAGTTCATACCCGAAATAACATTCATAGCATACCATCATCAATAACTAGTGATCAATGCATTTGTTTTCAACCCTTGACATATTTAAAATATGTCAAATATATGATCAATGACATAAATATCATGCCAACATATAAATCATGTAGACTTATCGCAAGTCTTACCAATGATGTATAAAACAACCATGTATCATGTTATGTATGCATTGCACTCACCTAGGCCATTTATTAGCACGCCTCACTAAATTCTACTTGATCCTTTCCTTTATAGAACCTCGAACTTTCTTTGATTCGACCTTGACTTCATTATTCACATGAATAAGATAAAATATTTGTTAGATTCAAATCTAACAATACCTTAACCATGTGGTCTAATATAATCATTCGAATATAAAATTTTCAATTATTTTTCTTTTCTTCCTTGTATTTTTTACAAACTCATTATGGTCCCTATTGACCAATTTGAACTTCTAATAATTCTTCCGAGCTTGCTAACTCACATTTAAATACCAAATGTTTCAAATTCTATTTTCTGACAGCTTGTGCTACATTTAAAGATTTACTTATACTGGGCAGAATACATACCGGATCTTAATTTCCTTTATACTGAAAAACTAGATTCGATAAAGGCTCTAACGGTATAAGCCACATAAATTAATAAAATCTACAAAAATTATGAAAATTCTTCAAACTCCCGTCACAGACAGAAATTGCTCTGTAAATTTTCTAACCTTCATTCGATTAAAAATTCATATCTTTTGACTCGGAACTTGAAATCAGTTTCCGTTTGTTGGATATGAAACTAGACAAACACATATTTAAAACGATATAAAATTCATCATCTAACCATTTTTGTAGAATTTATGGTGAATTTTCAAAGTCACTGCCAAAATTCAATCTTCATTATAGCCTTCCATAATCAACTTCTAATTTATACCAACTTCTTCTTATTTTTTACTTATCAATTTAGTCCCATCACTTGTTTCAAAACATCAATTTATCATCTTCTTCATCAAATAATTATTCAAATAATTCCCTCTAATTTTCTTTCTTTGCTCAAATAGTCATTAAAATGCAAAGGTAAAGATTTAAACTTCTTAACTTTGCAATTTAGTCCTCAAATCAACACTACTACCTTAATTCTATTATTTTAACAAAAATCAGATTTAATCCCCATCCAAGAATTTATTGCCTATTTGGTCACTTGATTTTGACAATTTGTCAAAATGGTCCCTAATTCAATTCAATATCGGTTTAGCATTCTAACATCAATTTCACATCTCCAACATCATTAATAACACAAATACACTCCAAATTCTAAAAATTCAGATTTGGTCCTTAAACTTTTCAAGTTCTTTGAAATGGTCCCTACACAATTTAACTTAGGGTTTTGCTTCCAAAAAACAATTTAAGCTTACTAGATCATTATTTCAACATCACAAACCCTAAATTAAACTTAAATCCATAAACCCTAATCATCTTCATAATAATCAAAACATGTAAAACTTAAATCCCAACTCAATATCATGATTTTAACATCATACTAGCTTGATTTCAACTTGAATTCAATCATGGAAACATAGAATCTCAAAAGCCCCAATTTGATCCATAAACCCTAATTTATTTCTCATTTAAATTCTCATCAATCAAACATGGATTCCATGAATTATTGATATCAAAAGATAGAGCTTGAAAGAGTATAACAACTTTGTAGTTAAAGAGATTACCTGAAAATCGAGTTTCGTGGCTTGAATCGAGCTTGAAAAATTTTGTATCTTTTTTTCCCTAGCCCTCACGTTTTTTTGGAAAAGAATGTTCATCTTTTCACCATTATTTTACACATATATCTATTAAATAAATATCAAATTCATTTAATAGTGAAATTACAATTTTGCCCTTTTTATCCAATGGTTGAGATTGATTTTATCATCAATCAAGGGATTTAAAGATTTAATCTTCCATTTTTTTAAATATTTCAAAAATGCCATTAGGGCCAAATGACCAATTTGCCCTCCAACTAGTTTTTATTTACTAGTTTGCCATTCTTGTAAAAATTCAACTAAATCTAGTTGGAATCAACCAAATACAATAAAATATTCATAAAATAATATTTTATGAATTTTTCCATGTCTTTTGAATTAGTGTCCAAAATTTCCATTCGATCCAATATACCGATAAATAATCCTTTACTCATAAATAAATTGTAGGATTCATCTTGAATCAAACTAAAAAAATTTCCAACACTTGGAAATGACTTTTATAACCTTTCTCTATCATATGGAAAAATTTCATAATTTTCCAGTTCGATTCGGGTATCCGAATTCTACTTAAACTTTAATTGTGATTTTCCCAATAATCGAAATATCAGATCGAACCAATAATTCTGCATTTGATTCACACCCTTAGGTGATCTGTTTATTTAAGAAATAAAAACCCTTAACTTTTGGGAAATTACAACTTTAGTCCCCAAACTTTTCAAAAGTTTATACTTTAGCCATAAAATTTCCAAAATTTACATTTTGGTCACTACCTCTTTAAACTTCAATTCCCATTCCAATTTTCCTTGGAATTCAATTAAACTTTAAGAATACCTTATTCAATTCACTATCTATCACATGAGACCTTTAAACCTTATAAATTCCCTTTCCAAAACCCATAATTAAAGAAATCCCGACTTTCGCATTTTTGTCATTTTAGTCACTAAGTTAGCTTTTAAGCTATTATCTTAGTACTAAATGACCCTTAATCAACTTAGTAAATTTTTTGATATTACAATTCTCTCCCCTTAAGAAAATTCATCCTCGAATTTTCAAAACGTACCTATTTTAAACAAGTGCGGATACTGCTTTTCCATTACATCCTTTGCTTCCCATATTGCTTTTTCCACTTGGTGATTGCGCCAAATGACTTTCACCAATGGTATTTACTTGTTCCTTATTTCTTTGACATACAACTCAGCATACTTGCTCATCTAATAATCCATTCTAGCTGGTATAAAGTGAGCAGATTTAGTTAACCTATCCAAAATTACCCAGATAGAATCTTTTTTACTGGAAATCAATGGCAATCTTATCACAAAATCCGTTGTAACTCTATCCTATTTCCACTGCAGAATAGAAATAGATTGCAATTTCCCTGATGGTACTTGATGTTCAACTTTCACCTGTTGACAAGTCAAGCACTTAGCAACAAACTCTGATATCATTCTTTTTCATACCAGGTCACCAAAATCGACCCTTCAAATCTTAATACTTTTTTTGGATACATAGTCAAGGGACTATAGTGTGCCTTAATAAGCAAATCCTGTTTCAACTCAGTATCTTTAGGAATATACACTTTATCTTTATAGTAAAGACATCCATCGGGTTTAATCTCACAATCTTTAATTCCACCCGATTTCACTTGTTTTTATCTTGGTTATGCAATCTTCATCTCGTTGTTGACTTTCTTTAATCCGATTTAACAATGATGATCTCAATTACAAACTCTACCAATAACGAACCATTTGATTTTCCCTTTAACTGAGCATTTAAAGCTCGTAATGTAGCGAATGTTTTCCGAATCAAAGCATATGCTACAACCTTTGCTCGACCTGGGTGGTAATCAATATAAATCCATTATTGATTAAATCCAATCTTAAACTTAGTCTCTCGATTAAGCATCAAGTCTGACTGCTCCTCTTAAGCAACCCATTTAAAATTTCCAAACAATAGGAATACTCTCCTAACCTATCCTTGATGCTCGGTATCCATAGCATAAGTTAAATCATTTTCATATTGATAACAAATTCCAATAAAACTTTGCATGCTCATGCATGCCAATTTTCACAACACTCACATGATTGGTTTTGTAGTTTTCTTGAATCTCCAACATTAATTAGAAATGCCAGAGAGTTCCTAATTTTCCTTGTCTCAATCTTTTTATGGAACTATGTAATAAATTCAGCTTGGCATTTTTGCCAGAAATCCTCACCACTTTTTTAAAGGTGGTTATCTCAATTTACTATTCCTCTTCACGAGCTATGACCTCTATTTAGATATTTTCTTATTCTGAATCCTTTCCATTGCATTCAACATAATTTACTGCTTCATAATTTTTTTAAATACATAGGGCAGTCAGTACTTCTTTATACCTAACCTCTAGCCCTCTATGAACTGTCACAACAGACTCTCCTTTTGTCTGTAGAAAGCAGTTTAGAAGCAAATCAACTCAGTTTATTAACTTGCACTCATACCCGTAAATAATTCAATTGCTTAAATTAAGATGCAAGAACTCCATTGCATCTCTAGGATAAACTTTGTTACAGAACACTCAAAGAAAGAACTCTAGCTAACAAACTTTTGAGTATGTACCGTAACATTACTTTATCAAATACAGGTCTAATCCTTTCAGACGAGATACTACTTTATTTTTAGTCTCCTCTGATCATCAATATAGAGTTCCTTCAACCTAACATTTATATCCTTAGACCATAGATTAACAATCATAGAATCTGCATCAATATCTTTCTGAAAATCTAGTATGCCAGAACTCTTAATTCTTTTGCAATCAGTGCCTAAGCAGGCTGATTCAAAATCGAATCTAATGTCTGGAAGAAAAGCTCTTAATCCAAAACATGCATATCATGTTACCCTAGTGCCTCTGCACCATGCTAAGCTGAGGGTAGAGCATTATCATTAACTTTATCACTCTCGTAAATCTCTTTTTGATTCACTTGCCTAAACACCTGACACAAATCTTTTCTCATACATTAGAATTTAACATTACTATCATAATGAAGAAAGCAATCACATCCATTCCAACAAGTAAAATCATCAGTAATTCTGACATCCTAGTGGCATGTATACACTTTTGACCTTTACCATACTTCGTTTAATCTCCAGAACAGGCTAAACATGTAGCTCTGATACCAATAAAAGTAACACCCCCTCCCCTATCCGTACACCAGATATGAGTCGGAAATGCTATGACTTCTTTATTCAATGATCAGGGTAATTTAAAATTTTTCAGAAAACTTCCCAATGGTCATCCATCCTAAAATTTCTCTAGCCCAAGCATGCTTAACTTTACTTAAAATCGACATAAATTATTTATTCAAATTCTAATCATGAATCAATTATCTTAAAACCCATAACAACTTTAAAGGCCAATCTCAACTCTAATAAGTTTAGCAAGCATACATGCCACTATAAAAATCAACCTCAATTAGGATGTCATTACTGTGATTACCTGTTGAGCTTTCCAATATTGATGCAATGCTTTTCTCCCTCTCATCTTGATTTACCTACGTGTGTACAATCAAACACACACTAAGTACGAACTTAGTGAGGCAATAAAGGAATTTAATAACAAAAATTTAAACTTTATTCAAGTTCATGGCTTTGTTTATATATCATGATATATGTCAATGTCATAAGATTTTCATGTATGCTCGGTTATCATAATATGCCTTATATGCACCGAAGTGCTAACCGCATGTTTATAAGGTCGTGCTAACCATTATCACGCATGTTTATAAGGCCGTGCTAACCATTATCCCGCACGTTTATAAGGTCGTGCTTACCATACACTAAGTCTACTTTTAACACTATAGTTTATCCCGAATTCCCGATTATGCAGTGTACTGGTGGACTTTATGGCATGCCAACTATACCCTCTTCCTCAATGACTCATTTGGGCAAAATTCCCGAATTTATTACATCCATGGCAATGTATATCAATATAATTTAATATTGGGCAGTTCATACCCGAAATAACATTCATAGCATACCATCATCAATAACTAGTGATCAATGCATTTGTTTTCAACCCTTGACATATTTAAAATATGTCAAATATATGATCAATGACATAAATATCATGCCAACATATAAATCATGTAGACTTATCGCAAGTCTTACCAATGATGTATAAAACAACCATGTATCATGTTATGTATGCATTGCACTCACCTGGGCCATTTATTAGCACGCCTCACTAAATTCTACTTGATCCTTTCCTTTATAGAACCTCGAACTTTCTTTGATTCGACCTTGACTTCATTATTCACATGAATAAGATAAAATATTTGTTAGATTCAAATCTAACAATACCTTAACCATGTGGTCTAATATAATCATTCGAATATAAAATTTTCAATTATTTTTCTTTTCTTCCTTGTATTTTTTACAAACTCATTATGGTCCCTATTGACCAATTTGAACTTCTAATAATTCTTCCGAGCTTGCTAACTCACATTTAAATACCAAATGTTTCAAATTCTATTTTCTGACAGCTTGTGCTACATTTAAAGATTTACTTATACTGGGCATGATACATACCGGATCTTAATTTCCTTTATACTTGAAAAACTAGATTCGATAAAGGCTCTAACCGTATATGCCACATAATTAATAAAATCTACAAAAATTATGAAAATTCTTCAAACTCCCGTCACAGACAGAAATTGCTCTGTAAATTTTCTAACCTTCATTCGATAAAAAATTCATATCTTTTGACTCGGAACTCGAAATCAGATTCCGTTTGTTGGATATGAAACTAGACAAACACATATTTAAAACGATATAAGATTCATCATCTAACCATTTTTGTAGAATTTATGGTGAATTTTCAAAGTCACAGCCAAAATTCAATCTTCATCATAGCCTTCCATAATCAACTTCTAATTTATACTAACTTCTTCTTATTTTTCTACTTATCAATTTAGTCCCATCACTTGTTTCAAGACATCAATTTATCATCTTCTTCATCAAATAATTATTCAAATAATTCCCTCTAATTTTCTTTCTTTGCCCAAAATAGTCACTAAAATGCAAAGGTAAAGATTTAAACTTCTTAACTTTGCAATTTAGTCCTCAAATCAACACTACTACCTTAATTCTATTATTTTAACAAAAAATCAGATTTAATCCCCATCCAAGAATTTATTGCCTATTTGGTCACTTGATTTTGACAATTTGTCAAAATGGTCTCTAATTCAATTCAACATCGGTTTAGCATTCTAACATCAATTTCACATCTCCAACATCATTAATAACACAAATACACTCCAAATTCTAAAAATTCAGATTTGGTCCTTCAACTTTTCAAGTTGCCGAAATGTTCCCTACACAATTTAACTTAGGGTTTTGCTTCCAAAAAACAATTTAAGCTTGCTAGATCATTATTTCAACATCACAAACCCTAAATTAAACTTAAATCCATAAACCCTAATCATCTTCATAATAATCAAAACATGTAAAACTTAAATCCCAACTCAATATCATGATTTTAACATCATACTAGCTTGATTTCAACTTGAATTCAATCATGGAATCATAGAATCTCAAAAGCCCCAATTTGATCTATAAACCCTAATTTCTTTCTCATGTAAATTCTCATCAACCAAGCATGGATTCCATGAATTATTGATATCAAAAGATAGAGCTTGAAGAGTAGAACAACTTTGTAGTTGAAGAGATTACCTGAAAATTGAGTTTCGTGGCTTGAATCGAGCTTGGAAAAAATTTTCTCTTTCTTTCCCTAGCCCCCACGTTTTTGGCCGGAAAAGAATGTTCATCTTTTCACCATTATTTTACACATATATCTATTAAATGAATATTAAATTCGTTTAATAGTGAAATTACAATTTTGCCCTTTTTATCCAATGGTTGAGATTTATTTTATCATCAATCACGGGCCAAGATTTAAACTTCCTTTTTCTCTTTCCCAAATTGCCCTTATAAATTTTTAAATATTTCAAAAATGCCATTGGGGCCAAATGACCAATTTGCCCTCCAACTAGTTTTTATTTACTAGTTTGCCATTCTTGTAAAAATTCAACTAAATCTAGTTGGAATCCAACCAAATACAATAAAATATTCATAAAATAATATTTTATGAATTTTTCCATGTCTTTTGAATCAGTATCCAAAATTTCCATTCGATCCAATATACCGATAAATAATCCTTTACTTAGAAATAAAATGTAGGATTTATCTTGAATCAAACTAAAAATATTTCCAACACTTGGAAATGACTTTTATAAACTTTCTCTGTCATATGCCAAAATTTCATAATTTTTCAGTTCAATCCGGGTATCTGAATTCTACTTAAACTTTAACTGTGATTTTCCCAATAATCGAAATTTCAGATTGAACCAATAATTCTACATTTGATTCACACCCTTAGGTGATCTATTTATTTACGAAATAAAAACACTTAACTTTTAGAAATTACAACTTTAGTCCCTAAACTTTTCCAAAGTTTATACTTTAGCCATAAAATTTCCAAAATTTACATTTTGGTCACTACCTCTTTAAAATTCAATTCCCATTCCAATTTTCCTTGGAATTCAGCCAAACTTTAAGAATGCCTTATTCAATTCACTATCTATCACATGAGACCTTATTCAATTCAACCAAACTTAGAAATTTCCTTTCCAAAACCCATAATTAAAGAAATCACGACTTTCGCATTTTTGACATTTTAGTCACTAAGTTAGCTTTTAAGCTATTGTATTAGTACTAAATGGCCCTTAATCAACTTAGTAAATTTTGGGGTATTACATTATGCATGGGAAAGCTTAAATCGAGTGTAGCAAATGGGAATTTGCTGTTAATCAAGATACATGTTGCATATGGTTTAATATGCATGTTTTGGAAATGTTAAGTGCATGGTTTTTACAAGGCATGATATTGTAAAGATGATTTGAAAGGTGTTCTAAAAGTGGTTTTCAAATTCGATTGTTAAACGATTTTAAATGTATTAATGGTGGTTTGTTTTAGAGCACTCCTTACTAAGCCTAGTGTGCTTACGCTCTCTTGTTCCATTAATACAGAGAATTAAAGGTTGGAGGTAGCAAGCAAGCGAAATAAATTCAAAAGACTTGTCTTTACGAAATTATAGTTTCGATTTAGACTTGTAGTAATAACGACAATGTGGTCAATTGTTGTTTGGGAGGGTTGTATGCTAAACTTCCTGTTTGTGCAAGTTTCAAATGTTGTTTTGGATTTGTATAAGGTCTTATATGCTTGATGCATTCTTGGATTTATGTTTCGAATGTTGATTAGGAAGCATGCCTATAGATATAATGGACATTTGATCTATCCTCATTGGATCCGTTGAAAATGCTTGTATGTTTGCATCAAGTATGCCTATGATGATGTATGATGTTTAGGTATGTGTTGGTGGTGTTTAGAATGAGCCAAAGTGTCATATTTTGGACCTAGAGGTCATTACAGGCCTTTGCGTACCGGTGCGAGTCCCCTAGTATCGGTACGCAGGGTCCTCTGTGTATAAAAAATTTATATAGGGTATTGGTACACCTTCAGGAAATTTTATACTGGTTTTAGCACACAAGCTCCCGTACCGATACACCTCTTAGCTACTGGAATTTGGATTTTGAAATACTTTCTTAAGGGATCAGTATAGAGTATCACTGTATCAGTACAAGCTATCTTGCACACCGTATCGATACGTGCTAATGTGTATCGGTACGAGTAGCTGGTAATTTCGTTATAGCGTATCGGTACGAGCTAGCTCATACCGTTACGTGGTGTATAATCTTATGCTTGTGTCTACTGAGGTTTGAAATGTAATATCCCAATTTTTGGCTAGTGACCAAAATGTAAATTTTGAAAGTTTTGTGGCTAAAGTATAAACTTTAGAAAAGTTCAGGGATCAAAGTGCAATTTTCAATAGTTATGTATTTTAACCCCTTAAATGAATAGTTTACCCCCAAGAATGACGTTTCCATGTTACTCGGATTTTTCGTAATGAGTTTGTATTAATGGCTATAAAGCGATCAAGTTCGGAAAAAATATTTTAATAATCGGATCGAGCTAAAATTTCAGAGATAGTTCCATGGACCTTAGAAGAGTCGTAAAATATCATTTTATGAATCTTTGGATGTTAAAAAGATCAAGAAAAATTTAAATCGATTGAAATGACATTGAATGGTAATTTTGTGAATAAGTTGATCGGTAAAGGGCATTTGGTTCATTTTGCCCAAAAGGGACATGGAAGGAATTTTGAGATTTCTTTTATTGATGAATAGTGGCTGATAAGAATCCAACTAAGTCTAGTTGGAATGTTACAAAATGGCAAATTAGAAATATAAATCTAGTTTGAGGGTATTTTTGGAAAGTGGAATTTATTGAATTAAAAATTCATTTTTTTCATAATACAAGTGTCTTAAATACATGAAATATGAAGTAATTATCAGCCAAATACCCTACAAAACCGTGGTGAAGAGGAAAAGAAGAGAAAAATTTTACAAGCTCGATTTAAGCACCGAATCTCAATTTTCAGGTAATCTTTCGAACTACAAAGTTGTTCTACTCTTCGAGCTCTATCTTTTGATGTAAATAATTCATAGAATACTTGCTTGGTTGATGAGATTTGATATGAGGAAGAAATTATGGTTTATGAACAAATTGGAGCTTTTATGATTTTATGAATCCATGGTTGATTTTAAGTTAGAGTCATGCTTGTATGATGTTAGAATCATGTTTTTAAGTTGGGATTTAAACCCTACATATTTCAGTTTGTATAGAGAAGATTAGGGGTTTATGAATTCAAGTCTAACTTAGGGTTTTTGATGTTGGATTAATGATCTAGTAAGCTTGATTTATTGTTTGGAAGCAAAACCCTAAGTTAAATACATAGGGACCATTTTGGCAGGCTTTAAAACTAAGGGACCAGATCTGATTTTTTATGAATTTGATGTGTATCTATATTATTAATGATGTTAGAGACATGAAAATGAAGTTGGAATGCTAAACCGATGATTAATCGCATTAGTGACCATTTTGACAATTTGTCAAACTTGAATGGTCTATTCGGCAAAGAGGATATTTAGAAGGAGTAAATCTGATTTTTAGTTAAAATGATGGAATTAAGGTAGTAATGTTGATTTGAGGACTAATTTGCAATGTTAAGAAGCTTAAATCCTTATATTGGAAATTTGATGAACATTTTGACAAATCAAGAGAAATTAGAGGAGTAAAGGTTTAAGCTTATTTTAATGAAGGATGTAAAGAGAATATATGAATAAAAGCTTTATTCTAGCCATTTGAAGTAAAGTGATGGGACTAAATTGACAAGTATAGAAATAATGAGAAGTTGGTGTAAATTACAAGTTATTCATGGAAAGTTATGTTAGAATTTGAATTATGGTAGTAAGTTTTAAAATTCGCCATAAATTCTACAAAAATGGTTAGATGATGAATTTTATAGCTTTGTAAAGATTTGTTAGTCTAGTTTTGTTTCCAACAAACGAAAACTGATTTTGAGTTTCGAGTTAAAAGATATTAATTTTTAATCGAATGAAGGTAAGAAAAATTACAGAGCAGTTTCTGTCTGGACAGCTATGTGACGTGAATGTAAGGAATTTTCATAATTTTGTAGATTTTATTAATTTATGTGGCTTATACCATTAGAACCGTTATCGAATCTAGTTTCTTCGGTAGAAAGGAAATTGAGATCCAATATGTATTCTACCCTGTACAAGTAAATATTTGAAGGTAGCGCAATTTGTCAAAAAATGGAATTTGAAACATTTTGTATTTAAATGTTAGTTAGCAAGCTCGGAAGAGTGAATGGAAGTTCAAATTGGTCACTAAGGATAATAATGAGTTTTCGAACAGTATAAGGAAGAAAGGAAAATAATTGAAAATTTTATTTTCAAATGATTATGTTAAACAACATGTTTAAGGTATTGTTAGATTTGAATCTAACAAATATTTTATTGTATGTGTGTGATTAATGGAGTCAAATCTAATTCAGAGAAGGTTCGAGGTACTATGAAAGAAAGGATCGAACTAGGACTTAGTGAGGCATCGTGTTAAGTGGCTAAGGTGAGTGCAACATTTATATGTATGTTAATTATAAAAGGGAAGACTTGCGATAAGTCAACATGTTCTGAATATGAAAATACATTGTTTAAAAGTTATAAACTGATCAGAAATTATAATTTATGTCTGCAAGTGGCAATATAATGGACATGATAAAATTATTAACATTGTGTGATAAAAATTACCTGATAAGTATGTTGGTATGTTATTTTGAACATGATAGACCGTGTGTCATGTAAAGTACATGGTCATTTCTACGATAACTATTTCTGTCATGTTACAGACTTTCATTATGATATGCTGGAATAATCGATGTGAGTGCATGTATGGCATGTTACAAATAGGATGACTTGCGACAAGGAGACCTTGATATTAATTAAAATGCATGTTAATTAATAATTGTATGAATGTTATGAATTAATAATGTGACATGTATGATACATTGTCATAGTTTATAGATTTATCTAAGATAAATCAAACTTTTAGATTTTGGGTATGAACTACCCATTATCGAATTATGGAATATAGTATCGATGGATTGGATATTGAATGTGAAAGTATTATATTGTTATGCCTAAGCACTAGTGTGAGAGTCTTTGGTATAATTGGATATCCATAGAGTCTTAGCAGCTGCATTCCAGCACTACGATGCGTTCCAGACACTTCGGTGTTGACTTCAGACACTACGGTGTTGTTTAGACACTTCAGTGTCAACTAGCACAAAAGTGCAATAATGAGGAGCAAAGGGCGTCCTCGAGTACGTACTCACCATCAGACGCTACGGCGTTGCAGACACTACGGTGTCGTTATGATGAATCGTATAACATAGGTTCACATGAAATTGTACTTTGGGCTATAATTCATGAAATGCTTTTATGTAGGTGGATAGGTCAGTAAGTCTATCGTATTTCCTACTGATAAAGTAAGAATGATATTATGACTTTGGATATATATATACAATTATGATTTATATTGATGCTTTGAACATGGAATGTTGATTATAATGTTGATTTTGCCCAAGTACTATTGTGAAGTCTTTGGTATAGTTGGATATTCATAGAGCCCTAGCAGCTGCGTCATAGCACTACTGTGCGAGATAGACTCTTCGGGGTCGAGATAGACTTTTTGGGGTCGAGATATACTCTACAGAGTCGAGGTAGACTCTACGGAGTCGGTTCAAACACTACAGTGTTACATAGCACAAAATGTGCGAGTGTGAGGAGCAAAAGGCATCCTCGAGTACGTAGTCATCATTAGACGCTACGGCGTTGTAGACACTATGGTGTCAGTTATGATGACTCGTGTACTAAAGTATCACATTATATTGTACTTTGAGCTATAATACATGAAATGCATTTATGCAGGCAGTTAAGTTAAAAAGCTTAACGTATATTTGATTAATAAAACAAAGGTTTGATGATATGATATAAACTGCAATTGGGACTCGCTTGCCATTTTGCAGGAACTATATTGCACTGTTACATGACAAAGGAATGACTTTGACAAGTCAGTTTTATACGATTCTATATTTTTATATAATATACACGGTAATTTGTTTATTTATGTTATTTCTATACATTGAAATGCTTTACTTTAAATTATAGTTGCCTCACTAAGTGAATACTTAGCTTGTGTTGCTTCACACGTAGGTTATTGGAAACTTATCGGAAGAGGAGTCAAGCATGTTAATCAAGCTGCAATCTGCCAAACATCAGTAAGACATTCTAATTTATGATATTCTCTAGTGGGCATGTATCAATTTATTCATTAGTTGTTTTAAAGGTGAAATTTTTAATTATCGTTTATCACGTAGTGATTTGAAAATTTAAGAAAGGGCCTAGGCAGTATACCTAGTCTTCACCCTGATTATATACTTATTTTAATAACTGACTAACATGTTTTATAAATCAATTCAGGGTCAAAACTAGCAATATGCTAATAGGTCATGAATACTTCGAAAGTCGAAAAAGGGTTATTTTATATGTTTTATGTTAGATCTTCTAAAAAAATTACAAGTCTAGAACTCTGTTAAATAATATTGTGACATCCTTAATGTATATTCGTACTACGAGTATATGTTGAGGGTGTTACATGTAAATTATGTAGTTTGGTCCCTGAATGTTAAGTATGCAATTAAATGAGCTCGGATGGTTTTTTTGAGCTAGAATTTAACATATGAGCATGAAATTGGATTAATGAAGGATTGGTAACCTGAATTTTAATTAAGTCCCTATAATTTGTGGAAATTACATTTTGGTCCCCGAAGTGCATGTTTAAGCAATTAAACTCTGTTTTGCGATCTGTTAGCATTGTAACGTATCTGCTATTGCATGTTCACCTTAAGATCTAAATTGATGCATTTAGATAAGATAAAAAGAAAAAATAGACCCAATTTAGGTTATTAGCTCGGGTTTGCTTCTGCAAACCTAATGTGACCCTTTTAGCTCAATTTTGGCTAGAACGGGTTAAAGGGGTTTCAAAAACAATGAGTCTTCTTGACAAGAGCATCTCGTTATGAACTAAAGAAAGAAGCAATATGCTGATAAAAGTGGCGGGAGAAGTACATCTTTAATTTTGAAGAATTTGAGTTTTAGGATTGTTTTTATGTACCTACATTTAGGAGGAATTTAATTTCCATTGCATGTTTAGTAAATGTCATTTTTCGCGACATTTAATAAAAAGACTGTCATTCATAAGAAAATAACACTTATAGTTTCTTCATCAATCTAACGATGTACTCAGTGTTGGATAATGAACTTGTGAATAAAATTGAATTTTGTTAAACACAGTTAGATCGATGTTAAATTATTCAAAAAATTGAGGGTTATACACTACAAATGGTTTGCTATCTTTTAAATGATGTACTGACTAAAGTTGTACCTAAAACTCCATTTAGGATGTATCTTAGCAAGAAGCCCAACCTAAGTCTTCTTAGGATATAGAGATGTCGGACACACATAATGGATAAGGATGCAAAAGAGTTTGACTTGTGATTAGATATGTTCATATTTGTAGGATACCCTAATGGAATGATTGTTTTATAATCCCAGAAACTAAACTATAAAGGTGTTAACTCATGCAACATTCCTCTAGTAAAGTTACATGAATGACATTAAACCTTGAATTGAAGTCTTACTCGAGGAGTTGGTGGGAAATAAAACAAATCTATAAGTTTATGCCTTGATTCAATTCCAAGTGAAATACCTACAAACGAATAATAGCATAAGGAGCTTCGACGCAGTGGGAGAGTCTCTAAAAGACTCGATTTCTTTATGTACAATTTCCATTTTAACCAAACCGAAATTGTTGAGCATGAAGAGGATGGTCCACCCACATAAGAATATGTTATGTAGGAAGTTGATTCCAAATCTTGGAAGAAAGCTATGGATGCTAAAATGGATTCTATAAAATCCAATTTTAGTCTGGGAACTTATAGACTTAACAAAATGGATAGAACTCATAGGGTGTAAGTAGATCTACAAGTAGAAACAACCCAACTGCTACATAGCAAAAAGGCCTAGAAGAAAAGTTTGTAAGTTATAAAGATCTATCTATGGACTCAAACAAGCATACTGATTATAGAACTAAAGGTTTGATCAAACGATCAAAAGATACAATATTGAGAAGAATGTTGATAAAACTTGTTTCTATAAACATATAAAGGATGATATGGTGGTCTTACTAGCCTGGTAAAACGATGATATTTTATTCATTAGGAATGATGTAGGGGCATTATCATCAGTTAAACTGTGGTAACTCAACAGTTTGGTATGAAAGATTTGGTTGAAGCTAACTATGTTCTAGGCATTAGATCTAAAGTATCAACGGAACAAGATGATATCTTAATCCCAAATTTTTTTGAAAAGTTCTGGAATGGTTATTGCAAATGTCTAACTCGAAGAAAGGAACACAAATTTTTGTATCGAGTTTTCCTTCTTTCTTTGGAATATTACGCACAACATTAAAAGAAATAAAGCACATAAGTAAGATGTTTCTTGTGGAATATTAAATAAGTTTCGCTTAAATTCTAAGACGATAAAGTTATCATGATTATACGTGGTTAGAATTAGATTTTGTTGAAAATATTTAATGGCATTCCAAACTTATACGTAAGCTGTGGGAAATCTTATGTATGTTAGATTTTGCAAAATATCCAGACATATGTTTTAAGTGAGAATAGTAAAATTGATATTAGGGAAATCCTGAAACCAAATGCTAGAAAAGTTGTGGTGCATATACTCAAGTCAAATGGAAATTAAATAAGCTTTACATAAATTCTAATACGGTAAATTCATAATTATTTTACAGGATTGGAATTAGATTGTGTAAAAACATTTAATTTGGATCTATTTTTAGAGATTATATGCAGGTATATTCTGAAAAGGTAATGACAAACCTTGAATATACAAGTTTTGACATCTAGACTTGGAGGGATTTGAGGAATAATATCGGATAAGGTATTTGTGGAAGAATAATCAAATAATCGTTTGATTCCATATAAAAATGTTTAATGATCAGAAAGGTCATAAGCAATGGAAAAGTAGATGTAGTCAAAAATTACATTAAGGAAATCGTGCGGCCCTTTCACTGATACTTTGGTAGCTAGGAGTTTGGAAAACATATGGGTGAATGGAAATGTAAAACAAGACTCAATTACTCCACTAGGGAAAGTGAGAGTTTGTTGGAATTTTGTGCCCTAAGTAAATTAATTTATGTAATTACCAAATCATTTGTACTGAGATGAAATAAATAAAATTTTTATATGTTATTTATAGACTACTTTGTTATGTACATTATCCTCAAACATGATATTGAATGTAAAGCGATAAAGTGATGGGAAAATACTGGCTCATTGAATACTTATGGTTTAACTGAATATAAGTTGTATAATAAGGTTGATTATAATACGGAAGACAATTTATATTAGTTAGTGATCTAAACATGTTCGTAGTTCATACAATTATCCGAGCAAGTAATTTAGAAAACTATTACGTTATCTAAATTCAAAATGGGGATAT
Organism: Hibiscus mutabilis; assembly: GCA_019671005.1. Taxonomy (NCBI): domain Eukaryota; kingdom Viridiplantae; phylum Streptophyta; class Magnoliopsida; order Malvales; family Malvaceae; genus Hibiscus; species Hibiscus mutabilis. The sequence goes on along the minus strand of CM033734.1, from coordinate 37,873,018 downwards.
GACTTGTCCTTGTTATCGGAGCGGTTGACTCCCGAGTAGAGACATAGATGTGTTTGTCTGGACTGACGACATATTGGACAAGACCCAAGATGAATTAAGATCTTAAATTCGTTTAAAGATTAAATTCACTTGTGACGTTCAAAATATATTTACCTTAATCCTGAGTAAATGTAGGACCATGTGTGCGTGACTTACATACGTTGATATATCAATATTCAATGTGTCTCAGAGTAGTAAGCCGATGGATGATATGTTGGATATTTGACTCATGCACTATGTGAATGCATTATAAATATAGAATCATAGCTCAATTAAAAGAGTAAATGATATCCTTTCAACGATATTGTAATGGTTTGTGAGATTGGAATGTGGTCACGAGTCATTCATCAAGGTGAAACGACTTATTATTACTTTGTGTAATAATTATTTTCACTTTTTGGTTTACAATAGAACCTTGAAATAAAAGTAATCAAACTAGATTAATAGATTCAATCCAAAGGGATCACGAATATCCTATGAGGATAATATATTTATGACAAAGTCTTGGAAAAAAGCTACATGGTAAGCTTTCAGTGATATTATATGTGAGGGAGTTTTGGAAAATTTGGTAAAAATTGTTGTTTAGAGAAAAAATAGGAAAATAGGGCATGTTGGGAAAATTTTAGGCTGCAGGAGGTGTTTTGGTCCAAAAAATATTAAAAAATAGAGAACGCCTCCTGCAGGAGGCCTTCTTAATCGGCACTGTAGAAAATGCCCTATATTCCAAAAATTTATCCCTAAACACCCTATATATCCAACGGAGCCTGAGATTTTAGTCTTGGTACTATAGTGGAATGACTCTTTGACTTAAATTATGGAGATGTAATTAATTGACGAAAAGTATGGAATTAACTACATATTATTTTAGCATACATCATGCAAGTCCAAATATTCCATTCGCTAGTTCAATTTTACTCGATACAAATTTTTTGATTAAATTGTGAACTAAAAGAAAAAATGATGGTTGAGAAATAGATTGCAAAAAATTACTTATTCAAGCAATTGTATTTTTTCATGGATGGAATAATTAAAATGATTTGGAAATTAATTTAATAGTTTTAGAAAATTATTTAATTGGTTCCAAAATGGTATATTAAATTAATAAATCATAAATTAATTTAAATGGTTTGGAAATTAATTTAATATTTTTTATCATTATTTAATGAAGTCTAAAATAGAATATTAAATTGATAAATCTTTATTTTAAATTTATGGAGTTGGAAATTAAAATACAAGATTAAATAAAGTTTCACATAAATTTCAAGACGGTGAAATTGTTATGAATTTATAGAATTAGAATTGGACTATGTAAACCTTATTTAATGGAGGAAAATTAATTTTATCATAATTAATTATTAATAAATTCCAAGATGATAAAATTATCATAATTATTAAATTAATTATGGAATAATATTAATTTGGTGTTAATTTAATTGTATTTTTAAATTTTTGGACTTGAATATTTAATTAAGAGCTAATTGCATCACATGTCCTCAAACTATGACACACATTTTAAATTAGCCTCTAAACTTTTAAATATTCTAATTTCATCCTCAAACTATGACCTTTATTCTAATTTGGTCCCCCAAACTTTTGAGCATATCAGTTTCATTCTCAAACTATGGCTTTCATTTTAGATGGTCCTCAAACTTTTTGAACGTTGTAATTTCATCCTCAAATTAGAAGTATATGCTAATGATATCTTACGTTACTAAAACTATTATAAAAATCGTTAATTGTCATGAAACACTGATATGAATTATGTAATAATGTGATGTGATATAAACAATAATTTGAGGTTGAAATTAGGATATTCAAAAAGTTTGGGGACTAATTTAGAATGGGCTTCATAGTTTCAGGATGAAACTAAAATGCTTAAAAGTATGAGGATCAATTTAGAATAAAGGGCATAGTTTAAAGATGAAACTAGAATGTTTAAAAAATTAGGGACTAATTTAAAATGAGTGTCATAGTTTAGAAACGTGTGATGCAATTAACTCTTTAATTAATCATATAGAGTCCAAATAAAGTAAACAAATAAAATAAATAAATATAGTGTGTGCATAGAGAGAGGTTACGTCAAAGCCACTTTGAATTATATATAATTATTATTTCTAATGTTATTTTATTAAAACAAATATATGGTATGCTTTATTTGAAGCTAGTATATTTGTACTTTAACAAGATTGATACTCCTAATTAATTTTAATTTTTTTTATCTCTCCCTATAAATAGATATGTTTGGTTTCATTCAGGGAGATAGCCATAATTGAACTACGAGGGGCAGACCAATTATATTTGAAATGAATAGGGTCTTAAAAAGTAATTAAACCATGAAAAATAAGGGAGTAAGTTTAATTTCATAAATTTTAAAATTGAAAGGTCTTAAAAAAGTAATTAAACAGAAAAAAAAAATGAGGGGCAAAGCTTAATTTTATTAATTCTAAATGATAGGGTCGTAAAAGAATAATAAACCAAAACAACTTGGGAGGGGCAAGAGTTTAATTGCAATGGTTTCAAAACTATTTGGATATAATTACACATTAACTTTGAGGGGGCAATTGCCCCTCCCACCTTATACATAGCACCGTCCCTGGTTTCATTATTTTGTCTCTAGAGAATCCCCACAAAGTCTTAGGCATATACTAAAATAGAGAGAGAAAAAAATTAGAAATTAATTCTCATAATTATTTGGAATTTTAAACAAGAAAATTTTTGGGAAATAATTATAAGAATTATTTAGAATTTTAGAATTTTTCTTGTGTTCATAAATTAAGTGGTGCCCACATGCCTAGCATCCGTGAGTATGAGAATAACAAAGAAGATTTTTTGGCTAGAAAAGTAAATCTAGTAGAAGTTCGGGTCGTGAAAATATTTCAGAGATTTACCAAGAGATTTTCGTCAAGCATAAGATATCAATGTGGTGGGAACCTACCTAACATTGAGGACAGTGAGACTATTGAGCTGCATAGTTCACAATGAATCGAGAGTTACCGTGTTATCTTCGCGGTTAGTCAAAGGTTCTAAAAAACCATATCTACAGAGCTCATAGTTAATGGGATGATGATGTTTAGGGGAGGAGTGATGCATATCCAACTATTCCAGAGTATTGTTTGAAGGACCTACATCGGTTATTTGTTGAGAAAACTATCCTGCTAGTCAAGAGCTGATTACTGATGTTTTACTACTACGCAGTGAACCGTAAAATTGGTGGGAGTCAGTGGAAGAGTCTGTATCAACTAGTCAGATCACCTAGGAGTATTTCTGAGACACATTCTAACACTATTATGTGGGAAAGAAATATCTTGCGAAATGTCGACGGGATTTCATGAATTTAAAGCAAAACAACATGTCCGTCAACCACTATGAGATTAAGTTGTTAAGGCTTATCATATATGCTTTTGGGTTGGTTACTATCGAGAGACATAAACGGTCACCAAGCTATATTAAAATAATTATTTAATCGTTACTTTTTAAAATTACAAAAATAAATATCACGTTGTTAGTTATAGTTAACTGTTAAGGGGATGATGTGACATAATATGTAAAACACAGTTACACACACTTAAATACTTAAATACTTTTTTTTTATCTAGTTTGTCAATTTCACTATTCTCGTGCAAAATCTAAAACACAACAATACAAATAATTTTAAATTTTTTGAATATCACTTTTTAAATTTTTAATTTTTTTTATAATGTCTAGAATTTTTCTATATAAATTTTAAATAATTTTTAATTTTTTAATAATTTATCACTTTATAAATTTTGGTATTTTTAATTTTTTTGTTTTTTAATAGTATTTTTGAATATTGTAATAATGAATTTTATATTTTTAATATTTTAAAATTTTAATTTCTTAAATTCATAATTTTTTCATTTAAATATTATATAAAAGTAATTCACCTCTCGAACTTCCTAAAATTTTTGTTAGTCTTGAACTCCTTAAAAATTTAATTTTACTCTCAAACTTTTTAAAAATCAAATGTTGCCCTTCTGCCACGTCAGCACCATTAAAGATTACGTTAGCATATTAACAATCAAAGTTTATCAAAGTATTAAACTGATGCAATTGGCGACTTGTTTTCAGAAAGCTGTCAATTTCTAAAAAATAAAGCACTTGATTATACACTTATACATTTTTCTCAAAAAAATTATTTTATATAAATATAAAACGAATTATACATACAATACTTAAACAATTTCAAATATCATATTTTATTTATAAAATTATATCGTATACATAGGCAACCAGACCTATAAAAGGTGACCTTAAACTCGGGATTACAAAATAGAAAAGAAAAAATATATAGTTAGATAAAGAAAATTCAGAGGTCAACGAGCCAACAAGTAGCCTTAATACGAGGCGTCCGATAGGGCGGGAGAACGGATCCCTATCGTTTGATCCAAGTAACTTTACTTTATTGGTAATCTAATAAACAAAACAGAAAGAATGAATCACGCGGTTCCCAAAATAAATTATAAATCCACGGTGTGGAATTTTTAATAGTTTGGACGGTGATGATGAAGCCCATATGGAACCAATAGCTAACTATTAATTAACACTGGCTTATTAGAAGCTGCACGGCCATCTCCCTATCAATCAGGATGTCGTGTCTTTAAAATTTTAAAATGTATAAAAATTTATAATTTTTAAAAAATATTTATATATTTTTATCTCTAACCTTTTATAATTTTGCCCAATAATATAAAATTTTACGTCGATTTCTACTAGCAATGGCAGTCAATGAAAAGAAATATAAAAGCTAAAACACAATTTGGTCAAACCAACACGCGGCACGCACGTCTTGAACGATGAATCTTGATCCACCTCAGTTTAAGATCTTCTTGTCAAATGTCACACGCAATTAATTTCTTAACTTTTATTTTTTATTTTTCAACATTTTAAGAGTGGTTATATACATGCACAGTAAAAATATCACAGTTTCTTCGAGAAAAAGAGAATCCAAAATTAGTTGAATAAATGCTTTTGTAAAAATAAAAACATATTTTTTATTAGTGATAAAGCACATAGAAAAAGCAAAATGATATTATATTTATAGATTTTAAATTATGTTATACTCATTTTTATTTAAAAATTATTTTATTATCTATACAACAAATTAATATTTATTTATTTTAATTAAGGGATACGTTTTAATAAATTACACAGAACGTCTTAAAATTTCGAACTGCTTCAGAAAATATTTCGACAATAAAATTTTGTTATTTTTTTCTTTATGTGTTTTTAGTTTTCCCTATTTTATCTCCAATCACAAACAAAACTCGCTTTTCCACAACGATAATTTTTAAAAAATAATAAAAAACTTATTTAATTTATTATTTGTAAAAATAATAATAAAAATTTACTATTTCATTGGATATGAAAGTTTTTAAAAATAATTTATTTAATTTATTGCTTTTTTAAAAAATTGTTGATGCGGTAAAGTGACATGTTGACCGCTAGTCAACTAACGGTTTTCTTCCACAGAAAGATAATTTTGACCCAAAATAAAATGTTAAGGGTGAAAGTGGATTAAAGAAATGAATAGAAGTTAAAGCGACTATTCAATGAGATGTATGCATTAATATTAAATGTTAGGACATTTATGCCTATAAATTTTGATAATTAAATGTATGCATTAATATTATATTCATGTAATTCCTTGGATGAATTTGGCATGTACTATACACAAGAAGTTCATACCCTGATTATCTCGAGTGCTTTTGGTTAACGGAATGGAGAGGTTATCTCTCTATCAATATATATAATATTCATGTTATTGTGTACGATATACTTCTATGAAATTTTCTTGTATTATATAATCGGGCAATTTTACCAAAATGTCTGATTTTTATATTATTTATGTATTTGATACCTAAAAAATAATTTTTGATTTAATATTTTTACTGTAATTCATTTGGCTGGTATGATGCATTTTATTTTTTTATTTTAATAGAATTTGCTTGATATGTATGACGAGTTTTATAGGTTTTAATTTTTTTAATGGGTGCAATGAAGTCTTTAAGTTTTAAAAGAAACAAAAACCAATAGAAATTACATACTTGTCAGACAAGTTTTATTAAAATAAAAAAAAAAACTCGCCATGCATGCCAGATAATTTTTTTAAAAAAAAGAATTCAAAACTCAACATACCAATCATATGGGTTCTTGCAAAAGATGTTTGATCGGGAATTATTTTTTTTAGAATGTAAATCCATAAATAATGCTAAAATCAGCACATTTGGGTATGTCCCATGTAATCGTCTCCCATTCCCTAAATTATTAAAAAGATATTATATTTATCAATCTTTCAGTTCCGTTAGTTTTATTAAGTCTACCAATTCTCCAACTATTGGATTGTTAGGTGATGTTTGATATTTTTTAAAAATAATAAATGTTAAAGTTTAGGTGTTTAGAGTCCGTGGAGTGTTCCCAATAGTAAAGGACGATATATTTCATCCAGGTGACCCGCGTTTGAGCACCATGTGTGCACGACGCTTTATTAAAGGGCTAGGAAAATTGAAAAGATATTATCTTGTAATCACACCAGCATATTCAAAAAAATCAGGTGTTTAAAATTTAAGTGTTGCATCTAAGTTATAGAATTTGTTTGATATTTTATTTTATTTTTTTTGTTTAAACAATATGCAAATCATGTCATACCACGATGTGTTCCAGATAAAGGACAACAATTCGTGCTACTTCATTATCTTTCAACACCATACGGAGGCCATTTCGGAGGTACTAATATAACAGCCAAATCTCTTCAATCTGGATTTTATTGGCCCACTTTTTTCAAAGATGCATACGAATTCTGCAAGAAGTGTGATCGATGCCAATGAACTGGAACATCTCAAGGAGACACGAGATGCCATTGCAAAACATCCTTGAGATTAGCTATTTGACTTATGGAGCATCGACTTTATGGGACCCGACCTATCTTTATTTGAGAACTTATATATTTTACTTGTAGTGGATTATGTGTCCAAATGGGTTGAAGCATCAGTAGTACCCAGGAATGATTCCAAAATTGTACAACGATTTTTGCAGAAGAACATATTTACACAGTTTGGAATGTCGAGGGTAATTATCAGCGATGAAGGCACACATTTCGATAGCAAGCTTATTGCCAAGATGCTATATTTCTATGAAGTGATGCACAAAATTGTCACAACATATCATCCACAGACAAATGGTCAGGTTGAAATCTCCAATCATAAGCTTAAAATTATCCTTGAAAAGGTAGTTAATCCATCACGGACAGATTGGTCCACAAGACCAGATGATGCTTTATGGGCCAATCAAACAACATTCAAGACACCTCAGGCATGTCTCCATATAGACTTGTCTACGGGAAAGCTTGCCACCTTCTAGTAGAGATCGAGCACAAGGCCTATTGGGCAATTGAGACAATGAATATAGACTGGCTAAAAGCAAGGCAAAAACGTTTGCAGTATTTTAATGAGATGGAAGAATTTTTTGTTGCAGCCTATGACAATGCCAAGCTCTACAAAGAGAAGAATAAAAAAATGGCATGATTAGAAGCCTATTTTCGCGGCAATTCTTGTCAAGACAACTAGTGCTTCACTACAATTCAAGACTTAAGCTTTTTCCAGGAAAATTAAAGTCAAGATGGTCCAGACTGTTTGTAGTAGTGAAACCTTATTCTTACGGAGCTGTTGTGATCTAATCAACTTCAGATGGAAGAAAGCTTAAAGTCAATGGTCAATGTTTGAAGCACTATGTTGGTGCACCCATCATGCGTGATAAGAGAGATGTTTACTTAGAAGATGCATGAAAATGCAACTTCTAAGTATTTTATTGCTTTATTTATTTTCATGTTTATTTTTTAGTTTTATTTGTTATTTTTTATTTTTTTTCTTTTCTTTAATTCTTTTTAATCATATTTTTTCCTTTTGATTTTGCGTAAGATAAGAGTTTTGAGAAGATTGGAAGATTGTGCTTAAAAATAAGTCTCATTTAAATAAGAATTTTATCCTTAAAGAGATAAGGTCGACAGTTATGGAAGAATTTTATCCCCTTTTAAATTTTCACCCATTTTTTCACCTTTTACCCTTTTTAATATAACCTAGCTGCACCCTTCCCTCATTTTTCCTACTATCATTACACTTCTTTAATTTTCCCTCAAGACTTGTGTCCATCCATCTTCTTTCAATCTTATCCCTTTTATTTTCTCCTTCTTTACTCCTTATAATAAACCCACACAAGAAACCCAACCATCTTCATCTTCCCTAAACAAAAACTCCATCTTCTTCATTGAAGCTTTCTTGTTTTTCCTCTTCTAAAACTAAAACTGTGCAATCTCAATGGCCAAGCATAAAAAATTGATGCCCAAAGTTGGATCTTTGCAAATGGCAGCGTCTAGGCCACTACATTGCTGCGTCAACCCAACCGTCAAGAAGAAGTTTGATTCAAAATTTGCCATGCGCAAGGTTTGGGAGGAGCAGGGGTTTGCTTACTCCATGGACGAGCCGAATCTTGGTCTTGAACAATCTGTTCATGACATTATCGAGAGCCACAACTGGGCTATCTTCTGTGACCAACCCGTAGCAGTTAATTGTTCTTGGGTAAGGAAGTTTTACACATATGTTTCTGACCCCGATCATCCTCTCATTTTTGAGTGTGGCAGGTCATTTTTTCTTGACGCTGAAGGAATCAACACCCATTTCGGCATTTTTCTTAAAAAATATGAGCATACAGAATTTGTAAAGACCATTACGAATACTGAGTTTGAGAAAGTCTTCAAAGAACTCACCCTTTAAGAAGCTATATTGAATGAAGGAAATATAAAGGGAACGATCAATCGAGTGATGTTGAAGCCCGAGGCCAAATTGTGGAACAACTTTGTTAAAACGCATTTGATGCCCACCATGCACAACAAAATTGTTTCTTCTCCACATTTGATTTTGATTCATTCTATTTTGAATAAAATATCTATTGGTATTGGCAAAATAATTGTTAACAAGATTTATGCTTGCAGTATACAGTACATTGGAGCCATATACTTTGCAAATCTGATCACAACTCTTTGTGAAGGAGTAATGGTGCCCACAGATGTAACGGACGAGAAATTACCGAAGAAACAAGGCTGGACAAAGAGCGGATACTTGAAGATCATGCAAGAAGGCACGACGAAGGTGTCTACAACAACAAAGTGACCCAAGTCCACCAGACCTGCCTCAGTAAGAAAACATGCCACGACAATTCTAGATGCCAGCAAACCTTGTGACTCCATTGTTGTAATGGTTGGACCAATTGGAAGCAAAACAGTAACCCTTTTAGTGTTATGTCAAGAGCTGGGACATTGCTATTGAAAGTGCCCTCATGGAATTTAGTTTGAATTGCACCGTACCTTTTCCCACTTTTTCTGGCTAGCTAATTACCCCGACAACTGAAGAGGCCAATGCTGAGCCTGATGCCAGTGATGTTGCCGTGGCAACTCTTGCAACAAAGATAGGCAAAGAACAAATTCTTGAGCCACAGAGTATTGAATCGTTTCATACTTTTTCTAATTCTAAAGATACTGCTTCTATACCACTAAATCTCTATCTTCAACTACAAAATAAAAAAAAAGCATCAAAGCATAAAGCTTCTCCACCCAAAGGAGACCGAGAAGGAGGATGAACTGATTGAGAAAGTTGAGGAAGTAGAAGAAAGTAACCCTACACTAGCCTCACAACCACCATCAAGGCGAGGTAGTAAACGCCTCAAGCAAACGGCCCGACGTAATCTTTAACCAAGAAGTGACGACCTTTCACTTTAGTTTTTCATTTTTTTCGTATTTCTGGTTAGTTAGTTAAAATGTTGCATGCATCCAAGACAATGTCTCACTTCAGTCACAAAATAGGGCTCGTCAACTCGAATAACTCAAAATTTTTTTGACTTAACTATAGCGACCCGAATTTTTGAGTCAACAATTGGGTATTAACCAGGGTCATGGACCTTCGTGTTGGTTGGAGTTATGGGACCCATTGGGACAAGTTTGTGCTTCGTTGAATGAGTATTGAGCTTTTTTGGGTTTGGAAAGTGACCATTTTGTAAAATGGGAGAAGTTTGGGGGTTCTATGATACACTTTTACCATTTTTAAACCAAAAGGCTGAATGCCTTTTAATTCCCTTGGCTGTAACGTGGGTTAAAGGGGGGAAAAGGGGAGCAAGATGATCTCATTTCATCTTTCTTTCTTTTTCCTTCTCTCCTACACTCTTATTTTCTCTCTACCCAAACACCCTTTCTAAAAACTAAAAAATCTCACCTTTATGCATCATTTCTTCCAACCAAAGTTTGAGATTGGAGTATGTTAATCCCCTCTTCTTGAGCTTCATGAAAAGCATAATTTTGTGGTGGAAAGGTAAGGGTTGTGATTATGGGTTTTTAGAAGGTTTAAGCTTTTAGAGCTTTTCACATGTTTTTAAGGTTGATAATGTAACACCTCATTCTCGTATTCGATTATCAAATATGAGTCAGAGATATCATAGAACAATAACATAATTTTTATTCAAAAATTCCATAAATTTAAAATGTTTGAAAATATTTATATCGACCAATACACAAAATTGGAGCTTCTTTACTTTAAAAAAATAAATTTGACTGTTCAAAAAATATCGAACGTTAAACTAAAATAGACAAATTAATCCCATTTATACATGCCACTAAAATAAATTAAAAACCTCAAGTAGGATGCCATTACTGCGGCAGCTTGATCAAAATTTCTGAACTTGATGCAACTCTTTGCTTTGTCCAATGATTTGAACTACCTACGTGTACACAATCAACGCACGCTAAGTACGAACTTAGTGAAGCAATAAAAGAAGTTAATAACAATAATTTAAAACTTATTCGACTTCATGACGACATTTATATAACATGATATATGCCAATGCATCAACTTTCACATTGCATTGGTAATGATTTACTATATGCCAATGCCATAAGACTTTCATGCTTATGCATTTGTCATAATATGCCATATATGCATAAATGCATCATGATCACTAGATATGTATTACCATCATGTTAATCATATATTAACATAATATAAACCGGATATAAATTTCTTACCAATATACTTGTCATTTATTCCAAAAGCTCATAAGCTTATTCACCTATTTATCTTTTATTAACCAATAAACCATAGCCCAAATATAAGCCTATGAGGACCCTGGGTACACGAGTCAAATATGCACCGAAGTGCTAATACACATAAGGTCGTGCCCACCATAATACACATAAGGTTGTGCCCACCATATGCACTAAGTGTCCTTTATATACACTATAGTGCTAAACTGAGTATGCAGCGTGTTGCTGGACTCTATGGCATGCCAACTATACCCTGTCCCTCAATGACATATATCTTGTCTCTCAATGACATACTTGGGCATATATTCCATATTTATTTCATCCACATAATTTAACATTGAGCAGTTCATATCCGAAATAACATTCATAATATAACATCGTATATAACTAGTGATCCATGCATTTATATTTAACTTTTGACATATTTAAAATATGTCAATCATATGCTCCATGACATAAATATAATGACAATAAAATTTGGGTAGACTCATCGCAAGCCATCCCAATGATGTATAAAACATCAATGTGTCATGATATGTATGCAATTGCACTCACCTTGACACTTTCTATCCCAAACTAAATTGAATAAATTAAGAGAACTCCAAGCTTGATCCTTTGCCTTATCTATTAAATTTTTGATTTCTCGGGTTTACTTGAATGCTTCACATTCATCCCTTACATGCACAAATTAATAACACCAATAAGGTACTCATTTTATAATCTGTCAATCTGTGCTACCTTTAAAGAAATATTTATATAAAATAATCTACAACTCAGAATTCAATTCCGTTTGTTTTGACATAAACTACATTCGATAAGTTGTTCAACCATATAAACTAATAGCCCAAATTCAACTCGTACAATTTATGACGAATTTTTAAAGTCGAATTCCAGTGCTAAATTTTGGAGCAGACTGGTACTCTGTTTTCTGACCTTTCATCACTTAAAAATTCATATTTTTTTATATACAAATTGAAATCAGTCACCGTTTGTTTTAAACGAAACTAGACTAAATCAGGAATACAATGGTATAAGGATCAATTTCTAATTATTTTTGTAGAATTTATGGTGAATTTCCGAACTTACTACCAATGGCAAAAATTCTAGGCAGATTTCAAAATTCACATCTTTAGAATCCTTTAACCATTCCAACACCTCAAATTAACCTTCAATTATGTTATTCCAACCTTTCACTTTCATGAAAACTCCAAATTCAACTTGAATCCTTAAACCTCAAATTAAACCCTAATTAATCAAATGGTATTCCATCAAGAATACATCAATTTCAACTTCAATCAAGCATGGAAATAATAGACATCACATAATCTTCCATAATTCAATCCTAATTCATTTGGATCCATAAACCCTAAATTATATCTCTTCAAAATTTAAGAGCATCCTTTAACAATTCCATGAAATTTTTATACTAATTGAAAGAGAATTTCATGAAGAACAACTTCATATTTCATAAGCTAAACCTAAATCCTAGTATTTAGGGATTAAAAATGTAAAACCCTAAACTTACCTTGCTTTACTTCTTGTTCTCTTCTTCTTGACGTGAAGCATGAAGAAAGATGAAGATATTTCTTCATTTTTTTATTTATGCCATTTGGCATCTTTTATTTCCATGAATATTGAAAATATCCTCTAAATAGTGAAATGACTATTTTGCCCTCAAATCCAATGAATCCCTAATGTGCCACATGTCATCATCCTTCATCCAATGACCTAGATTTAATCTTGAGTCATTAGTTTACCAATTTACCCTTGAACTATATCAATTCCCAATTTTGCCCTTGAAACATACTTAAATTCCAATCTTATCCCTTGATCCAATGGCTAGGATTTAACATGGAAAATTATCTAAATCCAAGGGCCCAAAATAAATCTTACCATTTTAAGACATGGAAATGACATTTTTAACCTTACCCTATCATCCTTCAAAATATCCTAAATATTTGATTTATTCCGATTATCCAAATATTTTTCCGAACTTCATCGCTTTATAGCCATTAATACAAACTCCGTACGAAAAATCCAGATAACAAGAAAACGTCATTCTTGGGGGTAAACTATTCATTTACAGGGTTAAAATACATAACTTTTGAAAATTACACTTTGGTCCCTAAACTTTTCCAAAGTTTATACTTTAGCCATAAAACTTTTAAAATTTACATTTTGGTCACTAGCCAAAAATTGGGACATTACAGATAATCTGTATCCAAACCTTTTTTTTGTTTTTGGGTTGAGTCTTGATTCGTTTCTTTGTTTGTGTGGTGGAAAGAAGGTGATTGGGAGTTCTTCCAAGCTTGAGTCAAAAAAAAAGTTGAAGGGTTTTGTTTGGAAGCTTGATTTTGGGATTTCTTGCTTAAGATCAGTACATCTCTGACTCTTAATCTTCATGAAGATCATAAAGTGATTGCTTTCCTTGATTTTGTGGTTTATGATTGCTTAAGTTGGGTGTTTGGTAGCTTAAGGCCTTGTTAATGGTGAAATTCAGATTAGTTGTTAATGATGGGTAAAAATGGTAGCAAATAACTCTAATAACTCCCATAAGATGTAGGATTGATTTAAAGGGTTAAGAGTTATGTTTTGAAGGCTTGGGAAGTGACTTCTCGAGTCTTGAAAGTCATTTTTGGGGTTCGGTATCAGTACACGGGGAGCCTATACCGATACCATGTGTTCTGATTAACGAACAAAGGCCAAAGTTAAAGGGAGTATCGATACGAACTGGGGCCGTACCGGTACCCCCTGTTCCACTAAAATTCTAGAGAGTAAAATGTGTACCGGTACAATCGGTGGTGTATCAGTACTGGAAGCATACCGATACTCAAATCTAGAGTATCGGTACTGGGTGCTCGTTTTCCCTCTCTCTCGTAAAGCCGCGTATCAATACATGAAGGGCGAGTACTGATACTGTTGTACCGTATTGGTACACGAGGGCGTGTACTGGTACTACCTAGGCAATCTACCTAAAAGATATGAAATTGAGTTCGAGTAGTTGGAAAATTCTGAAAAATGGACTAGTAGGTCCCTAGTAAGGTATAATGACCTATAAAACCAAGGGGGAAAAGGGGAGAAGCTTGGGGGTTCTATGATGTAGTTTTACCCTTTTTAAACCAAAAGGCTGAATGCCTTTTAATTCTTTTGGTTGTCACGTGGGTTAAAGGGGAAAAAAGGGAGCAAGATGATCTTATTTAATATTTCTTTCTTTTCCTTCTCTTCTACACTCATATTCTCTATACCCAAATACTCTTTCTAAAAACTAAAAAAATCTCACCTTTATGCATCATTTCTTCCAACCAAAGTTCGAGATTGGAGTATGTTAATCCCCTCTTCTTGAGCTTCAAGAAAAGCATAATTTTGTGGTGGAAAGGTAAGGGTTGTGATTATGGGTTTTTAGAGGGTTTAAGCTTTTTGAGCTTTCACATGTTTTTAAGGTTGATAATCTGTAGCCAAACCTTTCTTTTGTTTTTGCATTGAATCTTTATTTGTTTTTTTGTTGTGTGGTGGAAATGAGGTGATTAGGAGTTCTTTCAAGCTTGAGTCAAAGAAAGAAAGTTGAAGGTTTTTGTTTGAAATCTTGATTTCGAGATTTCTTGCTTATGGTCAGTACATCTCTGACTCCTACTCTTTATGAAGATCATAAAGTGATTGCTTTGTTTGATGTTGTGGTTTATGATTGCTTAAGTTGGGTGTTGTAACCCCCTCGACCTGACCTAGATGTCTGACCGAACCGAGAGAACTACATTAGGTTTGCCAAAGCAAACTAGGGAAAGATTACGAAAACCGGTCCATTTTTTTCTTTTTATCTTGTCTAGATGCATATTATTAATCATATGTGTACATACTTGCAGTGGGTGAATTTACAAAGGAATCGAGAATCTTCTTCATCACGACCTTAATTTAAACTTTTTAATCAAGGAAGAAAATATAAATGAGTGGGTTGAATCAGAATCGAACAAAGAATATATAGGATTGATATTTAATTCGATTGTACCTGCTACAACATCAGGAGAATCTTCTTCATCACGACCTAGAATATGATAAAATTGAGCAGGGGGCCGAGATTCTTGGTGAGTAGCATTAGAAGCTTGACCTCTATTTCTTCCATAATTTCCAGATTGAGCTTGTTTGGGTCCTCTGCCCCGATATGATTGTACGAAATTTTGATTTGCAGGTACACGAGCAGGAATTTTGTTTAGATTCTACGGACAATCTTTAATATAGTGTTCTGATCCTTCATACATAAAACAGGCATAACTTGTCGCCTACACTGACCTGGATGTTTTTTCTGACAGTAATTGCAAATAGGATCTTGTGAATCTTTTCTCGTGTTCCCCGTACTGTTGACAGAAACTGCAGGTGCTGAAGACTTAACCACTGTCTGAGGTTTAGGCGTGAAATTACTCTTTGGGGAAGAGTAGATGCTTGATGAGCCTCTTCCTAAATTCTTTGGATTTTTAGATGATCGGAGTGGCTTGTTATCGTATCTGGGTCTGTTATCACTCCGAGAATTATTTCCCTTCCTATTTTCTGAAGTTTTAATCTTAGCTTCTGTAGCAATAGCTCTGTTTACCAAACTTTGAAAATCAGAAATCTCCAAAGCTGTGAACAAAGGACTTAATTCATTACTGAGCCCGTTGATAAACATCCAACACTTATCCTCCTCCTTCTTGATGTACTCGGACCCATACTTGCAATATTTTCAAAACTCACTAACATACTATTCTATAGGTTTGCCTCATTGCTTCAGATATAAGAATCATCGTCTCCGTTCCGCAAGATACTGCTCGCTTACATACTTTTTCTGGAATTCTTTAAGAAAGAATTCCCAGGTAACAGCTTCAGCTGGAGCAGTGAGGGTCGTAGTTTCCCACCAGCTTAAGGCTTCATCGGCTAACAGTGCTAAAGCACACTCCAGTTTATGTTCATTAGAACATTGCAACTGTTTAGTTAGAATCCTAACAGTAGTCTCTAACCAATATTCTGCTACTTTCGGGTTCTCTTCATCAGTGCATGCAAAAGTATAAGCTCGATGTTGGGTCAATTTGTCTATAGGAGCCCTTGATGGTATTACTACTGGAGGAGAAGGGGGTGCAAGAGGATTTTGTCTTAAGGAGTGAACTAACTGATCGAACATCTCCTTCATATTAAGGAGACATTCCCGTTGCACGGGATGAAATGCATGAGCTTCCTGCTGAGGTTCAGCAGTCCTTTGAGGCTCATGTTGTTTTGGATTCTTTCTTACACTCCCTTCTTCGTTGGAGGAACCAATCGGGCTCTAATTATCCCGACCCAAATACATCTCAGACATTCTAGAATTTATAAGACATAAAATAGAACTTTTATCAGGCTTAGATCACAAGTATGTATCAAATTTAACTCCTAGGTGGCACATAAGACATGTAATGATGCAGCGAGACTCGGTTTAGTCTTAGAATCGACTAAACTCTAGTTCTGATACCAATAAATGTAACACCCCTTTTCCGGTTTAGAAGTAAACTGAACTAAAAAGTGATATAACAAACAAAGAACTATAGCTTACCTATAAGTAAGTCTTCGATAAGAATGTAAGGTCACAAAAAGAGAACCCAGGCTTTTAAGTCTAATTTATTTATTTATTTTAGTGATCAACAACCAATTAAAAGGCATGTATTACTTTAACTAAAGATTCGATTAAGGATGGTTAACATATACTTTACGAATGGCTCCAAAAGAAAATTTTTCTTATTGAGTAGAACACCTAAACCTAACCACACTATGCATTGTGACTAGATTTATAAACAAGATGTAGCTTAAAATTGATGTGAGCCGAAACCAAGAAACTACATTCACATACATACAAGCAATACCAACATCATTCATTTAGAAGAACTATATTCGATTAGTTAACTTATTTACAATAGAACATGCATAAACTAATCACAAAGTAGTCATGTAAAACCATTTCACATGCATTAATCCTTAAACCACCAAATCAAATATATCGATTTACTTAGACATCGAGTAATATACGAACACTCCACAATAGATTTCAATATCGACACAAGCATATTAATTCCATCAAAGCATGATTTAATTACTTACTTAAGCTTTTAACTGACTTTTCTCAAGACTTAACAACTATACAATCATTTCAAACATTAGCATAGCAAAACCCAAAATAACTACACCCATATCAAGGATTAAAGGCCATTACAAACCACAAAATTACTTAACTTGCTTATATACATATGTAACAAAAAAGATCATCTAGATGCATTATGCATAACTTTTAAACATGTGACACCTACTAGGAGTTGTTGGAAGGAAAAATACAAAACATACATCTTGGATTATTGTGATCTTGCCTGAGTTCACAGTTGACGAAAACAACTTCAACCTAAAGAATGGTGAAAGGATAAGTAAGTTCAATTATTTAATGAGGTAATTTAAAGCACTAGAGCATAATAGAGTTATCGAATTCTTTCATTCAAAAGTAGTTAACCAAATACATCTCTATCTTGGATAAGTTAATAACCATTTTGCTAAACATAAATGTATAGCCTAACCTTACATGCTTATTCATGTACTACTAATCCTTACACATTTAGCATAGATTGATATAGCATTGACCATTCGAATAGTTATCAACAATCATAAAGTGGAAGAGAATCACTTATCATGGCATAATGAGATTACATATTTCTTAACAAGGAAGTCACAAAGCAAAACTAATCCAAATATGCATTACTTGTTATCAATTTAATTCACTAATAAGAATTTTATTAGAACATTTTAACATAGCCTTGAAATCAAGTATTAGCCTAGGTACTCGAATCCCCAGCCAACTGTCTCCAAACAGAAAGGTACTCATAGTACCGACCAATCCCTCATACTGTCTCCAAGTGACTACAATACTTCTCTCCTACTGTCGCCAAATAAGGATCATAGTCTTAGACCGTAGTCCACCCCAAAACTGAGCTCTATAGACTCTATGGCATGCCAACTATACATAAGACCGACTTGAGACCAAGGTTTTTCACATATTCTTATCTTATCAATTCAGAATATGAGCTTAGCTCCATAATCATGTAATGTTGTACATATTACAATCTTATCATAATCGAATCAATTAAGCAATTCTCCTTATCAATATGTCAATACATATCATGTTACTTAACTAACAACACACACACACACACACACACATATATATATATATATATATATAAATTCTTTCATAATCATAGCTTTGAGGTTACTTAACCAATATGTCATGTCTAAATTTTCATCTTATCATGCGCATACTAGGATCAATCTTCAAATCAAACATTCTTTACATTAGACATTTGCATAGCATAAATTATTTCAGCACATAGATACATACCTTAATCCAAACTTAGCTTATACATTGCTTATCAAAATATAAAGTAAAGAATTTTAAATTGGTAAATTGCTTGGGAAGGCTTTTAGCATATCCCAGAACTTTAAATTACACTCACATATCAATCCGAGCAAAGTTTGTTCTTGAATCACGATCCTCTTATTCTTGTCTACTGATTGATCTACTATCATCTTACACCTTCAATAACTTCATATTCTAATGTAACATTAAGTGTAACTATGCATTAGAATAATTTCCTAACAATCAATCACTTGTAAAGCTACCATAATACTCATGAACACATACGATTTCACACCAACAGTCCATTAGCATTATGTAAAGGTAAAATAGTCCAAAGTACCAACATACACATATACAATTATTCACAATAATCTCATGCCTCAATAATACACATTTACAAGCCCAAAACAATGCAATATACCCACTTATGTATACACAAACCATGGGAGTAATGTTCTAAACACATTTGTACCAAAACATTCTACACTTTGCAAAAACAGTACTAAAATATATGTATAACAATCCCCTGCTTTTGATTTATTCAATTACATCCTTAACATGCATGCGATCATATATATACACACACACACAAAAACCGTCCATTAGCTATTTCATCAGTGTAAAACGGTACCTACATTAACACTTATTTTTGAATACTTCAAAACAGTCCTAAATTTATTTTAATGAAACAAGGCAGTCCAATATACATACTCATGCTTTCCTATATGACCAAAACAATCCACAATTACTTATTTTAGTGCAAAACATCTTCTTACTTGAAAAACAGTCCCCAATTGAGTTATTTTCTTAACAAGATGCATATAAAATCATTTTCATCCATGGTACCATACATATCAAATTCAATCGAATACCCAACTTATCTAGATTCATAGAATTTCACACTAGAAGTTTAACAATACTACTTATACATATAAACTCTTAAAATCAACAGATATCATCAATATATCATTCGGTTAGCTTAAAGGAAATCACACATATATATATATATATATTATGTTTCAAACAACCAAAATTTCCATAACATATATAACAAAACATAACATTCCATCCAACATACTAGTCTTAATATCGAAAAGAAGGTAAAAAACTTTTACCTTGAGCTAAAAGAAATCATTCACAAGAGGAATCTATCCGATTGCACAAAGCTTCCAAGTATGGTGAAATCTCTTATTTACTCTCCAAACTCGGTTAATAGAAAGAAGATGATGATGGAGATGATCCCTAAATCTCATTACCGAATCTCTCTCCCAATTTCTCTAATTCGTGGATACATGTAATAGCCATACTCTAAAATTTTATTAGCATGCAAACATACATCCATCAAAGCTTTGCAGTTTGGTCCACTAATTTCAAGCACTAGATCTTTATTTCTCTTCAATTTGGTCCCTAACTTTTAATTAAACAAGATTACAAAATAGATTATAATATTTGTAAAGTTATCAAGGATAATATTCTACTAGACCGTACTTTGGGGTATTACATGCTTCCTAATGTCATTCTACCAAA
Source organism: Hibiscus mutabilis (assembly GCA_019671005.1). Classification (NCBI taxonomy): domain Eukaryota; kingdom Viridiplantae; phylum Streptophyta; class Magnoliopsida; order Malvales; family Malvaceae; genus Hibiscus; species Hibiscus mutabilis. The sequence continues at coordinate 37,852,961 of CM033734.1, read as the reverse complement.
CAACCAAAACTCACGTTAGGCACTTTCAAGGCATACTCATCATGCTCACACATATAAAGAATCAAAACAAACTTGCTTGAATCATCAAAACATGGCAACCATCAAAGGTTAACTAGATGCATTCCTATGCAACCACCTAGTCTCAACTATAAGCAAAGATCATCAACCAACTTATCAGCATCAAATCAGCCTTACAATCCAGCACATAACATGCTTAAAACCATGGGAAAATAGAATTACAAATCCCCAAAATATGGCAAACGCATTGCCTTATTAGCCGAAAATATAATCCGAGTTCATACTGAAAATAGTCCTTGTCTTGGATCGCTTTAAACTTTTCCCTTATAGCCCCCAAATTTCAATGCTCTGTATCATTAGGAAAAAGAGAGGGTAAGCACACATGCTTAGTGAGGATGCTCTTAAAACAATGATGCGATATAACCCTTGAAAACTAAACATTTGTTTTCAATCCATTCTTACGACCTAAGCAATTCCAATGATTCCAAATCAAACATGCATATCAACCATATGCAAAAACCTTTACAAACCACATGCTTAAATCCCAAGGCAATAAATTACAAAACCATGCTTAAATCCCAAAGCATCAATTTACAAATCCATGCTTAAATCCCAAAGCATTAAAAAGTAGGTTTAACACATGAACTTGCATATATTGGCATTTATAGTGATCTTGGATAGTCAACCACTACCCTTGATTAGCCGACCGCTAATCCTTGGTTAACCAACCGTTAACTTTACATATCGGGTACACGGATCTCCCATGATAGTCGACCACTACCATGACCCATACCATGCCGACCGCATGATACAACACCCTTGCCGACCGCAAGATCAACATCAACAAGGGGAACCGACCGCTCAACTCAAGTGACAACATTATAGTCTGAGTAGTCGACCACTTTCCTCAAGGACTCTTAACCACTATTGATTTTTATCATATTATAGTGTATTTCATCCTATGGCATGCCAACTATATCTGAATGTTTTCTCATCATGTCGCATAGCCAATATATCATTTACAAAACCATTTACTCACTGTTTTACAATGCATTATACTTTTAAACCCCTGCATATGTACTTAAAATCATACATTTCCAGTAAGTAAATCAAACCATGTTTACGACCAAAAATATGAATTACACATGCTCATATTCGAACCGATATTAAAGAGCAAAAGAGAGAAAACTTACTTTCGAGCTTAGGTAAGTGTTTCAAACTTATTCTAAACTCCCAACAACCTTTATTAAACCTCTTAAAGGCGTTTAAACCACTTTCCACTAACCGATATACCTCGTTTTGCTTGCCAACGCAAATCGAGCTCACGACAAGCAACAAACAACGTCAAGCTTCGTTGCCTTGATTATCCCCTGTTTTAATCACATAGGAACGGAGGGCAAATGCATCATTATGCATTCAAACCATTGCCAACAAGCAATTACCTGCAACTCTTAAGTTGCCCACTCAAAAACCATCCGAAACATATCGAAAACATCCTCAAACACTTTTGAAACTCAACCCAGCCATAATATAATGATTCAACCCATTAAACACCATCAATTAACATCTAAAAACCATTTCCCAACATCTCTTTACTTCCAGCAATGATTAAACTCAACTATCACCCCAAAAACCCTTGATTAACAACCTTAAACATTAGAGATTCAACTTGTTTCGGGATTACAATGTTAAAACCAAGTTATTAACTCAATTAAACATCAAAATCATGATCTAATCTGATCAAAATCCCAGCAAAATAGAACAAGTACGAAGATCCACAAATTTCATCAATCAAAATACAATTAAACCAGTTTTCCTCAATTAAACTATCAAAACACATTATAAAACAATTGTAAAGAGTCAACAACTTAGGAATTTCAGTAAAGAACCTTTCATTAGAGGAGGAGAACGAACCTTACCTCTAATGGATGCCTTTTTCCCTTAATTGGTTGATTTACATGAGAAAACAAAGTTAAAACAATAAGGTTTTGGTAAACTAACAACAAATAATCATTTACAAACAAAAGATTTAAGAAACGAAAGGTTTACCTGAAGATTTAGAAGAAGAAATTGATGTTTGGCTTGAGATATTTTGAGAGAAAATATTTTGAGAAAGTTAGTTACGTGATTTTTGTTTTAAAGCTTTTAATTACAAATTAATTCTCCTCAATCTATTTATATTTTCCAAAACACTTTTAAAATAGCCAATTAAGGGATAAATTTTGATATTAGACTTTTCAGGCAAGTAGCTCCTTAAAGATTCAAAGTTTTGACTCTTTACAAAACAGCCACCAAAAATAGTTTTCAAAGTTTTCATTTTGGTCACTAGTCTAAAATGTACAATTTCCAAAACTCGTTTTCCAAAATTGACTTCACCACAATCGTTAATATATTTAATAATGATTTTAGAATATTTTTCCACAATTTTATCACCTTCAAAAATATTTAATCCAATTTAATCCTGAAATTGACTCGAATCTCTAATACCGGTCCACCGAACCTTCGAACCGACCCTTAAAACATCTAAGCCCAAAACCGGGGCGTTACAACTCTCCCCCACTTAAGAAATTTCGTCCTTGAAATTTACCTGGAGGAAATAAATGCTGAAATTGCTCCAACATGTCCGCCTTGCTTTCCCACATGGCTTCATTGACACCACGGTGTCGCCACAAGACCTTAACAAGCTCAATCGTCTTGCCACGAAGAAATTTGCTGTTGGAATCAAGGATGTCCACCGGTTCATCATCATAGAATAAATCCGGCCTCAACAATATGCTCCACTGGCATAACATGTGAGGGATCCGACCGATACCTCCGCAACATAGATACATGGAACACATCATGTATTTTCTCCAACTCGTGAGGCAACCTCAACCGATAAGCCACAAGAACAACATGCTCAACAACCTCGTATGGTCCAATAAACCTCAGACTATGCTTACCCTTATGTCCGAATTGCATCACCTTTTTCCATAGCGACATTTTCATGAATACACGATCGCCCACCGCATATTCAATTTCCCTACGCTTTAAATTCACGTAAGATTTCTATCGATCCACAGCCGCTTTCAAGCGATCACACACAAGATTTTACCTTCTCATATGTGTCTTTCAACACATCCGGTAAGGAAATATTCTTTTCTCCTACCTCAGCCCAATACAAAGGCGTACGACACCTCTGGCCATACAATGCCTTATACGGTGCCATCTGTATACTCACTTGTTAACTTTTGTTATAAACTCAACCAAAGGTAAGTTCTTCTCCCAGGTTCCTTGGAACTCAATAATGCAACATCTCAACATATCTTCCAAAACCTGGATAACCCGCTCATATTGTCCATCCGACTAAGGGTGATACGCGGTGCTGAAATTCAACCTCGTACCCAAAGCCCGATGCAAACTCACCCAAAACCTCACTGTAAACCTCAGATCTCTATTCGAAACAATGAACTTAGGTACCCCATGCAAACGCACGATCTCAGAAATATACAAGTCCTCCAACTTGTCCAAGGTGTACGTCGTATGCATTGGTAGAAAATGTGCACACTTCGTAAATCGATCCACAATCACCCAAATGGAATCTTTTTTGGCTAGTGTTAAAGGGAACCCTGACACAAAATCCATGGTAATTCTCTCCCACTTCTATTCTGGAATTCTCAACGGTTGTAACAACCCGGATGGAAACTGATTTTAGCCTTGACCCGCTGACACACCATGCACTTAGAAACAAACTCAGCCACATCCTTTTTCAAACCAACCCAGTAGTACACTTCTTTCAATCCACGATACATCTTAACACTACTGGGATGCATAGAAAAAAGACTAGAATATGCCTCCGTCAAAATAGTGTACCTCAACTCTAGATCATCCGACACCACTATTCGACCCTTGAAACACAAAACTCCTTCATTATCAAAATGAAAATCCGTTAGATTACCATCCGATATATCCTTAACATGCTCCACTAAGGAATTATCAAACGGCTACTTAGCTTTAATCATCTGTGACAATGTATGCTTAACTTGCAACTCAGCCAATAATCCACCTTCCCGTGTCACACTCAACCTCGCAAACATAGCCCTAAGCTCAACTGCAACTTTACGACTCAACGCATTCGCAACCACATTAGCTTTTCCAGGATGATACTTGATCGTCAAGTAAATCTTTAAGCAACTCCAACCATCTGCGTTGCCTAAGATTCAAATCCTTTTGAGACATCAAATACTTCAAACTCTTATGGTCCATAAAAAAAACACATTTCTCACCATAAAAGTAATGTCTCTAAATTTTCAGGGTGAAGACCACAGCCGCAGGCTCCAAATCATGAGTCAGATAATTGCGCTCATGAACCTTCAGCTGTCTCGATGCATAGGCCACAACCTTACCATCTTGCATTAGCACACAACCCAAACCAACATAAGACACATCACTATAAACCATAAACTCCTTCCCAGATTCAGGTTGAATTAACACATGAGCATGTGTTAAAACTTCCTTCAACTTCTCAAAACTAAGATGTTGCTTCTCCATCCACACACAAAGAACATTCTTCTGTAATAACTTCGACAACGGTATTGCAATACTAGAAAACCCATCTATAAAGCGACGGTAACAACCAGCTAGCCTAAGAAAACTACGAACCTCTAAAACTGATTTAGGTTGCTTCCAATTAAGAATAGCCTCAATTTTCTGTGGATTAACACGAATACCCTCTGTAGAAACCACATGACCAAGGAACATCACTTTCTTAAGCCAAAACTTACACTTGATCAGCTTGGCATACAACTAGTTATCCTTCAAAACTTGCAACACAACCCGCAAATGCCGATCATGATCTTCCTTGATACGAGAGTACACGAGAATATCATTTATAAACACCACCATGAATTGATCAAGATATTCATGGAACACCTTATTCATCATATCCATGAATGCGGCTGGGGGGCATTTTTCAAACAAAAAAGCATGACCAAAAACTCATAATGCTCGTACCTCGTACGAAACGCTGTTTTGTGCACATCCTCATTCTTAACCTTCAATTGGTAATACCCTGATCTCAAATCAATCTTAGATAACACCGCTGCCCTGCGAAACTGATCGAACAAGTCATCAATCCTCGAAAAAATACTTGTTCTTCATCGTTAGCTTATTCAACTGCCAGTAATCAATGCACATACGCATCGTACCATCCTTCTTTTTCACAAAGAGAATCAGAGCACCCTAAGACGAAACACTCGGTCGTATGAACCCATGATCCAACAACTCCTGAAGTTGTAAATTCAACTCCTTCAATTCCTTCGGTGCCATCCTATAAGGAGAAATGGACACTGGTGTCGTACCTGCGTACATCTCAATACTGAATTATACCTTCCTATCTGGTGGTAAACCTGGTAACTCTTTAGGAAAAACCTCTAAAAAATCACTAACAGTTCAAATATCCTGCACCCGAACACCCTTAACTTCAGGATTCATCACGATGGCCAAATAAGCTTGGCAACCTCTTTGCATCATCCTTTCCACTTGAGTAGCCGACACAACATTGGACAAGAACTTCATATTCTCGCCAACAACCAAAACTTCATAATCATTGGCTAACCTCAAATAAATCCTTTGGGATTCACAATATACAACTGCCTTGTGCTTGCTCAACCAATCCATACCTAAAATAACATCAAAACCATGGAATGACAATTCCATCAAATTCGCGGCAAACTTATGACCTTGCACAACTAAATGACACCGCCTATACAACCTTCTAGTAGTAACCGTCTCACCAAAGGAACTAGTTACTAACATGCCAACATCCAGGATTTTAATAGGAACGTTCAACAAAGATGCATGTTCACTCAAGATACATGAATGAGTAGACCCGAATCAATCAAAGATAACAATGACAAGGATTACAAAGTGAAGGTACCTGTGATCACATCTGTGTCATTGCGACCCTCGCGATGAGTGTAGATCTGAGCTGGTCCACCATTTTCCGATCGTACTGCAGCAGCATGAGTTACAACTCTCTGACCATCCTCACACCTCTGAAAATTATCCCTGCCACGGTCTCAACCCCTAGCAGGTATAGCAACATGAATTGGTGCCTCTCTCATAGCCTGAAGACAATCATGCTTCACATGATCAGGAGACCCACATATCCAACATCTCAAGGAATTTCCCCAACATGCACCTGTGTGACGTCTACTACAATGCTCACACTCAGCCATGATACGAACTTTTGGGTTACCCTGACCAACACTGCCACCACGCTTGTGGTTCAGCATATGTCTCTTATCCAGAAACCTCTTATTCTATCTCCCAGAATAGCTAGAATCAGCCACTCTCTTACCCAAGCTTTCACTCGCAGCCTGAACTGATGTACCCAAGGATTGCTCAATATTCTTGGCTCGGTTGACCAACACATTAAAATTTATGTAATCCGCAGCCAGGAGATAAGTCTTAATATCATTCACAAGACCATAGCGAAACCTATCGCATCTCTGGTGGTCATCGGGAACCAACTCCAGGGCATACTGACTCAGGCGAACAAACTTCACCTCATACTCGACAACTAGACATGCCACCCTGTGATAGCGGCATAAACTCGTGCTTCTTCACATCCAAATACTGTGCACCAAGATACTTTCTCTTGAAAGCTCTCTGAAAGAATTCCCAAGTCACATCTACCTCGGGAGCACTCGTAACTCTGTCACCCATCAATGATATGCATCACCTTGCAATAGTGACACAGTACAACCTAACTTGCGTTCCTCATTACAACCCGTCGGGTTCAGAATGCAGATTGTCTTTTCCAGCCATCCCTCAGTTTCCTCAGGACTCAAACCTTGAAATTCATTGCCTTCTAAACTTTAAAGACGCTCCAAGGGTAAACCTTGATTAGCCACCATAGCAGGTGTCGGTGTTTGCACTTGCACTCTAGCCATCGCTGCCCGAAACGCTCATGTCATCGCTTGGATTAACGGAGTGAAATAACTAAAAACTGACACAAAAAGAGCCTGGGGTACACCACCCACCCCAACATCAACATGAGGAGCCAACAGAGGAGGAAGAGGTAAAATATTAGGGGGATTCCCTTCCTCAATGTTATTTTTCCCAACTCCGGCATTAATAGCCATCAAACGCGTCTCACGTCAAGCCATGCTAACAAAAGCATCGAAACATATTAAAGTTAGGCTAGCATTAGGCAAAAGATCCAAGACAACCTTATGAAACATTTTAAAACCTCGGTAATAGGCAATGTGTTCCCAATTCATACCACAACATGATATTAAACAATCACTGAACATATACACAATCACCGTGCAATTCAAACATCACCAATTAATCAAACAACAACATCCCAACCTTTCAAAACTTGGCTCTGATACCAACAAATGTAACCCCCTCGACCCGGCCTAAATGTCCGACCGAACCGAGAGAAAATTAGGTTTGTCGAAGCAAATCAGGGAAAGATTGCGAAAATCGGTCCATTTTTTCTTTTTATCTTGTCTAGATGCATATTATTAATCCTATGTGTACATACTTGCAGCGGGTGAATTTACAAAGGATTGAACCACAGACAGACGACCAATTGCATAACATACATTTTAGGGACTAAAATGCAAGTCTGGTAAAATAAAGGACCAAAACTGAAATTAAAGTTACCAATCCTCAATTAGTCCAATTACATGCTTACATGTCAATTTCAGGGCAAAACGATCATCCAATCTTATACAATTGCATTTACAAAAATATAGGGACCAAAATGAAAGAAACAAAAATTTCCAAATATTCTAATAACTGAAATAACTGTAGCTCGTACTGGTATTCATGTAGGTGTTTTGGTACGCCTTAATAATTTCCAAAACTTAGAATCCAGTAGCTAAAACTCGTAACGAAACACTTGCTCCCATATCAAAACGCCTAGCCAAAAAGCTTGAAACCGTATCGAAACACTTGCTCGAGTACCAAAACGCTATGCCTGAAAAGGCTTGCCCGTATCGAAAAAACCTCCCGCCTATCGAAACTCTATGCCTAAAATGACCTAGCTGTAGCGGTACGAGTACACCTGTTTTGATACGCCTGGAGCTATAATGTCCTAAATTACTGTCTAAACATTCTTAAACGATAACCAAAACGTTCTAACATGCTTCAAACACTTATACAACAATACTTGGATACAAACCATACCAAAGCATCACAGAATCAACAACATTATATGGAATTCATACACCCCAAGATATTCTATAGGCATGTTTCCTAATATCATTCTACCAAACAACCAAAACTCACATTAGGCAATTTCAAGGCATATTCATCATGCTCACACATCTAAATAATCAAAACAAACTTGCTTGAATCATCAAAACATGGCAACCATCAAAGGTTAACTAGATGCATTCCTATGCAACCACCTAGTCTCAACTATAAGTAAAGATCATCAACCAACTTATCAGTATCAAATCAGCCTTACAATCTAGCACATAACATGCTTAAAACCCATGGGAAAATAGAATTACAAATCCCCAAAATATGGCGAACACATTACCTTTTTAACCAGAAACATAAACCGAGTTCATACTCAAAGTAGTCTTTGTCGTGGATCGCTTTAAACTTTGCCCTTGCAGCCCCGAAACTTCAATGCTCTGCATCATTAGGAAAAAGAGAGCGTAAGCACACATGCTTTGTGAGGATGCTCTTAAAACAATGATACGATATAACCCTTGAAAACTAAACACTTGTTTTCAATCCATGCTTACGACCTAAGCAATTCCAATGATTCTAAATTAAACATGCATATCGACCATATGCAAAAACCTTTACAAACCACATGCTTAAATACCAAAGTATTAAATTACAAAACCATGTTTAAATCCCAAAGCATCAATTTACAAAACCATGCTTAAATCCCAAAGCATTAAAAAGTAGGTTCAACACATGAACTTGCATATATTGGCATTTATAGTGACCCCGGATAGTTGACCACTATCCTTGATTAGACGACCGCTAATCCTTGGTTAACCGACCGTTAATCGTACATATCAGATACTCCATAACCCATACCATGCCGACCGCATGATACAACACCCTTGTCGACTGCAAGATCAACATCAACAAGGGGAATCAACCGCTCAACCCAAGTGACAACATTATAATCTGAATAGTCGACCACTTACCTCAATGATTCTTAACCACGATCGATTTTTATCATATTATAGTGCACTTCGTCCTATGAAATGCCAACTATATCCGAATGTTTTCTCATCATGTCACTTAGCCAATATATCATTTACAAAACCATTTACTCACTTTTTGCAATGCATTATACAAAATCACCACATATGCAAATCATATTGCCAAAGCAATAACACCATTCCCGATCGAAATGAAAACCAATGCTCACTAGCATTTCATATACTTTTAAACCCCTACATATGTACTTAAAATTATGCATTTCCAGTAAGTAAATCAAACCATGTTTACGACCAAAACATGAATTACACATGCTTATATCCGAACCGATATTAAAGAGCAAAAGAGGGAAAACTTACTTTCTAGCTTAGTTAAGTGTTTCAAAGTTATCCTAAACTCCCAACAACCTTTATTAAACCTCTTAAAGGCATTTAAACCAGTTTACACTCACCGATACACCTTGTTTTGCTCACCAACGCGAATCGAGCTCCCGACATGCAACAAACAACACCAAGCTTTGTTTCTTTGATTATCCCCTGTTTTAATCACATAAAACTAGAGGGAAAATGCATCATTATGCATTCAAACCATTACCAGCAAGCAATTACCCACAACTCTTAAGTTGCCCACTCAAAAACCATCTGAAACATATCGAAAACATCCTCAAACACTTCCGAAACTCAACCCATCCATAATATAATGATTCAACCCATTAAACACCATCAATTAAAATCTATAAACCCTTTCCCAACATCCTTTTACTTCTAGCAATGATTAAACTCAACTATCACCCCAAAAACCCTTGATTAACAACTTTAAACATTAGAGATTCAACTTGTTCGGGATTACAATGTTAAAACCAAGTTATTAACTCAATTAAACATCAAAATCATGATCAAATCTGATCAAAATCCCAGCAAAATAGAACAAGTAAGAAGATCCACAAATTTCATCAATCAAAACACAATTATACCAATTTTCCTCAATTAAACTATCAAAACACATTATAAAATAATTGTAAAGAGTCAACAACTTAGGAATTTCAGTAAGAACCTTTCATTAGAGGAGGAGAACGAACCTTACCTCTAATGGATGCTTTCTCCCTTAATTGGATGATTTACATGAGAAAACAAAGTTAAAACAATAAGGTTTTGGTAAACTAACAACAAAGAATCATTAACAAACAAAAGATTTAAGAAAATAAAGTTTTACCTGGAGTTTTAGAAGAGGAAATTGATGTTTGGCTGGAGAGATTTTGAGAGAAAATATTTTGAGAAAGTTAGTTACGTTATTTTTATTTTAAAGCTTTTAATTACAAATTAATTCTCCCCAACCTATTTATATTTTCTAAAACACTTTAAAAATAGCCAATTAAGGGATAAAGTCTGATATTAGAGTTTTAGGGCAATTAGATCCTTAAAGATTCAAAGTTTTGACTCTTTACAAAACAACCACCAAAAACAATTTTCAAAGTTTTCATTTTGGTCACTGGTCGAAAATGTCCAATTTCCAAAACTCTTTTTCCAAAATTGACTTTACCATAATCATTAATTTATTTAATAATGATTTTAGAATATTTTACCACAATTTTATCACCTTCAAAAATATTTAATCCCAAAATCGACTCAAATCTCTAATACCAGTCCACTGAACCTTCGAACCGACCCTTAAAACATCTAAGCCCAAAACCAGGGTGTTACAGGTGTTTGGTAGCTTAAGGCCTTGCTAATGGTGAAATTTGGATTTGTTGTTAATGATGTGTAAAAATGGTTGCAAATCACTCTAATTAACTCCTATAAGATGTAGGATTGAGTTAAAGAGTTAAGGATTATGTTTTGAAGGCTTGGGAAGTGATTTCCTGAGCCTTGGAAGTTATTTATGGGCTTTTGTATCGGTACACAGGGAGCCTGTACCGATACTCTGTGTTCTGATTCATGAACAAAGGCCAAAGCTAAAGGGAGTATCGATACGGGCTAGGATCGTATCGGTACCCCATATTCCACTGGAACTCCAAAGAGGAAAATGTGTACCAATACGCTCAGTGATGCATTGATGCTTGTCGAATTGTGATGCACTTTAGAGCAAGTATACTCGTCGTATCAAGTAGTAAAGTGATGAGTAGAGTGTCAAACCCACAAGGATTGGATCAATAACTACGATGTTATTAAGCTTAAGAGTGTGTTTGCAAGTATTGGTGATTGTCAATTTAATTAAAACTAAATTAACTAAACTAAGGATAGCTATGATTAAGACAAACAACTACAACGACTTAACAAATAATTATAGATGATAGGATTATTGCTAAGGATATATGCTTGATTACCTACGTCAATGCTATATCAACTAGCAATACATGTATGTGTAAACCATTAGATTCTTTATCTACTCAAAAGGATTTTCTAATAAACTTCTGACTCTCTTGATGCCTAGAAGTTAATAATATTGTGGTTAAGGTGATACATGTCTCTGTTAACCCTAATGACTGTTATTTATTTAAGAACTACATTTTGGTCGTTAAAACCCTAAACTTATGTATAAGCCAGATTAAGACTAAGTTAACAGCTTAGCCCCATTATTCATATTTGTATAACCTAACTTTCTTGATATTAAGCCACATATCAATAGTTAACAGGCCTCTTTCGATAGCTCTTACAATTAACTATGCATGAAGAACAATGAATATAATAGAAAAAGATAAAACAACTAAAGCATTGAATTAGAATAATCAAAGTATAAAATATTAGGATGCAATAATCCAACTAAAGTATTTATCTCATTTCTGAGCCTAAAATATTCACAATTAAAAGTATAAAGTACAGTAGTTTATCAAGCTAGAGAAAGAAAGAAATTGAGCGCCCTCAACAAAACTCTCTCCGTGCCATCCAACTGTGTTGCAGGCCTCTTCTATGTCAGCCTCTCTCGATGGTTTCGTTCGATGAAGAGAAACATCTAGCTTTGCCCTGGTGGATCTTCGCAAGCTTGGACTAAGACTTTCATCTATAATCGTGCTCTCCCTTGAAGTAACGTCCAAGTCTTCCTTATATAGGCGGTGAAACTAGGGTTTCGGTACCCTAAAGTGTGTGCATCTTTATTAAATAAAGTCACTTGTTTTTCGTTTCATTGAATGTTGCGTGATTGGGAGAAAGTCTATAAGGGCAGAAATAGATTTTTCTCCAACTCTTCATGCTTTGTTAGCTTTAGCCATGCGATCTGCTTCTCTCTTGCTCTAGCAATCCTCCAGCATCTTGCTCATGCACCACAAAGTACTACCTTTTCCCGTAAAAAGCACTAATATATATGACAATTACAGCACAAGTGGTGAACTCCCTATCTACATACAAATATGTACAATCTAACCTAAATGCAAACTATATGGGCTTGAAAACATACAAAAGACAAGGGAAAATGGCACATAAAATAGATTAATTAAATACTCATCATGTATTGGTACTGGAATCGTACCTATACTCAAATCTCGAGTACCAATACTGGGTGCTCGTTTTCCTTATCTCCCGTGAAGTCACATATCAATATGCGAATAGTTAGTACCGATACTTGTTGTACCATATCTGTACGTGAGGGTGTATACTGGTACTGCTTGGGCAATTTGCCCAAAAGATATGAAATTGAGTTCAAGTAGTTGGAAAATTGTGGGTAATGAACTGGTAGGTCCCTAGTGAGGTATAATGACCTGTAAAACCAAGTTACTGGTGATTCACCCCGAAATACGAGTTCGTTGAGAAATAGGTTTTCCTAATTAATTAGAATTTTATATGATTTTATGTAAATATGAATAATACTTTACATAACGTACCATGGGCTTAGTAAATGATAAATCGAAAGATAACCATGTTGGTCGATGTCATGCCTTGGGGGCGTTGGCTTGATAGTTTGGCTTGGTGCCACTTACCTGTTGGTTAGGTGTATGAATGTTCAGGGAGCATGTATTATCTTATGATTATAGTAAAGGAATCTGGATGTCCTAGAGTCAGTACTACGGTACTTATATAAAGGGATGTGTACTTTGGGCTGAGTGATCAAGTACATCCGACGTACCCACAGGCTGAGTGATCTGGATGCAGTTAGAAACCTACATGTGGCTATGGTGATCCGGATAAGGTAATAAACTCGATAGGCTGAGTGAGCTCGAGTAACTTGATAGGCTGAGTGACCTCAGGTAAAGACTACTTGTGGCTAATGTGATCCAAGTACGTCTAAGACATATTTGTGGCTATGGTGATCTAGATATGGTCCATTTAACCCAATGGTTGTGTGAGCACAAGTAACCCGACGATTGTGTGAGCACGGGCAAAGTAGGGCTTCATTGGCCATTATATAGATGATGTATAGATTCATTATGTATGTTGTGTGGATGTTATAGATGATAGCTTATGTACCTGATGGATGAGTGATCAGGGTACGGTATGTAATAACTCGATGGGCTGTGTGAGCTCGAGCATCTCGATAGGCTATGTGACCTTGAGTATGGTAACGCTTGTGGAAGCACGTATGACTTCTTGTAGAATTAATGATGCCTTGAGATAGGTGATCTAAGAACTTTAGCTAGTGTAGGGTAGATAACAACTCATAGATAGTGAAAGCCTTATTTATGCTTTCTATACTATTTTATCTTGCATGCTTATTTTATGATAATCACGAATTGTGGTAGAATAGAAATGTACCACTGAGCTTTGTTAGCTCAGCGTATGGATGTGTTGCTTTTCATGCGTAGGTTGACAGGTAATCCTTTTGGAGGAGCCTATCGACGAGGATTTTCCAGCACCGCGTTCGCTTCAGTGTACAATACTTGTTATTTCAGTCGGGCTAATGTATTCATAGGACCTTACCACTGTTGAGTCTATAACTCTATTTGGAATACTATTTTGATATACGGTGCTTTGAACTTGGAGCTCATATTTTGTAAACTTAATTATAATGCTTCTTAAAATTACATGGATTTATTGATGTTTTGATATTTTGGAAATGGCTAAACTTGTGGTTTTAAAATGGATATTTTGATGGGTTGGTTTTAGGTGACCCGGAATTAGTATTTTAGATCCAGATCGGGATCGAGGTGTTACGTCGACTCGACCCGATAGAATGCTCACCCCTTGCTCTAACTTATATTCGATCCCGAAATGACTTTCAAATTCTGCTTCACCCCGCTTTAAAATTTTAAATATGTTTTATAGCATATTAATTTTTAAAAAATAAAATAAATAAAATAAATTTTATAAAAATGTAAAAAAATATGAAATTAAAATATATTTATAAATTATTAATTATATAATTAAAAATATAAAAAAACTAATTATACAATTAGAAATAGCATTTTATATAACGGTATAGGGTGGAGTAGACTTCATCTAAATCCGATCCCAAAAATTCTAATAGAAAACATGACTTACAACTAGGGGTGATAATGAGCCTGATTGGCTCGCAAGCTACTTAGGCTCCGTTTAGTCAAAGCTCGGCTCGAGTGAGCTCTACTTGAGCTCGTGCTCGGCTCGAGACCTTAACAAGTCGAGCCGACCCGACCCAAGCTCGGCTCAAAAAGCTTGTGAATAGGCTCGAAATAATTATAGATACATATATATAATATTATATATATACACTCCATATACACTTGTATTTTCAGCATTGTTAGCTTGTTATCATAGTTAAATACTTTAAATTCCATTCTCCTTGTGGACTTGTATAATTTAGAAAATGTACTATGGTTACTTGCGGACTACATAAATAAATATTATCTTTTTCCAAACAAGTTTTCACATGTTATCTTTCAAAACTTGAAAAAAATATTTAAAAGCAATTTGAGGAAAGCAGCAAGCCAAGTCGAGCCGAGCCGAGTCGAGCCAAGCTCAAACTGTCCAATTCGAGCTCGAGACTAAAATTTCAACCTCGACGAGCTTCGAGCCCGAGCCAAGCCCAGTAATACTATTTTCGAGCGAAGCCTGAGCCTGCTTGTTATCACCCCTACTTACAACGCTTCGTAATCCAATTTTCTAAAGGGAAAACTACATATTTGGTATCCACCTTTACTCGTGCTTCTATTTTGGTACCCCGCCTGTTTTTTGACAAAATGGTACCTAACGTTATGTTTTGTTTTTATTTTGGTACGCAATGTTAAAAAATTAACGGTAGACTCACTAGGAGAGAGAAAATCATACGTGGCAGGCTGTACATCATTTTCTCTCTCTTAGTCAACATGCCACATCGACTGAAATCATAAAAAACACGTGGCATGTTGACTAGTAAAGAGAATGGTTGCAACATCATTTTCTCTCTCCTAGTCAGCATGTCACATCAACTAAAACCATAAAAAACACGTAGGATGTTGACTAGGAGAGAGAAAATGACATGGCAGCCTACCACGTGTGATTTTCTCTCTCTTTATCAGCATATCACATGTGCTTTTCTCTCTCCTAGTCAGCATGCTATTAATTTTTTAACGGTGGGGTACCAAAATAAAAATGAAACGTGACGTTAGGTACCATTTTGCCAAAAAAATAGTTAATGTATCAAAGCAGTAACGCGAGAATAGGCGAGGTACTATTTAGGTAATTTTCCCTTTTCTAAATAGAGCTAGGAATTCATGGTGGACGGGGACTCAACGTGTTTGAGATTTTTTTTGTCACTATTAATATCTATTATCTGGTTTAACTTTATTTTTACAAATAATAAATTGAACCTAACAAGTGATCTGGTAAGAAAAAAGATAATGATGTTCATCCTACAAGATTCAGGTTCAAATCGTTTTATCTGTAAGGTGTGTGTGCATTATCAAATGGTTAAGAATATGCATGAACATATACGATCTTATAATCACCTTAAAACTATTAAAAAATCCCACTAATTGAATTTATTTTATTATTGTGATAATTGAGTCAAATTATGATATTTTATTTCAATTTTATTTAAGCTGTTACTAAATTCAGATATTTTAAAGATTTGGCGTGGACAATGTTCTCTAACTCGAATAATATATTAAAATTTAATATAAATAATAAATAGATTCGAGCTTTAAAATTATTATATGAATCCAGATATTATTACAAATATTCTAACGAATACTATCCTCTCTCTACAAATATATTTATAATATATATTAAATCTATTGCATTCAAATTTAGTATAGGAACTACCCTAACCGTAACCATCAAATTGGTAGAAATGGTTGATCTTTTTATGTTGAAATGGTTTAACAAAATGTGAAAGACAAAGCTGAAAGCGTGTGTGGTTGAACAAAAGATTTAATATAAAATATTTTTTTTTAAATATTTCCAGATAAAAATTTTATTGTCCTTATAATCTTATTTGATTCGATGAATTTAGTCTATATTACAATTATTAAATGGATACGTTGTTCAAATCACAAATAAAGTAAAAAAGATGAACTAATTTATTTTATATTTGTATTGTATTTATATATTTTTGTCATAATCGTATTTGAATTGAAATATCATATGTTTATATAAATTTTAATTGTGTTATTTATATTTAAACATTATTGTTATATTATATGTTGTTCAAAACAGTGAAATCTAACTTTTTGGATGGTGAATATTGGTAATCCAATCGAAAGAATAAAATGATTATAAAAATTTCCATGCACGTTCAGACAACTAACTTTAATTTTGACCCAAGAAAACATAAATTAAACCAAAGGAAAATAAGCTTATAAATTCCAATTAGTTTAATTGTAGTCAATCGAATCGAGTTAACAAACCAATTGGAACACTTAATTTAAGAGTTCAAACTCCAAAGTCTGAACCTCAAAATTCCCCCAAAAATAAAGCTTAAGATTTCCGACTTTTGATTTTCCAATGACGAGAGGTCATCATATTACTTCTTCTGCCTCTGCTTTTTGTTCGCTTTATTTTTGGATCGTCGGATGCGTTGTTCTTCTAAGCTGGGTTTCTTCCTCAGCCGCGGCGGCCGGAGGTTACAGGAAAGAGCAGGCAAGAGATAGGATCGTGAAGCTAGCGGGACAGCCGCGGAAAGTGAAGTTCTCGCAATACTCGGGGTACATTACTGTGGACGCGCAGGCTGGCCGGGCGCTGTTTTATTGGTTGATGAAGGTCCCAGCTAAAAGTCGACCGGAATCCAAGCCGTTGGTTTTATGGCTCAATGGTGGGCCTGGTTGTTCCTCTGTGGCATATGGGGCCTCCGAGGAAGTGGGTCCCTTTCGAGTTCGATCCGATGGAAAAACTCTTCGTTTGAATCCCTACGCTTGGAATCAAGGTCAGATATTCTTCCATCTAATTCCAAAAATATTCATTACAATTTTGAAAAAGATATTTAAAAAAAATAACTTACACTCTAAAGATGGCCAGAATTAGTGAAATAATGTTTGAAAATTTAAGAAGTGGGAGTAGTTCGAAATTTATTTAGGGATTTACAGTTGATTCTACAATACCAAGATGATTCGTTGTGTGTTCTCAACGAGATTGAGAAAGCCGTCGTACCTTTCCGACAAATTCCATAACTTTTATTTTTTTCTTAAAATCACACTAACGTCGTCAAGAAAACATGACGACTTTGCTTAGATTTTGAGAAACGAAAGCAAAAGTGAGAAAATTAGAGAAGTTGAGGATTGAATTTTTAATTTTGGGACGGAAATAAAAGAAAGAAAAAATTGAGAGATTTGAGTGAGAAATTAGGGGAGTTGGGGGACTGAATTTAAATAAAAATTCATACTAAGTTTTCCAAAAAGAAAAATTCTTTTTATTTAAATTCAGTCCCCAACTTCTTCAGTTTCTCACTCCAGCCTCACAATTTTCTCTTCCTTTTATTTTAGTCCCAAAATCAAAGCAAAGTCATATTTTCTTGACAACTTTAGTGTGATTTAAAAGAAAAATAAAAGTCATAAAACTCGTCGGAAATATACGACGACTCCTCCAATCACGTCGCGAACACACAATGACTCTTTTTGGTATTGCAAAATCAATGATAGATCTCTAAATAATTTTCTCTTAACCGTATTTATTTATTAATTTATTTTTTTATTCCAAGAGAAATATTTCTCTACATTTTCCCTAAAGATGAGAAAATTATATCACGTTTTTCTTGTTTTAATCCAAACCTAACCTATTTCACTGAAAATAACAAAACTTTTTAAAAGAGAGGGATTGAAAATTGATAATTTTGTGTAAACCTTTTAATGTATCTACGTGAGTTTGGATTTTATTTTTCATATCCAAACGGTATACTTAATTCAGTTTGACACATTAGTTGATTTAAACTCGACTCAGTTTATACTTAGAAATAATTTTATTCAAATGGTATACACTAATTCAGTTTGACACATTTATGCATAATCTAAATGAGTAAAACAAAAATAAAACATGATAATCGGATAGAAAAAGTAATTATAAGTTGTATAGAAAATTGAGAAAATGTTAATTCTAATGCCAATTGTGTATATATTTTGTAGAGGCGAATTTGCTATTCCTTGATTCACCAGCGGGTGTGGGATTTTCTTATTCAAATACTTCGTCTGATATATATACTGTAGGCGACAAGAGGACAGGTACGTATATATCTTAACAATCACAAATGAATGAAAAATCGTCATGCAACAAAACAAATTTGTCAATAATTAGTTAGCCTAACTTTAACTAATTCTTTAATTTATTCATGATTTAACCCAATTAGCCGATCCATATAGTTAAAGTTGGTATTTTAATAGTTAATAATTAGTATTACATAAATTGTTTATAACTTCGATACATTCATGTCATGTTAATATTATTATTGTATTATATTATATGTCATGTTTTCAATAGTTTTTTTTGGTGTTGTTTGATTGTACTATGTCAAACAATTTTTGGTCTATTTGTTTTTGACAAATCTTAAATTTAATTCTAATTCTAACTAAAGGGGAAGGAAAAAGAGATTCTAGGGGAAAAAAAGAATTACTCATAGTGGGTCTAGAACTCATGGCCTAAAAGGATATAAGGGAACAAAGGGGAAGAGAAAGGGGACTCTAGGGGAGGGGAAAGGGGAAAAAAAGGAGGGGAAAGGGGACTATGTCAAACAATTTTTGGTCTATTTGTTTTTGACAAATCCTAAATCTAATTTTAACTAAAGGGGAGGGAAAGGGGACTCTAGGGGAAAAAAGAATTACTCCTAGTGAGTCTAGAACTCATGGCCTAAGAGGATATAAGGGAACAAAGATGAGCAACTTGGCCAACCGGCCAAATGTGTTTATTTTATGAAATTATTTTTAAAAGGTAGTTTCGTGTTTAAGATTTGAAGTTTGCTATTTATAACTTATTATTAAAAGTGTTTATGGTCTGATTGGGTTATGACTGGAAAAGTTTCATACTCTTTATCCTAGCCTAACACATTTCACTATTAATTTTTAAAATATAATATTTACATATGCATAATTATATTTAACAAAAAGTTAAGATTCATTTGCACACAATATAAATTATTAGGACAGATAAATAGATGCAGCTAAATTCTCGAACAACTAATTGTTTAATATTTGTATGGAAATGCAGCGGAAGATGCATACACATTTCTTATGAAATGGTTAGAGAGGTTCCCAAATTACAAGCACAGGCCTTTCTATATAGCTGGAGAAAGCTATGCAGGTTAAATTGTTTTTTTTTTTCATACAAACCCCCATTGTTTAATTAATTAACCTGTTGCTTTATTGTTAGATAACGTAATTTTCTTTCTCTTTTTTGGCAAAGCAATTGTCAACTCTTGTGCTAATTCTTTGATTTGGACAATTTTTAGGTCATTATATTCCTGAGCTATCTCAAGTTATCGTCCGTCGCAACAAAGGAGTAAAGAATCCCATCCTTAATTTCAAAGGATTTTTGGTCAGTCCAAATTCATTCAAATAACCATCATTACTTTAATTCCTTCACTTACTTTTATGGTTAATTTTTTAATTTATTACTACAATATTAGATTTATTAACAGATCCAGTTTGAATACATATGTCAGACTATTTTAAAAAATTGGGATTGGAAAATAAGACATAACTTATTTAAAAAAATATCGTGCTTTTAATATAGATAGGAAAATAAGACATTTGACAAGCTGGTCAATTTGCTCATCTTTGTTCCTCGTATTCCCTTAGGTCATAGGTTTTAGATTCACTAGGAACACTCTCCTTCCTTCTTTTAGAGTCTTCTTCCCTCTTTAGGTAGGATTAGATTTAGGATTTATTATAAAAAAGATTGACTTAAGGGTTAATTTAGTCCCTAAACTCACATTAACTAATCAATTTAGTCCCTCTGGATTTTTTAATTAAGCCATCAAAATTGTGAATTGCATCAATTTAATTTTTTGATCTACTAAAATTATTATTGATTGTTACGATGTTGACATGATAATCAATAGTGAGTGTTGACATGAGAGTCCACATGTGATGATAACGTAAAAGAATGTTGAGTTGATTTTTTTAGAAAGTTTGAGAGTTTATTTAATCTTTAGATAAAAAGTTAAAATAGAGAAAAAATAAATTTTAAAAATATACAAAATTATTAAAATTACTAACAAATAAAAACATAATTACAAATTTTAAAAATAAAAAAATAAAAAAACAAAATATATAAAATATTAAATAATAAATTATTTAAAACGTTTACAACATATAGAAAATTGAACACTTTCATTAAAAAAATTTCGATTGTATATTGTCAGCATGAGTCTAATGTGGACCGTCACATGAGCACTATAACAGTCAACGATGATTATTGTCGGTCAAAAGACTATATTGATACAATTCGCGAGTTTAGGAACCTAATTGAATGCAAATTTTATAAAAAATAAATTAATTATTTGATGCAAGGGCTAAAATAGCCATTAAGCCATATAGATTTGTCTAATGGTAGGGTCATGTATACGGTCCGATAAACTTCACTCATATGGTTCGAGCATTTGACAAGGATTTCATACATTTTGATTGGCTTATTCCGGTCCAAATTACTACTTACTAATAAAAGTATATTTACATTTAATTATAAGAAAATAAATATAAATATAATTTCTATGTATTTCCTTATTTTTAATTGCAATTGGGATTTTAAATCACCTCATGTTTGGGTAATATATATAATTAAAAAAATTAGGCTACTGCCTAATGTCACGGGGCCATTACCCTCTTCTCAAAAGACATGTCTAATAAAAAATTGGGCTACTGCCTAATGTCCGATAAACTTCACTCATATGGTTCGAGCATTTGACAAGGATTTCATACATTTTGATTGGCTTATTCCGGTCCAAATTACTACTTACTAATAAAAGTATATTTACATTTAATTATAAGAAAATAAATATAAATATAATTTCTATGTATTTCCTTATTTTTAATTGCAATTGGGATTTTAAATCACCTCATGTTTGGGTAATATATATAATTAAAAAAATTGGGCTACTGCCTAATGTCACGGGGCCATTACCCTTTTCTCAAAAGACATGTCTAATAGGATTTGCAGCGCCACCGTATTTATATCTCAAGACCTCCTTTTTCCTTTTCAATGTGGAATTAATGACCCCGCCTTTTCTCAGACGTGACATTCTCCCCCACTTAACCTCGTGACGCCCTCGTCACGACCTTCCGCTCTCGTGGTCAACCTCGTGACACCTTCGTCACGAGCTTCCGCTCTCGTGATGGGTCACCTTGTCACAGTTGTCCACCTTGCCTACCCCACTCATGGGCACTCGGCGTAAAATCGGGCAGTCAAAGGGTCGCTCTGATACCATTTGGCACGGGACCATTACCCTCTTCCCAAAAGACATGTCTAATAAGATGTGCATCACCACCGTATTTATATCCCAAGACTTCCCTTTTCCTTTATGATATGGAATTAATGACCCCGCCTCTTTTCAGACGTGACAGTAAGCTGGTCATTGAACTAAAAAAAAGCCATTATAGTTCTATTCAAACATTTTTATATTGGTTAACATAAATTCCGACGCAAATTCGGCCAGAACTATAAATGCTTTCATTGAAAGTCTTCTTTATGAAGTTACCAGAAGGCAATTATTGTGATTAATTTTGTCTATATAAGTATATGATTTAGGAGGTTTTGTGTAATTTATTAAAATGAGATTTTTAATTTTTTAAAATTTAATGTTTGTTGACTTGTTGAGTATTTGGTAGACTGATTTTTTAATATAAAAATATTATAACAAGACTCAAAATCTATGAAGTATAACAGCATTTTGTTTTTCCCATGTGCTTTATCATTGGTTTATTTGTTTTTCCCTGGAAAACATTTTTACAACTTATTTTGGGCCTTTTTTTTCTAGGTGTCTTCTGCGTTCGCTCCTATTGCACTTATTCAAAATCACTGTTGGATGTACGCATGAGTTTAATTTTTAAAATTTTAGTTCTAATTGAAAACATTGTGGATTTGGAGCAGTTGGGGAATCCACTTTTGGATGATTATCATGACAACATTGGGTCACATGAGTATTGGTGGAACCATGGGTTGATATCGGACTCAACATACGATGAGCTAAAGAAATGGTGCACAAATGACACATTTTTATTCCCAAAAGATGGGTGTAACAATGCTTTGAATGCTGCTTTTGAGGAGTTTGGCGACATCAATCCTTATAACATCTACGGCCGTCCTTGTAATGCCATTTCCACTCAAAACCATCATTCACGACAACTCCCATTGGTAACCTCACTTCCCCTCTTCATTTTGAATGAAATTTGGATCCATGATTAGTTAGATTTGCAATTACTATGTTTATGTTAAGTTATGTTACGGTTTAAATGTGTCAGCCATGGAGATACAGAGGAAATGACGAATGTGTAGTAGCATATACCAAAAGATACATGAATAATCCACGGGTTCAGAAGGCTCTCCATGCAAATATTACTCGTCTTCCTTATCCTTGGACTACTTGCAGGTTCATGATTTTTCTACTATTTTTTGCTCTACTTTTTTATCCTTTTCAACTTCTACTCAAACTTTTTTTATAACAAATTCCAATCGTAATCCTACTTAGAAAGAAGGGGATGAGAGACTCTAAGAAAAAGAATGGATTTTTTTTAGTAGGTCTAAAACTCATGACCTAAGGGAATGTGAGAAATAAAAATGAGCAGCTTGGCTAACTGGCCAAATATACTTACTCAACTTCTACTCGAACTAAATTTAGATTTGTCCATGACTTTTGATAAGAATTCTTCTGCTCAAGTTCGATCCAATTAGATTTTCTGTTTTGTGTTTGAAAAATATTAAAAGATATTTTTTCACATGTATTTATATATATATATATATTTATAATTAAATTAAAAATAATAATTTAGGGCACTATTTGTTTTGTATTTATCTTTATTATAATGGCTTAATATCAAAATAAGTGCTCAAACTATCTCATTTTTTCTTTTAAGTGTCTAAATTTTTTTTGTCGTTTTTAGGTGCCTAAACTATCGTTTTCTGGTTAAAACAGGTGCCCAAACAATTAGGTTTGGTCAAAGTAGGTGCCCAGTTTGACCTTAAAAGGGGCAAAAAAATGATAGTTTGGACACCTAAAAGTAATAAAAAAAGTTTAGGCTCCTGAAAGAAAAAAAACATGATAGTTTAAACACTTAAAAGGGAAAAAAATTTTAGACACCTAAAAAGGAAAAATATGATAGTTTAAACACTTATTTTAACATTAAACCTTATATAATCCATACAAATTTAATACACAACAGAAAATAAATATGAATAAACTAAAGCCATGTATAAAATTGCAGTTCTACTATTAGACGAAACTGGACTGATTCTCCAAAATCAGTGCTTCCTATCATCAAACAACTTATTGGAGCTGGCATTAGAATTTGGATATTCAGGTAATTTAGTTTCCTTCTCCAAACTCATTTTAATAATTTTTTTAACATAAAAAATAAAAGGAATTTATATGCTGTGAGCAGTGGGGATACAGATGCGGTATTGCCTTTGACAGCTACCAGATATTCAATTAAAGCACTCCACCTCCAAACCAACATCAGCTGGTATGCTTGGATTGATGATCAAGCTGAGGTATTTAATTGTTTAACCTCTTTTTTCCCCTTGGAATTAAACTTAATTTGTTGATATATATATTATTATTAAATTTAACATAAGTTTGTGTGAAATATATTAAAAAATTCCAGGTTGGCGGTTGGAGTGAAGTGTACAATGGGTTAACCTATGTGACAGTGAGGGGAGCAGGGCATGAAGTTCCTTTGACTCAACCACAACGTGCGTTGCATTTGTTCAAGTATTTCTTGATGAATTTGCCCCTTCCTTCTTCACTTTTCGATTGATTGTTATTTATCATTTAGCCTTCTATTTGTTTGTTTATTATATATGAATATCATCCACTTTATCATATGTTTATATTTATATATATAGTGCAACCATTGGCAGAAAATTACAGAAAAAAGGTAGAAAGATTCTATTAGGGTTCAATATATATGGTGAGTGTTTGTATTATTACAATTGATTGTCATTAATTTGTTGTTATATACATATGGTGACGATAATTTCATGAATTTGAAGATGATTGTTATAGATTTGTCATTTTATCACGTGTTGATTTTTTTTAAATTTATATATTTACCGATCACAATGCCATGAAATTTGGTTTGCGTAAAATATCTATCATGATGTATTTTTTAGAAAATAATTTCCATCACAATCTAACATTCCGACTAGAAGTTTTGACTAATTTAGTAAAAAATATAGCTAGACAATAATTAATTGAGAAAACTACATGTTTACTGCCACATCTATGTCTGCGTTACTATTTTAGTACCATAACTAATTTTTTTTGCAAAATAATATCTAACGTCAGGTTTCTAAATTGGTATTTTCGCCGTTTGAAATTAAAAATAAAGTTAACTTTTTTATTATTTTTTCGTTTTTCATCTCTCCTAATCAATTGTTCTTATGGTATTTTTATAATATTTTTTTCAACCAATGAGGCGGTGACATATGTCACCATCACATTAAACAGAATAAAAATAAACCAGTATATAGGCTTGCGTATGCTAGGACTTAATCCAACACTCTTTGAAAGCAAGGGAAATCATTAAACAACCAAACCAACAACTCTACTTGTTATATTTCCACAAATTTCTTTATTTAACTTATACAATATTCTCACTACAAATTAGCTCTGCGTCCCTGTTTTTTTTTTGGGTCGTTTGTGGCCTTCGTTTATGCAGACCTTTGTTGGGTTCTCAGTTGTTTGTTGAGCTTTGATGCTCTTTGTTTGCTTCTTTTTGTGATTTGAATGATTATCTTCTTTGTAAAAAAAAAATGGCTTTTTCAAAGATTTGAACATAAGACTTTTACACAAACATAAAATACTAAACCACTAAGTTAATCAAGAATTTATATAATTTCTACCAACGTTGGTATTTCCTTTATTAAACGTTAAATTAAATCTCAAGCTAAAATTATTTTTCTCTTTATTTGAGAATAAAATTATATATTGAAATAAATATTTATATCTTTCATAAAAGTAATATTAAATCATTACAAAATTAAATATATAATGATAGTATATAAATATTAAATTATTTACAAATTAATTAAATATTATAAAAATATTTTATAAATTAAATAATATTTTATATTCCAAAAAGTTTATATTTATATTTATAAAGTTTAAAATTTATATATTTTATAATATTCAATTAATTTATAAATATATAAAATTTATATTTTATTATAAGTAAATATTATACAATTAATTTTTATAGTAATTTAATATTAAAATTATGAAAATATATAAATATTTATTTAATTATTTAATTTTATTCTCAAGTAAATGAGGAATTAGCATTTAATAAATTAAATACCAAAATTGATGGAAATGATGTAAGTTTTTTGTTAGCCTAGTGGTTTAGTATTCTTATTTTATTGTAGAAAATTTCAGGTTCGAATCTTTATGAATGCATTTTTAATTTGGGGTGGAAATATAAGTTCAATAAATAAATATGTGAAAATGTAACAAGTATGATTGTTGGCTTGGTGGTTTAATGCGTGTAGGTAGGGAATTAAATAAGTAGTTTTCTCTAATTAATTTTAGGGTGAACTACTCGTTTAGTACATGACATATTATTGTGTTTCAGTTTTTGTCAGGGGTGTGTAAAAAAATCCGATTCGACTGATCCGTTTATTCGCTGATTCGATTTAAAATTTTAGATATTTGATTCGTTTTTTATTTTCAGATAATTTAGATCAGATATCCAATTATCCGAAATCCAAAATTTCAATCTTTTATAGATATGAATCATGTTATATTCGATATTTTTACTTGTTATATATGAACATTTGAAACTTCCATGGATACAATCTTGTTATATTCAATAATTTATTGATTGTTATATTCGAAGATCCAAAAATTTCATAAATAGGAATGTCAAATCAAAAAATACTTAAATAAAATTATAAATTTAGATATTCGGATATCCAAATATTTGATCCAAAAATTTGATATCTGAAAGATTGGATATCTATTTTTTTGGGATCAGATACGGATCGCTAAAATGTCAATCCAAAAATTAGGGCTGTAAACGAACCGAACGTTCAGCGAACCATTGGAAGTTCGTTTATTTATTAAATGAACGAACATGAACGAGATTTTTTTGTTCTTTTAATTAAATAAACGAACATGAACAAATGGCTCGTTCGTTTATTTATGTTCGTGAACATTTCGTAATCCGTTTATGTTTGTTCATTTATGTTCGTTTATATTTATTCACATATGTCTAGGGGTGAGCATTAGATTGAGTCGAGTCAAAAAATTTCGAGTTATTCAAGCTATTGTGTCCAAATTACTTGATGATGAGAATTCTGACTTTAGGGTTGATCTTGGAGGGCTGTTATATTTCCGTGACGGGGTCTGTGTACCTAATAATGAATCCCTTTGCATCAACATTCTAAAAGAAGCTCATTCAAGTCCCTTCTCTACACACACAGGCTTTGTAAAGATGTATAAAGATCTCCGAGAACTATATTGGTGGCCAGCAGTGAAACAAGCCATAGTTGACTTTGTGTCTAAATGCCTCACATGTCAACGTGTCTCACATGTCAACGTGTCAAAGAAAAGCATCATATCCCTACTGGTTATTGCAACCTATTGATTTACCGCAATAGAAGTGGGAGAGGATCACCATGGATTTTGTTAGTGGTCTGTCTCTAACTCCTGCAAAACACGATGCTATTTGGGTTATTGTAGATCGCTTCACCAAATCAGCATATTTCTTACTGCTCAGAATGGATTATGGGCTTCCTAAATTAGCTGGCTTATACATCAGGGAAGTTATTGACTCAATAGAGTACCAAAGTCTATCATCTCTGATCGAGACCCTTACTTTGCCTCTCGATTCTAGAGGGCCTTGCGAGAGGCTTTGAGTACCAAAGTTAATCTTAGTACGACTTTCCACCCTCAATCTGACAGCCAGTCAGAAAGGGCAATTCAAATTCTGGAAGATATGTTACGAGCATGCATTATTGATTTCGGGGGATCTTAGGAGAAATCCCTACCTCTTATCGAGTTTGCCTACAACAACAGTTATCAAGTTTCTGTCAAAATGGCCCCGTATGAGTCATTGTATGGTAGGCGATGTAGAACTCCCTTGTACTGGTCTAAACTCGGCGAAGGCAAGATGTTGGGCCTTGACTTACTTCGGGAAAATGAAGAACGGGTCACCATCATCTATGATCGTTTGAAGGCCGTCTTCGACCGCCAAAAGTCTTATGATGATCTTAGAAGAAGGGATACACAATATGAACTTTGTGAGAAAGTCTTCCTTAAAGTTTCTCCGTGGAAGAAGAATTTGAGGTTTAGTAAAAAGGGGAAGTTGAGTCCCCGATTAATTGGCTCCTTTTAAATTACCGAGAAAGTTGGTCCTGTGGCATATCGTTTGGATTTACCCTCAAAGTTGAGCAAAATCCATGATGTATTCCATGTTGCAATGCTTCGAAAATACCGCTCTGACCTTTCGCACATTATTGAGGCAGAATCTGTGCAGATCTAACCGGATTTGACCTATGAGGAAGAACTGGTTTAAATTCTTACAGAAAAAGTCAAAAGGCTTTGTAATAAATCTGTACCGTTGGTTAAAGTTCTCTAGAGAAGCCATACTGTTGAGGAGGCTACCTGGGAATCGGAGGAAACAATGAAACAGCAATACCCTCATCTCTTCAGTTCAGGTAAAATTTGAGGACGGTTTTTTCTTAAGGAAAGGAGAATTGTAATATCCCAAAAACCGGTCTAGTTAAAATTATGTTCCGGTGATCGAAAAATCTATATCGAAAGGTCCAAATTTTGCATTAACCTTAAATTATGTAGTCAATTATACTGTATTGGACTCTAATCGAGTTAATTTAAAGACTTTGGACCTAATTGAACTCCTTGAAAACCTAATTTGCAAAAAAATAAAAGTTTAGGGGCCAAAAGTATAAAGAATACATAGTTGAGGGACCACTCTCGTAATTATCCCATTTTGAGGGCGAGTCGCCTCCTTGCTTGAGACATCTCCACGTGAAGTTCTTGTGAAGTAGGAAAGGATAGTTATCATTTTTTGCCTAAAAGAAGTATAAGCAAGAAATAATATATACATATTTAATTACGATTACCTCATAGAAAAGGAAAGCTATCGGATAGCTTTTGGGGTTAAAGTTAAGTGTTTAAAACACTTTCCCCTAACATATCTCACCATCAAGACCTTAACTCCACATGTTCTCATATTTTCTCTTTAACTCCAAGCAAGCACCACCATTGTTATCTTCAACCTCTAGCTCTAGCAAGCACCTGTATTGTTTATGCAAGCTTTCCTTGATTGCTCAACACTTTTGGATAGTCATTGGTTTGGTAAGATAAAGCCCCCAACCAATATTGTGAATCCATGAATATTTGAAGTCTAATTTCAAGATTAAAGTTTTGAGGATCATAGTTAGACCCATGTGTTACCAAGGTTTTTAAAATTTAAAATAAAATAATTTTGAAAATATTTGGAAATAAAATATTCAAAAGAAATTACACCTAGAGACTGAGATGACACTCCTGATAAAATACCGATGAAATAATTTGGAAATAAAAAAGATGGATGGAGTCGCCACCGGCCGCTTTGGTAGGCCAGACACCATTAAAAAATAACCAGAGATTCTAAAATTTTTGGGTCCAGGAGTCGGTTACGCGTGGGGAAGGATTAATACCCCCATAACGCCCAAAATTGGTACCGCATTGATTTTGTGTTGTCATTTGCAAGAAAATAAAAACTCAAATTTAAAATTTAATCCCAAAAATGTATGTATTTATGTATGTATGTATGCATGCATGCATGCATGTATGTATGTATGTATGTATGTATGTATGTATGTATGTATGTATGTATGTATGTATGTAATTCGAACAACCTAACCCGCAACTCACGATACCAAAAGAGATGACGCCTGAAGATTCGGGACGACACTCACACAAGAATATCGGGACCTCAAGTACTAAACTAGATTAAAGGAATTAATGAAACATGGCATTTGAATACATATGAACAAAGCATGATTAAATTAAAGGTAAATAACTAAATAAACACGAAATATAAATTGCGTAAATTAAATTTTAAGAAAAGTAGAGGCGTAAATTAAAGTGTGAAAAAGTAAATACAAAAATTAAATTATCCGAAAAAAGGACCAAATTGAGATCAAACAAACAAATAAATAATAAAATATAAATAAACAACAATATTATAATAAATACATACAATATGTGTACATATAATATAATATAATATGATATGATATGATATGATATGATATGATATGATATGATATGATATGATATGATATGATATGATATGATATGATATGATATGATATGATATGATATGATATAATATAATATATACATATAATACTTAATATAATATACATAATATATGTATAGTATATATTTAATGTAATATAATATATGTATATACATGACTTTAATATGGGTAACATACTTAATATAAACAAAACAAGGATCAAAATGCAAAATGTAAACAAAATATAAAAAGAGAAATTTAAGTGCATAAAATAAAAAAAGTAGAAAATAAAAGAATTCTGGAAAAGGACCAGTTTGAAAAAAATAGAAGGTAATAATAATAAAAAACAGAAAAAAGTAAAAAAATAAAAAATAAAACAATAGGGACCAAAACTGCAATTGGCCCCTGGATGATGATGGAACGCGTAGAAAAGTGAGGGACCGCTTGGGTAATTAACCTATTTAGAAAAGATGTAGATTCTCCTCGGGTCACCGCGCGAGTCAGGCTACCAAAACGGTGCCGTTTTAGGAGCTGGCTTCAAAATATTAAGGAGTTATTATTTTTTTAAAACCATATTTAAAATAAAAAACAAACCCTAATTTTCACTTCTCCTCTCATTCTAACCCTAGAAAGGTGGCCGCTCCCTCGCCATTTCCTGCGCTGGTCATCGATGCTATGCCTCACGGTGGAACACGACAGCCCAACGACCAATAAGTTCTCGACACTCTCTTCTTTTCTTTTAGATTCAAAGATTTTTAAAAAACAAAGTTTGGATTTTTATCTAAAAACCTTTGATTTCGAATAGATTTAAAAAAACGATGTAAGAAGAGTTGGAAACTACCTTTGTTTTGAATTTTTATTCCCTTTAAATTCCTTACAATATTTCATAACCAAAAATTAGACCCCCTTTTTAATTTCCCCCCTTTTACATCCATGCTTCCCGATTTTTATAAATCTATTTAGTATATAAAATAATAGCTCTTTTTTGTTGCAGATCTGCTCTCGGTATGTGAGATCTGAATTTTTGAGTTTTGGCAGGGTATGGGTGTTGCAGGAATTTAGTGGGGATTTAGTTCGGTTAGGGATATTAGGGATTCAATTAGGGTCATTGGTTTTAGGGTTAATGGGTGGACGATGGTGAGTGGCTCGGTGACAATAGAGGAGGGCGACGACGGTGGCAGATGAAGGGTTTAGATTTAGGGTTAGAGTTGTTTTAGGTTATTAGGGTTAAATTATTATTTTTTATTTTTTTTATTTTTTGGGGTTACAGGTCGGGTGGTTTGGGTATGAATAATGGGTCAATATTGTAATGGTGTTGGATTTGGGTTACCCGAATAAAAATAGGTTATGACAGCTGCCCCATTTTTGCTCGTTGTTGTGTAACAACAACAAAGCAAAGACTAAAATGACCCACTTTTATCCGATCTGGCTAGTCATCTCCCCTTTTGAAGTATTTCTTCCTTCTCTGGTAGATCTTCTTTCTCTTTGACGCATGTCTTTTTTCTTGACTTGATTAATCTACTTTGTCACTCTTGGGATAGCAAAATCTTCAAAATAGGGGTTGGGGAAGCAAAATGAGTGTGACTTACTACATTATTGATGATGAAATAATATCTAAAGAAAATTTGAACCAGTTGCAACACCAACAAAGAGGCAAGGTCTACAAAATTCGATCCAGCTGCAACACTGACGAATAGGCAGGATCGATGAATGAAAGTTCTAATGTCTGATCCAGCTACAACTCTGACGAAGAGGCAAGATCAAAGGATTGAAAGTTTATTTTGATTTTTCTTTTTTTTTCTCTCTTCTTTTTTTTATTTTTTTTATTTTTTCCTTTTGATTTTTTGATTTTTCTTTTTTTCTTGTTTTGAATTTTCTAACAGTTGATAAATATAAATAGTTGAAATTCAATAAGTTTTGACCAAGCTATAACACTGACAAAGAGGCAAGGTCTAAAGTTAGTAATATTGATCCAGCTACGACACCGATGAAGAGGTAGGATCAAGAGTTAGTGAATTTTGGTCTAGCTACAACACCGATGAAGAGGCAAGACCGAAAGTTAATAAATTTGGTTAAGCTACAACACCGATGAAGAGGCAAGGTCTGAGGATTTGATCCAGCTACGACTCTGACGAAGAGGCAAGATGAGAGAGTTGTTTTTTTGCGATCAAGCTACAACTCTAACGAAGAGGCATGATCAGAATTTGGCAAATTTAGTTCAGCTACAACATCAACGAAGAGGCAAAACTGAAAGTTTAATAAGTTGGATCTATCCACATTATCAATGGAGGGATAAGATCGAATTTCAGCATTTGGATCCTACTACGCCTTCAATGGAGAAGCAGGATTGAATTTAAGCAACTTGGACCTAGTCACACCATCAACGGAGGGAGGGGATCAAATAACAATTTGTATTCCATTGCACCATCAACAGAGAAGCAGAACACTAACTTGAACCATGCTACACCATCAACGGAGGAGCATGACTGGATAGCAACATGGACCCAACCACACCATCAACGGAGGGACAAGATTGGATGTATACCAATAACTTGATTTTTCCTTTTGATTTTTTGATTTTCTTGATTTTTTTATTCTTTTTGAATTTTTATTTTAATTTTTTGAATTTTTTATTTTATTCTTTTTTTGATTTTTTGAATTTCTTTATTTCTTTATTTTTTATTTTTGCTACAACTATAATGAAAAGGTAAATTTCGAGGAAAAGTTTGGTCTAGCTGCAACACCGTCGAAGAGGCAAGACCCGAATATGATTTGATTTGCTACACCACTGACGGAGAGACTAGATCAGCAAAATATTGGATCCGCTACACCACTGACAGAGAAATAGGATCCAGATGGAAAATTTGATCAACAACACCATCGACGGAGGCAAGATCTACGCTAAGTTGGTCTACCACCACTGCCGGAGGCATGATTTGCAAGATGTTGGATTGTTGTGTTATTGACAGCGAGACAATGTCTGAAAAATTTGCTCCACTTCTCTATCGACAAAGGGTAAGATCTGGAACAAGTTAGTTCTGTTGGCAGAAGTGAGAATCTAGAAAATGTTGGTGTCTGCCACACCATTGTCAGAGAAATAAGATCCTAAAAAGGAAAAAAAAAACATTTGTTAGTAATTGTTCAAAAATTCATTAGAATTGTTTTATTTAGAAATTTAAACATTTTTAGTGTGTTTGGCCTCTTCCAAGACTAAGGTTGGCCATCATGTCGCTGCCCCTATAGTTGAGGTTCTCCGGCCTCTATCGTGGACCTATTTGTATGAACAAGTAAAAAGAGTGCATCTTAACTTTTTGCTTAAATGCATGTGTCTATCTAAATACATGATGGTTTTCAACGTATGCAATGATGATTTAATGTACACAATTGTCCTAAATGCAAGATAATTTCATGAATGTTGTAAAATGCATGAAGTGATATGATTTCTTCTTTCTTGCCCTCAAAAATATGCCCCTAACTTTTCACTGGTCATGTCGGGCTATTGGTCTTTTGCATGTGGCGGTGCCCCAACCTTCTTCGGGTTTGATTACACTTCTTTGGATTACTCTTCATGCCCCAAAACCTTTATTATACACCATCGTCTGAGACCGCTCTTGTAGCAAATTTGAAACTTTGGAGCGCATCAAGTTATCTCCGGTTCAAGTTTGCAAGTTCATGATAGCTCATTGTTACAACAATCCTTTAGGGTGCAGAAGTGTAACTCTGGAGGAGTGGGGGTGAATGTTTGTTCTTGAAATACTTTAGGGACTCTCAAGTTCGAAGATACCCCAATTTTCCTCTGAATTCAGGTGGCTCAAAATTTGAAATTTAGAGTTATGTTATTTTGGATGTTTAAGACTCAGAAACGAACAAAATATATTTGCATTGCAACTTGTAGTTTTAATCCCTTACAAAATATTTTCACTACCATTGTGCTTAAGTCAGTGAGATTGGTTCACAAAAACATTACTCTAAAAGAGATGAAATCTACAAGGGGACCTACTATGGTCAAGACAGTGCAATATTAAAGCCTGATAAACATGGTCCAGTTAAAAAACATCTTCGACACACTCTTAGTTGGCGTCTTCATGCTTCAATAAAGGGTCTTTGTTCGTAGTTGTTCCTAATGAATCGTAAAAGCTTACCACTCCAAGCTTAATAAAATTTTCCACCAACCTTTTGAAACCAATGCAGTTTTCAATCGTGTGGCCCACTTGTTCTACATGATAATTACATCTTGTGTTGGAATCATACCATTTTGGAAAGGGAGGTTGCACCGGAGCTTGGTAGAAATGTGCCACCATATGGATATCGTACAACTATTTGTACAACTCTCCATAGGAAACTAGTAATAGAGTAAACTCCATCTTCTCAATATTCTTCCTCTTACCACAATGGCTCGAGGAACAGTGGGTATTTATAGCTTTAGGTTGCATTACCATAACCGGTTTTGAATAACCTACATTATAAACTCCCGAAGAGTTTATTTCATTGTCTTTTCTCCTATACGCCAACTTTTTGTGGGATGAACTTCGACCAACATCAATCTTTCCACTTTTGACTGCATTTTCGATGAGCTTTCCAGATAACACTAGATCGACAAAGTTGGTAGTTGCATTACCTATAAGGCGATCTAAGATTGGACCCTCCAATATTTGGATGAATATGACCACCATCTCTTTTTCACTAAGAGGGGGTTGGACTTGTGTAGCTACATCTCTCCAACGTTGTGCGTACCGTCGGAAGCTCTCATTAGACTTTTGCTTTATATGCTGTAGAGTCCAACGGTCAGGTACCATACCACTAACGTGCCAGTACTGCTCCAAAAAAGCTTTAGCCAAGTCTTTCCATGATTTTATCTGATAACGGCTCAATTGATTATGCCATCGGGTGGCAGATCCTGATAGACTATCCTGAAAATAGTGTATTAACAGCTTGTCGTCTCTAGCGTATCCTGTCATCCTTCGACAGAACATAGTAAGGTGAGCGTGGGGACAGCTCGTTCCATCATACCTTTCAAACTCTAGAATCTTCAATTTAGGGGGTAACACCAAATCTAGAACAAGGCTGAGTTCATTGGCATTGAATCCACTGAAGGTATCCAGTACCTCCATAGTTTCCATCTTTTCTTCAAGTCTCTTACAACATTCCTCGATTTCTTTTGTTGTCTTT
The DNA here is from genome assembly GCA_019671005.1 of Hibiscus mutabilis. Taxonomy (NCBI): domain Eukaryota; kingdom Viridiplantae; phylum Streptophyta; class Magnoliopsida; order Malvales; family Malvaceae; genus Hibiscus; species Hibiscus mutabilis. The sequence goes on along the minus strand of CM033734.1, from coordinate 37,817,824 downwards.
GTCCTTGATTTTTCAGTTTCAATCAACTGGTCCATCTCCGAGACAAAATTTTTAGCTTGATTGCCGCCCAATTTAGCTTCTGATACGGCATACAAATTTTCTGGGATAGAGGTACCGGCCTGAGGTGGTTGAGATTTCTCGACAGAAATCACCACCCGAGGGTTGGTTTGATTTTTAGCCTGAGTAGTGGTGAACCCTAGAGGATACATAAGATCTTCGTTTTCCTCCCCGGGACCTATCCCAAGGTCGATAGCAGAGGCCTCTCCTTGTTCAAGAAACTTATATCCTAGCATCTGCGCCAATTTACCAAGTATGTCTTGTTGTGATCTTGCGAACTGTTCCCTTATCTCTTGCTGGGCCTTGGCTAACTGGTCTTTAAATTTCATGGTTAAATCTGATTGCAAGTTCTTCTGGTTATACTTGATTCTCTCTAGTCTATCTTCGTTTGCCATCTTTGTCTTGCTTCTTGTTATGTAGGGATGTTGAATTGACTGATCTTCCATTTTTTCCAATATTGCTATCATAGGGCATCTCGGGGATCAGTTTCAGAATGAATGCATGTAAAAACAAAGTATATGTCCTAGATATGAAAACACTAACTCAAAAATGCAAAAATCAAAATGTTATGATATGTTATGCAGTTAATGCAAAGTGAGTGAACTTAATGTAGTACAATCAGAAAAATAGGGTTAGTTTAGAATTAAAACAATCGAATGAATAAATTAAAACAAGTAAAAAATCGTACATAAAAAACAAATGCATCAAAGCCTAAAAGGGTAACCGCTAAGCAGGCAGAGTACCGGTAAGGCTCTAAAAAGGCGGCTCCTACGACTCACTATATGCGAGTTTTGGTTCTAGAGTGATGGTACCTGAACTGTCGCTAGAGCATCGATTCGGGGGAATACGACCTTTATACCATACGAGGGTGAAGGCCCTATGAAATATAAGGACCCTTATACACTATACGGAGGTAAAAGCTCATGCATGGATGTCAAAGGATTAAAAATTAAATTAAAATTGAATTTTAAATTTTTTTGGAAGACAACACAAATCAACATTGGCTCGACTTTCTTAGAAAAGGTCCCAACGGAGTCGCCATCTATCATCAAGGTTTTTTAAATTTAAAATAAAATATCTTTGAAAATATTTGGAAATTATTTGGAAATAAAATATTCAAAAGAGATGACACTCGGAGACCGGGATAATACTCCTAATAGAATACCGGTGAAATGATTTGGAAATAAAAAAGATGGATGAAGTCGCCACCGACAGCTTTAGTAGGCCAGACACCATTAAAAATTAACTAGAGATTCTAAAATTTTTGGGTCCGAGAGTCGGTTACGCGTGAGGAAGGATTAGCACCTCCACAGCGCCCAAAATTGGTACCGCGTTGATTTTGTATTGTCATTTGCAAGAAAATAAAAATTCAAATTTTAATTTAAAATTTAATCCCAAAAATATATGTATGTATGAGTATGTAATTCGAATAACCGAACCCGCAACCCACGATACCAAAAAAGATGACGCCCGAAGATTCGGGATGACACTCCCAGTAGAATATTAGGACATCAGGTACTAAACTAGATTAAAGGAATTAACGAAACACGGCGTTTGAATACGTACGAACAAAGCATGATTAAATTAAAGGTAAACAACTAAATAAACAGGAAAAATAAATTGTGTAAATTAAATTGCAAGAAAAGTAGAGGCGTAAATTAAAGTGCGAAAAAGTAAATACGAAAATTAAATTATCCGGAAAAGGACCGAATTGAGATCAAATAAATAAATAAATAATAAAATATAAATAAACAACAGTAATATAATATAATGTAATATAACATAACATAACATGATATAATATAATATAATATAATATAATATAATATAATATAATATAATATAATATAATATAATATAATATAATATAATATAATATAATATAATATAATATAATATAATATAATATAATATAATATAATATAATATAATATAATATAATATAATATAATATAATATAATATAACGTAACGTAACGTAACGTAACGTAACGTAACGTAACGTAACGTAACGTAACGTAACGTAACGTAACGTAACGTAATGTAATGTAATGTAATGTAATATAATATAATATAATATAATATAATATAATATAATATAATATAATATAATATAATATAATATAATATAATATAATATAATATAATATAATATAATATATTTAATGTAATATAATATATGCATATACATGACTTTAATATGGTAACATACTTGATATAAACAAAACAAGGATCAAAATACAAAATGTAATAAGTAAAGGTGCTACAAAATATAAAAAGAGAAATTTAAGTGTATAAAATTAAAAAACAAAAAATAAATGAAATCTGGAAAAGGACCAGTTTGAAAAAAAAGAAATAGAAGGTAAAATATTAATAATAATAAAAAATGGAAAAAAGTACAAAATAAAACAACAGGGACCAAAAGTGCAATTGGCCCCTGGATGATGATGGAACGGGTAGAAAAGCGAGGGAACGTCTGGGTAATTAACCCATTTAGAAAAGATGCGAATCTTCCCCGGGTTACCGTGTCACCGCACTAGTCAGGCCACCGAAACGGTGCCATTTTGGGAACTGACTTCAAAATATTAAGGGGTTATTATTTTTTTTAAAACCAGAATAAAAATAAAAAACCCTAATTTTCATTTATCCTCTCCTCTCATTCTAATCATAGAGCGGCGGCCACTCCCTTGCCATTTCCTGCACCGGTCATCGGCGCTATGGCCTCGCGGCGAAACACAACGGCCCAACGACCGGTAAGTTCTCGACCCTCTCTTCTTTTCTTTTAGATTCAAAGCTTTTTATAAAACAAAGTTCGGATTTTTATCTAAAAACCTTTGATTTCGAATAGATTTAAAAAAAACTATGTAAGAAGAGTTGGAAACTACTTTTGTTTTGAATTTTTATTCCCTTTAAATTCCTTACAATATTTCAGAACCAAAAATCAGACCCCCTTTTTAATTCCCCCTTTTACATTCATGTTTCCCAGTTTTTATAAACCAATTTAGTATATAAAAATCCCCCTTTCTTGTTGCAGATCTGCTCTTGGTATGCGAGATCTGAATTTTTGGGTTTTGGCAGGGTATGGGTGTTGCAGGGATTTGGTGGGGATTTAGTTCGGTTAGGGATATTAGGGATTTAATTATGGTTGATTGGTTTTAGGGTTAATGGGTGGATGACGGCGCGATGACAGTAGAGGATGGCGACGATGATGACATATAAAGGGTTTAGATTTAGGGTTAGGGTTTTTAGGTTATTAGGTTTAAATTATTTTTATTTTTTATTTTTTGGGTTACAGGTCGGGTGGTTTGGGTTTGAATAATGGGTCAATATTGTAATGGTTGTTGGATCCGGGTTTGGGTTACCCGAATAAAAACGGGTTATGACACCATGCTTTTAAAGCATGAGTCTATAGAAGTTTTATTGGCTAAAATCTCTACTAAGCTTATATATTGATTTTGAATCCATAAGTATTGATTCTAACATCTCCCTTTGTTTTACCTAGCTCAACTGTTGGATAAAGAAGGGCCATCATCTCCTTCAAAAGCTAGGAACAAGGGAATTGTCATTTGAGAGCCTTGAGAGCTTCACAATCTAAGGTGAGCGTAGTCGGAGTGTCGAGAGTAGGCTAGGTGCCTTTCCCAAACCTTGAATATTGATTATTGCATTGCTAACCTTGTGTATTAAGGATATTGCATAAAAATATTATTGATGGCTATATTGGTAAGTATTGGTAAGTACTATATCGATTCATTATCTGTAGCATCGTTTTTATTGTCACCGAAATCATTGAGGCATTGACATGTAGGATCATTGGTCATTGAGCATTGAATATTGCTATTAAAATATTGAAATAGAATTATTGCCATTGAATATTGTATTGAATTATGGTCATTGCTCATTGGCTTAAGACATGACTATTGAACTATTGCTATTGATCCATTGATATGGAAATAATGCTATCGACTCACTGAACCGAATCATTGCTATTGGAATTATTGTTACTGGACTATTGTTATTGAAGCTTGGATCCGAGTAGGATTGGATACAATTGGCATTCAATAGAATTCATGAGCTAATTGGTGGGTGGACTATGGTCCTTAGGCTATGACCTTTATTGTGGTACGTCAGAGGTATGATGTGTTTGGTCATATTGGTGCGGCGGAGGGACTAGACCACTATTGATTTTGGTGCGGCATAGGAATTCGTGTATCCATACTCCTCACATCGATCCAAGGAAACTTATTGATACATAGTATAAATTGCCATTAATTATTACTATCGCATCGAGTATCGTTGTTGCATTTGACTATTGATATCATGCAAATTTACCATTGAAGTATATGCCTATGTTATCATTGTCCTTGACATTATTGAAGCATGTTAAAATACATTCCTTGATTAATTCATTGTTTATAACTACCTCTGTAACGCCCTAAAATTGGGCCTAGATGTTAGACGGGTCGATTAGATGGTTCGGGAGAACCGGATTAGATAATTCAAGTTAGTTTCGGGAATTAAATCTTAATAAATTGTTTTGGCTTAAATAAAATATGGAAAAATGCTGAAAAATACTTAATTAATATTTTAAGTATTTTGGAAATATCAATTTGAAGAAATTGAATATGATTTTGGGACATTTTGGTCTGGTGACTAAAATGAAAAGTTTTCAAAACTGTTTTGGTGACTAAATTGTAAAAGAGTCAAAACTTAGAATCTTTAAGGAGCTAATTGAACAAACTTTTGCATCAGATTTTGCCTTAATTTAGGCCATTTTAAAAAGGTTTTTAATTGGTTTTAATAATGAAATAAATGGGATTAATAAAAAGGATTTTTGTTTTCTCAAAATCACTTTCTCACGTAACTAACTTTGATATTACTTTTGCTCTCAACTTTCTCATCAGCCAATCTATCAAAATCTTTCCAAAAATTCCAGGAATCAATCTCTTTTGATTTCCTTTTTTGTTTTCTAATTGATTCCTTTGAATTCTACAACAAAATCTATTTGGATTTCAACTAATCTTTGCCAATTAAGGGAGAAATCAACAGTTAGAGGTAATTTTCGTTTCTCTCCTCTAATTAAAGGTTCTTTATTGAAATTCCCAAGTTCTTGATCCTTTACAAATGATTTTTGTTATGGAATTTTGATTAAAACATGGATATGTTGATTAAATTGAGTTTTGATATAAGAATTGGATGAACACTATTTTGGATCTGTTTTGTGTTGAATTAAATTGATTTAGATCTATATTAAGATGCGTTTTAATGTTGAAAGAAGTGGTTAATTAAAGAAATCCCGAAACTATGAGAATTGTTAATTTTCTAGGTTGTATATAGTTGGATTTTGGTGTGATCTTGGTGTTGTAGGGTGGCTGGAGGTATAAGGTCATGGTAAGGATGTTTTTGGATGTTAATTGCTGTTGTTAAGATGTTAGAATCAATATGTTTTGGCTAGGATTTGTTTGGATGAGGTTTGATGATGATTTCAGCTGTTTTTGAAAGGTGTTTGATGGTTTCTTATGAGGCGAAGTGTTGATTGCTGGTTGCTGGAAATTAGAGATGCATGGAAGTGCATTAATCCTCTGTTTTTGTTTGGGCAAAGTTTGGGCAAAGCAAGGGATTTGAATCCTTTAGCTTTTGGAGAGGTTGCGGAAGCTTTGGAAGCTTGATTCTCGCAACGGCAAGAGAGCTTTAGATTGTTTGTGAGTGGAAACATGTTTTACTGCTATTAAAAGTTTTGAAGATGGTTGTTGGGAGTTTAGATAAAGTTTGAAACACTTATCTAAGCTTGTAAGTAAGTATTGGTTGAGCTCTCTTTCGTTTTCGGTTTTGCAAAATATAAACTCATGCACATGTTTATAGATTTGATTACTTACTGTTATATGCATGTTTTGGAAATGAAATATGTTGCAAATGATTATTCATGTTGAGCTTTGTGTAAAGCAAATGATTTATGAAAGCATGTTGAGGATGCTAGAATACATGGTTTAATGTATTGGGAAATGGTTTAAAATGATGCATATGTAAAAACAATAAGTTAATGTGGTTTTAATGAGTATATTGGCAAGTGGTTGTGGTAAATGTATCAGATATAGTTGGCTAGCCATAGGGTTTAAAGTGCACTATAAAAAGTTGCCTCATGTGTGTCGAGTGGTTGTGATTGTATCGTTTTCTCCACCATGAGAATTGCAACAGTCGGGAGGTTAAATGTGCCGTATTCTCTAGCTGGAGGATTGAGTATCACAATGGTTGAGGGGTTAAATGTATCATTTACTCCCATTGTAGATTGTTTACATCATAACTGTCGAGGGGTTAAATGTGTCATTTTCTCCGGTTAGGTGTATGTTAAGTGGTCGAAGGAACCACTTGTGAAATCCGTGTATCCGATGTGTTTTTATAAGTTGGAAAGAAACTGGTTTTGGGTCACTTAAATGCCAATATACGAAATGATGTATCATGAGAAATGGATTATGTTATTGTATAATGTGGTTTATACATGTGATATTCTTTAAGCTTGCTATTTAGAGATTTTGGCATAATAAGCTTAAACTGAGGCTTGTGTTAGAATCCATTATACATATGTTGTAAATGATTTAAATGTGCATTTGAAAGAGATTATAGAAGCGTGAGATGTTTTGTCATGAGACTTAAATTATAGATTTGAATAAAATAGTTTTAAATGCATTGGTGAGTGTTTTCTTGAGATTCCCTCACTAAGCTTATAGCTTACGCTCCCCTTTCTCATTAATGCAGAGATATAGGCTTTTCAGGCAATAAGTACGTAAGAGGAGATCCAAGGATTGAGACATTTTCAAGGTATGGTTTTATAAGTGCTAAGTAGTAATAAGAGGGAATCTTGTACAAGTTATGTTTGATGTTTTGGACTTGTATAAAGCTTAATAATTGGTTTTGAGGGGTTGGGAAACATTATGCATGCTTGGGTAGAAATCATGCCTATAGGACTTATGTTTGATTATGATATGTTGAGTATGATGTTCCACTATGCTTCTATGTTTGAGAAATTGATGTTTGTGAAGTCTTATGTTAATTAGAATATGTTAGACTAATCCAAAGTGTCATATGTTGGACCAAGAGGTCATTACAGGTATGTCTGTACTAGTAGGGTCCTCAGGGATCGGTATGCAGGGACCTATCTCGGCTCAATCTGGGCAAAATTGCCTTGGCGTACCGACATGCCTAGGGACCGTATCGGTACGCGTAGCTAAAAAAATAAGCTTGTGTTGGTACACGGGCAACCGTATCGGTACGCCATTTAGCTATTAGAATCCAATATTTTCAAAAACACATACCCGTATCGGTACGCTTAAGGACCGTACTGATACACCTTTGTCTTTTACGCCAGTTGTGGTACGATAAGTGTCCATACCGGTACGCCAGCAATTTTGCTAAACCGAGTATGCAGGGTGTTGCTGGACTCTATAATACACATAAGGCCGTGCCTACCATAATACACATAAGGTCGTGCCCACTATATACACTACGCGTCCTTTATATACACTGTAGTGCTAAACCGAATATACAGCGTGCTGCTGGACTCTATGGCATGCAAACTATACCCTGTCCCACAATGACATACTTGGGCATATATTCCATATTTATTTCATCCATGGCAATGTATATTAACATAATTTAACATTGGACAGTTCATACCCGAAATGACATTCATAATATAACATCATATATAACTAGTGATCCATGCATTTATATTCAACTTTTGACATATTTAGAACATGTCAAATATTTGATTAATGACATAAATATCATGCCAACATAAACAAGGTAGACTTATCGCAAGTCTTTCTAATGATGTATAAAACATCCATGTATCATGTTATGTATGCATTGCACTCACCTTGACACTTTATATAAGCCAAAAATTTAAATCCTCACTAAGCTTTAATTGAGACCCTTTTCCTTTCCTTGATTGCTATTGATCACGATCTATATATGTAGATCATTTACAACACATGTACATTTCAAAAATATATGTTAGTACCATACTAACATAGGAACATAATAGGAAAAGAAATTTCTATAAATTCTTTCGATGTTTATTCGATATTAATTCATTTCATACAATTCATACCAGTCTCAATACTTTAAATTTCCTTTAATATCCAAAACAAAGAATGATTCACATAATCATTCCAATTTCATAATTTAACCATCAAAAGAATTCTTTTTAGAATTCGTCCCAATCTTTCCAAAATATTCAAAATGGCCCCTTTCCATTTAACTACCAATTCAAGCATTCCAACAATTATTCAAGCATAACACCTTAATTTAACTAATTTCTACTTTAAGCCCTTTAATTTCTACAATATGCGATTGAGTCCTCTAACTTTTACAAACTTCCAAATTGGTCCTAATAACATTCAAAAGCTTGTAACATCATTCATTCACCATGTCTAACCTTAATAAAAATTTTCCAAAATTTTTCCCTATTTATTTCACTATAGCCGAATGTGAATGGTCACTTTAATCTTGATCTACAACTTGATTCAAGCATGAATTCAACTTCAAAACATCGTTTCTAAACATTATCAATCATTTTCATATCAAAACTCAACATTCCCTTCATCCACCAATTCAAGAACTTAAGTTTCAAGCATGGAAAGCATGAACAAATGATAGAGAATTTCATGTAGATCATTTCATGTTTCATGCTTTCATCCAAATTCCTAATAATTTGGCTTGAAAATCAAAAAGAAAATCTCTCGACAACATAAGAGAGACTCACGACAAGATGAAGAAAGATGGAGAAAAATCTTGAATTTTTTATTTATTCAATTTTGGCCATTTGTTATTTATTTATAACAACTTAAATAAAAATCTATTTTATGACAAAATAACCATTTTGCCCTTATAATTCAATATCTCTCATCTTGCCACATGCCAATTTATTCATCCAAGGGTCAAAAATAAACCAAGAAGTTAGTGATTACCAACTTTGTCCCTTGTAAATTTCCAAAATTACAATCTTGCCATATTTCATCCAACTGTTCATATTCAACATGGAAAATCTACTTTAATCCAATGGTCCATGTCAAATTCTTCTAAAATAAGGCATGGAAAAGACAATATTAACCTTGCCTGGTCTTTTGATAAAATATCTCAATTATTCGATTCAATCTGATTATACGAATTTTTCTCGAATTTAACTCTTTATAGCTTTTAACACAAATTCCATACGAAAAATCCAGTTAACACAAAAACATCATTCTTGGGGGTAAACTATTCGTTTACGGGACTAAAATACATAACTTTTGAAAATTACAATTCAGTCCCTAAACTTTTCCTAAGTTTATACTTTAATCATCAAACTTTTATTTTATTCATTTTGATCACTACCCAAAATTTTAAGGTATTACAATTCTCCCTCTTAAGAAAATTCATCCTTGAATTTTCTTTATGTACTTGGTTCAAAAAGATACATATACTGCTTTTTCATTGCCTCCTCCGTTTCCCAAGTAGCTTCTTCCACTTTGTGGTTTTTCCACAAGATTTTAACAAGAGGAATCTTTTTGTTCCTTAATTTCATTTCTCCTCGAGCTAATCTTTTTACAGGTTCTTCATCGTATGTCAAATTCGATTGAATTTCAATTTTTTCTAGTGCAATAACATGCGAAGGATCCAATCGATATTTTTGAAGCATAGACACATGAAACACATCATGGACCTTCCTCATTTCTAGTGGTAATGCTAGTTGATGTGCCACTGGACCAACCCTTTTCAAAATTTCATAAGGACCAATGAATCTTGGACTAAGTTTGCCTTTTCGTCCAAATCGTAATATCTTTTTTCAGGGTGAAACCTTTAAAAATACTTTGTCTCCAACTTCCAACTCAATTCCTTTTCTTTTAAGATATGAGTACGACTTTTTTCTGTCAGAAGCGGCCTTGAGATTATCTTGAATTATCTTTACCTTGTCCTCCACTTCATGAACAATATCTGGTCCAATGATTTTTTGATCCTTTAGCTCAAACCAATTCAATGGTGTTCGGCATTTTCTTCCATATAATGCCTCATAAGGTGCCATCTTTATACTTGATTGGTAATTGTTGTTATAAGCAAACTCAGCTAATGGAAGGTATTTTTCCCATGAACCTGCAAAATTCATTATACACGCTCCGAGCATATCTTTGAGTATTTGAATAGTTTTTTCTGATTGTCCATCTATTTGAGGATGAAAAGCAGTACTAAAGTGTAGCCGAGTTCCCAATGCTTCATGTAATGTACTCCAAAACCTTGAAGTGAGCCTTGGATCTTTATCAGATATAATAGACACAGGAACATAATGTAATCTAACAATTTCTTTAATATATAACTCTGCTAACTTGTTCAAGGAGTAGTCTGTTCGAACTAGTATAAAATGTGCCACTTTAGTGAATCAGTCCACAATCACCCAAATCGAATCCTTCTTACTTGGCGTCAGTGGTAAACCTGTTACAAAATCCATAGTAACATTTTCCCATTTTCATTGTGGAATTGAGATTGGTTGAAGTAATCTTGGTGGAACTTGATGTTCTGCCTTTACTTGTTGACATGTTAAACATTTAGCAACAAACTCAGTGATAGTTCATTTCATGCCAGGCCATCAAAATCGACTCTTTATATCTTGATACATTTTGTTGCCTCATGGATGCATAGTTAAAGTATTGTAATGTGCCTCTAAAAGTATTTCTCTTCTTAGATTCTCATCTTTAGGAATGTATACGCATCCCTTGTAGTATAGGCATCCATTTGATTTTATTTCGAAGTCTTTGGATTCACCATGTTCAACTCGCTTCTTCTTTTCTAAGCATTCTTCATCCTTTGCTTGTAACTCTTTAACTCTTTCTATCAAAGTAGGCTTAATTTGAAGTTCAACCATTATTGCACCATTTTCCTGTAATTTCAACTAAGCATTCAATGCTCTCAAAGCAGAAAATGTTTTTCGATTGAGTGTGTCTGCTACCACATTAGCCTTCCCCAGATGATAATCAATAATTACATCATAGTCCTTGATCAATTCAATCCATCCTCTTTGCCTCAAATTAAGCTTCTTTTCAGATAACAAATATTTCAAACTTTTATGATCCGTGAAGATGTAACACTTTTCACCATATAAATAGTTACGCCAAATCTTTAAAGCAAACACTACTGCAGCCAACTCTAAATCATGAGTATGATAATTTCTTTCATGAGTTTTGAGTTCTCGAGAAGCATATGCTGCAACCTTCCCTTCTTGCATCAATACACACCCAAACCATTATGGTATGCATCACTATATATTATAAAATCCTTTTTAGATTCTGGTTGTACCAAAATAGGAGCTTCTGTTAATATCTTCTTTAATTTGTCGAAGCTTTCCTGACATTTATCTGTCCAAACAAATGACACTTCCTTTCGTAATAGCTTAGTTATTGGAGCGGTAAACATTGAAAATTCTTTCACGAACCGCTGATAATAACCAGTTAATCCCAAGAAGTTTCTCACTTCAGAGACATTCTGAGGAATCTTCCATTCGAGTATTGCTTGAACCTTTTTAGGACCGACTCGAATCCCTTTAGCTGAAACTATATGTCCAAGGAAAGCTACTTCAGACAACCAAAATTCACACTTTGACAGCTTTGCATATAATTTATTTTCTCGAAGGATCTGAAGAAATACTCGGAGGTGGGTATCATGACCCTCTTTGGTTTTAGAATAAACCAATATATCATCTATGAATACCACCACAAATTGGTCTAAATATGTCTAAAATACCCGATTCATTAGACCCGTAAAAGTTGCTGGTGCATTTTTAAGTCCAAAATGCATTACTACAAACTCATAATACCTGTATCTAGTTCTGAAAGTTGTCTTTGGTATATCTGCTTCTTTGATCTTCAATTGATGATACCCCGATCAGAGATCAATTTTAGAAAACACTGTTGCTCCTTTAAGTTGATCAAAAAGATCATCAATCTTTGGCAAAGGATATTTATTCTTTATCGTCACTTTATTAAGTTGACGATAATCCACACATAACCTCATTGATCTATCTTTCTTTTTAACAAACAGAACTGGAGCTCCCCAAGGTGATATACTAGGTCGTATAAAACCTTGATCTAATAATTCTTGTAATTGAGCCTTTAGCTCTCTAAGTTCTGTATGAGCCATCCTATAAGGTGCCATTGATATTGGTGCTATTCTAGGAAGCACATCAATACCAAATTCCACTTCTCGATATGGAGGTAATCCTGATAATTCATCTGGAAAAACATCTGGAAATTCTCACACCATGGGTATATTTTCCAAATTTATCTTTGTTTCCTGGTTACTTATCACATGAGCTAAATATGCTTCACACCCATGTGATAATAACTTTCTAGCAGATACAGCTGACATCTCATAATTCTGCCTTTCGCCAACAAATATTATTTATGAGTCGTCTGGTCCTTTTAAAATTAACCTTTTCAATCGGCACTTGACTGTAGCATTATATACCGATAACCAATCCATTCCAAGAATGACTTCAAACTCTTGGAAGGGTAATTCCATAAGGTTAGCTGGAAATTCAATTTCTTGAATCTTTATAGGACACTTTTTGCATATTCGACTTACTTTGGCACTTTGACCTATTGGATTAATAGCAACTACCTCACTCAAAATTGGTTCTACCGAAATATTTATTTCGAGTACTACTTTAGAGCTAATACAAGAATGAGTGGAGCCTGGATCAATCAATGCAAAAATAGGTTTGCCAAAGAGTTTGATCATACCTGCTACAATCTCTGAGTCATCTCGATCATTAGCAGTCTTGATATTATACACTCAAGCAACAATCTTGCCTTCTCGATTAGATGTGGTCGTAGATACTCCTGGTTTGTCACCTTTGTTTCCTTTGCTTTTCTGAGATACTGTAATTGGCTAATCTGGATAAAGCTCTAGACAATTCTTTTTGAAATGACCAGCTTGCCCACAATGGTAACATGCTCCACTAGCGAACCAACATTGACCAGAATGCCTCTTTCCACAGTGTTCACATTCTGGAATAGGATGAAATCTGGAACCTCGAGTACTTGCAGTAACAGTCTGAACCTGCTTTGACTTTCCTCCAGAATATCCCTTTTTGTCTAAAGAAGCCGATGCTACTGGATTTTGCTGTGGAAATACTTTACTGCATCTAAATGACGATGTAGTAAAAGAACTTCTGGACTTTTTTCTGGTCTGAGGCTATTTCCCTACTTTATCCTCGAGGTCTACTTTTTCATAGCTTTTGCTCAATTTATAGCCTCTTGAAAAGTAGAAAAATTGTGAGAAACCAATACCCTTTTATATTGAGGATCCAACCCAGCTATGAATTTGTCGATTCTGGATTTTTCGGTTGGAAGAAACTTTGTTCCAAATCGGCTTAGTCTATTGAACTCATATTCGTATTCATAGACTAACCTGCCATAGTGTTTTAGATCCAAGAACTGCTGTCTCATTTCTTCAATAAACACATCCCCAATATATTTTTCGTTGAATTCTTTTAGAAAAAATTCCCATGTAAACTGCTTTGTAGAAACTCGTGCAGTGACTACATTCCACCACACACTAGCTTGCTCCATCAATAAAGATACAAGTCCCTCCAACTTTCCTTGATTATCACAAGGAATTCTGCTCAGCATGATTTTAACATCATTTAACTAGTAATCAGCAGCCATTGGATCTGCATCAGTATCACCTCGAAATTCTGGTGCTTTCATTTTCCTTAATTCCTTTGGAACTATACTAGTGCTCAATGATTTATAATAGCATCCAATGCCTGAAGAAATAAGCATTGATCTTGCACAGACATATTTTGTTGTTCCTGAGCTAGTAGCTTACATTTTGTTGAGCAAGAGGCAGATTCTGGTTCACCTCATTACTCCCGCTTTGTGCAGGAACATCACGCTCAACTCCCTGACGGGATTCCTGATGATCTAACATCTGTTAAAGTCACAATCATCCCCATAAGTAAGGAGCAATATTACTAATTAGTAGGCATCAAAGTATATTTATACAAATATCAGTAATTTTGACACCCTAGTGGCATGTATATAATCCCGACTCTCTACAGGCCTAATTCGTATCCAGAACTGGCTAAACCTGTAGCTCTGATACCAATAAATATAACACCTTTGCCAGTATTTGATATCCAATACTAGTCAGAGTGTCACATTAAGAATTGCTAACAAACCATACTAGCCATTTATTTAAAAATCACAATAAACCATTTATCAATTTATCACGTAATATTAGTTTTCTAATTTTTAATCTACCAAATTAATTCCGATTTCAGGCAGCAACTTAGCAGTCCATAACTATAGCCTATAAGCAATATAATTGCCTAAAAATTGCCTACATTAAAAATCTAATCGATTATTCTATTAATTCCTTTTAAAAACATTTACCAGATTTTTTATACCAATAATCCATCTAACCCTTTTTAATTTTTATTATAACTACTCATCATTCATTACTAACATAAACTGGATTATAAGTTATTACAAACCATATCTAGACTAGTTTAATACCATTTAGTTTTAACATATACATGGCATCTAGTAATATCAAAATACATCAAAAGATGTTATTACTGATACCGTAATTATACTTCATGCTAGTAGATGCCAACTGCTCCTTACTCTGATATCTACTTTTTACCTACGCGTGAAAATCATCACACGCTAAGTATACACTTAGTGAGGTAATAATAATATCAGTGCAACACAATATATTTATAAATATAAAAATGTAACAATATTCATGCATCATGATCACTAGATATGTGTTATTATCATGTTAACAATATATTAACATAATATAAACCAGATATAAGTTATTTACCAATATACTTGCCTTTTATTTTAAAAGCTCATAAGCTTATTCACCTATTTATTATTTGTTAAACAATAAATCATAGCCCAAATATAAACCTACGAGGACCCTGGGTACTCGAGTCAAATATGCACCAAAGTGTTAATACACATAAGGCCATGCCCACCATATAAACTAAGTGTCCTTTACATGCACTATAGTGCTAAACCGAGTATGCAACGTGCTGCTGGACTCTATGGCATGCCAACTATACCCTGTCCCTCAATGACATACTTGGGCATATATTCCATATTTATTTCATCCATGGCAATATCTATTAAATAATTTAACATCGGGAAGTTCATACTCGAAATAACATTCATAATATAACATCATATATAACTAGGGATCCATGCATTTATATTCAACTTTTGACATATTTAGAACATGTCAAATATTTGGTTAATGACATAAATATCATGCCAATATAAACAAGGTAGACTCATCGAAAGTCTTCCTAATGATGTATAAAACATCCATGTTTCATGTTATGTATGCATTGCACTCACCTTGACACTTTATATAGGTCAAAAATTTAAATCCTCACTAAGCTTTAATTGTGACCATTTTCCTTTCCTTGATTGCTAGCTTGATTCCGGTATTGATCACGATCTATATATGTACATCCTTTACAACACATGTACATTTCAAAAATATATGTTAGTATCATACTAACATAGGAACATAATCAGAAAAGAAATTTGTATAAATTATTTCGATGTTTATTCGATATTAATTCATTTCATACAATTCATACCGATCTCAATACTTTAAATTTCCTTTAATATCCAAAACAAAGAATGATTCACATAATCATTCCAATTTCATAATTTAACCATCAAAAGAATTCTTTTTAGAATTTGTCCTAATCTTTCCAAAATATTCAAAATGGTCCCTTGACATCTAACTACCAATTCAAGCATTCCAACAATTATTCAAGCATAATACCTTAATTTAACTAATTTCCACTTTAAGCCCCTTAATTTTTACATTATGTGATTGAGTCCCCTAACTTTTACAAACTTCCAAATTGGTCCCAATAACATTTTAAAGCTTGTAACATCATCCATTCACCATGTCTAACCTTAATAAAATTTTTCCAAAAATTTTCCCTAATTATTTCACTATAGCCGAATGTGAATGGTCACTTTAATCTTGATCTACAACTTGATTCAAGCATGAACTCAACTTCAAAACATCAATTCCAAACATTATCAATCATTCTCATATCAAAACTCAACATCCCCTTCACCACCAATTCAAGAACTTAAGTTTCAAGCATGGAAAGCATGAACAAATAATACCAAATGATAGAGAATTTCATGTAGATCAATTTCAAGTTTCATGCTTTCATCCAAATTCCTAATAATTTGGCTTGAAAATCAAAAAGAAAATTTCTCCATACCGTAAGAGAGACTCATGGCAAGATGAAGAAAGATGGAGAAAAATCTTGAATTTTTTCTTTATTCAATTTTGGCCATTTGTTATTTATTTATAGAAACTTAAATAAAAAATATATTTTATGACAAAATGACCATTTTGCCCTTATAATCCAATGCCTCTCATCTTGCCACATGTCAATTTATTCATCCAAGGGTCAAAAATAAACCAAGAAGTTAGTGATTACCAGCTTTGCCCTTGTAAATTTCCAAAATTACAATCTTGCCATATTTCATCCAACGGTTCATATTCAACATGAAAAATCTACTTTAATCCAATGGTCCATGTTAAACTCTTCTAAAATAAGGCATGGAAAAGACAATATTAACCCTTCCTGATCGTTTGATAAAATATCTCAATTATTCCATTCGATCCGATTATCCGAATTTTTCTCGAATTTAACTCTTTATAGCTTTTAACACAAATTCCATACGAAAAATCTGGGTAACACAAAAACATCATTCTTGGTGGTAAACTATTCATTTACGAGACTAAAATACATAACTTTTGAAAATTATAATTCAGTCCTTAAACTTTTCCTAAGTTTATACTTTAGTCGTCAAACTTTTATTTTATTCATTTTGGCCACTACCCAAAATTTTAAGGTATTACATCTTTTCAGGTGGCCATAGTTGGAGTGCAAGTACCTACACCGATGACTGTAGCTATAAATATCTGGCTACCTTTGGAGCGTCTACATAGCTTGGGTGGTTTTAAGTTTAGGGGTATGGCTCCTAAAGCAGCCAAGGAGTGGTTTGCTAGCATGGAAAGGATCCTTGGCCAGATAGAGTGTACGAATTTTTGTAAGTTAGGCTGCATAGTGTCGTTACTTCAGGGTGATGCTTACAGTTGGTGGACAACTGCTATCGCGGGCTTGGCACTTGCTGATGTAACTTGGGAATACTTTTGTGCTTCCTTCCACAAGAAGTATATGGGAACTCGTTATCAAGATGAGAAGAATAGGGATTTTATGGCTTTAGAGTAGGGGAACATGTATGTTTTCGAGTATGAGATCCAGTTTGTTCGGTTAAGCCGGTATGCTCCTGAGCTGGTACCTGATGAGCGCCAGCGATGCGATCGGTTCTATTATGGGTTGGTGAAAGAGTTGAAGACTTACATGTTGGCTAAAGATTATATTGAGTTTGATGTCTTGGTTTCTTGAGCTAAGGACATAGAACATAATTTATGGTTGTTTGCTCGTTCAGGGAGTTCTTCTGTGGGGAAAAAATGCTGAGTCAGATATTAGCAGAGATCGGTACAAGAGGCATAGAGATAGGAGATATCGTTCGAACCAGAGATTTAGAGGAAGCAATGCTGGACGTGGTTAGCAAGGTCTGCATACCCATCATGGAGTAACCGAGTGTAGGCGTTGTGATAGGCAATATTCGAGAGAGTGTTAGGGTGCTTTTGGTACATGTTAGAATTGTGGATCGTGGGATCATCTCAGACATGATTGTCCACAGTTAGCCAAAGAAGGTCAGGCTCCTACACCTGTTGTTATGCCACAGAGAGGCCGTGGGCGCGGTCATGGACATTTGCATAGTACAGAGGATAGTCAGAGAATACTTGCTCATGCCATAGTGGTTCAGCCTGAGGGGGTAGAACAATGAGGGTTTTCATGCATTGTATGGGAAGGAATGATACCGTTGTAATTGTAGGTACATTTACTTTGCAGTCCATACCATTGCTTTTTTGATAGATTTTGGTTTTACACATTCATACATCTTCCGCGAACACGCATGCTTGCTTGATATACCTGTAGAAGTGTTAGATGTTGGTATGAGGGTAACTAGTTCCTTTGGTGAGACAGTAGTTGCTAGGAGGCTGTATAAGATATGTCCTTTCTTGGTTCAAGACCATGTGTTTGAGGCCGATTTGATAGAGTTACCGTTTCACGATTTCGATATGATCTTGGGGATGGATTGGTTGTCTGAACATAGGGATGTAGTTGATTTTGAGACCAAGTGAGTTTCATTGAAACTTGTTGAGGATTACGAAGTGGTGGTTGTGGGCGAGAATGTTAAATTCTTGTCCAATGTGGTTTCAGCTCTAGAAGAGCGAAAGTTGTTAGAATATAAGGGTCAAGCATACCTAGCTTATGTTATAAACCCTAATATGAAGGAAGTGCGTGCCCAAAATATTCGCATAGTTTGTGATTTTCTAGGAGTATTTCCGAAAAAGTTGCCTAGTTTGCCGCTGGATAGGGAGGTAGAGTTTTGCATTGAGACGTACACAGATACAACTCTATTGTCGATTGCATCGTATCATATGGCACCGAAAGAATTGAAGGAGTTGAAGATGCAGCTATAGGAATTGTTGGATCATGGTTTTATTCGGCCTAGTGTTTCACCGTGGGGAGCACCGGTGTTGTTTGTGAAAAAGAATGATGGCATGATGAGAATGTGCATTGATTATCGGCAACTGAACAAGTTGATGATTAAGAACAAGTATCATTTACCGAGGATTGATGATCTGTTTGATCAGTTTTAGGGTGCTCCGGTGTTTTCCAAGATTGATATAAGGTCTGGGTATTATTAGTTGAAGGTGAAGGATAAAGACATACCGAAAATAGCATTTTGCACGCGCTACGGGCATTATGAGTTTTTAGTGATGTTGTTTGGGTTGAAAAATGCATCGACAACTATCATGGATATGATGAATCAGGTGTTCTATGAATTCTTGGATCAATTTGTTGTGGTGTTCATCGATGACATCCTTGTGTACTGACATACCGAGGAAGATCATGATCGACATCCACGGATTGTGTTACAAGTTCTGTTGGACAATAAGCTTTATGCCACGTTGAGCAAATGTGAGTTTTGGATCAAGTGAAATTGGGATGTGTAAAAATAGCCTGGAGATCAATCTTTTGGAAAATTAGGGTTTTTTGGCCATTTTAATTTAATCTTGAAAATTTAGGGTTTTTCATATTAAATCGAATTTTCCTTTATTTATCTTAAAAACATTTTGGAGTCCCCACCGATCATTTCGAGGTAGACCGGACACCGAAAAAATAAACCAGAGATTCTATCTTAAAAATTGGGTTCGAGAGTCAGTTACGTGTAGGGAATGATTAACACCCCTACGAACGCCCGTTATTGGTACCTTTAATTTTACGTGGCATTTTGGCATTTGGAATAATAATTTGAACTTAATTTATCCCGTAATTATTAATTGAATTTAAATTTCGAATGCATATATCCTTTTATAAGGAAATTCATTTTGTTCGAATACGAGATTAAAAGCACCCCGTTAGGTGGCACCCCTATTCGTATTTAAAAATGAATTTCCAACATAAAAGGTTTTTAATGAATGATCAATTATTGTCTTGTTGATTTTAAGTACTATCCTAAAAGGCTCTATTTAATTAATTGTTTAAAACTATGAATATTAATTAATTTAGCAGCTTTTATGAGAAAATGTCAATTGCTTGAACACCTTCCATATATGTAAAGCTCTTAAATTAATCATATTCCTAGTTAATTAATCTTCAAATTAATCAAAGTTCTAATCATGTTAAGGCTATAATAATTTATTATTCAGTGTTATAAGTGAAAATGTATATTGAATATACACCTTTATGACCAAGGCTGAGACAACACCCCATTGTAAACAATGGAACACCATCCAGATTTGAACCTCAAAGATTCTATTCGATAAACATTTAATTAACTACAATGTGTCTTAATTGATTGCTTAATTTTAACTAAAGACTAAATTTATATTCAATTTTAAGTGAAATATATATTAAATATAATTTAGTGAAATCCGTATTGTGATAACACTCCATTGTAAACAATAGAACACCATCCAAATTTGGATTCCAAAATTATATTTAATATATATCTAATTGCTACAATTATCTACTCGATTTAATTATTGAACCCTAACTAGAGAGCCCTAGACTAAAGGCTCTAATTATTCATTAAGCTAAGTGTTTAGATTGTTTAAACAAAATACTATATGCTCATTTTAAAATAGGCAACAAATATATAATTTAATAACATTTAAAATAGAACAATTAAATAAATAAAACAAATTAAACATATTAAACATTAAATTGATTTTTATTAATATGGGGACCTAATTGAAACTATTACAAAAACTGATGTCCAATTACAAAGCCCTAGTGACCTAATTAAAAGGGAATACAAATTGGAGAGAACAATTAAGAAATTCAAGGACCAAATTAAATTAAATGTGAAACTTGGGTAACAAATTAAGAGGGGAAAGGACCAAATTGAGAGAAATCAAAACTTTGGAAAAAAATCAAAACGGTGCCGTGTCGACTCGGCTATATATAGCCTAAACCCTGGCCAACTCGGCCATAACTCACGTGCACACACTCTCTCCTTTCTCTCTCTCTCTCTCTTCTCACAGACTCTATTAACTCAAACACCAAAAATCCTAGAAAACCCACATGCTTTTCGATCAAAACCCATGTTCTTACTTATTCCTCACCAAATTCATCCAAAAAACTTCATTGAATCCTTCTCAAACACCTAAAACACCTCCATCTGTGTTTCACATCGATCAAGCACGCCATTTCTCTTCAGTTTCAATCTTTTTTCTTCACAAAACCTTCGTTTGATCTCTAAAAACACCTAAACATATCCCTAAACCTGTTTTCTAAAATAAAAAACCCAAATTCTCACCCAAGTATTATCTGTTTTTCCTAAACTGTTTGAAACCCTAAGATTCCGGCCAAGCTTTTCCCTAGCCACCGCCCTTAGATCTATGACCACCATCCCTAGCCCTTCCAACCTGTTCGCCGACCGCTGGAGGCGATGCCAGCCACCTCTGGTCATCGTCTCCGGTCACCCTAACCTACTCCGACAAACTCTGTTACTACAATCACCCCTGACCTCTTTTCGACCACCATGACCCTAATTCTGGCCACCTTCCTCCGCCACGAGGTGATTTTTGGCCACCGTCTGCCACCGTCTAAAAACCCTAAAACTTTAGAAAAACCCCATTTTCCCTTATAAACCTAGATCTAAGTTCCGATTCAACAGAATCTCCCATGTTCCCCACCTAAACTACCTACATGAAAGCCTAACCACATCTATCGTTTTAAACTCTGCCCGAAACCTAAATACACTCCGGTGACCACTCGAAGCTTCTCCGATCAACTAAAGATAAGCCTCAAACCTATTGTGATTTGTGTATATTGTTTTAGATCTAAGTTTTAAATTTAGTTACTGTTTTTACTTTCTAGACTTAGATCTGACATGTTTTGTGCGTTTTGTAGGTAAAGAAAAGGATAAAGAAAGAAATATACCTCACGGTGTATTCTCGACGACGACCTCACTATTCCGGTGTCCAATTTCGGTGACCTTCGGCATTCCAGAGATCCTTCCACTTCTCAGCTAACCTCTCAACTTCTCTCTCTCCTTAATTATTACTATAATAATTGCCCCTAATTATTACCTCATTATTAACCGCATTTTCTCTCTCTGTAGGGTATTTATAGCTGAGGTGAGTGCTGACGTCACAGCCATTGACAGCTGGTCTGAGCTGGGGCTTGATCCGAGTGACCCTTGAAAGGTCCAATGACAAAATGCCACGTGGCCAATTTGGGCGGTAAAAAGAAACACATATGTGTTTCTTTGGGCTTCTTTACCCGATAGCAGTGTGTTTGGGCAGGGAATTTTAGATTTTAAGGATATAATGGGCCTTGTAATTTAGGTTCTGAAATGTCTGAGCTTTGTATATGGATTGTGGACTTTATTTAATTTGGATTTTATATGATACTATATTTATTTATTTATTTAATATTTATATTATTTATTTATTATACCCGATCAAAATTCAGGTATTACAGTTGCCCCTCTTTGCTCATTGCTGTGGAACAAGGATAGAGCAAAGACTGAAAATACACGAATTTTGCCCGAACACACATCCATCCTCTAATTGGCTGAAGTTTGAAGTTGTTCTTCTGATTATGAAATTCTTTAATCTTCTACCAAGCTATGGAATCTGCTCACTGAAATCCCTTACTTTCTGAGGTTTGAAGCTGTTCTTCTCATTATGAAATTCTTCATTCCTCACTCTTTGTTGATCCACATTTCTGTAAGGCATCGAATAAGCAAGATCTTCTCATTAGGAACCTTCTCATTTTTCAAAAGAAAAACTCTTCTCATTAGGAGCTCTTCTTTCTTCACTGGGCGAGTTCTTCTCATTAGGAACTCTGGGACAAACGCTTCTCATTAGGAGCTATTCATTCTTTGCTAAGCGGATTCTTCTCATTAGGAATCCTGAAACGAACTCTTCTCATTAGGAGCTCTTCATTCTTTGCTGAGTAGATTCTTCTCATTAGTAATCCTAAAACAAACTCTTCTCATTAGGAGCTCTTTATTCTTTGCTGAGCGGATTCTTCTCATTGGGAATCTTAAAACGAACTCTTCTCATTAGGAGCTCTTTATTCTTTGCTGGGTGAGTTCTTCTTATTAGGAACTCTGAAACGAACTCTTCTCATTATGAGATCTTCATTCTTAGTAAATGCCTGGCAAAATAGATTAAGATGCTTTGATGAAGGTTAGTATGACCCTAATTTCTACATATGATGCATGAACAATGATCCATTAGCAAACGAAAGGCAGCTGCTTCCATTTTCTGGGTAACTCACCAGACTCTGCTTGATTATGTATTTTCCGTCAATCCTTGACCTATTCTGACACTTCATCTCATACTCTAGACTAGCCATCAGACCCTCTTTCTGCATTTCTGGTCCTGTGCTCTAAAGTGCCTTTTCAAGTTTTCACTTTAGGTTGCTTTTCTCAAAGTGCCCTTTTCAGGTTTTCACTTTTTTATGCACCCTTTCGAGTTTCCACCTTTTCTTTTTCTTTTTCTCTTTTTTTCTTTTTTGGGTTTTCTCTTTTTAGGCGCCCTTTCGGGTTTTCACCTTATCTTCGCATTTCCTCTTGTTCACTTTCTATAATCCCAACCTATTCAATCTTTGATTGATTCAAGCATTTCTTTATTTTTCATCTCCATTTCTGCTGGCGCAACATTCTACTCAATCTTCTCTTTATGCACTCCTCTTCAATAACCTGGGATGCAAAGGTTCACCTGCATTCTTCAAAACATAGTAATACCAAGAAATTATCTGTTTTTAAATGAATTATGCTAATCTACTTTCATGATGCTTTAGAAATAATGACAGAAAGCTCGGAAGAGACTTCATGAATTTTATTGAAGCTTATCAATAGGAATACAAGAGTTTTGAAAAAGTCACGGCAGACAGAAACAACAAAGCAAGAAACAAGGTTAGATCTTCAGGTATCCATAGTATGAAGGATTCAGCCGCCCTTTCGACCAATCCTAGTTTTGAACTTGAGCCCTTGTCCAGCAGACTTCAACATTGTCGAGATGTTTACAGATGTGAGATCCCTTCTAAAATACTGGGTATCCGAGAGGTCTTAATTACCAGATGCCTAATCACAATCCCTCAAAGCCGCCCTTTATGGGTTTTCAACTCAGATCCTCCTTTGGTTTCAAGACGCTCTTTGTGAGTTTTCATCTTGAACCCCTTTTTCTTTTTTTTTTTCTTTTTCTTTTTTCTCATTTTTTTAATCTTTGGTGCCCTTTCGGGTTTTCACCTAAGATTATTCCATTTTGTGAAGCGCCTTTTTTGGGTTTTCACTTTATTTTTTTAATCTATTTTTTATTCTTCAAACGTAATATTTCTTAACTGAATCAGAGTTTACTGGCTTGTACAACTCTTCATTATCAATTAAAGCTAAGATCAACGCTCCACCGGAGAAGGCCTTTTTGACGATATACGTACCTTCCCAATTAGGCATCCATTTCCCTCAGAAATTTTTATGTATTGGCAAGATCTTTTTTAGCACTAGATCACCCTCTCAAAATTCTCTGGGCCGAACATTCTTATCATAAGCCCGAATCATTCTCTTCTAGTATATTTGGCTATGACATATAGCTCTCAACCTCTTTTCTCCGATAAGATTTAACTGATCATACTGAGTCTGTACCCATTATGTTTTATCCAATTTTGCTTAAGATAAAACTCGAAGAGATGGAATTTCAACCTCAATTGGTAACACTGCCTCCATTTCGTAGACCAGAGAACAATGTTGCTTCGGTAGAAGTTTGTACCGAATTTCGATATGCAAACAATGCAAAGGGTAACTTTTCATGCCAATCTTTATAGGTATATGTTGTCTTCGCTATGATTTTCTTAATATTCTTATTTTCTGCCTCTACCGCACCATTCATCTTTGGGCGGTAGGCTACAGAATTGTGATGCAGAATTTTGAACTGCTCGCACACTTCTGTCACCACCTTTTTATTGAAATTAGTGGCGTTGTTAGTAATGATTCTTTTAGGTAATCCATAGTGACAAATAATCTATTTTTTCAAAAACTTGCACACTATTGATTTGGTGATATTGGCATAGGAGGCTGCTTCTACCCACTTGGTAAAGCCACAAGAATAAAATGATGTCCATTAGAAGTTCTGGGGTAAATCTGACCGATGACATCCATGCCCCAGACTGTAAAAGGCCATGGTGAATTTATTGTGTAGAGAGGTACTAGAGGAATATTGATTTTTTCTTCATATATCTGACACTTGTGACATTTCTTAGCATACTCAATGTAGTCCCCTTCCATAGTTGACCAATAATACCCATACCTCATAATTTTCTGGGCTATTGCAAAACCACTGCATGTGTCCCACATATTCCATCATGTACTTCAGCCAAGATGCTTCTAGCTTCTCGAGCATCTACACATCTTAGCAATATCTGATCTTTGCTTCTTTTGTACAGGATTTCACCGTCAAGCACATATCCTGCGGCCATTCTTCAGATTGTCCTTTTATCAATATCATTCACCCCACCACAATAAGTATGGATTTGATGTACCGTAAGATGTCATAATACCATGGGTTTCCATCTGCCTCTTCTTCTATGCTGTAGCAGTGAGCATAAGTTTCATAACTCTGCATCTGAATTGGCACCATATCTTCTAGCTTATTTGCTAGAAATAACGAAGCCAGTGTAGCTAAGGCATCTGCCATTTGATTATCTTCTCTGGGGAGATATGTGAAAGTGATTTCTTTAAACTTTTTCATCAACTCAAGGATCAATTTTCGATATTCGATCAACTTTACATCCTTTGTTTCATACTCTCCATGAAGTTGATAGATCACTAGTGTAGAGTCTCCATATACTTTCAGAATCTCTATCTTTCTTTCAATAGCAGCTCGTAAACCCATAGCACAAGCTTCATATTCTGCCATGTAGTTAGTGCACAAAAATTCTAGCTTACTAGTAAAAGGGTAATGTATATTATCCGGAGAGATCAACACTGCTCCAATTCCACATCCCAGGGTATTAACTGCTCCATTGAAATATAATTTCCAAGCATCATTCTCTATTGTTTCCTATTCCTCTGAAGAAATATTCATCACATCTTCATCTGGGAAATCGAAACTTAAGGGCTCATAGTCTTCCGAAGCGCGACTAGCCAAGAAATCTGCTATTGCACTTCCTTTTATTGCTTTCTTGTTTACATACACAATACCAAATTCTGATAATAACATTTGCCATCAAGCCAATCTTCTAGTCAAGGCTGGTTCTTCCATCAAGAACTTCAATGGATCAATACGGGATATTAACCAAGTAATATGGTATAACATGTATTGCCTAATTCTACGAGTTACCCAAACTAAAGCACAACATAACTTTTGAATTAGCGGGTACCATACTTCACACTCTGTGAACTTCTTGCTTAGGTAATAGATGGCTCTTTCTTTTCTTCCTGTATCATCATGTTGCCCCAGTACACACCCCATCGAATTCTCATGAACAGTCAAGTAGAGAATAAGTGGTCTGCCTAGAACCTGTGCTACCAGTATTGGAGCATTTATCAGGTATTTCTTTATCTTGTCAAATGTTTCCTGACATTCTTCATCCCATTCACAAGGATTGTTCTTTCGTAGCAGCTTGAAAATTAGATCACATTTATCAGTTATTTGAGAAATAAACCGAGAAATATAATTCAATCTTCTTATGAATCCCTGGACTTTTTTTGAGAAATCGAAGGCAATAAATTTTGAATCGCCTTCACCTTATCTGGATCAATTTTGATTCCTCTTCTTCTAACTACAAAGCCTAGAAGCTTCCCAGATGTAACCCCAAAAGTGCACTTGTTCGGATTGAGTTTCAACTGGTACTTCCTCAATGTTTGGAACAGTTTCCTCAAATTCTGAATATGTTCCTCTTCAGTCTGGGACTTGGCAATCATGTCATCCACATACACTTCAATTTCCTTGTGCATCATGTCATGAAAAAGAGTCACCATGGCTCGCTGATATGCTTCCCCAACATTCTTTAGTCCAAAAGGTATCACCTTGTAACGATACGTCCCCCACAAAGTTATGAATGTCGTTTTATCCATATCTTTCAGATCCATCTTTATCTGATTATATCCAGAAAAGCCATCCATGTAAGAGAACCAAGAATGTCCTGATGTATTATCCACCAGAATATCTATGTGAGGCAAAGGGAAATTATCTTTTGAACTTGCTCTATTCAAATCTTTAATCAACACACATGCGTACTTTACCATCTTTCTTTGGTACTGGAACAATATTGGCCACCCATTCTGGATATTGTGCCACTTTCAAAAATCTAGCGTCAATCTGTTTCCGTACCTCCTCTTTGATTTTCAATACCATTTTTCTAAGCTTCTATTGAACCGGTTTACATTCTGGTCTTATTGGCAGCTTATGTACCACGATGTATGTATCCAATCCTGGCATATCTTGATAAGACCAAGCAAAAACATCCTTGAATTCTCACAACAGATCTACCAATTTTTGTTTTATCTCTGATGAGAAGGCAGCACCAATCTTCACTTCCTTTTTAACTTCTTCTGTACCCAGATTCGGGATTTCTATCTCTTCTTTATGAGGTATGATCTGTTTATCCTTCTTTTCCACCAACCTCAGTAATTCATCAGGGGTTTCACATTCTGTCTCGTCCTCGACCTCATTAACTTCCACTGAACACTCTGGCCGTTCAAAGTCTAGTTTGGGATCGGGTTCAGAATCATTCATACAATTAATGGTTGAAGACTTGGAAGAAAAATAATAATATATTTACAAAGGATGCGAAAGAAACAAGAAACATGTTTTCCATTTGAGAATCACAACGAAAACATCTTTATTGAAAGTAAACTTGCATAATAGCCCTTTACAGATAATCTCTCATACTCGCGGGCAAAAGCATGAGGTGGTTCTTGACATTTACTATGTTTTATTCTTAAAGACTAGGGGCAGATCTTCGAAGGTCCAGTTGTTCAAGGCTTTACCATGAAAGCATGGGCGTATTCCCTTTAGAAACTTGCTAGGCTGGGATCATTCAAACACGTCGTCGATGCACAATTTTCCCATGTTTTCACCAATGATCTCCTCTTCCTGGAGCCTCAGCGTCTCCTGGTTGTCTTTCTCCGATTGTTTTTCCTGATGAACCCACGTGACTTGAAGATACTTGCCAAGTCAGGAAAGAACATGGGCTCCCATGTACTCTCAATTCCCAAGAAACGAGCCCTCTTTCAATCTTCATTCCTATTCAGCTCTTGTTTCCTCTGTTGAATGTTTGGCTTAAATCCAAGCCCGATACAATATTTCTTCATCTCAACATATTTGGGATGCGGATAACCCTGTAAATCTTTCCCAGTCCTTTTCCAACCTCCACTCCCCTGCCAAGTATCTCACGAACTATCATCTTGGTGCAATTTGACAATTTTGGACAAGGAATCGGCTTCCCTTCAGCGACAAAAGTTGCATTTATGAATTCTAGAGCACAGAATAAACATTCCAAAGCACTTCCATCTATCTCAATGTATGGTGCATCGGTAGACACTGAAGCAATGACGTCCTCTTCAGCTCCAATACTCACTAACTTCCCTTCTATCACAAATTTCAACTTCTGGCGTAAGGACGGCGGTACTACGCCAGCAGAATGTATCCAAGGCCTTCACAGCAAACAGTTGTAGGTCGGCTTTATGTCCTTGACAACAAGTCAACAATGTAAATCACAAGACCAATTAACAGCGGCACTTCAATCTTTTCCAAAACTTCACGGGTTGTTATGTCAAAAGCTCTCACTGTATTCTTGTAGGTCTTCATATGGGAATTATCAATTGGCAACCTTTGCAAAGTGGCCATGGGTAAAACATTCAGGGTTGATCCATTATCCACCAACACTCCGGGAAGAACATGCCCCTTACAATGAGTTGTGATGTTTAAAGTTTAACAAACCCCATCCCTTCTTATGGGATCTCATCATCACTAAAGGTAATATAGTTATCAACAGTTATATGATTCACAATTCTATCCAACTTATGCACCGATATATCATTTGGAACAAAAGTCTGATTGAGCACATTAATCAAAGCATTGTGATGCCCTTCCGAACTCAACAATAGTTCAATGATAGAAATCCTAGCTTGATGTCTCTTTAACTGCTCAACTATACTATACTCACCGTGCTTCAGAAATTTTAGAAACTCCTAGGCTTGCTCCTCAGTGACGGGCTCATTTATTTTTCGGTGCCGGTTATTCACCGTATATCCTTTACGGAACCACTAGAGCTTTTGTTTTTTCTTTTCCAGATTCTTTAGAAATTTTTGGAGAATAGCATCTCCCACTTCTAGTGAAATGCCCAACTTCATTGACCATTTCTCTATCAGACTTTTCCACTTTTCCCGTTTCTTCCAGCACCTTTGTCACCTCCTGAGACTTTGACCCTTCAAGTATTGTCACATTAGCCGCATAATTCCATGGGTCTCTCCGAGTGTCCTTGAATGCAAACGGTGCTGGGGGAGAGATCACAACCTTAAGAGTTGCTACCGGTTTTACATTACTAAGGGAACTTCCAACTTTGGGCCTGGCTGAAATAATAAACGATCTATTCACCCCATACCTACCTCTAGAACTTTTAGAGGTACACACTTCTACTTCTTTTCTTTCACCCGTTTTCTCAAAGAATTCGATCTCCTTATTATCCATCATCATCTGGAGCAGACATCTGAATTCAGCACATTGTTGGATTTCATGACCTGCTTCCTGATGATATTCACAATAAACATCTTATTCTATATCCCTTCCAGCCTTCATGTTTATCTGTCTCATTTCAGCAATGCATAACTGCTCAAACACCCATTTCAAAGGAGATCTGATTTCAGATACATCCGTCTTTAGCCACTTAGACTCATCCTCCTCCTCAATCACATTCACCCCTCGCCCTCCATGATTTGGCAAAGGGTTAGCCGCTATATTAGGCTCATCAAACTTTAACATGCAGTGTTCACCAGATTCTAGACCAATTTTTTGAATGCTGTGCAATTTTCAATTGTATGCCCCGGGATCCCAGCGTGATACTCGCAATGTGCCTTCGGATCATAGCATGGAGGATATGGAGGTTGCAAGGGTGTCAGATAATAAGGTCTTACCAAATCTGCATCAAACAATTGTGGATACAATTCAATATATGATATCGACAGAGGTGTAAAATTCATCCGATCATTCCTCGAGCCTCGAGAATCTTTCCTGCTTGAATTCTGTGAACTTTTTGACGCACCAGCCGATGAAATTGTGATGTTTTTCAGGGCCTCATAAGAACTCGTGTTATTCACCTCAATATCTTTTTTCTTGAAATTTTTGTGGGAGATTTCTCCACTTTCCAGCCTTCCACTCTTAATTGCCGCTTCGATCAACTCGCCAGTCATCACCATATCAACAAAGTTATGAGTTGCATTCCCAATCAAACGTTCAAAGAGTGGCCCTCTCAAGGTGTTTATGAACATAATTCACTTTATTTTCCATTAATGCCGGTTGTACTTGCCCTGCTAGTTCTCTCCACCTCTGTGCATATTAACGAAAATTCTCAGTTAGTTTTTGTTCCATGGCCTGCAACATGACTCGACTAGGAACCATTTTAGTTACATATTTATACTGCTCCTCAAAAGCACCAGAAAGGTCTTTCCAAGACCTAATGTTAACTCGGCTTAATTGTGCATACCAGCATGCCGCTGAGCCCGTTAAACTATCCAGAAAGCAATGAATCAACAATTTCTCATCCTTCAAATAAGCGGCCATTTTGCGATAATACATGGTAAGATACACTTTAGGATAGGTCGTCCCGTCATACTTTTCAAAATCAAGTGCCTTGAATTTGGGTGGGAGGATCAAATCAGCAACCAAACTCAGATCTGCATCACTAGTTCCCTGATTGTCCATTTTCTACATTTCCAGCAACCTATCCTCTAAAGCCTTACATCGTTCCTCATACTTCTTTTTGATCTCAACGCGAATCCTCTCAACTTCATTGACTGTGTTCAGATCTGGGAGTTTACCAAGGGGCTTCCAAAGTTTGCTCCAATATGGACCGGATGACTGGTAGTTGCTCTGGCCAGATTAATTGGACCTAATTCACAGTATGTGGTCTTTTGGGTTGTTCCTTCATATGAGATATAGTGTCTATCTGCTCATTCCCATTGTCAGCAGTAACCTCCTACACTTTGCCCTTGCCAGATTCTTTTGGTTCTAGCAAAGCAGTTAAGTGACTGATGATGTCCCTCTATGTATGAGCAAAGTGATCCCTCATGGATTGCTCAATCCTGTCAAACCTATTTCATTTTTGAGACTGGCAACTCTATCTTCAATAGCCATGGCCTTGGAGCATAAACGGGTTCCGTATGAATGCGGAATGATTGCGGTTCAAAAATAGACTGCCATAGAACCTTTCTTTATTAAAACGTTTATTAATAAGAAACTAATATGATATGTTGCTATATGAATGGATGCATGAATGAATTAGGGTTATTAAGCTCAATGACAAATCTTTAGAAAAACATCCATTTAACTAGGAAAAGTCGAATACAGGAAATGGATAATCTCAACTACAGAAAACTACTAACTCTAACTCCTAGATTGACTATCTCGTTCAGCAAATGAACTATCCTCTCTTCAAGATCTAAATAAATGTTTGGGCGTTGCAGCAAACTGGCAGCATCCTTTAACAGTATCTGAACATATTGAGCAATGCCCCTTACTCGCCCTTTGAAGATAACCAGTTCATTGTTTTGTTCATGAATTGTACGCTGAGCAATTTCATACTTATGTTTCCACGCTCCACTTTCTTGATACAACGCACCTTCAAAGCTTGCAAATTTCCTTTTAAGTCCTGAACTGTATTCTCTAATTCAGTCACCTTTCCCTTCAGCTCTTTCTTCTCTTCATCCACAACATCTTTTCCCTCGTTGTAATGCCCTGTAAGAACCTATTCCATTTGCGATATCTAAACCCTCAGTTCTTCATTTTGTTCTCCCAGTTCTGCATTATGAGCTAACAACTCTGAATTTTGTATCTCTTTTTCTTCTAGCTTCTTTTTAGCATGATCATATAATTCCTTCAAGTCTTGGATCCTTTTCTTAGAAGATTTTGCATAGTCCTCATACATTCTCTTATAATCATTCCTCTCCTTCACAGTCCTATCCAACTGTTCAGACAAATCACTGATCATCCTACATGTGCTTCCTCTTTGGATCTTCTTGCATTATGAATGAGTTTCCTTCAAGTCTTTCAATTCTTGGCTGAGTTTCTGATTTTGTTCATAAAACTCATTTTTCTTACCTTTTTGCACATCTACCTCTAATGATGCCATGGATAGCTTCTGTTTCACTTCTTCAATTCGCTTCTCGTATCCCTTTAACTCTTTCTCGTGATCATGTTTCAGTTTCTCGACTACTGAGGGTGTATCTCTCATACGTTCGTTAATCAGGCCAATATTACCGACTCCATTCTATTGAATGCCATCATTAACCCTTTGAGTCTTTCATTGTGTATAATTTTGCATGACCTCTAATTCGTCCTGAAGCTTCATTCTCCTCAGTGTTTCCCATGTTGTTACGATGTCTTTTATCTTCATCTTATAACCTTTCATCTTATGCATGTACTCAAATTCCTCTATGCCAGCAGTAGCAGGAATAAACTGTCTTGATCCAAACTGTTAGGATACTAACAGCGGGCAGTAGGTTGTTCTTTCCCAAACTCCCAGCAAAGGAACCCAATCAAACTTCCCACATCGGTACAAATAACTAACCAAATTCAGCCAAGGGACTTTCCAGACAATCTCTGAATCTTTCATGTTCAACATATGCTATTTCCACTGTTCTTCCATCATTTTCTCAATCGGGCAAGCTTCTAGATGCTTCTCTAGTGGTGAATAATCAGTGCAAAATTTTCGGGCCCTATAAAGTGCAACCCATCTGTGACCTCGAAACCATACCTCTAGCAGTTAGGGTTCCATAGGTTTCTGCCAAAATGGCTGGCACCAAATTTACCTTGTTCTTTGAGCGCTCAAATAGTCCTAGAGTTGATGGATCAATATAATTTGGGTTCTTGGGAATAACACCAACCCGTAAATACACAAGGAGTACAAATTTCTCTTTCTCTCTGGTTTATCACTTGTTAAAATTAATTCCCGAATTACCTCCCAGTGGATGCGTTCGTTATCCTCAGTTATTTCATCGTTCCCTTTTTGCTTTAATTTTCCATTAAACCAAACCTCATCTTTCCCCGTGACCATTTTCAACTTTCTTCTAAAGGTTGAGTTGTTATGGGTCTTGTGTAAATATTGTCCTTTTCAAATTTCGAGCAATGTAGAAAAGCCTCATATTCTTCCAGCGTCGGTGTCATATCCACTTCTCTGAGTGTGAAACAATTATAAGCCGGATTCCAATACTGTGTCATAGCCCTAATTAATCCTCGATCAACTGGAACATCCAACAACATTACTATATCCCCGAACTCTAACTAAAAATCTTTCTTCATAGTTTTGTCCCATTGTTCCCGCATCCTCTTGAGTTCCGGTATACTACTATTTTGTCCTGAATTCATTCTAGCAATCTCTTTAGTCCTGATACATAATCTCCCCTAATACTATCTCCTTTGACGAACTGGGTTTCCTCTGACCATGTCCAGACTGCGGTATTATCCTCTCCATGTCTATCGGACCCTTTAGTTGTAGGAGACATTTCCTATTCGATTGACTTTGAACTTAATACCCCTATGAATACAATTATGATGCAAAAACATATAGCAAAACATAGAAAACAAAACAACAAAAAATTGTGTTAGTATAGTGAAAATAAAATTGCAAACAAAAGTAATTGCTGTAAAATAAAACAATTTATATTACATAAGATAACTAGAGAACGGTTTATTTTACACACAGAAATAACCAGAGAAAAGAATTTAAATTAGCAACACCCTATCCTAGGTCCTTGTCTGGATCTAGTGGGGTGGGTTTCTATTACAGCATGTAGGTTTCGATCTAGACTCTGGGTACCCGAACTGTCGTTACCGGACTGGTAAGACATCGATTTGAGAGTGTACGACCCCTTATAGCGGAGGCGTAACCTCACGGTGTATAAGGTTGGTATACCGGAAGGAGGACAAAATCTGATCACAGAGTTGAATAACTCACGTAAGATCATGCCTCACTCCCACTTAAGGGTGAAAAGCTTGGGTATCAAGCTTATGCATGAATGACAATTTATATCACACAAGAAAAAGCTACCTGCATTTTCCAAAAAATTCATCCAATAATTATAGGAAAAATTAAATTCAAATTACTGTCCAAAATACCACGTAAAATTAATTAGACCTGACTCTCGGTTTTTTAAAATCCCAAGAGGAGTCGCCAAGCTGTCGCGACCATTTTTGAAATCAGGATGTGTAAAAATAGCTTGACGATCGATCTTTGAAAATTAGGGTTTTTTGGCCATTTTAATTTAATCTTGAAAATTTAGAGTTTTTCATATTAAATTGGATTTTCCTTTATTTATCTAAAAAAACATTTTGGAGTCTCCACTGATCACTTCGAGGTAGACCGGACACCGGAAAAACAAACTAGAGATTTTGTCTTAAAAATTGGGTTCTTGAGTCGGTTACGTGTAGGGAAGGATTAGCACCCCTACAAACGCTCGTTATCGGTACCTTTAATTTTATGTGGCATTTTGGGATTTCGAATAATAATTTGAACTTAATTTATCCCATAATTATTAATTGAATTAAATTTTGAATGTAGATATCCTTTTATAAGGAAATTCATTTTGTTCGAATACGTGATTAAAAGCACCTTGTTAGGTGGCACCCCTATTCGTATTTAAAAATGAATTTCCAACATAAAAAGTTTCAATGAATGATCAATTATTGTCTTGTTGATTTTAAGTACTATCCTAAAAGGCTCTATTTAATTAATTGTTTAAAAATATGAATATTAATTAATTCAACTTCTTTTATGAGAAAATGCCAATTGCTTGAACACCTTCCATATATGTAAAGCCCTTAAATTAATCATATTCCTAATTAATTAATCTTCTAATTAATTAAAGTTCTAATCTTATTAAGGCTCTAACAATTTATTATTCAATGTTATAAGTGAAATTGTATATCGAATATACACCTTTATAACTAAGGCTAATATAACACCCCATTGTAAACAATAGAACACCATCCAGATTTGAACCTCAAAGATTCTATTCGATATACATTTAATTAACTACAATGTGTATTAATTGATTGTTTAATTTTAACTAAAGACTAAATTTATATTCAAATTTAAGTGAAATATATATTAAATATAATTTAGTGAAATCTGTATTGTGATAACACCCAATTGTAAACAATGGAACACCATCCAAATTTGGATTCCAAAATTATATTTAATTTATATCTAATTGCTACAATTATCTACTCTATTTAATTATTGAACCCTAATTAGAGAGACCTAGACTAAAGGCTCTAATTGTTCATTAAGATAAGTGTTTAGATTATTTAAACAAAATACTATATGCTCATTTTAAAATAGGCAACAAATATATAATTTAATAACATTTAAAATAAAACAATTAAATAAATAAAACAAATTAAACATATTAAACATTAAATTGATTTTTATTAATATGGGGATCTAATTGAAACTATTACAAAAATTGATGTCCAATTACAAAGCCCTAGTGACCAAATTAAAAGGGAATACAAATTGGAGATAACAATTAAGAAAATCAAGGACCAAATTGAATTAAATGTAAAACTTGGGTAATAAATTAAGAGGGGAAATGGCCAAATTGAGAGAAAACAAAACTTTGGGAAAAAACCAAAAGGTATCCGTTTAATAACGCGCGGATCCTGGGTTGACCCAGATTCAATGCACGGATCTTTTATTTGATCCCGGCACCAAAACGGTGTCGTGTCGACTTTGACTATATATAGCCTAAACCCTAGCCAACTCGGCCATAACTCACGTGCACACTCTCTCTCTCTCTCTCTTTTCTCACAGACTCTCTCAACTCAAACACCAAAATCCATAAAACCCTCATGCTTTTCGATCAAAACCCCCTATTCTTACTTGTTCCTCACCAAATTCATCCAAAAAACTTCATTTAATCCTTCTCAAACACCTAAAACACCCCAATTCGTGTTTCTCATCGATCAAACACACCATTTCTCTTAAGTTTCAATCTTTGTTCTGCACAAACCCTCGTTTGATTTCTAAAAACACCTAAACACATCCCTAAACCTATTTTCTAAAATCAAAAACCCAAATTCTCACCCAAGCTCTTATCTATTTTTCCTAAACCGTATAAAACCCTAAGATTCCGGCCAAGCTTCTCCCTAGCCACCGCCCTTAGATCTAGGACCATCGTCCCTAGTCCTTCCAACCAGTTCACCGATCATCGGGGGTGATGTCGGACACCTCCGGTCACCGTCTCCGGTCACCCTAACCTACTCCAACCAACTCTGTTACTTCGATCACCCCTAACCTCTTTTTGACCACCGTGACACTAATTCTGGCCGTCGTCCCCCTCTGCGAGGCGATTTTCGGCCACCGTCTAAAAACCCTAAAACTTTAGAAAAATCCTTTTTTTCCCCTCTTAAACCTAGATCTAAGTCTCGATTCAACAGAATCTCCTATCTTCCCCCACCTAAACTACCTACCCGAAAGCCTAACCACATCTATCATTTTCAACTTCGCCCGAAACCTAAATACACTCCGTTAACCACTTGAAGCCTCTCCGATCAACTCAAGATAAGCCTCAAACCTACTATGATTTGTGTTTATTTTTTTAGATCTAAGTTTTAATTCCAGTTACTGTTTTTACTTTCTACACTTAGATCTAACCTGTTTTGTGCGTTTTTGTAGGTAAAGAAAAGAATAAAGAAAGAAATATACCTCACGGTGTATTTCTGACGACGGCCTCATTGTTTCATTTTCCAATTTTGACAACCTTCAGCGTTCCAGTGATCCTTCCACTTCTCATGTAACCTCTCAACTTCCCTCTCTCCTTAACTATTACTGTAATAATTGCCCTAATTATTACCCTCATTATTAACTGCATTTTCTCTCTCTATAGGGTATTTATAGCTGAGGTGAGTGCTGACGTCACAGCCATTGAGCTGTTGACAGCTGGTCTAAGCTAGGGCTTGATCTGAGTGATCCTTGAATGAGCCAATGACAAAACGCCGCGTGGCCAATTTGGACGGTAAAAAGAAACACAATTGTGTTTCTTTGGGCCTCTTTACCCAATAGCAATGTGTTTGGGCAGGGAATTTTAGATTTTAAGGATATAATGGGCCTTGTAATTTGGATTCTGGAATGTTTGAGCTTTGTATATGGACTGTGGACTTTATTTAATTTGGACTTTATATGATATTTTATTTACTTATTTATTTAATATTTATATTATTTATTATACCCGGTCAAAATTCGGATATTACATCAAGCAAGTAGTTTTTCTTGGTCATGTGGTTTCAGCCGAGGGTATTCGCATGGATCCACAGAAAATTGAAGCTGTTGTGAATTGGAAGCAACCAAAGTTGGTGTCGGAGGTTCATAGTTTCTTGGGGTTGGTAGGATATTATCGATTCTTTATGGATGGATTCTCAAAGATTGCTGCTCCTTTGATGAAGTTGTTACAAAAGGATATTAGTTTTGCGTGGGTAGAGAGTAGATAACAAGCCTTCGATAAGTTGAAGGAAGCTTTGACGCAAACTCTAATCTTGATTCAATCTGAGTTAGAAAAGGAGTTTGTGGTTTATAGCGATGCATCCTACGTAGATTTGGGATGTGTGTTGATGGAAGAAGGAAGGTTTGTGGCTTATGCATCCAGACAGATGAAGGTGCATGAGCACAACTATCCTACGTACGATCTTGAGCTTGCTACGATGGTGTTTGCGTTGAAGATATAGTGAAATTACCTTTATGGTGAGAAGTTATTGTATACACGGATCACAATAGCTTGAAATATCTGATTTCAACAGAGATGGTTGAAGTTGCTCAAAGATTATGATTTGACGATAAAGTATCATCCTAGAAAAGCTAATGTTGTAGCTGACGTTTTGAGTAAGAAGGTTGCAGTTGAGTTGAGGGTGATGTTTGCACGGTTGAGTATAACGCCTGATGGCGAGTTGTTGGCTGAGTTGCAAGTAAAGCCATCGTTGTTTTAGATGATCAAGGAAAAGCAACCGTATGATGATTCTTCGGTACCACATGTGACGGACATAATGGATGGCAATCAAATAGATTTTTATTTTAGTGACGACGGAGTTTTGTGTTTCAATAGTCAAGTGGTGGTGCCGAAAGATGATGAGTTAAGGCACACAATCTTGGATGAGGCACATTCGAGTCCTTTTTTATGCATCCGTGAAGTACAAAGATGTGTCAGGACTTGAAGAATGAGTATTTTTGTGTTGGTTTGAAAAAGGATGTCACAGATTTTGTTGCTCGCTGTCTGGTTTGTCAGTGTGTTAAGGCTGAGCATCAATTTTCTTCGGGTTTGTTACAACCGTTAAAGATTCCATAATAGAAGTGGGAGAGAATCACCATGGATTTTGTGTCTGGTTTGCCTTTAACGCCATCAAAGAAGAATTTTATTTGGGTGATTGTGGATAGGTTTACGAAGTGTGCACATTTTCTGGCTATGCATACGACGTAGAGTTGTATATTGCGGAGATTGTGAGGTTGCATGGGGTGCCAAAGTCTATAATATCTGATAGAGATCCACGCTTTAAAACTAGGTTTTGGGAGTGTTTGCATAAGGCGTTGGGTACACGGTTAAATTTTAGTACTTCGTATCATCCTCAAACGGATGGTCAGTATGAACGCGTTATCCAGTTGTTAGAAGATATGTTGCGGTGTTGCATCATTGATTTCCAGGGAACGTGGGAGAAATAGTTACCTTTGGTGGAGTTTGCCTATAACAATAGTTACAGGCCAGTATTCAAATTGCTCTGTACGAGGCTTTGTATGGTAGAAGATGTCGCACGCCACTTTGTTAGGCAGATGCGGGCTAGAAGTTTGTTTCCTTGCCTGATGTGTTGAAGGATACCAATGAGAAAGTGAAGCTTGTTAGTGATCGATTGAAGGCGGCTTCGGATCGGAAAAAGTCATATGCTGACTTAAAGCAAAAGGAGATTGAGTATGCAGTTGGTGATCGCGTGTTCCTTAAGGTTTCGCCTTGGAATAAGGTGATGAGGTTTGGAAGGAAGTGCAAGTTAAGTCCTAGGTTTATTGGACCATATGAGGTGTTAGAGCGTGTTGGTCTAGTTGCTTATAAGTTGAGGTTGCTAACATAGTTGGAGATGATTCATGATGTTTTCCATGAATTGATGCTCCGAAGGTATAGATAGGATCCTTCGCATATGATGCCTGTTGAAGAGATTGAGTTGAATTCAAATTTAACCTATGATGAGGAGATGGTGAAAATTCTAGATTCAAGCAGTAAGGTTCTTTGAGGAAAGACCATAGAGTTGGTGAAGGTGTTGTGGCGACACCGTGGACTTGAGGAAGCCACGTGGAAAGCAAGGAAGACATGTTGAAGCAGTTTCCTCTCCTTTTTCTGCCAGGTAAATTTCGAGGATAAAATTTCTTAAGAGAGGGAAAGTTGTAACGCCCTGAAATTGGGCCTATATGTTAGACGGATCGATTAGATGGTTCGGGAGAATCCGATTAGACAATTCAAGTTAGTTTCGTGAATTAAATCTTAATAAATCGTTTTGTCTTAAATAAAATATGGAAAAATGCTGGAAAATACTTAATTAATATTTTAAGTATTTTGGAAAAATCAATTTGAAGAAATTGAATCTGATTTTGGGACATTTTGGTCTAGTGACTAAAATGAAAAGTTTTCAAAATTGTTTTAGTGACTAAATCGTAAAAGGGTCAAAACTTAGAATCTTTAAGGAGCTAATTGACCAAAATTTTTCATCATAGTTTACTCTTAATATAGGCCATTTTAAAAAGGTTTTTAATTGGTTTTAATAAAGAAATAAATGGGATTAGTAAAAAGGATTTTTGTTTTCTCAAAATCACTTTCTCACGTAACTAACTTTGATATCACTTTTTCTCGCAGCTTTCTTAGCAGCCAAACTATCAAAATCTTTCCAAAAATTTCAGGAATCAATCTCTTTTGATTTCCTTTTTGTTTTCTAATTGATTCCTTTGAATTCTACAACAAAATCTATTTGGATTTCAACCAATCTTTGCCAATTAAGGGAGAAATTAGCAATTAGCGGTAATTTTTGTTTCTCTCCTCTAATTAAAGGTTCTTTACTGAAATTCTCAAGTTCTTGATCCTTTACAACTAATTTTTGTTACAGAATTTTGATTGAAACATGGATATGTTGATTAATTTGAGTTTTGATATAAGATTTGGATGAACACTATTTTGGATCTGTTTTGTGTTGAATCAAATTTATTTAGATCTTTATTAAGATGTGTTTTAATGTTGAAAGAAGTGGTTAATTTAAGAAATCTTGAAACTATGTGAATTGTTAATTTTCTAGGTTGTATATAGTTGGATTTTGGTGTGATCTTGGTGTTGTAGGGTGGCTGGAGGTATAAGGTCGTGGTAAGAATGTTTTTGGATGTTAATTGATGTTGTTAAGATGTTAGAATCAATATGATTTGGCTGGGCTTTGTTTGGATGAGGTTTGATGATGATTTTAGTTGTTTTAGAGAAATGTTTGATGGTTTCTTATGAGACGAAGTGTTGATTGTTGGTTGCTGGAAATTAGAGGTGCATGGAAGTGCATTAATCATCTATTTTTATTTGGGTAAGGCAAGGGAGTTGAATCCTTTAACTTTTGGAGAGGTTGCGGAAGCTTGATTCTCGCAACGATAAGAGACCTTTGGGTTGTTGGCAAGTGGAAACGCGTTTTACTGCTATTAAAAGGTTTAAAGATGGTTATTGGGAGTTTAGATAAAGTTCGAAACACTTATCTAAGCTTAGAAACAAATATTGGTTGAGCTCTCTTTCGTTTTTAGTTTGGCAAAATATAATCTCATGCACATGTTTATAGATTTGATTACTTATTGTTATATGCATGTTTTGGAAACAAAAGATTTTGCAAATGATTATTCATGCTGAGCTTTGTGTAAAGCAAATGATTTATGAATGCATGTTGAGGATGCTAGAATACATGGTTTAATGTATTGGGAAATGGTATGAAATGATGCATATGTAAAAACAGTAAGTTAATGTGGTTTTAATGAGTATATTGGCAAGTGGCTGTGGTAAATGTTATCGGATATAGTTGGCTAGCCATAGGGTTTAAAGTGCATTATAAAAAGTCAGTTCGTGCGTGTTGAGGGGTTGTGACTGTACTGTTTTCTCCACCATGAGAACTTTAGCGGTCGATGGGTTAAATGAGTCGTATTCTCCTGCAGGAGGATTGAGATCACAATGGTTGAGGGGTTAAATGTGTAGATTACTCCCATTGTAGATAGTTTACATCGTAACCGTCGAGTGGTTAAATGTGCCATTTTCTCTGTTTAGGTGTATGTTAAGTGGTCGAAGGAACCACTTGTGAAATTCGTGTATCCGATGTGTTTTTATAAGTTGGAAAGAAACTGGTTTTGGGTCACTTGAATGCCAATATACGAAACGATGTATCATGAGAAATGGATTATGTTATTGTATAATGCAGTTTATACATGTGATGCTCTTTAAGCTTGTTATCTCGAGATTTTGTCATAAGAAGCTTAAATTGAGGGTTGTGTTAGAATCCATGATACATTTGTTGCAAATGATTTAAATGTGCATTTGAAAGAGATTATAGAAGCATGAGATGTTTTGTCATGAGACTTAAATTCTATATTTAAATTAAATGGCTTTAAATACATTGATGATTGTTTTCTTGAGATATCATCACTAAGCTTATATCTTACGCTCCCCTTTCTCATCAATGCAGAGAAATAGGCTTTTTGGAACAGCAAGTACGCAATAGGAGATCCAAGGGTTGAGACATTTTCAAAGTATGGTTTTATAAGTGCTAAGTAGTAATAATAGGCAATGTGACCAAGTTGTTTTGGGGGGTTTATTTAGGATACTCCCTGGTTTTACAAGTTATGTTTGATGTTTTGGACATGTATGAAGCTTAATAATTGGTTTCGAGGGGTTGGGAAATATTATGCATGCTTGGGTAGAAATCATGCCTATAAGACTTATGTTTGATTTTGATATGTTGAGTATGCATGCTTCTATGTTTGAGAAATTGATTTTTGTGAAGTCTTATGTTGATTATAAGTTGATTGGACTATGTTAGATTGAGACAAAGTGTCATATGTTAGACCAAGAGGTCATTACAGGTCTGTCTGTATTGGTACGGGTCCTTAGGGTTCGGTAGACGGGGACCTATCTCAGCTCAATCCGAGGAAAACTTCCTTGGCGTACCAATAATCTTAGGGACCGTATTGGTACGCGTAGTTAAAAAATAAGCCTGGTGTTCGGTACACGGGCAATAGTATCGGTATGCCCTTTAGCTACTGAAATCTAATATTTTTGAAAACACATACCTGTATCGATACACTTGAGGACCGTACCGATACGCCTTTGCATTTTACACCCGTTCTGATACGGTAAGTGTCCGTATCAGTACGCCAGCCGTTGTTTCAGTTAAGATGCCTTCTGAAGTTTGATTCTTTGCAGTTTAGTGTCCATGTTTCATGTGTATGCAATTAAATGAGTTTGGATGGTTATTCTAGGTTGAAATTTAACCTGTTAGTATGGTATATGACTAATTAAAGATGGGTAACCTTAATTACAATAAAGTCCTCATAATTACCTAAATTTACAATTTGGTCCCTGAAATATTGTTCTAACAATTGGATGTCATTTTGACGCCCAATTAAGTTGTAATCTTCACCATAGTCAGCATGATCACCTTAGGACTCAAATATGCATCTAGATAAGATAAAAGAAAAAATAGACCGTTTTCTAAGTAAATCTTTCGGGTTTGTCTCGGTAAACCCTAATATAGCTCGCTCGATTCAGCCTTACGACTAGACTGGGTCAAGGGGGTTACAAACTCACTAGGCAAAGTATACCTAATGCATTCATCTTTCATGTATTTTAGGTTAAGAAGATTTTGAGATTAAGATCGGGGTTGGTAAAGGTTTTAACAAGTCACCTTGTTGCTAAAGTAAAGTATAACAACTCTATAGACTCCTAGTATGGTGGCATAGGGGTTACACAAGTCATTTTCACCGTTTTTTATATGTATGTAATATTGTTGGCCTGTGTAGATTTGTAGGCTCAAGTTTGACCTTTTTGAAAGTGGTTAAAAATGACCAAATATGCATAATAGGCTTAAAAGAGGGGAAACATAGTAAATGGATTCATTTAGCTTTGAAACTTTGCATGCTCTTAGGTTTGGACTAAATAAACTTTCTGGTTAAATTTCGTTAAATTTGGACATAGTTTGGTTGGGTAATTTGCTAATAAACCAGATAAAATTTTGCATTACAAAATCATGTCATACTAATACGGGTGATGGCGTATCGGTACGGGCTTGCATAATTGGAATCGAATTAAAAGGCATACCGATATAGTTTGAGCTGTACCAGTAAGGATTTTGAATATGGAAAATTGTTGTAGCTCGGTACCGGTACAATATCGATATGCCTTATCGAAACCAAATAATAATAATAATAATTAGATGTGAACCGATACCCAGTATCGGTACAGGCATAGTGGGTTCAACTATTTTAACGGTCAGGGTTAGGGCATATCGATACGGTTGTACTCGTATCGGTACAGCCTTCCGAATCTGTAAAATCCCTAGTTCTTAATGAGTATAGTGTATCGATACGATATGCCTCGTATTGGTCCCTTTTCATGCATAACTGAATTACCGAACTAAGAAGAGGTGTATCGATACGAATCCATGGTGTATCTATACCCGTAGCGTTTAAAGCTTATATATGTATTAGAATTAAATTTTAGAATTTTGCACATTGGTCACTAAGTTTTAGAGCTTAAATTGAGTTGGTAAATGAGTTATGAATAATGTGAAAATTTACAGATATACTGTTTATAGTTCGAATTGCATTGTGGGTTACAGATTAGTCCTTAAAGCTTGTAAAAGTTAAAAAATTAGTCAAAAATAGCACATGACAGTGTCGTATCAATTTATCAGTTATAATGTATTAATCATTGTATCATTTTTGAACACTAACTTAACGTTTATCAACTAAAATATTGTATTGAACATCGTTTAGTCACCGGTAATACATCCCGACCCGGATTTCTACCAGACCGGACATGAGGTGTTACAAGATGTCCATTAAAGATTCAAGGACATGGCTTTCCTGTGGATTTAATATAGTTACCTTTTTACGGATTCAATGTTATACTTGGAGTAGATTGGTTAACGGAACACCTGACTATTTTCGATTTTGAATTGAAGTGGTTTGGATTTATGTTTTGATATAATAATTGAAAAATAGTTTTGGACTAGTTTGAAAAGAATTCAAAATGTTTTTAAGTCCAAACAACTTGAAAATAAGTTTGAGAAGTTTTTGAGAGGTTTTGAAAATGTTTTAAAGTAGCAAAACTAACATTTTCAACACAGGCGTACCGATACGGTATACCTCGTATCGATACGGTCCAAGGGTTTTAGCTACAGCATTTTTCCAGTAACCAAAAACCGTACCGATATCCCTAGGCGTGCCGATACGGGTAGGGTCGTACTGATATGTAAGTATGCATACCGATCCCATTTTTAACCACCCCAACGGCTATTTCCCAACGACTATTTGAATTGCAGAACGTACCGAAATGGGGTAAGGCGTAACGATACACATATCAATAGGGTGTATTGATACGGCCAAAGGCATTTCAATACGGGAAGCCAGATGGGCATAACGGCTAGTACCAGTACCGATATGGGTACACGAGTATCGATACAGTTAGGCAGCTAAGAGCTTAACGACTAGTTTCCAAGAAGGGCGTATCGATACG
The DNA here is from genome assembly GCA_019671005.1 of Hibiscus mutabilis. Taxonomy (NCBI): domain Eukaryota; kingdom Viridiplantae; phylum Streptophyta; class Magnoliopsida; order Malvales; family Malvaceae; genus Hibiscus; species Hibiscus mutabilis. Next base: position 37,773,102 of record CM033734.1, on the reverse strand, counting down.
GGTAACCGTGTATCAATATAAATAGCTGCAAAACTGCATTAATTGCAGGAAATAGAGGCTCCAACGGCTCCAATTCAATCCTAACGGTCTTTAAAGGCTATGAACTCAATTGGGAGTATATAAGGGACCTCCAAGAATCTATGGAAGACTAATGCTTCAATTGTCAACAACAATATGATGTCCAATTTCTCTTAGAGCTTAAATTCCCATTCTTTGCATAGACTACACTTGCTGAGCTTAAATGTCAATGTATGCTCAAGTGTATTTGGTTTTGGGTGAGTGCTTAAAGAGTGCAAACGCATACCTAGAGAGGGATTTTCAGTTTGCTAGATTTTCTTTTGCTTAAAAGTGTTCCCAAAGCTCGGGTTGTGAGCTTTGGTTGCTAGACTTAGGTTGAGTCTAGGATTGTAACGGTTGCTTCCTAAACCGGTAAAAGGGGAAGAATATCTAGTGGATATTGGTTGAAAATCCTTAGTTGGAAGCTAAGGTAGTGGAGGTAAGCTTGGTCGAACCACTATAAATCCTTGTGCAATTGTCCATTTTTTGCTTCCACTAAAAACACCAAAAAATCAATATTCTCCACAATCGGCAAGCTTTTCGGTTGAAGGAATTCGAGCCCAACAATTGGTATCAGAGCAAGGCTCAATCGAGAAGGTTTAACCACCTATTGAGGCGATCCGGCAAGCTCGACCAACAAACAAGTCAACTGACTTCCATAGCATTATCCATCGATAAACCGCCCTTCTTCAACGGTGACAACTATGCTTCTTGGAAGCATAGAATGATGTTCTTCATGAAGAGCAAAGACTACCATCATTGGGATATTGTTGAAGATGGACCGTTCGTGCCAAATCGAAGCAAAGCGGAATGGAGCACGGAAGATCGCAAGAAGATGGAGCTAAATTGCAAGGCCATACACATTCTATTTTGTGCTTTGGGCCCCGATGAGTATGCAAAGGTTTCTTCTTGTGAGAGTGCTAAGGAGTTATGAGACAAGCTTGAAGCAATCCATAAAGGTACAAATGAGGTGAAGGAGACAAAGGTTGGTCTACTCAACCTCAAATACGAAAACATCAAGATGGACCCATATGAAGACATCAAGAGCATGTTCAACCGGTTCTCTACAATCGTCAGTTGACTCAAAAGTCTTGGAGAGGAGATTTTAAAGAAAAGCTCATTTGGAAGTTGATTTACTCACTTCCCAAATCATAGGAGAGTAAGAAGACGGCCATCATCGAAACCAAAAATTTAAAGAAGCTCAAGCTTGACGAGCTCGTAGGATCTCTTCTTACCCATGAGATGATGTCCAAACCATTGAGAGATGAGAGGGAGAAGAAAATCAAAGAGCTTGGAATTGAAGATCTCAACATTATAGCTCTTAAATCCTCCACAAGCATCCAAGAAGAATCAAGTGAGGATGAAGAGATGGCCCATCTCTTCAAGGAACTTTCTCGATTCATGAAGAGCAACAAAGAAGAATCCAAGTATGAGTCAAAGAAAAAGATGGTGATTTCCCCCAAGTGCTCCAAGTACAAGGAAACGAGGCACAACAAATTCGATTGTCCTCGCTTCAACATGAATGGATCATCATCAAAGAAAGCATATGTGGCAACATGGAGTGATGAAGACTCCACCGATCAAGAGGAAGTAGCCCACCTATGCTTAATGGCCCTCAATGAGGGGGAGGTAACTTCTAACTCATCTATTTCAAATTCTTATACTTTTGATGAGTTGCAAGATGCCTATGATAAATTGGTTTTTGAATTTAAAGGTTCATTTTCTAAAAACAAAAAGTTGATTTCTAAATTGAAAAAGGAAAATGATTTACTTATGAAAACCAATTTGGAAATTGAAGCAAAATTAAAGGATTTTAAACTCAAAGTTTTAGACTTACAAAATTTGCTTCAAAAGAAAGAAAAAGAACATCAAATCGAAGTAGATGATCTTAAGAAAGAAAAAGATTTGATTTCCAATGAACTTCAAAAGAAAAATAATTTTGGAAAATCAATTTTTTTATGTGAGACAATCTAGTGCCCCTAGATTTATTAGAGGAAAATGTTTTAGAAGTATTTGGGTCCCAAAAGGACTATCTACTTCAACTAAAAATGATGAAATTGAAAAATGGATTCGTAAGGGGACTAAACTATGTGCTACTAATGCCTATGGATCCAAAGCAATTTGGATACCAAAATTTTTGTGATTGTCTTATTGTAGGTGTGATGGAGCTTTGATCAACAAATGATAAAATTGAGGGGAGCTCTATACACACAAAGGATGAACACTTGAAGGAGGGAGGCTTCACATCCTACCTTGGTTCAAGTGTGGTAAAATTAGTTGAATTTAGTTTATTTTAATTTGATTTATTTATTTTAAATCAACTAGTTAACCATATATGTTGGACTAAACTTTTGAATGATGCTTGAGTAAGGGGGAGCCAATTTTAAAACAAAACTTATTTTGTCAAATTGTTTTTAAAAACTATCCACTGTTATGAACTTTAAAGTTTTCAAACTTTAGTTTCAACCATTTTTGATATAACAAAAAGGGGGATAATGTTTTGAAAAATTGAATTTTAAAATGAGTAAGGGGGAGCTTATAAGATTTTAACAAATTAATCGCTTATTCAAATTTCATTTTTACTAAGGGGGAGAATCTCAAAAACATTTTTCAAGTTGGTTTTATTATATCAAAAAGGGGGAGATTGTTAGGATTTATGTTTTGATATAATAATTGAAAAATAGTTTTGGACTAATTTGAAAAGAATTCAAAAAAAATTTTTAAGTCCAAACAACTTGAAAATAAGTTTGAGAAGTTTTTGAGAGGTTTTGGAAATGTTTTTAATGTTTTAAAGTAGCAAAACTAACGTTTTCAACACGGGCGTACCGATACGGTATATCCCAAGGGTTTCAGCTACAATATTTTTCCAGTAACCAAAAACCGTACTAATACGCCCTTAGGCGTACCGATACGGGTAGGGTCATACCGATACGCAAGTACACATCCGATCCCATTTTCAACCACCCCAACAGCTATTTCCCAACGACTATTTGAATTGCAGAGCATACCAAAATAGGGTAAGTCGTACCGATACACATATTAATAGGACGTACCGATACAACCAAAGGCGTTTCGATACGGGAAGCCAGATGGGCATAACGGCTAGTACCTGTACCGATACGGGTACACGTGTACCAATACGGTTAAGCAGCTAAGAGCTTAACAACTAGTTTCCAAGAAGGGCGTATCGATACGGGTAACCGTGTATCGATATGGGCAGCTGCAGAACTGCATTAATTATGGGAAATAGAGGCTCCAACAGCTCTAATTCAATCCCAACGGTCTTCAACGACTATAAACTCAATTGGGAGTATATAAGGGACCTTCAAGCATCTATGAAGACTAATGCTTCAATTGTCAACAACAATATGATGTCCAATTTGTCTTAGAGCTTAAATTCCCATTCTTTGTATAGACTACACTTGTTAAGCTTAAATGTCAATGTATGCTCAAGTGTATTAGGTTTTGGGTGAGTGCTTAAAGAGTACAAACACATACCTAGAGAGGGATTTTCAGTTTGCTAGATTTTCTTTTGCTTAAAAGTGTTCCCAAAGCTCGGGTTGTGAGCTTTGGTTGCTAGACTTAGGTTGAGTCTAGGATTGTAACGGTTGCCTCCTAAACCAGTAAAAGGGGAAGAATATCTAGTGGATATTGGTTGAAAATCCTTAGTGGGAAGCTAAGGTAGTGGAGGTAAGCTTGGTCGAACCACTATAAATCCTTGTGCAATTGTCTATTTTTCGCTTCCACTAAAAACACACAAAAATCAATCTTCTCCACACTCGACAATCTTTTCAGTTGAAGGAATTCGAGCCCAACAGAAGCAAATTTCTTTGAGACTCAGAGATAACAATGTGGTTGTAACACCTGTTACTCGGTCTAGATGGATAAACCTAAATATGTTGAGATAAAGATTTTGATATAACAAATTGAAAAATATTATTGGATTTAAACATATTTCAAAAATAATCCAAAGTCCACGAAACTTGAAAAATATGTTTAAAATGTTTTGACTTTGTTTCTATATCTAAATATCTTTTAAAGTTAATTTTTAGACGGTTTTACAAGTTTTTAATGTAGGTTTTGAAACCCCCTATAAGTGGTTTCGAAACCAGTGAGACAATAAGGCCTGGAAACCAAACCTTGGAAACAGGTTCCGAAACCCCTTTCAAGGTTTCGAAACCTCTTGCTTGGTTTCTATACCAGGCCCCTGTAACGGCTAGTTTTTTATTTGAAAACCCCTAATGGTTTCGAAACCTCTGTGCATGTGAGCATTTAATGCTCGATTTTAATGGTTTCCAATGGCTCTAAAACATCCCTAACGGCCATAAACGGCTAGAATATTATTCCACACTATAAAAGTAAGCTTTGGACACTTGAAGATGATTAGAGACAATATCCAAGCTTCATGATCAAGAAAATAGTTTTTAAGTCTTTATTTATTTATTTCTCTTGTATATATTGAATAGAGAGTGTTCTTCATTATTTTTATTCTTTACACTCTTGTGAGCTTCAATCTTGTAACCACCCACCTTGTGAGGTTTCTTTGTTTACACAGTTACCTTGTAAAAGGGAGAGGTTCTAGTTTAGCCTAAGGAAAAACTAGAGTGGTTCTATCTTAGCCATTGAAAAGATAAAGTTGTAAAGGTTACCCTTTGGCCTATAAAGAGGAAGAATTCATGGTAGTGAATTGGGAAATCCTTAGTTGTGTGTTAAGGTAGTGGATGTAGACTCGGTTGGGTAGTCGAACCACTTTAAAATCATCGTGCAATATTGTCCACTATTTTTTTGTTTTAGCCAATTCATTCGGGAATAAATTTCAACCCTTTTAGCACTAACGGTTGGAGTACATCGAGCCTATCAAAATACAAATGATACATTGATCATCGAAGTAATCCAAATACTAAACGATAATAAAAACATCTTAATTTAAAACTTCTGAGCATACAAGCATACATCAGAAGTACGTAGCACAACTAGATAGGCTTGAGTTCTGACATGATTTACAAAGACCGAGTAAGTCACAAAACATACAAGGGCAAAGACGTAAATTCATATGCATGCATAAAAAGTACATGTCAAAACTTAAATCTTGTTGCATAAGCAAATTCTACACACTCAATATGGGTAGCATATGAAATTTCGCCATAATCGGACTCCTCTAGCATGCAATTCTAAACTATGCAAGTTTAGGGACTAAATTGTAAATAATAAAAATAAGGACTATGAAATTCAACCCATATTAGATTCACATGCCAAATTTCAACTCAAATTGGTGCTTACAACTCCTTGAATTACAATTTGAAGTTTCAGGACCAGATTGTAAAGAATGCAAACTCAGTCCAATTCAAAAATTTCATATTCGCGAAAGGTATCGAAACCTTAGGCAGAGGTATCAAAACTTTCACTTGAGGTAACGAAATATCTACTGCAGGAATGTAGGGAAATGCATTTTTATGACTCAAGTTGACCCCTAACATGCTCGAATAACCTATACATGCTCCTAATGCATTATTAACACTTGCACTCCTAATTGCAACATAAAAAGATCAGTAGAACAAGAATTCGACCCTAAAATAAAAATATGAATCTCATGTCACTTTTTTAAGAAGCTGAAAGGTCATTTTAAGCAATAAATGTTTCTAACCTATTTGGACATACCACATAGGACACGTCAATTTAGGACTTACTTAAATCATCAAACCAATCATATAACATCATTTGACACTTAAACTCAAATCATAAACTTTAAAAACACTATTCATGCTTCAAAAATATTGTCATTCTTAAAAAGTCATTTAATTCCTAGCGAATTCAAACCAAAAGTATCCAATCAACGTACTAAACAAATGAAAATCATACAAGTCACCAAACCTAACAAATCTAAACCCATGAGTTAGTGGCACACACTGCCTTATTCTAACTTTTGCCAAAAAAACTAAATAAACATACTCAATCTTTGGAACGTCTTCGAATCACTTTCATGCCTCAAAAATCAACCCTCAAAAGTCTCAATCATCTACATTGATAAAATAAAAAGTGCAAGCTATTATTAGCTTACTGAGTGCTCTTAAGCACCAAAATAAACATCAATGCTTTATCTTTCTATATATATAGACACACATAATATATATATATATATATATATATATATATATATATATATATATTCAACTTTTAATTTTATCCAATTTATTTCGCCCATCCAATGGTCATAAATTAGTGTGATTGATATCTAATGTAAGTGGATCCTAACCTATATATATTATATGAATATAAATTGATGGTTGATATTATTCATCTCTTTTTTTTTTCCTTAAAAAATCTCTAGTTTTTATCTTTTAATCTCAACCATCAATTTACACTAATTCAATATTTAATATGTTTTACATGTAACTAAATATTAATTTTCTTTCTAATTAATTCGACTCAAGTTCAAGTATGGAAGAATAATTCTCGATATAATTAAAAATTAAGCTTAATTCATGCATTTAACCCTTAACTTTGAATTCGGATAACATGAAAACTTACAAGTTATATCCTTGGGCAAATTATGAAAGCCTTACAAATCTTGACAAAATACTTTAACGAATCTAATTAAATTAAAATAAAGCATGATTAATTAAATCTTAAAAATATTGGATAGATTAATGATATTTAAAAAAAATTGAAACTTTGTGAAAATTTTTAAAGTTATAACCTTACTCAAGCATCTTTCATGCATGCAGCCTTGATGATATAAACATTGTAGAGCTTACACATGCATCAGTTCTGCATTTTAACTACGGCAGCTGGCATGAACAATAGTTCTTGAATTAAGGCAAAATGGTGCGCTATTTCAAAATAAGTATCATAGGATGCTAAAATATTTGCAACAGAAATTTAGAAACTTCTAGATGCAGAAAACCGATTCAAAGGTCAAAAAATATTTTGGTAGGTAAATTCAAGACATATCTTAGCAAGTCCATTCAGGACATATATTCTTAGAGGAAACCATATCTCAACGCTTACAATTCAACCAAACGACGAGAGGAAAAAACTGAGACGAAAATTATACAACTATTATATATAAACTTTAGAAGTAAACAAATGTGGCAACCTGAAGTGAAAAAACGAGATTATAAAAAAATTAAGACATCCAAAAAGTTCTATGCACATATTGCTAACAGAACTGATGAAAATAGACTCTTATGCAAATGTACGAGGAAGAATTCATCTTCCCCTTTCTTGTTTAGAACGAGTAGCGTGTGTATCTTCAATATGTCGTGTGAGGAGTGAAACTCCATAATGCGAGGCACTAGAGGCAGCATAATAGGAAGTCACAGTGAGTTGAGCAAACTTTGGAAGTGCATAACCTGCAAAGTCACATCACACAAACACTGAGAAAGTTGAAAATCATTAACACATTCTAGTTCTCAAGTTTATTGCTAATTAGAGTAGTCATTCAAGTGAAATGCACTTGTAACCGCAGTCAAATTAAATCACTATAAAAGAAAACCACCATAACCACAAGATATGAAGCTGAAGCAAAGGTGCCTCGTACTCTCAGATTTCACGAAAAAAGATATAGATATGTTGGGTGAACCTTTCAGAAAAATAAATGCATCTTTCAAATATCTTTAAGTTTAAAATAATTGTGTGGTTTAGGGAGAAAACAGCAGCAAAGAATTATGACTGAAAAGCAAATAGGAAAGATGGAACTACGGTTATAAAAACCTCTATTTTCTTTCTATTAGTTCAAAAAAACTAATACCAGGAATGTGGCTGTAAATACCATACAGATTATTTATACTAGTGTTAAAATTAAAGTTTTAAACCTAGCGCTAGATTTAAACACTAAATATAATCCTAGCCCTAGATTAAACCCTAATGATCTATATGCCTAATGATATTAATAAATAAGACTAAAATAATAAAATAACATAATAGTAAAAGCTCCTGCACCATTCTCCCTGGCTTGAAGAAGTTCGACTCCGATGAGAACTTTCCCCACTTCAACATAAAATTACAGATGAAGAGCCCCATTGGTTACTTCAGCAGTAACTTTCTAAGAAAACTCTCCGAGATATGTTGGCTTCCGTATGTGAATCTGTCCCTTTATCCACAACAAATCCCTTATTTCCTAGTTCATTTGTATCAAGCTTCAGTAACAGAGAGTTTATACTTTTTCTTTTCTTTTGGAATGTCACGAGCTGGACTTGCTTTTTCATGAGCTGGTCTGCTGACAGTTGATTTACCATCTAAACTTTATCATCTACTTTACCCATTGTCTTGTTTGATAAATGGGCAGCAGGAATATTTCTGCTCTCACGCCCAGCAGGTTCAGCATTTAAAGTAGCCATTGGAACAACTGCATGATGTTTTTCACTGTCTAGTTGTTTGTGCACCACACTCATCAAGACTTTCAATTTATTGTGGTGATAACCACTCTTCAAATCAATCATCGGAAATTCCATAGAATCAATCATTGATCAAGAATATCATTTAACCAAGGTATCCTCTCAAGAATATGATCCATAGCCATAGGAATATCACACAAGCGTTTATCATCTAGCCCAATGTATTAAAACTGAACAGCTAAGAAAATTGAAAGAAGATGACAGACATAGTTGAATAGGGATAAATAAAAAGGTTCTGGGATTTTTCAGCAACCTACTTTATTAAAACTCTCTTAATGATAATAAATAAAAGACTGGTCCTAATAACTCTCTAGTGGAGTATTTATAATAGAACTCTCACTTACAGCCAAATTAACTCTCTAGTCGAACACTTAATAAGAGTCCTATGGTAATCACATTGAAGAAAACAAAAATAATCCTGAAATAATTAAACTTAGAAGAGGAAGGAGAAGGAGAAAGCGAGCAGGAGACAAGGAGAAGAGGGTGGAAGAAGGGGAAGGAGAAGGAGAAGGAGAAGAAAAAACATAAACCAAAGTAAAAAAACAAACTTGAAAAAGTTACTTTGATGCCCCGGTATCAAATATGATACGGCAAGAAACGTTTGAAAAGACGGACTTAAGACACATGTATAACTGCAAGAAAACACTTGCTAAATGCTTTGATTGATGACAGAAGCACACAACTTTTTAGCTCTTTTACTAGGTAACTAACCCAATGACATTCGGTATTCATAGACAGAAAAATTAAATTACTCACAAATCATTGCATGCTATACTTACCGTAATGTGCAAGGGAAGTGTGCAGGTTAAAAGAGGATGTGAGTAGCAGAGCAATTCATAAAAGAGAACATTTAATTGAGATGCTACCAGAGTAGAAGTATACTTGAGTGGTTACCACTTATATGACAAAGGATTATAATTAACTTTTGGATGATAATAATTGAGACAAAAACGTATTGTAATATTCTCTAAATTAAATTAATGGATTTATCTGTTGTTAATCTCTTATAAGTAGAGCCACTTTTGCTAAATTAAAAATGTTAGGATCTATTTTCTGTTGTTCTTTCCTACTTGCAACATATGACAAAAAACATGAATATCACTGTAAAACTCTCACATTACCCACTGCTGATTGTGCAATGCAAATTGAACATTCTACATAATTTTAGATGTACTGAACATTCAACAATAGGACCAGCATTTATTAGAGGAATTCATAAATAATATGATATACTTTGTGAAAAATATTGTATTTCACTTTTCTTCAAAAGCTGAAGCAAATAGGCTCAATTCAATAAAGAATGAAATGTGTAAAAATGGGATCATGCTTTGTTTCCAAACTAAGAATTGTCTTGTAGCTACTTAACAACTAGAGTGAAAGAACACGCTTATACCTCCAAATGCAGCACTGGCACCAGAAAACATTAGTAGCAGCGGAATCTGTCAACAAATAAGATAATAGAATTCAATTATGTGAGCTTTAAAAGATGCAAAATTGTTTTACCCGGCATGAAAAGGGGAAAATGTGTTTGAGAATTCTAACAGATTGAAGGATTGGAAATGTGTTGTTACTGAGGTCTAAACCTGTAGAAGCAAGGTTGGCAATAAGATCGAGTACATTATGTTTGTTTATTATTTATTATGCATTGATGGTCTTTAGTAGTTGTGAGTTATCCGAGAGAAATTTCAGTTTTTGTAAATAATGTAGTAATTATCCTACTTAAAGTTTATCTCCCTAATAGATTAGATTTTATCCTTAGTAGGACTCCTTATTGTAGTTAGAGTCTATCAACTTAGTAGATTAGAACTAGAAGTTATCTTAAGAAGGTCTTCTTAATGTACTAAAAGACCTAGAGCCTATATAAGTAAGTCTGTATCGAGAGATGTAAAAAATCATTGAGCAATAACAGAAAAATTCTGCATTCTGTTTTTTCCTTTTAGGCAGAAACTTCAATTCTGTTTTTTATTTTTCTGCATTGATTGACATGATATCAGTCTAAAATACGATCCTAATAGCAAATTTCAGTGGCAATTTCTTCGGCTTCCAGTGCGATGCCCTCTGCCCTAATTACTCCAATGATGAGGAGAGCTAAACTAGTCTGTGTTTTTTGCAAAAACGTCGGTCATTCCAAGGATACATGCTGGAAAATTCATGGTCGACCAGCAGTATGGAAACCTACAGCAGCCTAGATATCCAAGCCATCATACCCTACTGCCGCACCAAAGGTTGGCCCTAGTAGCTTTACTGATCAGCAACTCACTGAGCTTCACAAGCTGTTTCGTCAGTTTAATTCTGCTGGAGCAGGAAATTTGGCTATGGTGAAAACTGTAGGTAATATAAATGTTTTTTTGCCGACTGCTCTTGTTTCTACCCAGTCTGCAGCAAATTGGATTATTGATTCTGGGGCCTCGGACCACATGACTGGTAATAGGGTTTTATTCTCTGTTTTTAAAAAGTATTCTTCTCAAACTTCCATTAAAACTGCAGATGGTTCTCTATCTCCCATCAAAGGGACGGGCTCTGTTTCGTTAGATGGTAATTTGATCCTTAAGGATGTGTTATTTGTCCCTGACCTCGCATGCAACTTGATATCAGTGAGCAAAATTTCTAAAGACTTGAACTGCTCCTTAAGGTTTACTGATTCTACATGTTTTTTGCAGGCACTAGATTCGAGGAAAATAATTGGCAGTGCTAGCTTGCAACATGGTCTTTATATCCTTCATGGAAAATATCCATCTTCTATTTCAAATTATCCTTCTTGCTTTACTTCTTTAGGACGATTAGATACTATAATGTTATGGCATTTTCGGTTAGGTCACCCTAATTTTCACTATCTTAGAAAAATGTTTCCTGATTTGTTTGTTAATAAAGATCCAAGTTCTTTTAAATGCCATATATGTCCTCTTGCAAAACAAACCAAATCTTTATATTTACCATCTGTTCATAAACCCTCTAAACCATTCACATTCATTCATAGTGATGTTTGGGGTCCTTCTCGAGTGAAGAATATTACAGGGAGTAGGTGGTTTGTGACTTTTATTGATGACCATAACAAACTTACTTGGACCTACCTTCTTAAAGAAAAATCTGACGTTGCTTCTATTTTTGCAAGGTTTTATGAAATGGTAGTTACTCAGCTTGATAGCAAAATAAAAATGTTTCACTTTGACAATGGGTGAGAGTTTTTCACTACTGCCTTCGGAGATTTTTTTGGACTAAAGGTATAATACATCTTAGTTCTTGTGTAGATAACCCACAACAAAATGGGATTGCTGAACGTAAAAATGGGCATTTATTAGAGGTTACCCGAGCCTTATTATTCACCCATGCTGTTCCAAAATATTTGTGGGGGAAGCCTTATTTACGACTACATATCTTATAAATAGAATGCCTAGCAAAGTCTTGCATCTCAGAACTCCTAGAGATGTTTTCTTGGAAAATTATCCTACTTTTAAACCTATGTCATCTAATCTTCCCTTAAAGACGTTTGGGTGTACTTTTTTTCTAAAATCCACAGATCCTTCAAGTTCCAAACTAGATCCTAGGGCTTTGCAGTGTGTTTTCGTTGGATATTCTTCACTTAAGAAGGGCTAAAAATGTTATCACCCTCCTTCTCGTAAGTTTTTTTCTCTTTGGATCTAACTTTTTTTGAACAGGTACCTTATTTTCCTAAGACTGAAAATCATGGGGAGTGTTGGGATGATTTCCAGTCTCCTAACAGTCAGGTTCCTTCTTTTTCACCTTCTTTACCTATTGCTCCTTTGTTTGTGAAGCCTCAGAATTTTTTAAAACCTGATACCCTTGTTTCTAACACTACACCTCTACATACTTCACCTAATATTACTCTTATCGCTCCTCATTATTCACCTAAATCAACTGTTCAGCTCACTAACTAGTTACAGGTATATACCAGAAAAAAGAAAGCCATTCCAGAGGCTGTGTTGCAATCTGACACCTGCCGAGAATTGGACTTTAGTCCAGCTGCCTGTGAGGATAAAGGAGGTAATGATGTTGTTGAAATTTCTCCTCATTTACTTGAACCTGAAATTCTGCCTATTGCTAAAAGGAAAGGGGTAAGACAGTGTACACAGCATCCTATTCAGAGATATGTTGCTTATAGCAATCTGATGCCCTCTTTTAAAGCTTTTACAGCTTGTCTAGATGAAGAACATATTCCCAAGACTATTGAAGAAGCCTTAAGAGACTCCAAGTGGAAGAAAGCTGTTGAGGAGGAGATTACAACACTAGAAAAAAATGACACTTGGACCATAACTGATCTTCCACAAGGCAAGAAACCAGTGGGATGCAAATAGGTGTTTGCTATCAAATACAATTCGGATGAGAGTGTGCACAGGTACAAAGCAAGATTGGTGGCCAAGAGTTTTACACATACCTTTGGAATAGACTATAAGGAAACTTTTGCTCCGGTTGCTAAGTTAAACACTGTCAGAGTCCTGTTGAGTTTGGCTGGTAATTGTGACTGGAAACTTCATTAACTTGACATTAAAAATGCATTTCTTAATGGGAAACTAGAAGAAGAAGTTTTTATGAAGATTCCTCCTGGTTTAGAGTCTGAAGAGAATAGGCAGAAAGTTTGCAAGCTGGACAGATCACTTTATGGGTTAAAGCAGTCACCAAGAGCCTGGTTTGATAGGTTCACTAGAGTAATTCTGGAAAATAGATACAAACAGTCTCTAGCAGATCATACCTTGTTTTCTAAGGTAACTCCCAAAAACAGAAAAGTTCTTTTCATAGTATATGTGGATGACATTATTGTGACATGAGATGATGAAGAAGAAATAAGCCACTTAAAATCTCTTTTGGATAAAGAATTCTAGATGAAGGACCTAGGAAAGCTTAGATATTTCATAGGCATGGAGGTGGCTAGATCAAGCAAAGGTCTGGCAATCAACCAAAGGCCTAAAGTTGGGCTGTAAACCAACTGTTTCTCCCATGGACACAGGCCTAAAGTTTAGCAAAGATGGGTCTAGTCCAAAGGCAGACAAGGGACTTTTTCAGAGATTAGTTGGAAAATTGATTTATCTATCCCTGACCAAGCCAAATATAACCTTTGCTGTGAATATCATCAATCAGCACATGACAAATCCGAGACAAGAGCATATGGAAGCAGCTACCAGGATACTAAGGTATCTAAAGGGTACACCAGGACATGGTTTAATATTTAAAAAGACCCTTGATAAAACAGTCAAGGTTTATTCAGACTCCAGCTGGGCAAGTGAGTTGACTGATAGAAGGTCAATAAGTGGTTACTGTTCTTTTGTGTGGGGTAATCTTGTGACTTGGAAGAGCAAAAAGCAAACTGTTGTATTAAGAAGTAGTGCAGAAGTAGAATACAGAGCTTTAGCTCTTGGAATTTGTGAAGGAATCTGGCTAATGAAGCTTCTAAAAGAGCTAGGCATGGTTCAAAACGAGAAGTTTGAAGTGTTTTGTGATAACCAATCTACAATTTAGATTGCCAGAAATCCAATTCAACATGACAGGACCAAGCATGTTGAGGTCGACAGACACTTTATTGCAGAAAAGTTTACAAGTGGAGTAGCTTCTTTAACCAATGTTCCTACAGAAGAACAAGTGGCAAACATCCTTACGAAAGCCCTGCCAAAAACTCTCTTTGATAAGTTCTTATTCAAGCTGGGACTATACAATGTATATTATCCAGTTTGAGGGGGAGTGTGAGTTATCTGAGAGAAATTTCAGTTTTTGTAAATAATGTAGTAATTATCCTACTTAAAGTTTATCTCCCTAATAGATTAGATTTTATCCTTAGTAGGACTCCTTATTGTAGTTAGAGTCTATCAACTTAGTAGATTAGAACTAGAAGTTATCTTAAGAAGGTCTTCTTAATGTACTAAAAGACCTAGAGCCTATATAAGTCTGTATCGAGAGATGTAAAAAATCATTGAGCAATAACAGAAAAATTCTGCATTCTTTTCTGCATTCTGTTTTTTCCTTTTAGGCATAAACTTCAATTCTGTTTTTTATTTTTTTGCATTCATTAACAGTAGTTACCATCAGTTATTGTGTGTCTAATTTATGTTGTTTATTATCATCCCTAGAAACTTGTTGACGGTTATTTGTACTAGAATTATTGGAAAACAGGGAAGGTTTTTTGGGTCTGTTTCAGGTTAGTTTAGTGAGGAAAAGGTCCCTCGAAGTACCTTGTAGTGTGTAGTAGGAAATTATATAGGTAATCCGCCATTGGATGTAAATGTTATTGAATAAGTCTCTAGTGCCTAATATAATGCAACTTAGAACATAGATGAGGCATACCCCAGTTACAAAAGGGAGCCACTTAGGTCCCTTGATGTGATTCTGAACGAAAGGAATCCCTGAAAATAGAAAATCATAAGAGATGTGTGTGCAAAAGAAAAAAATTCAATGAAGACAAAAGGAGCCTAATAATACCCGTGTTAAAGCCATGTACTGCACTAAACATTCCCCCGATACCAGAGCCAACCTATTTGCAGACAAATAGAATGTGAAATTAGCCAAATAAAAGAATTGAGACAGTAACAGTGTTAGATTATCCGATAGAGTTAGAGTCCTTATGTAAATAGTAGTTTAAATTAAAGTTTAAAGATAGAGTTAGAGTCCTCATGTAAATAGTAGTTTAAATTAAAGTTTACTTCCTAAAAGATAGAGTTAGATGTCTTGTGTACTTAGGACTCCTAATTGTAACTAAAGTCCAATACTTGAGTCTATAAATTCATTGTAAAGTGATGTAATTTTTGAAAAATATTCAATAAATGTAAAATCAATTCGCTTTCTTCTTCTTTTTCATGCAGAAACTTAAATTCGCTCGCTTTATTTTTATCGTTAATTAGTTTTTCCTAAAGCTAGAAAATTGCTTTTCTACATGGTATCAGTCTAACATCGATCCTAGTTAGAATTCTTAATGGGATCCCCTTCGACAACCTTTGAGATGTCTGTCCATAACAAAGCAAGTCTTTGGATTGTAGTTTTTTCTAGAAATTTCAGGTTTGATGTAAGAACTGTGTGAAGCAGATTTAGCCCTCGTGGAGGATACAAGCATCTGAGAATACTTGTTCTCCTCTCGCACTTTTTCTACCAAAGGTGCATCAAAGCATGGATCATCGACTTTGGAGCATCGATAACATGACCGGGTAACAGAGAATTATTCTTTAGTTTTTTGATTCATCTTCTACAAGTTCTATTAAAACAGCCGATGACTCTTTCTCTCCTATCAAAGGAAGTGGTTCAGTCCTCATTAACGATAATTTGTTGCTTGAAGATGTTTTGTTTGTGCCTAATCTTGCCTGCAATCTCCTCTATGTTACTAAACTCTCCAAGAATTTGAAGTGTTCATTACAGTTTACTGAATCTGGTTGTTTTTTGCAGGCAATGAATTCGAGGAAGATGCTTGGCACTGCTAGCTTGCAAAATGGTCTTTATGTCCTCGGAAATCAACCATCTACCCTACCAAATACTTCTTGCTCTTTGACTTCTTTAGGGCAAATTGATAATATAATGTTATGGCATTTTAGGTTAGGGCATCCTAATTTTCATTATCTTGCTAAATTATTCCCTGAATTATTTGTTAATAGAAAACCAAGTTCTTTTAAATGCCATATATGTCCTCTCGCTAAATAGACAAAAGCATCCTATTCACCATCTTCCTACAAACCTTCCCAATCTTTTTCATTAATTCATAGTGATGTTTGGGGTCCTTCTCGAGTGAAGAATGTAACTGGTAGTACGTGGTTTGTTACTTTTATTGATGATCATAGTAGAACAACTTGGGCATATTTGTTAAGGAATAAATCTGAAGTAGCCTCTGTTTTTGAGAAATTTTACAATATGGTTGAAACCCAATTTGGAAGTAAAATTCAGATCTTCAAATCTGATAATAGGAGTGAATATTTTACCA
This sequence comes from Hibiscus mutabilis, assembly GCA_019671005.1. Lineage (NCBI taxonomy): Eukaryota > Viridiplantae > Streptophyta > Magnoliopsida > Malvales > Malvaceae > Hibiscus > Hibiscus mutabilis. The sequence continues at coordinate 37,756,740 of CM033734.1, read as the reverse complement.
AGTCCTTGGGGGAATTTTTTAACAAAAAAGAGATTGTTCAACTTAGCACTTGTGTGGATACACCACAACAAAATGGGGTTGCAAAAAGGAAAAATAGGCATTTGTTGGAGGTAACTAGGTCTTTGATGTTCACTAGTACTATTCCTAAGTATTTGTGGGGTGAGGCTTTGTTAACTGCAACTTATCTCATTAATCGAATGCCCAATAAGGTTTTGCAATACAGAACACCTAGAGCTGTTTTTTTTAGAGTTACCCCAATTTTAAACCTCTGTCCTCTATTCTCTCTTTCAAAGTTTTTGGTTGCACTGTGTTTGTGAAAGATTATGTTCCCTCTATGTCAAAACTTGACCCCAGATCCTTGAAATGTGTCTTGGTCGGGTATTCTTCACTTAAGAAGGGCTACAAATGTTATCATCCTCCTTCTCAGAATTTTTTTACTTCCTTGGATCTCACCTTTTTTGAACAGGAACCTTATTTCCCTGCGGCTACAAATCAGGGGGAGAATTGTGATGTTTTTCAGCCTCCTACCAATCAGGTTTATCTTTCTTTACCTTCAGAGTTATTACCTACTAATAATCCTTTGATATTTGAACCTCATACTCCTTTAAACCCTTCTACTTCTTCACCTATTATTACACCTACAGCTTCCCATCCTTCACCTATTGTTACTACTCCTCAGAATTCACCCAAACCTTCCTCACAAACCCCTCAGCCTCCTAAGCAATTGAAAGTTTATACCAGAAAACAGAAAACTATTCTAGAGACTGTTTTGCAATCCGACACTTGCCGAGAATTAGACTTGAATTCAGTTGCCAATGAAAATGATGGAGGTAATGTTCTAGCCGAGATTCCCTCTCATTTACTTGAATTTGATTATTTGCCTATTGCTAAAAGGAAAGGGGTAAGACAATGTACAAAACACCCCATTCAGAGGTATGTTGCTTATGGTAATCTAATGCCATCATTTAAGGCTTTTACAGCTTGCTTAGATAAAGAACAGATACCTAACACTATTGAGGAGGCTCTATTCTAAGTGGAGAAGGGCTGTTAAAGAGGAGATTGAAGCACTTGAAAAGAATGATACTTGGACCATTACAGATCTTCCGCAAGGCAAGAAACCAGTCGGATGCAAATGGGTGTTCTCCATAAAATACAACTATGATGGCAAGATATCTGAGAGGTATAAAGCAAGGTTGGTGGCCAAGGGTTTTACTCAAACCTATGGAATTGATTATAATGAGACCTTTGCTCCTGTAGCTAAACTAAATACAGTTAGAGTTCTCTTAAGCTTGGCTGTAAACAAGGACTGGAAGCTTCATCAACTTGACAAGAATGCCTTTCTTAATGGAAAATTGGAAAAAGAAGTGTACATGAGAGTGCCTTTGGGCTTGAAGTCAGTAAAAGGAGATAAGAAAGTTTGCAGACTTAATAAATCCATCTATGGTTTGAAACAGTCACCTAGAGCCTGGTTTGACAGATTCACCAAGGTGATTTTAGAAAATGGATACAAACAATCCTTGGCAGATCACACTCTCTTCGTTAAGGTAACCTCTAGCAATAAAAGGGTTATTTTAATAGTATATGTGGATGACATTATTCTAACAGGTGATGATGATGAAGAGATAAGTCACTTGAAAGGGTTGTTAAATACGCAGTTTGAAACAAAAGACCTAGGAAAACTCAAATACTTTCTAGGCATGGAGGTTGCTAGGTCGAGCAAAGGTCTAGCGATAAACCAGAGAAAATATGTTCTTGATCTACTTAATGAAGCAGGAATGTTGGGATGCAAACCAGTTGATACTCCCATGGAAGCAGGCTTAAAATTCAATAGAGAGGACACAAGCCCTAAAGGCGATAAGGGTAAATTTCGAGAGGTTAGTGGGAAAATTGATTTATTTGTCATTAACTGGACCGGACATTGCATTTCGATTAATATTATCGGTCAACACATGACTGATCCAAGGGAAGATCACATGGAAGTCGCAATTAGAATTTTGAGATACTTGAAAGGGACACGGGGCATGGATTGCTATTTAAAACAGACTCAAGAAAGGACTGTTCAGATTTATTGAGATTCAAGTTGGGCAAACAAAACGTGAAAGGAGATCAACTAGTGGTTCTTGCTCATTTGTTTGGGGAAATCTAGTGTGACTGGAGGAGTAAGAAACAAACAGATTGTATCTAGAAGCGATCTTTGGAGCAAAAATATAGGGCTTTAGCATTGGGAATGTGTGAAGGAATTTGGTTGTTAAAGCTATTGAAGGAGCTAAATGTGAACCAAAGCGGAGAAGTTTGAGATTTTTTGTGATAATCAGTCCACCATACAAATTGCTCAAATCCAGTCCATCATGATAGGACTAAACATGTGGAGATTGATGGGCATTTTATCTCGTAAAAGATTACTAGTGGGATGACTTCTTTATCTTATGTTCCTCTGAGAAGAACAAGTGGCGAGATGTACTTACAAAAGCACTACCAAAAGCTTCTTTCTACAAGTTTCTATTCAAGTTGGGATTATACAATGTATATTCTCCAACTTGAGGGGGAGTGTTAGATTATCCGATAGAGTTAGAGTCTTTATGTAAATAGTAGTTTAAATTAAAGTTTAAAGATAGAGTTAGAGTCCTCATGTAAATAGTAATTTAAATTAAAGTTTACTTCCTAAAAGATAGAGTTAGATGTCTTGTGTACTTAGGACTCCTAATTGTAACTAAAGTCCAATACTTTAGTCTATAAATTCACTGTAAAGGGATGTAATTTTTCGAAAAATATTCAATAACAGAAAATCAATTCTGTTTTCTTCTTCTTTTCCGCAGAAACTTAAATTCTGCTTTATTTTTATGCGTTAATTATTTTTTCCTAAAGCTAAAAAATTGCTTTTCTACAAACAGCTTAATAGGCCAGATTGAAAGCACCATTTTCTTTTACCACCGGTGACATGCATAGATCTTTGGGGAAAAAAAGACAGTACTACAATTCTCAATTAATACACATATTTTAACAGCATAAACAAAAGTAGTGTCCTAACAAATCAAGATCACAATTTTATTTTCAAACTTCAAAAGGCATGTCCCAGCTTACATTCAAAGTAAAACCCTATGTTAGCCAGATTCCGGGTGGATTTCAAATACAGCTATATGTGAAACACGGATAAAATTCTATTGGACTAAAGGTTAAAGCATTCTGAAACTTGCAAACTAATCTAAGCTGGGATATAATAGTTATTGAAATTCAGCTAACCCAAAAGACTAATTAGATATGAATTATGAAAGTAACCCTAAACTACAAATTAGAAATTTGGGGTTCATTGAATCATGTAAAAGAAAACAGGGAGGAAAGGAACCGACCACTGCAGTGGCATCATGTAAAACAGAAGTAATTGTCCATTCAGCTTTACCCTGCATAAGAATTACACGTTAATAAAACAAAAAGCAGTAATCAACGCATTGCGTTACGAAGCAGAGAGAAAAAGAAGAAGGGATTACGGAATCGGGTTTCAAGAGAGAGAGACAACGAGGGCAACGAGCGGAGCCTAAGCCAGGGTTGATGGTTGGATCATGGTACAGGTTCCCATTCCTTAGCTTTTCCTCATATACTTCTCTTGTCCCCATTCTTCCAATCAGCCAAGCCCTCTTTTTCTCAGAATCTGACTTCTGCTTTAAAATCAGAAAACCCAGACGCACAAGTCTTCCGAATTTCTGTTGTACTTGTATTCAAACGCTCGATATTTGGGCTGAGGATCGGGCTACTTCTACCAAAAAAAAAAGGTAATATGTTTCTTAAATTAGTACCTAAATTTTGAAACATTCTAATTGATTAAGAAATTATTAGTATTAATCTAATCAGCTCCTTTCTTTATGTAAATTCTTCTCTCTTTCATTGTTCATTATTTTTTTTTCTTTTTCATAAATATAAACGGATAAAATAAATAATAATTTATGTTATAATTAAAAATAATATTTATATGTGTATTAGTTATAATTTGTTGCATATTATTCTTAAATTTATTAAACGCATCAGTTTGTTTAAGTTTCTTACTGTGAAATGCGTCATCGTTTAAGTTATTGTGAAGCACATCTTCGTGTAAGTTTTTATGTTTAAAAAGTGTAGGTTAGGGTTGTTTTCCCATATCTGATTAATGAATCAAATCTATGTCTTCCCTTAGCTGGTTAAGGTTATTTTTCTAATGGTTATTTGTAAAACTCGATCTCAATCAATTAATTAATAAATCGAAAACTAAAAGAAAAAAAAAGCAACAATTTAAATCAAAAAGCCTTATTGTAATTAAGATTGTCTGTCCAAATAGAAATGAAAACCCGGTTGGTTGGATCGGTTAGCGGGGCCGAGGGGTATAAATCAATTAGCCCAGGCGTTTTACTTATCGAATTTGGCCTCTGAACAGTTTATTTTGCAAATAATGTTTTCTTATTTTATATTATACCTCGTATTGTTAATTAACATATATATTTTATTTTATTAAACGATATTTAATTTTAAATTTAGGTTTTAACTTGTTATTGCTTATTGTTTCAACATTAAAAATATTAAGACGATTGATCCAAGTTATTGGATTGAAAATTAGAGACTTCACCTGTTTGATCTTCGGACTAGGTTTTTATCCAACCAAAAACTTAATAAAATTGTGGTTAAGGGAAAAAACAATTATATAAAAAAATATATAAAATCAAATTCACACCAAAGGATCATAACCACTGATCAAAGTTAAGACTTTTTTTCTTTTGAAGTTGCAGTTTAAATTATTTAAGTTGTATAAAATATAGAAATACATTTTATAATAAAAAATTTGTTTCATAAAAATGTAATTTAGTTTCTTAATTAAATTAAGCCCATTAAAATTTTGGTATCAACTAGGGTGAGCAAAACTCGGCTCGACTGAAAAAAATCAAATTTTTTACTCGACTCAACGCAAAAAAAAAAACTCTACTCGAATCGTAATTTCATAAATTTGACTCAACTCAAAAAAAATCTAATTAAGTTCAAGTTATAAAATAGAACTTTGAATAACTTAAATTTTTTAGTAATTAGAGAATTAATTTTCAAGTTTAAGTCGAGTCTCTCAACTATGGTTGATATATGTATATCTCATATGAAAAATATATATATATATATGGTTAAATAAAGCTTTTAAAATTTAAACCAATTAGAATTATAAGATAATAAATGTTTACAATTAAATTTGAACAGAAACTCGAATTATTCGACTTGAATTTCATAAACTGAAGTTGAATTGAAAAAATATCAAATAAATTAATAAAATAAGATTCGTCAACCCACGAACTCGTATTTTTTTCTAACTCCATATGATGTTCATCCCTAATATCAATCCAAACAAACCCTTGATATTAGTTTATAGATTATGGACAAGGATAAAAATAAGCCACCCGATCGGGATGTGATTCATTTTTTCCTCTGTCACTGCCATCTTTGTTGTTTTCATTTCGTTAAGACATAGATTTAGACAAATTGGAGTTTTGAAGCCTTTCATATTCAACATATTATATACCTTCACTATTTCCAATGTCTTCTATGTCAGTGCAACATGGTTAGAAAGAATAGTAACACGACAATTATCATTTCGAGTTCAATTTTAACGACTAAAAGGTTAATTATTGATTTCAATTAACATAAAAAAAAACATTCAGATTCAAAACGAACTAGTTTGGTGTGGATAAACTTGGCCATTAAAAGTGTGCAAGCTTTCGGCCCTTGAAGCTGCATTGCCAAGAACAATTACAAGAGTAAAGGTTTGCGAAAGAATTAACACAAAGTCCGGAGGCGGCGGCACCCCATTTTGCAGAACACTGGTCCTTGCAAGTTTGAGGGTCACATTGTCCATTGCCAGGGGCAGGAATAACATCGTGGCAAGTCTCTTGCCCTACTGCTTCAGACATCATCCATGCAACTGCAATAAATTGGATCCATATGTATTAAAACAAACGCTGTAATAATCATATTGAACAAAAGAAGAGATTTTTTTTTGGACAAATCTTAATCCTAATCTTAAAGGAGGAGAACTGGGGACTATAGGGGAGGGGAGTGTTCCTGGTGGGTCTAGGGCACATAACTTAAGGGAATATGAACAAAAATAAATAGTTCGGCCAACCATCCAAATATGTTTGCTTAAAAGAAGATACTTTCTTTTTTGAACATTTTTTATCTAGGGGAGGGAAAAAAAAAATTTTTACTCCTAGTGAATTTTAAACCCACAACTTAAGGGAAGAAGAATGTGTAACTGGGAACTTTAACTGCATGTTATAGAGATTGTTTACTAAAAGAAGAGACTTTTGGATGTTAAAAAAGAAACAAAACAAAATTACCTAAGAAAACAAAGAAGAGAGCGACAATATTGTTATACGAAAACTTAGCCATCTTTCAGATTTCAGAATCAATAGCCTTAGAGTATTATGAATAAAGGAAAGGGATGGGTGTTTTATAAGCTGAGGGTGTTTCAGAAATAGAAGGATAATTAAGTCTAATGGCATAAAATCTGATTAATTTGATTCTCTTGTTTCTTTTTCTTTTTCTTTTTCTTTTCGAAGGGTTAAATGAAATTTGCTTGATATGGATTGAAGACCCGAGTACTATTTGCGAATTATTATTGAAATTTGCTTGATATGGATTGAAGACCCGAGTACTATTTGCGAATTATTATAGAAAGTTATAAATAATATTTTAGCAAATTCAAGGAAAATCTCGTGGTTAGTTTCATTCCTTTTTTTTTTTGCTTAATTTACTCACTTTACTTTTTTTTATATAGAAACTTTGTCTAGTAATTCAAGGTTTTCCAGTTGACTTTACGTTAATTCCCGTTTGAGTCACCTGGCCTACAACAATGGGTCTCAACCAATTAAATTAATACATCATATACTTTTTCATATCATACTCACACATAAGCATTGTCCAAAAATTATACTCTTTTTGTCCCACCAATTTTGTCCAGTATTAACTTTTAAAAAGTCAAATTTTTTTAAGTTTGACCACAATTACTTTAAATATTTGAATTAATTAAATTTTATAAAATAAATATTTTAAACTATTTGATATAAGGTTTTTAAAACATATTTTTCATATTTTTACTAATAATACATTTAAAGTAATAAATAGTCAAGCTTAAAAAGTTTGACTTAAAAAAAGTCAATACTAGACATTTTCTGTGGGACAGAGTTAGTATATTTTAATGCCTTTTGATTTAGAAAATAAAAACAAATATTACCAAAAATTTCTTGTGCTTTGCCCTTCTCTTTAATCTTCAAAATATCCATCTATCAATTTTTTCTTCTTTGCAAATTTTTAGCAGCCATGGATTTAATGGGGCACCAAATTTAAGGTTGAATTCAATCTTCGATTATGATTTTGTGTGGAACGAAAGTAAGATTTACTACATTTTTTTTTCTCAAAAACAAATGTGATGTAAAGGTTCATTACAATAAATTTATCAATTTAAGATAAAATTTCTAAATGACGTGTATAATGTCACAAAATATACTATGATCATGACGATTTTTTGTTTTCGTTATAGAGAGAAAATAATTGTATATTATTTTTGACAAATATAAAAATCGTCATTGCTTTTCGTCACTATATGTTTGGTGCCTAAAAAATTTGGAGGAAAACATTTCTATGACATTTTGATAAAATAGTGACATTGTAAAATCGTCACCAATTAAATGAAAGTATTACTGACAAATTATTATTATAATAAGGCTTAATATCAAAATAAGTGCAAAAACTATTTAATTTTCCTTTTAGGTGCTTAAACTATTTTTGCCCCTTTTAGTTGCCCAAACTATCTATTTTTTTTCCTTTTAGGTGCCTAAACTTTTTTAGGTGCCCAAACTATCATTTTTTGGTAAAAAAAGATGCTCATACTATCATTTTTTGGTCAAAAAGGGACAAAAAATAATAGCTTGGGCACCTAAAAGGGGCAAAAAAGTTTAGACACCTAAAAAGAAATGCATAATAAAACTTTATTGAATCTAATTTTTCTTCAACCCAAAGCTTCCACCTTCATACATTTATCTTGCCATGTAAATCTTATATTCAAACTTAACACTTACCTTCTTCAAGCTTATACGAGGAGATGAAAATGAAGACCATTTTTTCTCCTAAATTCTCGTCTGGAAGCTTTTGAAATGGGGGAAAATAAAATGGAGAATGTGATATAAAATAGGTGGAGAAATGATGGGGGAATAAAATAAAGGAGAAAAGATGGAAAGAAATAAAATGTTTTCAAATTGGGAAATGGAGGACAAAATCCCATTGCCCATGCTTTGTAATCAGACGACTAACGTTTCACCCTTATAGCCACCCAACTTTTCACCTTTCTTGCCTAAGCTTCCAAATATTTTAATTTCCTTATAAAAAGGTCTAAAATTCACCCAAATTAATTCCAATAAAACCCGATCTCTAATTTCATTTATCCATTATTCACTCGGGTCAACGCTTGAACGTTGACATGAGAATTTGGGTCATTACAACTCTCCCCACCTTAAAAGAATTTTCGTCCTCGAAATTTATCTGAATAAAAAATGTGTTGATACTGTAATTTGATGGACTCCTCTGGCTCCCAAGACACCTCTTCAACTCCATTTCCTCCATAGGACCTTCACTATGGGGATCATTTCGTTCCTAAGCTCTTTGATATCTCGAGCCAAAATTCGAATCAGCTCTTCATCATATGAAAAGTTTGGAATCACCTCAATCAGCTCAAGCGGTAGAATATGAGAAGGATCAGAATGGTACCTCCTAAGCATGGACACGTGGAACATATTATGAATACACTCCAACTCAGGCAGCAAGTGTCGATGAAATACTTCTTGGCAAAAGGTTGTGGATTTTGTATGTTTATTCAAGAAAATAATGCCAAGAATACTTCCTTTTACGTGCAAGTATACACGTCAGCAAGTAATAAAGTAGTAAGAAAATATCGTATCCACATAGATTGTCTAGGAATTAAGTTGCCATGATAAATACTTGTGAAAAATGAGGTTGATGGCAATTGATTGCGGTTTTAATTAAGAAAATGATAAGGGAAATCGAAACAAAGAATTAGGTAGGTTGGCTAACAAATATGTCAAGATGATTGATTGGCATTGGCAAGGGATGCTTGGATTTCACGCTAGCGAAGACATCAATTAATAACGAAAACCTTGGTTTTATTGCTGAGCAGATTTTAATTTAGTGTTGTCTTTGTTGATGGCAATACCCTGAGTAAATTACTTTTAACACTTATATGTCTACAATGAGTTTTTCAAACAATTAACTTGGTGAAGTTTTAATCTTTACTCCTAAGGGGTAGGTTCATTGCAAAAGTAAGTCCATCTACTTGAATATCTTTTGTCGAAGTTTCTCTCCTTAGTATTTGGCAATCAATCTTTATCTCTAGGTCTATTAAGATATTAGGGGATAACAAGAATTCAACACCAACTGTCGTTGGCATAAAATATGATACCATTAAGAGAAAGCAAAAATAGATAATAAAGCTAAGACATTCAATTATTAAAAACCTAAGAAAAACTAAGATTCATCGCAAACACCCCTAGCCAACTTAAAAGATTAGTTCATGGCTAGGGAAACAAAAAAAAATCATCATTTTTAATCATCTTCACAAAATCAAAATATTTTTTAAGAGAAATAGACTATAGAATGAGATCCGTCGATGCAGCCCTTCAATGGATCCAGAGCTCTCAGCAAAATTACCCAATCGAACCTTGGTCTACCTCTACCTTTGCAGTGCAATTCTCCATTCAACTCATACTTGAACTCATTTATATAGACACAAGAGGAAACCCTAATTAGGGTTTCTGAGGGCTTGTTACCATAATTCACAACGCGCTTTCTCTTCATGGAATTAGGGCTGACCTGGTCTTGACTCAGGGCTATTTGACTGGGCATCAATCATCCTTTTTTTGCCAACCAAGCTTCGGTGTTCTTCCTCCTACATTTGCTAACTACACTCGACATTTCCCTCATGCGGCCACCTGCTCTGGTCATGCCATACCTGCACACCACGATAAGAAAATACCTCATTCACATTGGAAATAAAATCTATATATTCCTCAACTCCTAGATGCAAATGCATGAAACTATCGGCAAAATGTACTAATATGTACCTAAAGTCAAGCAATAGTATGGCAATAAATGCATGGAAAATTTAACTTTTGAGGAGTTAACAGTCCCTCAAACCTAGCTTATTACTTGTCCTCAAGTAATACAGTACAAAAACTATAAAGTAAAGTACCTCGACAAAACTTTTCTGATTAGCAACACAAGCTAGCAAGCAAAATCTAGACCTAGTTATGTTCTCAGTTATCTCTCAATATTAATGCCAATAGAACTAAAAGCAAGTACAAGTGCAGAAATATAACTCTAACCTAAGGTCATAAAGTGTGCATAAAGTGAGGGCAATATGCATCTAATATCCTTCAACTCCCTTAGTCAAACTTTACTACCCAAACTCAAAAATATTTTTTTATTCACTAAGGGTTTCTTTTCATTTGGCATTAAATTTAGGTTTGCATCATAATGTTGTTTGGCGTGAGAAGTAAGATGGAGCACACCATGAACCCCTATGTTAATCCAGACTACATCACTAAGCTAACCTATTACACTCATGCCCTAAAGTTTTTTTTTGATCTGAGAACTATGAGGGAGCAAACCACGAAGTCCCAAGTTACTTATTATCTCTAAGGCAGAAGAGTGTTCTAATTCTTTCTTGCCATTGGCAAAACATTATTTCCTTATCTTTACTTTTACCATGGCATTTTTTCCTTCATTTTTTCCCTGAGTTTAGTTTCAAGAATCCTAAGTTTGTCTTGGGAACTAGATGCAAATTACATGTTTTACTGAAACTAAATTTCCTAAGTTAGAGATTAATTCCAAGCAACTTGTCCTTACTAAGTCTGTTGGATCTTGCTAAGTCAAGAGATTCTAAATTCATCATCGAACATGGGCATACTAGGACGAAATCTAACTATGCTAGCAATGTATTTGGCAAAATTATCAGTTCAAAATCAAGCTTTGGCAGAATTTTTTTTAACGGTTTGGTATGCATGGTTCTACTCTATCTATATGGCACAATGCAACATTTAATGCAAACAAAAATATAAACATAGTAATAAATGTGAGTCAATACATACCCCCAAATCAAAGGTATGCATTGTCCTCAATGCATGAAAACACATATATACAAATGTAATGTATGCTGGAAATGAAAAACATGCAAGTAAGGAGTTTAGGGGATGAATACTGCCTTGAGGAATGTTCTAGGTGAGTAGAGCCGGTCTTTTACTTGATGTAGATTCCTTGTTTTAGTTCCATCGACTACTTCCTTTTCAATTATACCTTTGGAGCATTGGTCATAGAAGCCTTCACTTTTTGCAGGACCTCATCAATTATCTTAGTCAGCTTGGGCGTGGCCGTAGCTATAGGGGCGGCTGAAGAGGCTAGAGCTAATGGTGGCAAATCAGTCTTGGTAGGTACGTCATCATCAAACTCAGTATCTACATGCTGGGTCTCAGTTCTGGTAGAATCTTCGTGGGCAAATGATACTGGTACAGTGGCATTAGATTGCTGGGCTGGAGTATAATTAGGCTGAGGGCTAACTGGTATTTTTTCTAGTGCATGAAGCTCAGTTGGGAACTCTGGATATGGTGGCAAAGGATTGGTGGACATGCTCTTAAGATTCATCTTCAAGGCACGGTCTCGGGCCTCAATATATTGCAAGAGCGCCAAGTTTTGTTCCTCGGCCTTTTGGAACTTCTAAAAAAGGGGTTCTTGGCATTAATAAATATGAGAGAGTAATGCCACAACATCTACTGACATTTGAGTAGAAGGTTGTACCTTGGGTGTTTTGGCAGCAGACGTGGGCTGGACAGCTTTTCCGTTACCCTTCTCTCTTGCCTCACTAGTAATCAACTGCCCCCAAAAAGAATGAGTGATAATTCCATTGCATTGCTGGACATTGTTGGAGTCGAGAGTGGACACCTTATACTGTATGCAAATGGTGGAAATGATGGAAGGGAAAATCAAACTACCACAATTACGGTCGATGCATTTATACGTCTAGTTGCTGATTAGCCAAGCGATATTAATCTTCCTCTTGGTCATGATTGAATGCAACAATGCCATCCTATCTTTCGTCACTATTTCATTGTGAGTGGTTGTCATTAGGAGGGCCTTCAAGAAATGGTTCTACCCCCGTGACTACGGTCTTAATGCCAGCCTTTTCACCGTCCTCTTTCCCTTGGAGGAGATATTCTACTTTGTGCTTGGCTCACACAAATCTTCCAAGAGGAGCTAATGCTTGGCCTCATTAATCAATTCAGTGAATGCCGAGTGCTCTTCCCTCGCACCATCCAACTTAAACATCTGGTTGATAGACCCATCGTCAAACTGAACACACTTGTCTCGCATGAACACAAGATGTGGGTCCTTTATGGTGAGATGGGCATAGAAATCTTGGATGATGGTTGAGTAGACCTCCTCGGAGTGTAGGCAAAAGATCTCTCAGCCATGTTTCTTGACGATGGTAGCCACCTCCACTAAATATCCCTTGTTGGGCTCGTCTTTGAAATCGAACCCTTTCTTATAGCAGTAGGTTCGCATCGAGTAGTTCTCTTCATACTTCTTTTTTATTTCATTGTTGAAGAAGATTTGAAGTGGGGCTGATTCTTGATTATAGCGAGATGAAAAAACCATTATTGATTTGGGTAATAAAAAGGGAATAAGAAAGACTTGGGTTCTTGCTGGCTTAAAAGAAAATGAATATTGAAAAGTTTTTGATTAAGGAAAAATGGGGAATTAAATAGGGTTTAATAGGGATGGTTATGATGGCTTTAAGTGGTTTTAGTAGGGTTAATCATAACCTGGCAGCTGAGATGTGTGACGGAGAGTGGGATAGTTATGGTTTAGCATATGAGGCGTGTGTGGGAGAGTGGTGGTGCATAATACAGGGCACGGCTAGAAATAGGTTTAAAATTTCAAATTTTGAAATCTTAAGTTGGACTGCGACTAGTTAGGGTTTCCCACTTAATAACATTAGCCATGGGCTTGGTCTAAAAAGTGTCCACGTGTTGGTATGATGCACGATAACAGATGTCTAAATGCCAATAGGGCTTGGCATAGTGCCTTGGCAAAATTACATGCGACAAAACTTAAAGAAACATTTCAAAACAGAAAAAATAAAATAAAAGCTAAATAATTAAACTAAGATATCCTAAGTATTGAAAAGAAAATAATTGTCCTAACAATTTATAATGATCAAAATGAGATGGTAGAATTTACTGAGTCTCTGTAAGGAAAATAGTGTCCTTGGCATTATTCTGACTTTCTTCCCAATAATTCTTTAGTCGCTGGCCATTCATCTTAAAGGTTGTACCTATTTTAAAGTCCTTGATGTCTACTACTCCATGAGCATAAAGCTTGACAACTTCAAAGGGTCCTGACCACCTTGATTTGAGTTTACCTGGAAACAACTTGAGCCTCGAGTTAAATAACAACACTTTTTGACCAATTTTAAACTCTCTTGGCAATATTCTATTGTCTTGCCACTTCTTTGTTTTTTTCTTTACAAAGTTAGGTATTTTCATAGGCTTGTTCTCTAAACTCCCCTATAATCTAAGAAACACTTCTCTCATGCGGCCTTTAATTCCATGTTCAACTACTTGGTTGCTCAATAAGCTCGATGATCTAACTCTACCAAAAGATGGCATGGCTTACCAAACACAAGTATGCATAAATTGTCAAATGGTAGGGGGAAGGACCCATAAAGTATATCCTCTACACATTAGATAGTTCAATAGACATGATATTTTGAAGTGGCAATTGATGTCTGCTGGAAATGTTTCCAGTTCGTTGGCACTTGTTACATGACTTGGCAAAATTATGGGCGTCCTTAAATAACGTTGGCCAAAAAAATCCTGACTACAACACCTTGGTTGTTGTCTTCATTTTGGCAAAGTGGCCTCTATATGGTGCTGCATGACAAAGTTGAAGAATGTTTTGTTGTTTATCTTTTGGCATACAACAATGAATAACTTGATCAACACATTGTTTGAACAAGAATGACTCATCCCAATAGTATTTTCCTATATCTCTAAGAAACCATTTTCTAGCATTACTTGGCAAATTTGGTGGCAATATATTACTGACTAAGTAGTTGGCCATGTCAGCATACCATGGAATGGCAGTGGTCACAAGCAATTGTTCATTAGGAAAGTCATCTCTGATTACGACAGTGTTGACATCTTCACTATGGTACTCTAACTGAGATAAGTGATAAGCTATTAAATTCTCACTTCCCTTCTTATCTCGTATCTCAAGATCAAACTCCTATAACAAGAGTGTCCACTGGATCAATTGGGGCTTAGAATCCTTATTAGCCAAGAGATATTTGCTTTCTGAGTGGTCTGTGTATACCAAAACTTTACTACCCATAAGGTAAGATCTAAATTTCTCAAATGTAAAGACAACTTCAAGAAATTCATTCTTGGTTATTGTGTAGTTAAGTTGAGCTTCATTCAATATATGACTGGCATAATAGATGGTATGGAAAATTTTGCTATACCTTTTTCCTAACACAGCTCCAACAATGTAGTCGTTGGCATCACACACGAGCTCAAATAGCTAGTTCCAATATACTACCACGACTATTGGGGCATTGACTAACATGTCTTTCAATTCCTGAAAAGCTTTCAAACAAAAGTTATCAAAAGCTAAAGCAGTATTATGTACCAAAAATAAGCATAAAGGTTTAGAAATTTTTGAGAAATCTTTAATAAAATGACGATAAAAACCTGTGTGTCCCAAAAAACTTCTAATACCTTTGACACTTATTGGTGGTGGAAATTGTTTAATTACCTCTACCTTTGCCTTATCTACTTCTAGCCCCTTCTTGGTCACTTTATGCCTAGAACTATGCCTTTCTTCACCATGAATTGTTATTTTTCCTAGTTTAGGATTAGGTTGGTTTCAATGCATCTTCGAAGAACAAGTTCCAAATTTTGAAGACATTTCTCAAAACTTTTGCCAAAGACAGAGAAGTCATCCATGAAGACTTCTAAGTGATTCTCGATCATATCCAAGAAGATCGACATCATGCAACATTAAAACATTGTTGGAGCGTTATACAATCCAAAGGATATCTTTTTGAAGGTGAATGTCCCAAATGTGCAGGTGAACGTAGTCTTCTCATAATCTTCTTGAGCGATGGCATTTTGATTATATCCCGAGTAGCCGTCCAAGAAGTAATAAAATGCATTTTCTTCCAGTTTTCCAACATTTGATCTCTAAAGGGCAGCAGGAAGTGATCCTTCTGGGTGGCATTATTTAGCTTCACGTAGTCCATACGCACCATCCATCTCGTCACTGTCCTTGAGGGGATTAGTTAATTCTTATTGTTTTGAACAACTATTATTCCACCTTTTTTGTCACACACTGTACTGGGTTGACCCACGAGCTATCAGAAATATGATAAATTATCCTGGCGTCCAGCCATTTTATGACTTTTTTCTTAACTACCTCATTCATG
Organism: Hibiscus mutabilis; assembly: GCA_019671005.1. Lineage (NCBI taxonomy): Eukaryota > Viridiplantae > Streptophyta > Magnoliopsida > Malvales > Malvaceae > Hibiscus > Hibiscus mutabilis. Next base: position 37,741,190 of record CM033734.1, on the reverse strand, counting down.
ATGGGATTCAGTCTCCTCTAGGCCTCGATTGTTTTGCCATAGGTGTCATCCAAAATAATTTTGTGCATACAAATTGTTGGGCTTATCCCTCAGATGTCAGTTATGGTTTACCCCAAGGTTTGCTTGTGATTGCCCAATGTCTCCAACAATCTCTTCTCCTATTCACCAGTCAAATCATCGGTAATTATCACTAACAAAGTGGAGTTGTCTCCTAGATAAGCATATTTGAGGTGACTTGGTAATGGTTTCAGTTCCAGTTCCGGTGGCTCCTCAATAGATGGTTTTGGTTGCTTGATTTTTCTTCCAGCCAACTCAAGTGACTCGGGTCTCCTGTAGTAACTCATGACTTCATTCAGCATAATTGGTTCTTCATATTATGCACTCGTCATATCTTCATCATAATATTCATGGCATCAACTTTTATTCTCTTGCAAATCTGTGCTATGTCCATGTTAAATATGGACTCTATTAGCTCAACAGCTTGGCATTCCTCAGGTTCATTTGCATACTTAAGAGCTTGAAAAATGTTAAACGTAACTTGCTGGTCATTCAAACGCATTATTAGCTTACCTTTTTGGACATCAATTAATATCCTGTCTGTGGCAAGAAATGGTCTTCCCAATATAATTCGGACATCAATATCAGCCACATACTCTAAAATAATTAAATTAGCAAGGAATATAAATTTATCTATCTTTACCAACACGTCCTCAATCTTACCTTTGGGATATGTATAAGATCGATTTGCCAGTTGAAGTATTACTGTAGTAGGCCTTGCTTCTCTAATACCAAGTGTCTTGAAAACTGACATTGGCATTAAATTGATGCTGGCTCCTAGATCACACAGTGATTTACCTATGCATTTATTGCCAATCGTGCAAGGAATAATGAAACTCCCCAGTTTTGGTGGGAATCTTTTGGTTATCATTGAACTACATCCCCCAGTAATTGTGACAGTCTAGAAACCACCCACCCTTCTCTTTCTGGAAAAGATGTCCTTTATGAATTTAACGTAGTTGGGCATTTGTTTGAGAGCTTCCATTAATGGAATATTGATATGTAGTTGTTTAAAGACTTCCAAAAAGGGCTTAAACTATGGATCTTGCTTGTGCTTCTGGAGCCTTTGTGGAAAAGGTGGCGATGGATAAGCAACTACTAGCTCTGTTAGTTTTGCCAAAGTGGTATTGGAATCAGATTGAGATCTGACATTGTTCATACTTGCTCTATTTTTTCCTCTTCCTTAGGTTCATCAGCTTACACTAACTTCTCTTCCTGGCAAACAATTGGATGTTTGACAGGTGTTTCATTCTCAGCTTGTTTTCCACTCCAGAGGGCGACTACTTTACATTGTTTATTTCTTTTTTGTCGAGCATTCTCTGTATCACTTGGAAAAGTTCCTGGAGGTCTGGCACTAAGTGTGTTGGCAATCTGTCCTAGCGGAACCTCTAAGTTTCTCATAAATGCTGCCAAACTCGAGACAATTGTGTCATTACACTCCATATACTCAGTTAGGGTGTTCCCGTTGGTAGATCTCTGCCCTGGATGGAAATTGTTTTGTGCTCTCTGTGGCATCACATTCTGGTTGAATCTTGGTGGTGCATTGGTGTTCTAACGCTAGGCATTAAATTAGTTACCTCTCTAGTTTACCCATGAGAAGTTCGAATACTGCTTCAAACCTACATTATAAGTATTAAAATGTAGGTTGTTATTGCTGTTGTAGTTGCCCACAAAATATGCTGATACTAGGTTCACTGGGAATTCTTCCACATTATGATCCTCTCCACAAATAGTACATAATGGTTCTATTGCCTTAACTTCTCAAAATTCAACTGGCTTTTGCATTATCTTCACTATATTAGTGAGGTTGGCAATTTAAGCATTGATATATGACAGTGCATTAAGCTCCAATTTTCCATCCACTTTCGTCCTAGTTCCTAATCTAGCAGTAGGGTACTGGAGATCATTGGTGGCAATTCTTTCAAAGATGTCATGGGTATCTATGTAATTCTTGTCTAGCAACGAACCATTTACCGAAGCATCTATAATGATCCTGACATGAGTATTGAGTACGTTATAAAATATCTTCATTTGGGTCAAGTAGGAAATCCATGCATGGGGTATATTCTCAACATGTCCTTGAATCTCTCAGGCATCATATAATGTCTCATCATCAGCCTGCCTAAAGGTAATGATATCACTTTGCAGTTTGGCATTAAGTTTATGCGGCTAAAATCTTAGAAAAAACTTTTGGGATAAATCTGCCCACGATGTAACTAAACCAGGTGGCAAAGAACTTAGCCACAATTTTTCTCTATCTCTCAAAGAGAATGAGAATAACCTCAACTTTACAGTCTCTTCAGTCACATCAGGTTGTTGAAATAGTTGGCACACCTCCATAAATTACTCCATATGCTATCTTAGGTCTCCTGTAGGTGCTCCATCAAATTGACCTACATTTAATAGCATCTGAATCATTAATAGTTTAAGTTCAAGCCAAATTTACCTCTAGACTAATCAATCTTGGCAATAAGTTATCCATGTTTGGTGCTAAGTGTTCTATGATATGTCGTTCTTTAGGTCTATCAGTAGCAAGAAGAATCTCATCATGTATCGCCAGATTTTCCTAGTTGTTGGCATTGTTTATGACACAATTTATCCCACCATTTCTGTTATAGACCATTTTTCGATGCTCTTTTCATAGTTTGCATAAGGTCCTTTCAATTTTTGGATCATATTGCAAATCTTCCTTTGTAGTGCGGATCCTGGTTATACACCAAACAAAATGTGATAAGTAAGACAAAAGAAAAAAAACAAGTAAAAATCAAAACAATTAATCTCGTTGCAATCCCTCTTGACTAGTCTAATCGCAAGACCGGACCGAGCGAGTACCGAGATAAACCTAGAAAATTTACATTCGAATGGTCCTTTTTTCTTTTATCTTATCTAAATGCATCATTAAGTCCTAAGGTGATCATGCTAGTTATGGTGAAGACTACAACTCAATCCGGCATCGAATTGACATCCAATTGTTCGATTTCACAACATCGGGACTAAAATGTAACTTTAGCTAATTAAGAGGAATTACATGAAATTGATGTTACCAATTCGGAATTAGTCATATTTCATGCTATCAGGTTAAATCTCAACTCAAAATAACCGTCCAAACTCATTTAATTGCATATACAAGAAATAGGGACTAAATTGCAAAGAAAGCAAACTTTAGAAAACATATTAACCAAATTAACGACCTGCATACCGGTATAGGGACTCCGTATCGATACGGGTTGAAATGCAAAGACGTACCAATATGGTCCTCAACCGTACCGATATGGCAACTCGTGTACCGAAACTAGGCTTGGTTTTCAGCATCGCGTACCGATAGGTTCCTAGGTGTATTGGTACACCAAGGCAATTTTGCCTGGAATGAGCCAAGATAGGTCCCCGTGTACCGATCTTTGAGGACTCATACCGGTACAGACAGACCTATAATGACCTCTTGGTCCAACATATGACACTTTGGCTCAATCTAACATAACCCAAACAACATCTAAACATCATACAACTTCACAAACATCAATTTCTCAAGCATGGCAACAAGGTAGAAGATCATTCAGAACATGGCATATTCAAGGCAAATCCCTATAGGCATGATTTCTACCCAAGCATGCATAATGATCCCCAACCCCTCAAAACCAAAGGTTAAGCTGCATACAAGTCCAAAACATCATATCAAACTTATACAAACATGGAGTCCCAAAATACACCTGCCAAACACAACTTGGTCACATTGCCTTTTATTACTACTTAGTCCATATAAAACCATACTTTGAAAAGTCAGAACTCTTGGATCCTTCCTTGCACACTTGCTGTCCGAGTGGCCTATTTCTTTGCTTTGATGAAAAAGAGAGCGTAAGCTATAAGCTTAGTGAGGGATTCGCTAAAACACTCATCAATGCAATTTAAATCATTTTAGTTAAACCAAATCTACTTGTTCATGGCAAAATCATCTCATGCTTCAACAATCTCTTTCAAATGCATATTTAAAATAATTTATGGCACATGTATCATGGATTCATCTCTACCTCAATTTAAGCTTCAAATGCCAAAACCTCTATATAGAAAGCTTAAAGAGTCTCACATGTATAAACCACATTATACAAACATAATCTATTTCTCATGATACATCATCTAGTATATTGGCTTTCAAGTGACTCAATCAAGTTCCAAACCTTTTACAAAACACATAGGATACACGAATTTCTCAAGTGGTTCCCACAACCACTTTACATACATACCTCAAATAGAGCAACGACACACTTGCCCACCTTAACGGTTCAAACCAAAATAACGAAACATTTACCCATCTTAACGGTTTGGATGTATAATTCCACCAGCGGGAGAAAATAGAACATTTACCTACCTCAACGACTGCGGTTCACATGGTGGAGTCTATGGCATATTTAACCCTTCGACACACATGAGGCGACTTATTATAGTGCACTAACAATCCTATTGTAACGACTCAGATTTCGGGTTAGCAAATTGGGTCTTGGACTAGGTATTGGGCCTTAAGTTGAGGGCCCAATTAAGAATTTAGCTTTGGGCTTTATAGTAAAAGATGGTGGGGTTATTAATTATTTGGTAGAAAATAAAAAGAAAGAAATAAAAGAAAAAGAAAAGAAAGAAAATAAAAAGGAAAAATATGAATAGTTTAAATTTTAAATATGTGAGTGGGTGGTTGAAAAGAAGAAAAGGGATGATGGAGAAGAGAGAAGAGAAAAAGATGAGAATAGTGGGAGAGAAGGAAAAAGAGAGAAAAGTTTAAAGATGAAATTCCAAACTCTAATCTACGGAGATCCAGTCGTCCGATTGCAACACCACCACCGCCATTGTGTTCATCTCGTTGAGACGAGTTCGTCGGTACCAGCATCACCGCTGTTGGAGCTGCCGTCGGAGGAGGTGTGAGAGAGAAAGTTCTAGGTTGCTGAATTAAAGGGGTTAAAGGGCTCGAATCGAGAAACGGAGGCCACCATCAAGTTCACCAGCTCGAGAACAGTTGGTTAGTGAAGTTTGGTCGCCAGAAGCCGCCGGAGCTGCCGTCACGTACCCCCATGCACCGTCTCTGCGCGTGGGTGTGGTCCTGTTCTAGAGGACCGAGTCACCCTAGTGGACTCGACCTAACTCGATCGAGTCAGGTCGAGCTGACACAGCCCTAGCCAAGCTGCACCAAGTCGAGCCGAGCTGAGCCACCGCTGCTGCCAGCCATCGCCGCTGCTGTTGACCACTGTCGCACCACCACTATTGATCGCCATCGTGCCACCACCACCATTGTTGATCACCGTTATGCCACCGCCGCCAGCAGCCGCCACCACCGTCAGCTGCCGTTGACCGTTTACTACTGCCGTTAATCGTTGACCGATATAGACTTTTTTTGAGGAACCATACCATAGGGTTTCTCGATGTTCTAGATCCAATGGCGTAGTCCGTTTTATCAAATTCGAACCTGGTAAGTTGTTTTTATGTGTTTGACATTTCTCTTGGTATATGGGATATATAGAATTTAAGTGTTTTCGTAATTGTTGATATGCGAGGATTATTCGGGTTGGAAATTGGATCAAGTGGTTTGTTTTGGACGCTTGGATGAGGATTTTAGCGATGTAAGCTTAAGGTTAGTACACCTCGAACTCCGAAATGCTTTATGAGCATCATAAGTGTAATTGCCTTGCATGTTAGTGGTTGCAAAATAGGAGATGAGTAATAAGCATGCGTCGGTACTGGTATTGCGAGGCTTAACATTTATTGAGATACTTGATGAGTTTGAGAATGTTCAAATATGTTACGAGCTTTAGAGACCATGTAGGATTGTTTGAATATCAGTATGATTATCTGATTGTATGATTGGTTGACTGGTTGATATATCATGATGCCTCGTGTATTAGATGAATGTATAAATATGTTCAATCTAATATTGATAAGAGATAATACTGATAAATATTCAATTAAATGATTAAAAATTGATAATTAATATTAAATGATTTAAATATGCTAGCAACAAACTATAATGACTTTCATAAGCTTTAGGGGTAGAATAGGGCCCTGTAATTAATATTGATGTCGTCAGGCTTAATGACCTATAATATTAGTTAAAGATGAGGGTTATAATAATGGACTAATATCGGCAAATACTCGATAAATTGCTTATAAAATCGGTAATCAACACTAATTGGTTTAAAGGTCGGTTTGAGATGGAAATTGACGAATAGGATTAACAAAGCAATTATTACCATAATCAATGAGATAATGTGGATTGTTGGAAATAATTGATAGGAATAAATTGTAATACTCTTCCATAAAATGTAACAACTCGGTAATGCTTGATTGGTTGTAATAGCAACAATAGGGACCCGTGGTGGGTCATATGTTGATTGTGTGCCAGGTAGGGCACTTGTAGCGATCCTTGGTGGATTGAGTGTGGTTGTGTGCCATATGTGGGCACTTGTTTGGTTATGTGTATTTGTTTGGTGGGATTCGGATACCAGTAAGTGAGTGGTGCAACACATGAAGACCACTCGATGTGAGATTCTAAGTGATGAAATGAAGGCCATCCAATGTGAGATTCTGGGTGATGATATTTGCTTAATGCGAGATTTTGAGCCTCACTCGATGTGAGATTTCGAGCTAAGACTTGATGTGAGATTCTGAGTATACCGCTCGATGTGAGATTTCGAGCAGCTCGATGTGAGATTCTGAGCATGGGTGGGTTTCCAAGTGTCGGGTGACATTGGGCCTCGCTCCTGGTTTGCCTTATTGATGTGCTAGTGATATCTGTGATATTGTATATATGCTTGATATGTGTTTAGACGATTATGGTGGCGCCACATGTTTATTTATCTCTTCTTATTGCTCATACTAGCTTGCATGCTTATGTTTATGATTAGCATAAAGTATAGTAGAGTAGATGTGTACCACCGAGCTTTGTAAGCTCAGCCCTTGGAATCGTTGTTTTCGTGCATAGGTTAACTGTTAGATCGTGGAGCACTATCAGATCAAGATTCTGTAACTTGGCAATCTTTAGAGTACGGTATTTGAGTCTAGTGGCCTATATGTTCATAGGACCTTACATGTGGGAGTCTGTATTTATTATTTAATTTGTACCTTCAAATGTTTAAAATTCAAATTGGAGCTCCTTTGAAACATTTTATTTATATATATATTTATTTATTTTAATCGCTGGTTTTAAATGTTTTTGAGACTTACTTGTTGGGTTGATCCTGTTTGAAAAGAAATTTTATGGTTTTAAGTTTCGGCTTGAGGACCAAATGTGACATTCAGGTCGAGGGTATTACACCTATGGCATGCCAACTATATCCGATTACATTTTTACCACAACCACTTGCCAATATACTCATTAAATCCACATTAACTTACTATTTTACATATTGACACGGGGTTAGAGTCTAACTAGCTGATCCGTGCGGCCTTAGTCGATGATCTTAGTCAAAGACTAAGTCAGCCTTCAAAATTACTAAGCAAGAATGCTTAGAACTTCGAATGAAGGAAGCTTTGTGGGAAAAAGCTAAGGCTAAGGCAAGGCAACAAGGAAAACAAGGAACAAGAGAAAGATGAAGAGAAATATAATTCTTTTACTCATAACTCAAGAAATGAAAGTACTCATGGAATGAAATACAATGGTGAGGCAAGGCCTCTATTTATAGGCTAGCCTCCCTGAATCTGACGGACTAGATGGGTTTGATCCAAGGGCTAAAGATCAATCCCAAGATAGCTATCTCATAAATATGGCAACTATATCACATAAATACACTGTTGCCTAAATTACAAAGGGCAAGAATCACTCAAATTATATCATCCTTAGGTGGCAATGATACTTTCCTCAAATATGGCTCAAATGGTGATATCTTTCCATGTGTATTGGTCAAAAGATGATCACCTCTCCATGGTCTTAGTCCCTTGGGCGGATTGGACTTGCATTGGCTCGGTTTGCTCATCCAAAACCTCCTTGGTAGCATGTTGGGTGCTGAATCGGGCCCTAGGGTCACGGGCAACTCGGATAGGGCTTTTCTAGGCCTTCAGGTGTGCACAACGAGTGCTGGCTTGGGCTCCATGGCGTGGGCAACATGGAGTATGCTCGGTTGGGCTCTCTTGGGTGCGTGTAGAGTGCTCCTTCGGGTCCCTTTCTCATGGGCAGACCATAGGGTGTTTCGCTCTGCCCCATGGTGTACGTGAAGAGTGCTAGCTCGGCTCCTTTGGTTGCGGGCAGCACATGGGGTGCTAGTCTCGACCCTATGGTATGCAACACTGGTATGAACTTAGGTCCTTCGGTCGGGTAAAGCACGTGGTGTGCTTGGATAGGCCCCTTAGTGTGCGGCCATCTCGGTCATGGGCTGGCGGCCCGTGACATTCTTCCTCACTAGATCTAGCGACATCCTCGTCGCTTGTCGATGATGAGTCTTGACGATCTCATCCTCGAATGGTCTCGACTCTTTGACAAGTTCTCTCTTACTCTCGGCTTTAGAGAGTCTCTTCCAAAGTGCAAGGCCTTCGTGCCTTGGGCTAGAGTTTGGTGCTTGATCCGTCAGGATGGTTGGTGCCTCCTTGTCGTAGGAGTCCTTCACTCCTTGTGGTGCTCGGCTTAGCATGCTCCTCTTTTGGCCACCGGTATCCTCATCCAATGGCTTGGGCATACTGGCATGGTCTACTCGCACTTTCGGTGGCAACTCCACTTTGTAGGCCTCCTAGCCTATTTGCTCGTTTACTTGGTTTGGTCCCTCGTACGGTCTCTCAGGCAACCTGCAAACAATAGAGTTGCCTTGTGTAAGGTTCAAGTTTGCAAACATTGAATCACTTACCTCAGGCACAATGTCCTCGTTGGGTTGGACCACCATGTCTTGTCGATACTCAAGACAAGTGTTGCTAGTAGGAGGGTCATGGGATATACCTCATTTGGTGCTCTCAAGCACCTCTCTCTCGAATAGGTTGATAACCTCAGTTGGAGACTCTCAGCTTGCTCCATATTCGATGGTGCTTTCCTTTCTTGGCTTGGGCTCCATGGGTCTATCAAACTCGCCAACATGCTCTCGCCATGTAGCTCTTGCGGCCACCTCCTTCTCTTGGATGGTATCTCGTTTCTTAGTTTCACTCGGCTTTCTACCCTTGAAATTAATTGGATGCTCCACTTGCATCGGCAACTTTGCGATGGCAAAGTTTAATACCTCACTGTTGGACAAGATCAGTTCGGTGTAATCTGGCAGCACAACCTCTAGCTCATTCACTTTGGCTTGCTTCAACTCATCAAACTTTGGTGGTGCCATCTGATGTGGTAGCTTGGTTGGTTTGATACGATTCGACAGTATCTCAGGCTCACCCTCCTTGGCTTGATCCACTTCACCAAACTTGGATGGTGCTATCCGATGTTGAGCTTTGGGTGGTGGCACAACCCTCGGATAGTGCTCGATCTCACGGTCCACCTCACTCCTTGGTGGATGACTAGCATACTACATATTGTACCTTTGGCTTAAGGCATCGGTTATGGAGTTCACATTTCTTGGTTTGCACTCTAAGGAAAAGTCAAATTTTTCAAGAATTTCTTGCCAATGAATCTTCTTGCGAGGCAACTTTTCATGGGTTCAAAAATAATTGTTTGAAATATTCTCGGTATAAACGACAAACTTGGACCCAAGTAACTGATGTCTCCATGTGTGCAAATATTGTACAACCACAGTCATTTCCTTCTCATGAACCAAGTACCTCTCCTCGGACTCATTGAGTTTTCGGCTCTCATAAACAATCAAATTTCCTTCTCGCACGAGTACTCCTTCAATGGCAACATCAGATGCATCGGTATAGATCTCAAACGGCTTTACGTCCTCAAACTCTTCAAGGAATTGTCCCATTGCCTCAGGGACTTCCATTGTCTCTACCATGGTCTTGTCATCACTGAATATCTTTGTCTTGTGCAATCCTTCGTAGGAATGGATTGTTGACAACGCCTTGGCATTCTTGCCCTCATCATGGCTCAACAGTTCAACTCCTTGTTGGTGCGGATCTAGGGTACACACAACATCGACTTTTGGCAAGACAAGTGCGTTAATCCATTCTAGAAAAGATAAACCATTAATAATTTCTTGAGAATCACATGATTTTATTGTGATGGATGTTTTACCGTGCCAATCTCCAATCTGAAGACCCACTCAATTTGCAACTCTCGCAATTGGCTCTTCTATGGAATTGACGGTTTCAATCCACCCATTTACCTTTTCAACTTGAAGGTTTAACCAATCGGTAACTTGTTCGGATACGAACAACTCAGATGCACTTGTGTCCACTAGTGCACTCAGTTTTATTTCGGGAAACACTACGTCCACGAACATAGGCTCCTTCTTCTCATGGCCACTCTTGGCTTGAAGCGAGCTTACAGTCGAACCAAACTTGAACTCTTCTGCCCTATTGTCTTCATGGTTGGCAAAAAGCATGGCCCTCGTCATACAATCAGTGTCACGCAAACACTCCACGGGTCCATGATCCTCCCACAACTTTGTGGACTTGTTGCCCTCTGGCAGCATCTCGCACATCGACACTTCTCCCTCGAAGTTTGATGTCTCATCCACCGTACCCATTGGTGGCTCTTTGCACAAAGAATCAAGCTTCAAAGCCTCGGTCTCATCGGGCTTATCCTGTTCCTAGGACTGCTTGACTCTGTGTGGGCAGAATTTTATGTAGTGTGGTCCATTACAATGGAAACACTTCATTGGCTTTCTCTCCTATGGCATGAAAAACCGAAAGGTCTTGTTGTTCGATGGCTTCCCATTGCCAACTCTCAAAGTCGGCTCCTCGGCCCCAAGCACATTGCTCAGTCTTTCACGTCCATCTTTGCGGTAACGATCTTTCCTCCTTGTGCCATCTCTACTCGATTGGATGCAAAAAATGACTCTGATACCACTTGTCACGGGGTTAGAGTCTGACTAGATGATTTGTGCAGCCTTAGTCGACAATCTTAGTCGAAGACTAAGTCAGCCTTCAAAATTACTAAGCAAGAATGCTTAGAACTTCGAACGGCGGAAGCTTTGTGGGAAAAAGCTAAGGCAAGACAACAAGGAAAACAAGGAACAAGAGAAAGATGAAGAGAAATATAACTCTTTTACTCAGAACTCAATAAATGAAAAGTAATCATGGAATGAATTACAATGGAGAGGGAAGGCCTCTATTTATAGGCTAGCCTTCCTAAATCTGAAGGTCTAGATGGGTTTAATCCAAGGGCTAAGGATCAATCCCAAGATAGCTATCTAATAACTATGGCAACTATATCACATAAATACAATGTTGCCTAAATTACAAAGAGCAAGAATCACTCAAATTATATCATCCTTAGGTGGCAAGGATACTTTCCTCAAATGTGGCTCAAATGGTGATATCTTTCCATGCGTATTGGTCAAAAGATGATCACCTCTCCATGGTCTTGGTCCCTTGTACGGATTGGGCTTGAATTGGCCCAGTTTGCTCGTCCAAAACCTCCTCGGTAGCATGTTGGGTGTTGAATCGGGCCCTAGGGTCATGGGCAACTCGGATGGGGCTTTTCTAAGCCCCCAAGTGTGCACAACGGGTGCTAACTTGGGCTCCATGGCGTGGGCAACATGGAGTATGCTCGGTTGGGCCCCCTTAGGTGCTTGTAGAGTGCTCCTTCGGGTCCCTTTCTCATGGGCCGACCATAGGGTGCTTGGCTCCGCCCCATGGTGTGCGTGAAGGGTGCTAGCTCGGCTTCTCTAGTTGTGGGCAACACATGGGGTGCTAGTCTAGGCCCCATAGTGTGCAACGCTGGTGCAGACTTGTGTCCCTCGGTCGGCTGAAGCACGTGGTGTGCTTGGATAGGCCCCTTGATGTGCGGCTATCTCAGTCATGGGCTGTTGGCCCATGACAATATGCATTAACTCAAACCATTTCTATCAATACATTAAAACATGTATTCAAGCAACCTCAACATGTTTCATAAATCATTTGCTTTACACAAAGCTCAACATGGATAATCATTTGCAACATCTTTTAGTTCAAAAACATCCATATAACAGTAAGTAATCAAATCTATAAACATGTGCATGAGATTGTATTTTTCAAAGCTGAGAATGAGAGAGAGCTCAACCCATACTTATTTCAGAGCTTAGATAAGTGTTTCAAACTTAATATAAACTCCCACAACTTCCTTCAAAATATTTTAAGATAGTAAAACACATTTCCACTCACCGACAACCAATCGCCCACTTGCCGATACGCGATCAAGCATCTGAAGCTTTCACGATGTCTCCGAAAGCCAAAGGATTCGATTCCCCTGCTTTATCCAAACAAAAACAGAAGATTAATGCAATTTCATGCATCTCAAATCCCCAGCAAACATCAATCCCAACTTCGCCTACCTCTATACCACTAAACACCTATCCAAAACAACCGAAATCAACACCAAACTTCATCTAAACAAAGCCCAGCCAAAACCTATTAATTTCAAAATTTAAAAAACATCAATTAACATCCAAAAACATTCTAAAATCATCCTTATACCTCCAATAACACCACAACACCAAGATCAAATCAAAAACCAACTATAAACAACCTAGAAAATTAGCAATTCATATAGTTTCAGGATTTCTTTAATTAACCTTTCCTTTTAACATAAAAACACGATCTAAATCAACTAGATTCATTGTAAAATAGACCCATATCAATCTTTATTCAATTTCCACACAAAACTCAATTTAATTATCAAATCCATGTTTAAATCATAATTCCATAACATAAATCAGTAACAAAGGGTCAAGAACTTAGGAATTTCAATAAAGAACCTTTAATTAGAGGAGAGAAATGAAAATCACCTCTAATTGATGATTTCTCCCTTATTTATCAAAGTTTGGTTGAAATCTAAGTAGATTTAGCAATAGGAATTGAAGAAATCAATTAGGAAACAAAAAGGAAATCAATAGAAATTGATTCCTAAGAATTTTGGAGTGAAAATCTTAGCTTGGCTTCTGGGAAAGTTGAGAGAAAACTTGGATGAAAAGTAGTTAATTGAGAAAGTAATTTTACAAAACTAAAATTCCTTTTAATCCTATTTTATTTAAATAATAAACCAATTAAAAACACTTTAAAAATATCCTAAATTAAGGGAAAATCTGAAGAAAAAGTTTGGTCAAATAGCTCCTTAATGATTCTAAGTTTTGACCCTTTTACGATTTAGTCACCAAAAACAGTTTTGTAAACTTTTCATTTTAGTCACTAGACCAAAATGTCCCAAAATCAGAATTGTTTACTTCCAATTGAATTTAATAAAATACTTAAAATATCAATTAAGTATTTTATAACATCTTTCCATATTTTATTTTATACAAAAACAATTTTATACGATTTAATTCCCAAAACTAGCTCGAATTGCCTAACCTAGTTCCCCGGAACCGTCTATTCAATTCGATTAACTTCTAGGCCCAATTTTTGGGTGTTACACAAAAGGTTGCTGATTCTGTATGTTTATTCGAGAAAATAATGTCAAGAATACTTCTTTTTACGTGCAAGTATACACGGTTAGCGAGTAATATAGTAGTAAGAAAGTATCGTATCCACATGGATTCTCCAGGAATTAAATTGCCATGATAAGTACTTGTCAAAAATGAATTTGATGGCAATTTATTACAATTTTAATTAAGAAAATGATAAGGGCAACTGAAGCAAAGAATTAGGTAGGTTGGCTAACAAATATGTCAAGATAATTGATTGGCTTTGACAAGTGATGTATGGATTTCACGCTAGCAAAGACAACAATTAATAACGAAAACCTCAATTTTATTGCCGAGTAGATTTTTATTTAGTATTTCCTCTGTTGATGGAAATTGTAATATTCCAATTTTTGGCTAGTGACCAAAATGAAAATTTTGAAAGTTTTGTTGTTAAAGTGTAAACTTTGGAAAAATTTAGGGACCAAAGTGTAATTTTCAAAAGTTATGTATTTGATCCTGTAAATGAATAGTTTCCCCAAGGAGTGACATTTCCATGCTTCCCTAATTTTTCGTACGGAGTTTGTATTAATGGCTATAAAGCGATAAAGTTTAGAAAAATATTCGGATAATCGGATCAAATTGAATATCCAGGATATTTTGAAGGATGATAAGCCAAGGTTTATTATGTCATTTTACATTTATAAGATATTTTCTTTGTGTTGGAAGAATGTGAACCCATGGATTTAAGTTGATTTTCCATGCTAAATATGAGCCATTGGATGAAAAATGGTAAGATCGTAATTTTGGAAAATCATAAGGGCAAAGCTGGTAAATTATTAACTCAAGATTAAATCTAGATCATTGGATAAAGGATGATGATATGAGGAACATTATGGAAATATAGAATTTTCAAAATAGATCCGATAGCTCGGTAAAGGTAAAATCGTAGTAGAAGTATTTTATGAATATTGGGAAATCGGATTGAATTAAAATTTCAGAGACTGTTCCATAAGCCATGTAAAATCATAAAACGATATTTATGGAATAGTGGCCGGTTGAGAAGGAACTAATTTAGTTAGATTATAATGGAATGGCAATTTTGAAAGTAAATAAAGACTAATTGGAGGGCAAATTGGTCATTTGGCAGGGATGGCAGTTTTGAAATATTTGAAGTTACAAAGGCCATTTTTTGAAGAAGAAAATTAAAGATTAAATCTTGGCTCTTGATTGATGATAAGATCAATCTCAACCGTTGGATAAAAGGGCACTTTTGTAATTTTCCAATTTGAATGAATTTAAAATTCATTTATATAATACAAGTGGCATAATTGGAGCAATTCAAAATTGAAAGGCCAAAAAGATGAATCCTTCTTCATCTTTCAACTTTTGAAATTTGGGGAAAAAAGGAAGAAATTTTTCCAAGTTCGATTCAAGCCCCGAAACTTGATTTTCAGGTAATCTTTCGAACTACAAAGTTGTTCTACTCTTCAAGCTCTATCTTTTGATATTATTAATTCATGGAATACATGCTTGATTGATGAAAATTTTACATGAGAAGGAAATTAGGGTTTATGAACAAAATTGGGGCTTTTGAAATTTTATGATTCCATGGTTGAATTTAAGTTGGAATCAAGCTTATATGATGTTAAAATCATGTTATTGAGTTAGGATTTAAACCCTACATATTTTGGTTTGTATGGAGAAGATTAAGGTTTATGGATTTAAGTCTAACTTAGGGTTTGTGAAGTTTGATTAATGATCTAGTAAGCTTGATTTGTTGTTTGGAAGCAAAACCCTAAGTTAAATATATAGGGACCAATTCGGCAAGATTCAAAGTTAAGGGACCGAATTTGAAATTTATGGAATTGGAGTGTATTTATGTAATTAATGATTTTGGAGATGTGAAATTGATGTTAGAATGCTAAACCAATGTTGAATCCTTACCTTTGCATTTTAGTGACTAAGTTGGCAAAGAAATAAAATTAGAGGGAATTATTTTTGAATAATTATTTGATGAAGATGATGATGAATTGGTGGTTTGAAGCAAGAGATAAGACTAAATTGACAAGTAGAAAAATAAGAAGAAGTTAGTATAAATTAGAAGTTTATTATGGAAAGCTATGTAGAAGATTGAATTTTGGCAGTGACTTCGAAAATTCACCATAAATTCTACAAAAATGGTTAGATGATGAATTTTATAGCTTTGTAAAGATTTGTTCGTCTAGTTTTATTTTCAACAAATACAAACTGATTCTGAGTTACGAGTTAAAAGATATGAATTTTTAATCGAATGAAGGTCAGAAAATTTACAGAGCAGTTTCGGTCAGGACAACTTTGGGATGGGAGTTTGAAGAATTTTCATAATTTTGTAGATTTTATTAATTTATATGGCTTATACCGTTAGAACCATTATCAAATCTAGTTTCTTCAGTAGAAAGGGAATTAAGATCCAGTATGTTTTCTGCCCGGTATAAGTAAATCTTTGAAGGTAGCGCAAGTTGTCAGAAAATGGAATTTGAAACATTTTGTATTTAAATGTTAGTTAGCAAGCTCAGAAGAATTATTGGAAGTTCAAATTGGTCACTAAGGACTATAATGAGTTTTTGAACAGTACAAGGAAGAAAGGAAAAATATTTAGAAATTTTATATTCGAATGATTATATTAGACAACATGGTTAAGGTATTGTTAGATTTGAATCTAACAAATATTTTATCTTATTCATGTGATTAATGAAGTCAAGTTCGAATCAAAGAAGGTTCGAGTTTTTATAAAGGAAATGATCGAGTAAAATTTAGTGAGGCATGCTAATAAATGGCCTAGGTGAGTGCAATGCATACATAACATGATATATAGATGCTTTATACATCATTAGGAAGATTGATCATATATTTGACATATTTTAAATATGTCAAAAGTTGAATTATTATAGCATGGATCACTATGAATGTTATTTCGGGTATGAACTGCCTAATGTTCAATTATATTGATATATGTTGCCATGGATGAAATAAATACGGAAATTATGCCCAAATAAGTCATTGAAGGATAGAGTATAGTTGGCATGCCATAGAGTCCAACAGCACGCTGCATATTCAGGTATCCAGGATGGCACTATAGTGTATATAAAGGACACTTAGTGTATGGTTAGCACAGCCTTATAAATGTGCAGATGGTGGGGGCGACCTTATGTCTATTAGCACTTTGGTGAATATTTGACTCGCATACCCAGGGTACCCAAGGTTTAGTTTGGGCTATAAATAAATGGATAATAAATGGTAAACAAGTTAGGGAGTATGTGAACTCTCGGAACATATGGCAATTATATCGGTAAGAAATTTATATCCGGTTTATATTATGTTGATATATGATTAATATGAAGGTATATTTATCTAGTGATCATGATGCATTAATGCATATACGGCATATTATGATAAACGGACAAAAATCTTATGACATTGGCATATAGTAAATAATTACTAATGCAATGTGAAAGTTGATACATTAGCATATATCATGCTATATAAATGTAGCTATGAAATTGAATAAAGTTTAAATAATTGTTATTACTTCCTTTATTGACTCACTAAGTTTGTACTTAGCGTGTGTTTAATTGTACACACGTAGGTAAATCAAGATGAGAGTGAGAAGAGAATTGCATCAAAATTGGAAACCTCAACAGGTAGAAGAGAATTGCATCAAAATTGGAAAGCTCAACAGGTAATCACAGTAATGACATCCTAATTAAGGTTTAATTATTATACTGACATGTATACTTGCTAAACCTATTTGAGTTGTGATTGGCCTTTAAAGTTCATTATGGTTTCAAGATAATTGGCATTTCTGGAAAGATTAAAGGTTGAGAATAACCTTTGATGATGAGTTGCATACTAAGATAATTGATTTATGATTGGAACTAAAATAAATAATTTATGTCGGCTTTAAATAAAGTTAAGCATGCTTTGGCTAGAGAAATTTGAGGATGGCTGACCATTAAGAAGTTTTTCTAAAAAATTTAAATTACCCTAATTTTTGATTAAAGAAGTCGTAACATTTCTGACTCGTACCCGGTGTACGGATACGGGAAAAGGGTGTTAGAGAAATACCCTGAGTTAATTACTTTTAGCACCTATATGTTTGTAGTGAGTTTTCAAACAACTAACTTGGTGAAGTTTTAATCTTTACTCCTAAGGGTAAATTTACTTCAAAAGTAATTTCATTTACTTTAATATATTTTTTCAAAGTTCCTCTCCTTAGTATTTGGCAATCAATCCTTATCTCTAAGTTTGTTAAGATATTAGGGTATAACAGGCATTCAACAACAACTGTTGTTGGCATAAAATATGATACCGTTAAGCAAAAGCAAAAATAGATAATAAAGCCAAAGCATTCAATTATTAAAAACCTAAGAAAAACTAAGAGTTCATCGCAAACACCCCTAGCCAACTTAAAAGATTAGTTCATGGCTGGGGAAACCAACAACATTTCATTGTTTTTAATCATATTCACAAAATCAGAATTTTTTTAAGAAAAATGGACTAAAGAAGGAGATCGGTCAATGCAACCCTTTAATGGACCAAAGCTCTCAGCGAAACTGCCTAATCAAACCTAGGTCTGCCTCTACCCTTCAACTTGATCTTGAACTCCTTTATATAGGCACGAGAGAAAACCCTAATTAGGGTTTTTGAGGGTTTGTTACCATAATTCATGACATGCTTTCTCTTCATGGAATTAGGACTGACCTAGTCTTGACTCAGGGCTATTTGACTGGGCATCGATCATCCTTATTTTTCCAGCCAAGCTTCGATATTCTTCCTTCTGCATTTGCCAATTATGCTCGGCATTTCCCTTATACGGCCACCAGCTCCAGTCCTGCCATACCTGCACACCAAGACAAGAAAATACCCCTTCACTCTAGCAATAAAATATGTACATTCCTCAAATCCTAGATGCAAATGCATGAAACTATTGGCAAAATGTATGTAACCCCTTGACCCGGCCTAGACGACAGACCAAATCGAGTGAGCTATATTAGGTTTGTCGAGACAAACCTGAAAGAATTACTTAGAAAATGGTCCATTTTTATTTTATCTTATCTAAATGCATGATTAAGCCCTAAGGTGATCATGCTAGTAGCGGTGAAAATTACAACTCAGTCGGGCGTCGATTTGACATCCAATTAATCTAGATTACATTACATGAACCAAATTGCACTTTTTGAAAATTATAGGGACTTCATCAATTCCAAAGTTACCAATCCTTAATTATTCATGTTTCATACAATCAGGTTAAATTTAAACTTAAAATAATCATCCAAACTTATTTAATTGCATGATCAAGAAACATGGGCTAAACTGCAAAGATTAAAACTTTAGAAAGCATTTTGACATAAAATAACTAACTGCGTATCGGTACACATCCTATCCGTATCGATACGAGTATAAATTCCAAGGGTGTACTGGTACGGTCCAATAGCAAAAGGGTGTACCAGTACGGTTACCCATGTACTGACACCAGACCAATTTTTAGCTATGCGTACCGATATGATTACCAGGCGTATCAGTATGCCTAGGATGTTTTGCCCAGATTGAGCCAAGTCAGGTCCCCGCGTATCGATCCCTGAGGACCCGTACCAGTATGGACAGACCTGTAATGACCTCTTGGTCAAACATATGACACTTTGGCTCAATCTAGCATACCAGTACAAGTATTCAATATTCAAAACAATTTTTAGCTATGCGTACCGATATGTTTACATGACCTCTTGTCCAGATTAAGCATACCAGTACAAGTATTCAATATTCGAAACAAGGAATTCCAATAGCAAAAGGGTGTACCAGTACGGTTACCCATGTACTGACACCAGACCAATTTTTAGCTATGCTTACTGATATGATTACCAGCCGTATCAGTATGCCTAGGATGTTTTGACCATATTGAGCCAAGTCAGGTCCCCGCATATCGATCCCTGAGGACCCGTACTGGTATGGACAGACCTGCAATGACCTCTTGGTCAAACATATGACACTTTGGCTCAATCTAGCATGCCCCAAACAACATCTAATCATCCTATAACATCCCAAGCAATATTTCCACAACCATATGAGCATGGTAAAGGATCATATATGACATATCAAAACCAAACAAAGGTCTTATAGGCATGATCTTTACCCAAGCATGCAAAACATGTCCCAACCCCTCAAGGCAAGGTATAAAGCATCACACAAGTCCAAAACACCCAATAAAACTTGTACAAATAGGGAGTATCCAAAATAACCCTTCCAATTACAACTTGGTCACATTGCCTCCTATTACTACTAAGTATTTGTAAAACCATACTTGAAAATACTTTATGCCTTGGATCTCCCCTTGTTTACTTGTTGTCCGAAAGTGCTTATCTCTCTGCATTGATGAGAAGGGAGAGCGTAAGCTATGAGCTTAGTGAGGGAATCTCAAAAACACTCATCAATGCATTTAAAACCATTTTATTTCAAATCAAGTTTATGATGCCCATGCCAAAATTATCTCATGCTTCTATAATCTTTCCAAATATGCACATTTAAATCATTTGCAACACATGTATAATGGATTCTATCATAAACCTCAGTTTAAGCTTCATATGCCAAAATCTCTAAATAACATGCTTAAAGAGCATCTCATGTATAAACCATATTATACAAAACATAATCCATTACTCATGATACATTATCTCATATATTGGCATTCAGGTGATTCAAAACCAAGTTCTATTCTATTCTATAAAAACACATCGGATATACGAATTTTCCAAGTGGTTTCTTTGACCACTTCATATATGTCTTCGAACTGGAGCAGCCCTCAACGGTTATAATGTATAAATCCAATAGTGTGAGAATTGGCACACTCTTGACCCCTCGACCGCTGCGGTTCTCATGGTGGAGCATGGCACACTCTTGACTCCTCAATACACATAAGGTGACTTATTATAGTGCACTTTAAACCCTATGGCTAGCCAATTATATCCGAAAACATTTAATCTCAACTACTTACCAATATACAATAAAACCACATTACCTCACTGTTTTATATGTGCATCAAATCAAATCAATTTCCAATACATCAAATCATGTATTCTAGTATTCTCAAAATTCTTTCCAAAATCATTTATCATTCTCAATAATCATCATATATGATCATTTGCAACATCTTTCATTTCTAAAACTGCATATAACATTAGGTAATCAAAATCATAAACATGTGCATGAGATAGTATTTTGCAAAACCAAAAACGAGAGCGAGAACATCCGATACTTACTTCTGAGCTTAGACAAGTGTTTCAAACTTAATCTAAACTCCCAAAATATCTTTCAAACCTTTTAAAAGCAATATATCATGTTCCCACTCACCAACAACTCTGCGCCTTCTTGCCGTTGTGAGAATCAAGCTTCTAAAACCTCCGCAAGCTCTCCAAAAGCTAAAGAATCCATTTTCCCTGCTTTTCCTAAACAAAAACAGAGGTTTAATGCATTTCCATGCATCTCTAATTTCCAGCAACCATTAATCTGAACTTCACCTTTCTAAGAACCATCAAACGCTTCCTTTAAACAACTAAAATCATCATCAAATTCAACCTAAACAAATCCAGCCATAACCTATTGATTTTAACATCTTAACATCATCAACAAAAATCCACAAACATCTTTATAACGTCCTTATACCTCCAGCAACCTTACAATACCAAGATCACTTCAAACTCTATCTATTTACAACCTAGAAAATTAGCAATTCACATAGTTTCAGAATTCTTTTTATTAATCGCTTCTTTTAACATTAAAACTCATCTCTTAGTTGATCTAAACCAATTAGAATCAACACAAATCAAATCCATATCAAGATTCATCAATTTTTACATCAAAACTCAATTTAAATGCCATATTCATGATTTAATCATAATTCCATAACAAAAATCAGTTGTAAAGATCAAGAACTTAAGAATTTCATTAAAGAACCTTTAATTAGAGGAGAGAAACGAAAATCACCTCTAATTGTTGATTTCTCCCTTAATTGGCGAGGATTGGATGAAAACTTCAAGAAACCATGTATATTTTGTTGTAGAAATCAAAGTAATCAAGTAGGAAATCAAAAAGAAATCAAAAGAGATTGTTTCCTGAGAATTTTAGAATGAAATTGATAGTTTGGCTGCTGAGAAAGTTGAGAGCAAAATTAGTTACGTAAGAAAGTGAAATTGGTTAATTTAAAACCTTTTAATAAATTCTATTTTATTTTTAACTAAAAACCATTTAAAAGCCTTTTAAAAATAGCCTAAATTAAGGAGAAAATCTGAAGGAAAACTTTGTTAAATTATCTCCTTAAAGATTCTAAGTTTTGACCCTTTTACAATTTAGTCACCAAAACAATTTTGAAAACTTTACATTTTAGTCACCGGACCAAAATGTCCCAAAATATAATTTAAATCCTTAAAATCAAGTTTACCAAAACCCTTAGAATATTAATTAAAATTTTCTAGTATTTTTCCATATTTTATTTTATCCAAAAACAATTTATTAAGATTTAATTCCCGAAACTAGCTCGAATTGCCTAATCCGATTCTCCAAAACCGTCTAATCAACCTATCTAACACCTAGGACCAAATTCGGGGCATTACAATGTACTGATATGTACCTAAAGTCAAGTAATAGCATGGTAATAAATGCATGGAAAATATAACTTTTGAGTAGTTAACAACAAGGCTATCTGGTAGGCTACAGATCCAACTCTTTCTAGAACCTCATAACGTCCAACGAATCTGGGACTCAATTTCCCTTTACTCCCGAAGCGTAAAACTTTCTTCCAAGGTGAAACCTTAAGGAAAACTTTTTTGCCCACTACAAACTCAATTTACTTGCACTTCAAATTTCCATATGACTTTTGACGATCGAATACCGCTCTCAGATTATCCTGGATCATCTCAACTTTATCTTTAGCCTCTCTGATCAACTCCAGACCAACAATCTTCCTTTCATTAAGCTTTTTCCAACACAATGGAGTCCTACACTTATGACCATATAATGCCTCAAAAGGAGCCATCTGAATGCTAGACTAGTAACTATTGTTGTATGTAAACTCGACCAAGGGAAGATGTTCCTTCCAACCTTCTTCAAACTCAATGATACAACAAAGAAGCATATCTTTGAGAATCTGAATAACTCGTTCTGACTAACCATTAGTCTATGGATGAAAAGTTGTACTAAAGTGCAAACAAGTACCCAACATCTCATGAAGGGCTCTTCAAAATCTCAAAGTGAATCGCAAATCTCTGTTTGAAATAATCGAAGTAGGAACCCCTGGAGTCTCACTATCTCACTAACATATAATCTATCTAACTTCTCGAGAGTGAAGTCCTTGCGTACTAGCAGAAAATGTGTGATTTTTGTAAATCTGTCCACAATCACCCAAATCGCATCATGTTTATACCGAGATATGGGTCACCCTGTCACATAATCTATAGTGACTCTATCCCATTTCCACTGCAGAATCTGGATAGGCTAAAAAAGACCTAAAGGAACTTGATGTTCTGCCTTCACCTGCTGACAAACTAAGCACCGAGTCAAAAACTCGGACTCATCTCTCTTCATCCTTGGCCACCAATAAAATGGATGAAGCTTCTAATACATCTTGTTGCTACCCAGGTGTATAGAAAACGGGCAACTATGTTACTCACGAAGGATCTTATCCCTCATCTCACCTATTGGAACACAAAGTCACCCTCTAAAATACAATACGTTGCCATCTCGAAATTCGAAGCCTGATGCTTCACCTCGCCTTACCGTATCTATTTTGGTGACCAAACTATCATCAGACTTATGTGCCTCTTTTACCTCTTGCACCAATAACGGTTCAACTCGAAGCTTGGCTAATAAGCTACCATGCTCTAACAAGCTCAAACTTGCAAACATCACCCGTAACACTGCCACTGATTTACACCTAAATACATTGGTTTTCACATTAGCTTTGCCTGGGTGGTAGTCAATAATGCAATCATAGTCCTTAAGCAGCTCGATCCATCTACGTTGCCTCAAATTTAGCTATTTCTGAGTGAGCAAATACTTAAGACTCTTCTGGTTAGTATAGATATAACACTTCTCTCCAAGAGATAATGCCTCCAAATATCCAATGCAAAAACCACTGCTGCTAACTCTAAATCGTGGGTAGGATAGTTACGCTAATACGACTTAAGCTGCCTAGATGCATAAGCGACTACCTTACCTTCCTGCATGAGAACGCAACCAAGTCCATTCAAGAATGCATCACTAAAAACTATATAATCTTTCCTTGACTCTGGTTAGGTCAAAACTGGTGCTTATGTCAGAAATGCCTTAAGCTGATCAAAACTTTGTTGGCACTTTTCGTTCCTCTCACATGGAACTCCTTTCTACAACAACTTGGTCAAAGGAGCAGTAATCATTGAAAAACCTTTAACAAATTGTCTATAATACCTGATGAGGCCTAGAAAACTATAAACTTCAGAAACATTACATGGTGACTTCCAATCCAACACCGTCTGAATCTTCTTTGGATAAACTCGAATACCATCTACCACGACAATGTGACCCAAAAATGCCACCTCAGAAACCCAAAATTCACATTTATTGAATTTGGCAAAAAGTTGTTTCTCTTGAAGTGTCTGAATCACAACTTGGATATGGTGATCATTCTCATCCTCAGATCGCAAGTACAACAATATATCATCAATGAAGACCACCACAAATTGATCTAATTATGGCTGGAAGATACGGTTCATCAAATCTATAAAGTCTGCAGGGATATTTGTGAGTCCAAACAGTATCACCAAGAACTCATAATGGCCATATAATATTTTTAAAGTTGTCTTCTGGATATCTTCCTTCTCAACTTTCAACTGATGGTAAGCCGATCTTAGATCAATCTTAGAAAACACACAAGCAACTCTCAACTAGTCGAATAGATCATCAATTCTCAGAAGTAGGTACTTGTTCTTCATTCTCACCTTATTGAGTTGACGGTAATCAAAGCATAATCTCATTAACCTATCATTCTTTCAGACGAATAAAACTGGTGTTCCCCATGGCGACACACTAGGGCGTATAAATACACGCTCAAGAAACTCTAGCAACTGAGTCTTTTACTCTTTTAACTCAGTTGGTGCCCTACGGTACAAAGCAATGGATATCGGAGCCGTACTAGGTAATACTTTGATCCCAAACTCTTTTAATTTCTCAGGAAAAACATCTGGAAACTCTCTTACAGTCCGCAAGTCCTCCAATGCTGGAATTTGGACCCATGTATCCACTACATAGGCTAGGAAGGCTTCACAGCCTCTACTAATCAAACACTAAGCTACAGTTGCAAAAATGACATGAGAAGAGCATTCACTAATCTCACTAGTCACCAAGACTCTGGTTCTATCCAACCCATGAAGCTTAAGCTGCCTCACTCTACATCTTAAACTTGCATCACGCTCGGCCAACCAATCCATGCCCAAGATTACATTTAACTCTCGAAAGGGCAACTTCATTAAGTCTTTTGGGAATATCTGATCCTGAATATCAACTAGACATCTTCGATAAACCTTATTCACCAATAAATCAAGTCCTAACGAGCTGGATACTCAAACCCCAACATTCAACTCCATAGCAGGAACATATCTCTCTCGAATAATCTCACTGCATCTATATGAATACGTGGATCCAGAGTCCACAAATGCAGTAATGGGAATTGAGAATAGTATAAAAATACATGTAATCACATCAGTAGTGTTATAGTCCTCCCGAGCTTTCACAACATACTGTTTGGATGGAACTCAAATATTAGATCTGACTGTACCTCTACTCTACTGGCCTAAGGCGACCTTATCACTACCATAAGTTAACCCTCTACCATGCTAGAAAGAAGTTTTTGATCTCTGAGTATGAGCAAGTGAAACACCACTAGCTCTAGGGAAATATTTAATAAAATGCACGGTGGATCCACACTGGAAATATGCTATAGCCCTCCGATAGCACTCACCAGGATATTTTTGACCACAAAAATTACAAACTAGAAAAGCTGACATCTTGATTGACCCTCTTAAACTTGCCAATGATGAGAATGTCAATGGTCTTCTAAGAGCACTTGGTCTTGACCCATGACCTGGTATCCGAGACTGTAATGATGAACCTCTCCAAAATCTCTAGAATCCTGAATCTTCTTAGTTGCTGTTTGAGACAGACTCGTAGTATTGGAAGCCCTATTACTCTAAATACTAGGCTCGTCTATCGAGTTCAATCTTATACCAACAACTCTTTTGATAGCTTTAACTTGTTGCACCAACTTTGAAAATACCTTAGGCAGGTCAGCTGCGAAATAAATGTGAATATCAATGTGTAGCCCCTCACGAAATCTCATGCACCTCAAACTCTAAATAGTCACCAACCCCAGGGCAAAGTTACTCAATCGTAGAAAATCTCTCTCGTACTCATACACTGATCGATTGTCCTAAACTAATTGTGAGAACTGCAGCCTCAAATCATCCATATGCGCTTGAATGATGTACCTCTCTAGAAACTCGTACAAGAATTGATCCCATGTCAGCTTCTTTGGCTGTAGAGCCATCTCAAATAGTCTCCCACCAATCATATGCATCACCTTGTAATAATAAGATGATGCACTCTAAGTTACCCTCATGGGTAAAATAGAACGGCCTTAGAATCTTTTGTGTGTCCCTTAACCATTGACTAACGAATAACGGGTCATCCTCTATGGTGCCATAAAAGTCATTTGCCTTACATTTACAAAATCTCTCTATTGGAAACTCTTGTGGAATGGTGGGTGGTGGTGGTGGTGCAGGTGTCGTAGGTTGAACCCTTGGAATAGCTCGAATGATCCGGTGCAATGCAAAATTAAGATATTGAAAGTAAACTGCCTTATCCATGCCCGAACCCATTGGAATGTCAAATTCGTTGGTGTTTGGGACAAACTCATCTCCTATATCATCCATTGGAAAAGCATGTGTAACACCCTTAACGTATACTCGTAGTACGAATACACATTAAGGATGTCACAATATTATTTAACAGAACTCTAGACTTGTAATTTTTCTTTAAAACATCTGACACAAAACTACTTTATAAAATAACCATATCTTGACTTTTGAAGTATTCATAGCCT
This sequence comes from Hibiscus mutabilis, assembly GCA_019671005.1. Classification (NCBI taxonomy): domain Eukaryota; kingdom Viridiplantae; phylum Streptophyta; class Magnoliopsida; order Malvales; family Malvaceae; genus Hibiscus; species Hibiscus mutabilis. The sequence goes on along the minus strand of CM033734.1, from coordinate 37,714,538 downwards.
ATTTGCAGATTGCTAGTTTTGACCCTGAATTGGTTTATAAAACATGTTACTCATTTATTAAAATAAGTATGTAACTCAGGGTGAAAACTAGGTACACTACCTACGCCCTTTCTTAAATTTAAAATCGTTACGCGATAAACGATAAATAAAATTTTACCCGATTAAATATCATTACCAATAATTCTTAAACCATACGAATAATTTGTATTTATCTGACTATTAATTAAACTTATAACTTCAAAACAACTAACGAATAAATTGATACATACCCACTAGAGAATATCATAAATTAGAATGTCTTATTGATGTTTGGCAGATTGTAGCCTGATCAACATGCTTGACTCCTCTTCCTGTAAGTTTCCATTAATCTACGTGTGAAACAGCACACGCTAAGTATTCACTTAGTGAGGTAACTATAAATTAAAGTAAAGCATTTCAATTTATAGAAATAACATAAATAAACAAATTACTATGTATATTATATAAAAATATAGAATCGTATAAAAATGACTTATCAAAGTCATTCCTCTGTCATGTAACAGTGCAATACAGTTTCTGCAAAATGGCAAGCGATCCAGTACAATTTATAACATAACATATAATAAATATAAATATCATGCTATCAGTATTCATCAATCATTAGGCAATCATTCACAGTATAACATTCTTTAAAGATATCCCAAAGTATATAATATGAGATCAAGGTACTCGAGTCACATGAATAAGACACCAAAGTGTCTAACGTGAACATGTAAATGAGTACGTACTCGAGGACGCTCTTTGCTCCTCATAAAAGCACCTCGTTAGTGCCATTAGCACTATGGGCGAGGATCCCTAGGGTGCACACTAAGGGCTTAGGTCTCCAAGGTGTATGTGACACCATCGTAGTCAGAAAAAACATGTAATCATATCATAACTTGAGTGATGCAGCTGCTAAGGACTCTATGGCATGCCAACTATACCATGGACTCTTATAAATAAATACTTGAGCATTTTGTTTCATTATCAATCAATCATCGACATTCATGTAAACGGGCAATTCACATTCCATATTTCATCATAATTATTCATATGTACTTTCCATTACTATATTATGCATCATATCAATTCTTCCAGTAAATCATAATCAAATTCTGTAACATGACTGAAATAGTTATAATAGAAGTGACCATGTACTTTACATGACACACGATCTATTATGTTTAGAATAACATACCAACATACTTATCAGGTAATTTTTATCATTCAATGTTAATAATTTTATCGTGTCCATTATCTTGCCACTTGCAGACATAAATTATAATTTTTGATCAGTTTATAACTTTTAAACAATGCATTTTCATATTTAGATCAGGGTTGACTTATCGGAAGTCTTCTCTTTTTATAATTAAAATACATATAAATATTGCACTCACCTTGCCCACTTTAACATAATGCCTCACTAAGTCCTAGTTTGATCCTTTCTTTCATAGTACCTCAAACCTTCTTTGATTCGGACTTGACTTCATTAATCACATGAATACAATAAAATATTTGTTAGATTCAAATCTAACAATACCTTAAACATGATGTCTAATATAATCATTTGAATATAAAATTTCCAAATATTTTTCCTTTGTTCCTTGTACTTTTCAAAAACTCATTATGGTCCTTAGTGACCAATTTGAACTTCCAATAATTCTTCCGAGTTTGCTAACTAACATTTAAATACAAAATGTTTCAAATTCCATAATTCGAGTATTCCATTCGTTTTTTCATTCATTTAAATGTTTAGGGACTAAAATGAAAATATTTTCCATTTCAATGCCATTTTCAATATATTTATCACCAATAGAATCCTTACCTAATAACATTCATCATAAATTCTTCACTTACAACTTTTGTACATTCTAGTCCCTAAATCCCTAACTTTGCTGAAATGCCATTTTGGTCCCTAAACTCGAATTCATTTTGATTTGAATGTAATTTCCAGCATTTAACCACATTTCTAACACACAAATACCCTGATTTCCAAATTGTTACACGCTGGTTCTTATATTTTCTCACATTGCCGAATTAGTCACTAAATACAATCCAAGGATTCAAGCTTCCTAACTTTGCAATTAAGCCTCCAATCATTGTTAATTCATCAAACTCATCATTATACTCAAAAATCAGAACTGATCCTTATCAATTTCCAGCATGCCAGATTGGTTCTTACAATTTAACAAATTTCTAAAATGGCCACTAATCAAGATAACACCAAATTTTAGCATTCCAACTTCAATTTCATGCTTAGCAAAACCTTATATAATCAATAACAACTTATTAAATACAAAACATTAGTCCCTAATCTTAATCAATCAAACCGAATAGGTCCATAAAGGTTTCCAAATTGCTGATTTAGTCACTAGTTGAAATAACTAGATTTTCAACATCCAAACATCAAATTCCAGCTTCAATTGTCATCAAATCTATAAATACTCTTAAAATTTTAGATTTAAACACTAGCCCCTCACCTTTAAATGATGGATGAAATAATCCCTTAACTTTAGACATCGATCCAATTTAGTCCCAAGCATGGAAACAACATAAAATCAAACATAGTTTCTTAAATCTTCAAAATTCCCAAAATTCACATAACCCTAATTTTCTCTCTCTACCAAAACTCAAAAATCAGCCATGAATAGCATGATATATTGGTATCATTTGATAGAGAAAATCACATAGAACAACTTTTCAGTCAAAGAAATTACCTAAAAATTGAGATTCAGGGCTTAAATCGAACTTGAAAGATTTTGCACTATTTTTTTCTTCTTTCCCTAGCTCCCATGGTACATGGCTGGAAAATTTACACTTGTAACTATTAAATGAATATGAAATTCATTTAATAGTGAAATTACAATTTTGCCATTAAAATTTAACGGTTGAGATTAATCTTATCATCAATCAAAAGCCAATGTAACGCCCCAGTTTTGGTCCTAGCAGTTTTGCGGTTTATTAGACGGTTTAGTGGACTGGGTTAGGGATTCGAGTCAGATTTGGGAGTAAATATTTTTAGTAAGATAAAACTACGAAAAATGGTTAAAAACCGTAATTAAATATATGATTAGTATTGGTGAAATCAATTTTGGAAAATGAGATTTGGAAGGGTGACATTTTCACTAGTGACCAAAATGTAATTTTTGAAAACTATTTTTAAAGATGACAAAATTGAATTATTATACCAAGTGTTTGTTGGTGATTTCTCCCTTCAATTGAGTTAATTTAACATGTTTTTTAAAAGATAATTAAAAGGGATTTTGGATATTAAAGTTAGTTATCATTTTAAAGAAATTTGACGTAACTTTTCTCTTAACTTTCTCTCCACTTCTTTTCTCCAAACACTCTGGTTTTCATCAAAATCTAGAGGTGAGAGATCATTTTACTTGGATTCTTGATTTATAATTGATTCTTTATCTTTGATTTACAAAACCTCATTGAAATCTTATATTTTTCTAGCTTTAATCAATCAATTAAGGGAGAAATCACACAATAGAGGTAAGGTTCGTTCTTCTCCTCTATTGATGGTTCTTTATTGATATTCCCAAGTATTTGATCCTTGATTTATGATTTACAATCTGATTTTATATTTTTATAATGAATAATTTATTTAATTGGGTTTAATTGATGAAATTATCGAAGATTCATATTGTATTTGTTTTCTAGTGTTGATGATTGATTTTAAACATATTTTGGATGATTTATTATGTTGATAAGTTGTTTTTAACATTGGAATCCCGAAACTCCTTGAATCCTTGATTATTAGGTTGTTAGATTTGTGTTTTTATGGAGTTGTGGTGGTTGTGTAGTTGCTGGGAGTTTATGGATGAATTAATCCTATTTTTAGATTTTATTAGATGTTGATTGAAGTGTTAGATTGATAGATTATGGTTGGGTTGTGTTTGGAAAGAGTTAGATGGTGATTTCGGTTGTTGTGGTTGGGTAATTGTGAAAGGATTATGGAAGTCTATGAGGAATTGTTGTTGCAGTGCTTTGAATTCATTGAGATGCATTAATCCTCTGTTGTAATGTGCTTAAAACAGGGAAGGTCAATCCGAAAGCGATCGGTAAAGCTTTGGAGGCTTCGAACGCTTGATTTTGCGACGGTGAATTGAGGTTTCGCGTATCGGTGAGTGAGAACGTAGATTTCAGCTTTGAAATAATTTAAAGGTGGTTTATGGGAGTTTAAACTGAGCTTGAAATGCTGGTTTAAACTCGGAAGTAAGTATGATGTGGTTTTCTCTCTCGCTCGTGCTTTTTATAAATGGTTTTATACACTTGTTTTGATTTATGTTGTACCTACTGTTTTAGCATGTTTTAAAGTATGTGAGATACTGTTTTTTTATCATGAAATGATGATGGATGCACGTGGAAAGTGATCCATATAAGTATATGGTTTATACTTGTGTTTTAAGCATGTGTTGTTGCTTGGAAAATGGTGTGGTTAAATGCTTGCAAAAATAGTGAGGTAAAGGGTAAAGGATGAATTATATTGGCAAGTGATGTGGTTTTGAAAATTGTTATCAGATATAGTTGGCCGGACATAGGATTGATAGTGCACTACAATAAGTCACCTTGAATGTTGAGGGGTTTTGATTTGGTGTACCAAAAACTCCATCCAAGTGCCCTAATGGTCAAGGGGTTATATGGTACCATAAACTCTCGTTAGTGGATTAAGCATCTAACCGAGGAATGGGGTTGGTGTCCACGTGGGTTGTAAGTGTACTCGGTTGTAATGTACCGCGATTGTGATTGTATCGCTATTCCGGTTGAGATGGCTTGAAGTGTTGTGAGGACACTTGTTGAATCCGTGTATCCAATGAACTATTTTGGTAAAGGAACTTGGTTATGATCACTTGTAAGCCAATATAATTGTTAATGTACCATTGAAAGGTTTGTATAATGTGATTTATACATGTCTACTCTTTAAGCTTTGCATATGGTTGTTATGCATGGGAAGGCTTAAATTGAGGTTTAGCAATGAGATTTGTTGTTGGTTAATGATACATGTTGCATATGGTTTAATATGATGGTTTTTAAAGATGTTAAGTGCATAGTTTTCAAGGTATGATAATGTTTTAAATGATGTTTAAAAGATGATTGAAATGAGATTTCAATGTGTTGTTGAGAAATGGTTTTAATGCATTGATGGTGTGTTGTTTTGGAGCACTCCTCACTAAGCCTAGTGTGCTTACGCTCTCTTTGTCCATCAATGCAGAGAATTAAAGGCTTGGAAGGCTACAGGAAGCAAGGGATCACAAAAATACTTGGTAACAAAAGTATATTTTTGGATTAGAGTATAAGTAATAAGGAAAATGGGGGTTTCGTTGTTGTTTTGGGATGTGTTTTGCTAAACTCCATGTTTGATCTCGTTTGTTTTGCTGCTCTTGGGTTGTAAAAGGCCATTTTGGATTGGTTGTGGTGATGGTTTGAGATTTAATGTTTTGCTTGCTTTGGTTTTTAGGAAGCATGCCTCTAGATTTACATTTGAAGTATGTCGCCATGAATTGATGTTGGAACTAGGTTGTTTTGATGTGGTTTGACCTTTGAATATGTTGGATGTATGTTAAAAACATTCTAGGGTATTTTGGTATGATCAAAAGCATGTTAAACCAGCAAAATTGGACATTACATGTCCAAGCTACGAGTATGGGTGTTCTTATTTCGATGCCATTCTAGGCTTAGCGTATCAATACACGAGTAATTGTTTCGGTACAGACCAAGGAAAAGTTGGCTAGTGTTTCGTTACTCTGAGAGGCATTTTGATATGGTACAATGACTTTTTGAAGGACGTTTCAATACGCATAGGCATATCAGAACGAAAATTGGCTACTAGAATTTTAGTGTTTGAATTAATAAAGGCGTGTCGATACACCCCTTGCCTGTACCGATATGGTGGCAGTTAAATTAGTTATCTGGTATATTCTGATGTTCTGGTTTCTTACATTTTAGTCCCCGAATGTCGTGAATGTAATTGAATGAGTATGAATGACCTTCTTGAACTTATTTTTGACATGTATGCATAAAACATGTTTAATTAAAGGTTGGTAACATAAAAATGAGCTAAGTCCCTGTAGTTTTCCAAAATTGGATATCGATTCGATGCTCGATTGAGTTGTGTTTTCACCTGTGATCAGTATGTACATGTAGGATAATAATTGTTCATCTAGACAAGATAAAAGAAAAAATGGATTTGTTTCAGGTTTCATTTTCACTGTTTACTTCGGTAAACCTAATGTAGCTTGCTCGGTTCGATCTTGTGACTAGGCTGGGTCAAGGGGGTTATATTTGGTGGTATCAGAGATAGGTTTACAATAATTGGGAGTTGGTTTGTTTGTTGTAATGTTGTTGTGATTTGTAATCCTTTGTTTGTGATGCACAGTGATTGTAATATGCACGGTTGTTGCTTTATACCATGTTGGGGGGAAATTTGGGAAACCCATTGCCTTATTATTATAGTCTGAAATGTTAAGATTTTGAAATGGAAGTCTTGGATCCTTGCTTGAAGATGGCCTAACAATTTGTTTTGAAATGATTATCATGCTTTAGATATATTTTTAGCACGATGGGACCGAGGAGAGAATTGTGATCTGGTACGATTGTTGTTGCTGTTGGGCAGGGGGACGTTGTACCTCCTGAGGGGTTGCTGCCACCCCCACCTAATCCACCTGCGATTGTGGAGCAAGTACCACATGTGCCAACTAGGCCAGGAATGGGTGACATGGCACCTTTAATTCATGCCATGGCTGGTGTGTTCTAGGCAGCAGTTACAAGTGTTCATGTACTGGCACCAGTGGTTGGGCAGACGAGTTTTTCGTTAGAGCATCTTCGTAGTCTGGGCAAAGTTAAGTTTCATAGTTCAGCACTAGAGGCTTCTAAGGTTTGGTTAGCCAGTACAGAGAGAATACTAGGCCAGATGGGTTATTCTAATGCCTGTAAGTTAGGATGTGTTGTATCCTTGTTGCATGGAAATGCTTATACATGGTGGACTACCACGATAGCTAGGATGGTACCCGACAATGTAACCTGGGAGTTCTTCTATGGTGTTTTTTGAAAAAAGTACATGGGAGTTCGGTATTAGGATGAGAAGAAATAAGAATTTACGGCTCTTGTGCAAGGCAGTATGTCTGTTTCTGAGTACGAGGTACAGTTAGTGAGGTTGAGTCAGTACGCACCTGAGTTGGTTCATAACGAGAAACAACAATGTGATTGGTTTCACTATGGGCTGGTTCAGGATGTTAAGACATATTTGCTTGCTACTGATTATACAAATTTTGATGTGTTGGTCACGCGAGCCAAGGATATTGAGCAGAACCTTGGGTTGGCTTCTTGGTCTCGAGGCTTTAGCTATGGTAAGAGAGTGGCATATTCCAGCTTTGGCGGTGGTTAGGCCAACAGACACCGTGATAGGAGGTATCATCCTGAGCTGAGGCATGGTGGAGGTGTTGTTGGGCATGGAGCACAGGGGCAGGGTACCCAGGTTAGGGCTCCGCATAATACCTATTGGGCTTGTGGATCGCATGATCATTTTAGGCAATATTGCCCTCATTTATCTAGAGAGGGTCAGGCACATGCGGCTGTTGTGGCCAATGCTTGATGGAGTTGTGGGTCTGGCAACCATCTAAGACGTGATTATCCTTTGTTGGTTGAAGATGGGGTTACTACACTTGTTGTTGCTCCACAGAGAGGCTGTGGTTGTAGCCGTGGCCCGTTTCAACGCAAAGATGGTGGGTAAAAGACTGTGGCTAATACCATTGCTATCCAGCCTGAGGGAGGTGGATCAGCTAGGGTGTATGCGCACGGTGAGGGTCGCAATGACACTGATGTGATTGCAGGTACTTTCTCTTTACAGTCTTTATCGTTGTATTCGTTGGTTGATTCTGGTTCTACCCATTCATACATCATGTGTGAGCATGCACAGTTTCTTGATATACCTATTGAAATTCTTAATGTGGGTGTTAGAGTGACTAGTTATCTTGGGGAAATAGTTGTGGCTAGGAAGTTGTATCGTAGATGTCTGCTGATGGTTTAGGGACATGTGTTTGTCGTGGATTTGATGGAGTTGCCATTTCATGGTTTTGATGTGATCCTGGGGATGGATTGGTTAACCGAGCATAGGGCTGTAGTAGATTTTGAGACCAAACAGATATCCCTGAAGTTGTCTGATGATTTTGAGGTGGTGGTTGTTGGTGAGAATTCTAAGTTCTTATCTAAGTCAGTTTCAGCTTTGGAAGCGAGACGGCTGTTGGGTTCTAGATACTAGGCTTTCTTGGCCTGTGTTATGAATCTTGGTTCAAAGGAGTTGAGGGTGAAGGATATTCACACGGTATGCGAGTTTTTAGGTGTTTTTCTGGAAGAGTTGTCAGGGTTGCCACCAGATCGTGAAGTGGAGTTTGGCAGCATTGAGGTCTTTGCGGATATGGCACCTGTGTCAATTGCTCCGTATCACATGGCCCCGAAGGAGTTGAAAATGCAACCTCATGAGTTGTTTGATCGAGGTTTTATTAGGCCTAGTATTTCACCATAGAGTGCACTGGTGTTGTTTGTGAAGAAAAGAGATGGTACGTTGCAGATGTGTATAGATTATCGGCAACTAAACAAGTTGACGATAAAGAACAAGTATCCTTTGTCGCGGATAGATGACCTATTTGATCAGTTCAAGGGTGTCTCGGTGTTTTCTAAGATAGATTTGAGGTCTAGGTACTATCAGTTGAAGGTAAAAGATGTGGATGTGCCCAAGACAGCTTTTCGTACGAGGTACGGGCATTATAAGTTTTTGGTGATGACGTTTGGTTTGACCAGTGCACTGGCTGCTTTTATGGACATGATGAATCGAGTGTTCCATGAGTTTTTAGATCAGTTTGTGGTCGTGTTTATCGATGATATCCTTATGTACTCTCGTACCAAGAAGAATCATGATAGACATTTGTGGATTGTGCTTCAGATGTTGTTGGCTAATCAGCTTTATGCCAAGTTAAGCAAGTGTCAGTTCTGGCTTAAGGAGGTTGTTTTCCTTGGGCATGTGGTGTCGGCCGAGGGAATTTGTGTTGATCCACACAAGATTGAGGCCGTGATGAGTTGGTAGGTGCCTAAATCTGTGATAGAAGTTTGGAGTTTCCTTGGTTTGGCTGGTTATTACCATAAGTTTGTTGAAGGATTTTCTAGTATAGCTGCTCAGTTGACCAAGTTGTTGCAAAAGAATATTCTTTTTGAGTGGTCGGAGTATAGGCAGCGTTCTTTTGAAAGGTTGAAATAAGCTTTGATGCGAGCTCCGGTATTGGTTTAGCCTGAATCAAGAAAAGAGTTCGTTGTCTATAGTGATGCATCTTATGTTGGGTTTGGTTGAGTGTTGATGTAGGAGGGTAAGGTAGTTGAATATGCATCTAGACAGTAGAATGTGCATGAAAGTAATTACCCTACTCATGATCTTGAGCTTGTTGTAGTCGTGTTTGCCTTGAAAATCTGGAGGCATTACCTTTACGGCGAGAAGTGTGTGGTTTATTCGGATCATAAGAGTTTGAAGTATCTGATGTCGCAGAAGGAGTCAAATCTTAGGCAAAGAAGATGGTTGGAGTTGCTTAAAGATTATGATCTGTCTATTAAGTATCATACGGGCGAAGCTAACGTGGTAGCTGATGCTTTGAGTAGGAAAGCTATTGTGGAGTTGAGAGCTATGTTTGCTCGGTTAAGTGTGACTTCCGACCGCGGGTTGTTAGCAGAGTTACAAGTGAAACCGTCCTTGTCGCAGTTGATTAAGGAGAAGCAACCGCATGTGTAGGATATCATGGATGGGAATCCTATATATTTTCATTTTAATGATGATAGAGTGTTGTGTTTTAAAGGTCGGGTTCTGGTTTTCGAAGATGAGGAGTTGAGTCATACCATTATGACCGAAGCGCATGCTAGTCCTTTTGCTATGCATCCCGGTAGTACTAAGATGTACCGAGGTTTGAAGGACTAGTACTATTGGGTTGGTTTGAAGAAAGATGTGGCTGATTTTGTTGCTCAATGCATGGTATGTCAGCGAGTGAAAGCTGAGCATCAGTTTACTTCTGGTTGTTGAATCGTTGAGGATACTGGAATGGAAATGGGAAAGAATCACCATGGATTTTTGTCTGGGTTGCCTTTGACACCGACCAAAAAGGATTCCATTTGGGTGATTGTTGATTGGTTTACGAAGTGTGCATATTTTGTGCCAGTGCATACGACGTATACCTTGGATAGGTTGGCCGATCTATACATATATGAGATTATGCGTTTGCACAAAGTGACCAAATCCATAGTTTCAGATTGAGATCCATGTTTTACAACAAGGTTTTGTGTGCATTTGCATCATGCTCTGAGAACGTGGCTGAATTTCAGTAGTTCTTATCATCCTTAGAGGATGAGCAGTCGGAACGTATGATACAGGTTTTAGAGGATATGTTGAGATATTGTATCATTGAGTTCCAGGGAACGTGGGAAAAGTAGTTGCCTTTGGTGGAGTTTGCTTATAATAATAGTTATTAGGCTAGCATTCAAATGGCACCTTACGAGGCGTTGTGTGGTAGGAAGTGTCGTACACCGTTGTGTTGGGCTGAAGTTGGGGAAAAATATGTTTCCATGCCTGATGTGTTGGAAGACACCAATGAAAAGGTGAGGCTGGTGTGTGAGCGCTTGAGAGCGGCTTCAGATCGTCAGAAATCCTACACGAATTTGAAGTGTAGGGATAGTGAGTATGTTGTTGGTGATCGAGTGTTTTTGAATGTGTCGCCTTGGAAGAAGGTGATGCATTTTGGGCAGAAAGGAAAGCTTAGCCCGAGGTTTATTGGACCATACGAGGTGGTTAATCATGTGGGTCCTGTTGCTTATCAGTTGAGGTTACCTCCTGAGTTGGAGAGGATTCATGATGTGTTTCATGTTTCGATGTTGTGGAGGTTTCGGTCGGATCCATCGCATGTTATGCCAGTGGAGGATATTGAGTTAAGGCCAAATCTATCTTATGATGAGGAACCGGTAGAGATTCTTGACACCAGCTGTAAGGTTCTGTGTTGCAAGACGGTTGAGCTTGTTAAGGTGTTGTGGAGGCACCACGGAGTTGAGGAGGCCATGTGGGAGCGCAAGACCTACATGTTGGAAAAGTTTCCTCATTTGTCTCCTCCGGGTAAATTTCGCGGATGAAATTTCTTAAGTGGGGGAGAGTTGTAATGCCCCAATTTTGGGCCTAGCAGTTTTGAGGTTTATTAGACGGTTTAGTGGACCGGGTTAAGGATTCGTGTCGAATTCGGGAGTAAATATTTTTTGGTGAGATAAAAATATGTAAAAATTGTTAAAAACATAATTAAATATATGGTTAATATTGGTGAAATCAATTTTGGAAAATGAGATTTGGAAGGGTGACATTTTGGTTAGTAACCAAAATGTAATTTTTGAAAACTGTTTTTAAAGGTGACTAAATTGAAAAGGGTCAAATTCTTAGAATCCTTAAGAAGCTATTTTACCAAGTGTTTGCTGGTGATTTCTCCCTTCAATTGAGTTATTTTAACATGTGTTTTAAAAGATAATTAAAAGGTATTTTGGATATCAAAGTTAGTTACCATTTTAAAGAAATTTGATGTAACTTTTCTCTCAACTTTTCTATCCACTTCTTTTCTGCCAAACACTATTGCTTTCATCAAAAGCCAAAGATGGGAGATCCTTTTACTTGGATTCTTGATTTATAATTGATTTGTTATCTTTGATTTACAAAACCTCATTGAAATCTTATGTTTTTCTAGCTTTAATCAATCAATTAAGGGAGAAATCACACAATAGAGGTAAAGTTCGTTCTTCTCCTTTATTGATGGTTCTTTATGGATATTCCCAAGTATTTGATCCTTGATTTATTATTTATAATCCAATTTTATTTTTTTTAAAAGAATAATTGATTTAATTGGGTTTAATCGGTGAAATTATGGAATATTCGTATTGGATCTGTTTTCTAGTGTTGATGATTGATTTTAAACATATTTTGGATGATTTATTATGTTGATAAGTTGTTTTTAACATTGGAATCCTGAAACTCCTTGAATCCTTGATTATTAGGTTGTTAGATTTGTGTTTTTGTGGATTTGTGGTGGCTCTATAGTTACTGGGAGTTTATGGATGAATTAATCCTATTTTTAGATGTTATTAGATGTTGATTGAAGTGTTAGATTGATAGATTGTGGTTGTGTTGGGTTTGGACAGAGCTAGATGATGATTTCGGTTGTTGTGGTTGGGTAATTGCGAAAGGATTATGGAAGTCCATGAGGAATTGTTGTTGCAGTGCTTTGAATGCATTGAGATGTATTAATCCTCTTTTGTAATATGGTTAAAATAGGGGAGGTTGATCCGGAAGTGATCGGTGAAGCTTTGGAAGCTTCGGACGCTTGATTTTGCGACGGTGAATTGAGGTTTCGCGTATCGGTGAGTGAGAACGTGGATTTCAGCTTTGAAATGATTTAAAGGTGGTTTATGGGAGTTTAAACTGAGCTTGAAACGCTGGTTTAAACTCAGAAGTAAGTATGATGTGATTTTCTCTCTCGGTCGTGCTTTTAAGAAATGGTTTTATGCACATGTTTTGATTTACATTGTATCTACCGTTTAAGCATGTTTTAAAGTATGTGAGGTACTGTTTTTGATCATGAAATGATGATGGATGCACGTGGTAAGTGATCCATGTAAGTATATGGTTTATACTTGTGTTTTAAGCATGTGTTGTTTCTTGGAAAATGGTGTGGTTAAATGCTTGTAAAAACTGTGAGGTAAATGGTAAAGGATGAATTATATTGCCAAGTGATGTGGTTTTGAAAATTGTTATCGAATATAGTTGGTCGGCCCTAGGATTGATAGTGCACTATAATAAGTCACCTTCGATGTTGAGGGGTTTTGATTTGGTGTACCAAAAATTCCATCTAAGTACCCTAACGGTTGAGGGGTTATATGGTACCGTAAACTCCAGTTAGTGGATTAAGCATCTAACTGAGGAATGAGGTTGGTGTCCTCATGGGTTGTAAGTGTACCCGGTTGTAATGTACCGCGATTGTGATTGTATCGCTATTCCGGTTGAGATGGCTTGAAGTGTTGTGAGGACACTTGTTGAATCTGTGTATCCGATGAACTATTTTGGTAAAGGAACTTGGTTATGATCACTTGTAAGACAATATAATTGTTAATGTATCATTGAAAGGTTTATGTCGTATAATGTGATTTGTACATGTCTACTCTTTAAGCTTTCCATATGGTTGTTAAGCATGAGAAGGCTTAAATTGAGGTTTAGCAATAGGATTTGCTGTTGGTTAATGATACATGTTGCATATGGTTTAATATACTAGTTTTTAAAGATGTTATGTGCGTGGTTTTCAAGGCATGATAATGTTTTAAATGATGTTTAAAAGATGATTGAAATGGGATTTCAATGTGATATTGAGAAATGGTTTTAATGCATTGATGGTGTGTTGTTTTGGAGCACCCCTCACTAAGCCTAGTGTGCTTACGCCCTCTTTATCCATCAATACAGAGAATTAAAGGCTTGGAAGGCAGCGTGAAGCAAGGGATCACAAAAAGACTTGGTATAAAAAGTATGTTTTTGGATTTAGACTATAAGTAATTAGGGCAATAGGGGTTCCGTTGTTGTTTTGGGAGGTGTTTTGCTAAACTCCCTATTTGAGCAAGTTTCTTTTTGCTGCTCTTGGGTTGTAAAAGGCCATTTTAGATTGTTTGTGGTGATGGTTTGAGATTTCATGTTTTGCTTGCTTTGGTTTTTTAGGAAGCATGCCTTTAGATTTACATTTTAAGCATGTTGCCATGAATTGATGTTGGAACTAGGTTGTTTTGATGTGGTTTGACCTTTGAATATGTTGGATGTATGTTAGAAGCATGCTAGGGTATTTTGGTATGATCGAAAGCATGTTAAACCATCAAAATTGGACATTACAAGTCCATGCGTACCGGTACAGGTTTCCCTATTTCGATATGAATAAGCCATTCCAGGCTGAGCGTATTGGTACGCGGGCAATTGTTTCGGTACGGGCCAAGGCAAAATTGGCCAGTGTTTCGTTACTCGGGGAGGCATTTTGATATGGTACAATGACTTCTTGAAGGGCGTTTAGATACGCATTGGCGTATCGGAACAGAAATTGGCTACTGGAATTTTGGAGTTTGAATTAATGAAGGCGTATCGATACACCCCATTGTCTGTCCCTAAATGTTGTAGATGCAATTGAATGAGTATGAATGACCTTCTTGAGCTGATTTTTGATATGTATGCATGAAACCTATTTAATTAAAGGATGGTAACATAAAAATGAGCTAAGTCCCTGTAGTTTTTCAAAATTGCAATTTGGTCCCTAAATTGCTTTTGTGTTCAATTGGATGTCGATTCGATGCCCGATTGAGTTGAGTTTTCACCTGTGATCAGTATGTACATGTAGGATAATAATTGTTCATCTAGACAAGATAAAAGAAAAAAATGGATGTGTTTCGGGTTTCATTTTCACGGTTTACTTCGCTAAGCGTAGTGTAGCTCGCTCGGTTCGGTCTTGTGACTAGGCCAGGTCGAGAGGGTTACAACCAAGATTAAATCTTCATTTTTCTTCTTCAAAATTGCCCTTATATCTTCCAAATATTTCAAAATTACCTTTGTGGTCAAATGACCAAAATGTACTCAACTATTCACTTTTTCATCAAATTTGTCATTTTGTAAAATTCTAACTAAATCTAGGTAGAATCCAACTAACTATAATAAAATATTCATAAAATAATATTTTAGGCTTAAATGAAAAATAAGTGCCCAAAGTATATTTTTTTGAATTTTAGGTGCCTAAAGTATTTTTTTGTAAAAATACTTACCCAACGTCTCAAAAGTTGTAATTTTAGGTGCCTAAAGTATTTTTTTTGTAAAAATAGGTGCCCAAAGTTTCAAAAGTTAAAATTCTAGGTACCCAAATATGAAACGTGTCAAGCATTGATTTGTTAAAAAAAAATTTAACACCCATTAACGGCCAGGCACGTAAAATTATAACTTTTGAAACTTTAGGCACCTATTTTTACAAAAAAAATACTTTAGGCACCTAAAGTTAAAAAAAATACTTTGGGCACCTATTTTTCATTTAAGCCAATATTTTATGAATTTTCCATGGCTTTTGGTCCAGTCTCTAAAATTTTCCATTCAATCTTATATACTGGTAATTAACCATTTTTCTCAAAATTAAATCGTAGGATTCATCTTGAATCAAACTAAAAATATTCCCAACACTTGTAACGGACTTTTTAACCTTCCTTTACCATATGGTAAAATCTCATAATTTTTCGGTTTGATCCGGGTATTCGAATTCCATTTAAACTTTGACTGAGATTTCCCAATAATCGAAATATCGGTTTAATACCAGAATTCCACATTCGAGTCACACCCTTAGGTGATCTATCTATTTTTGAAATGAAAACCCCTAACTTTTGGGAAATTATAATTTTAGTACTTCAACTTTACATATTTAGTCATGTACCACACAAGTTTTAACTGCTTAACATTTTGGTCACTAAACTTTAACCTTCAATTTCCATTCTTACTTTCCTCGAATTTTAACCAAACTTTGCAAGTACCCAACTTAGTTCACTATCTATCATATGATACTTTTAATTCTAAGAAATTTCCTTTCTAAAACCCATAATTAAGAAACTTCTGTGTAACACCCCAGTTTTGGGCCTGACGGTTTTGAGGCTTATTAGACGGTCTGGTGGATCGAGTTAGAGTTCGAGTCAGATTCGAGACCGTATATTTTTCGGTAGGATAAAAATATGGAAAAATGGTTAAAAATCATCTTTTAATATATGATTAATATTGGTGAAATCAATTTTGGAAAATGAAATTTGGAAGTGTGACATTTTGGCTAGTGACCAAAATGTGATTTTTGAAAACTATTTTTAAAGGTGACTAAAATGAAAATGATCAAATACTTAGAATCATTAAGGAGCTATTTTACCAAGTTTTTTGCTGGTGATTTCTCCCTTCAATTAAATCATTTTAACATGTGTTTTAAAAGATAATAAAAAGAGATTTTAGATATTAAAGTTAGTTATTTGGTTTTAATGAAAATTGACGTAACTTTTCTCTCCACTTCTTTTCTGCCAAACACTCAAGTTTTCATCAAAAAACAGAGGTGAGAGATCAATTTTACTTAGATTTTTTATCTACAATTGATTATTTAACTTTGATTTACAAAACCTCATTGAAATCTTATGTTTTCCTAGCTTTAAACAAGTCAATTGAGGGAGAAATCACACAATAGGGGTAAGGTCCATGATCTCTTCTATTGAATGGTTCTTTATTGATATTACCAAGTGTTTGATCCTTGATTTATAGTTTATAATCTGGTTTTTTTTTTGTATTGAATTAATTGATTTAATTGGGTGAAATTGATGAAAAAGAGAAAGTTTCGAATTGGATCTGTTTTCCAGTGTTGAAGATTGATTTTAAACATATTTTGGATGTATTATGATGTTGTTAAGTTGATTTTAACAATGGAATCCCGAAACTCTTGAATCTCTAATTGTTTAGGTTGTTAGATTGGTTTTTTGTGAAGTTATGGTGGCTGTTTAGTTGCTGGAGGTGTTTGGATGAAATAATCCTATTTTTAAGTGTTAATTGATGATATTGAAGGTATATATTGTTAGTTTGTGGCTGGGTTGTGTTTGGAAAGGATTAGGTGATGTTTTCGGTTGTTGTGGTTGGGTAATTGTAAGAAGATTGTGGAAGTCCATTTGGATTTGTTGTTGCAGTGTTTTGAATGCATTGAGATGCATTAATCCTCTGTTTTAATGTGGTTAAAATAGGGGAGATGGATCCATAAGTGATCGGTGAAGCTTTGGAGGCTTCAGACGTTTGTTTTCGTATCGATAAATTGAGGTTTTGCGTATCAGTAAGTGAGAACGTGGATTCCATCTTTGGAATGTTTTAAAGGTGGTTTATGGGAGTTTAAACCTAGCTTGATACGCTGGTTTAAACTCGGAAGTAAGTAAAAGGTGGCTCTCTCTCTCGGTCATGCTAGTATGATATGGTTTAATGCACTTGTTTTGATTTATATAATACCTACTGTTAAAGCATGTTTTAAAGTATGTGAAATACTATTTTTAAGCATGAAATGCTGAAGGATGCACATAGTAAGTAATCCTTGTAAGTATATGGTTTATACTTGTGTTTTAAAGCAAGGTTGTTGCTTTAGAAAATTGGTTTGGTTAATGATTGTTGAAAACAGTGAGGCAAAAGGTAAATGGTTAATTATATTGGCAAGTGATATGGTTTTAAAATTATTATCGGATATAGTTGTCCGGTCATAGGATTGATAGTGCACTATAATAAGTCGCCTTGGATGTTGAGGGGTTTTATAAGGTGTACCGAATACTCCATCCAAGTACCCTAACGGTCGAGGGGTTATATAGTACCGTAAACTCCCGTTAGTGGGTTATACAATTATCGATGAGTGGTGTTGAGGGGTTTATGTGGTGTACCGAATACTCAACCATGGGTGTCACAACGGTGGAGGGGGTTTATGTGTACTGAAAACTCCCGTGTGTGAACCTTGTGTTGCCAGTGACAATGTATGTAGTGTTAGGTAAACGCTTGTTAAATTCGTGTATCCGATGAACTATTTTGGTGAAGGAACTTGGTTAATGATCACTTGTGAGCCAATATAATTGTTGATGTATCATTGGAAAGTTTATGTTGAATAATGTGATTTATACATGTTTACTCTTTAAGCTTTGCATATGGTGGTTATGCATGGAAATGCTTAAATTGAGGTCTAGCAATGGAATTTGTGTTGGAAATGATACATGTTGTATATGGTTTAATATGCTGGTTTTTAAAGATGAAAAGTGCATGGTTTTCAAGGCATGAGGTTTCAATGGTAATGTTTTAAATGATGTTTAAAGAATGATTGAAATGAGATTTCAATGTGTTGTTGAAAAATGGTTTTAAATGCATTGATGGTGTTTTTGTTTTTGATCATTCCTCGCTAAGCCTAGTGTTCTTACGCTCTCTTTGTCCATCAATGCAAAGAATTAAAAGCTTAGAGGGTAGCAAGAAGCAAGGGATCTTGAAAGACTTGGTAACCAAAGTATGTTTTTGGATTAGACTATAAGTAATAGGGCAATGGGGGTTTCTGATGTTGTTTGGAAGATGTTTTGTTGAACTCCCTGTTTGAACAAGTTTGTTTGGTTGCTCTTAGTTGTAAATGGCATTTATGGTTCATTTTTGGTGATGGTGTGAAGTTTGGTGTTTTGCTTGAATGGTTTTCTAGGAAGCAAGCCTATAGTTTTACATTTGATGAAAGATGCCATTAGTTGATGTTAAATCTGTGATACTTGGCTGTGATTTGTTCCCTATTTATGTTGGATGTATGTTAGGAGCATGTTAGGATGTTTTGGTATGGTTGAATGTATGATAAAACAGCTGAAAATGACATTACAGGCCCAGGTGTACCGATACGCGGGGGACCATATCGGTACGGCTAGGCAAAAACAAGCTTGGTGTTTCAATATGAACTTTAGTGTACCGGTACGGACTTATGCTACTGGAAACTGCTTTTTAGAAATATAACCCACGTACCGAAACACCTTCATACCGTATAGGTACGGGTGTTAAGAAAATTTAAATTGAACCTTGTTCCAGCTAGGTGTATCGAAACGGTATACGGCGTATCAAAATGGGGCAGTTTTATGTGAGACACTGTATCGATACGATTTCCCGCTATCGATACGGTTGTCTGTTAATTCAGTTAATGTCATGGAAGTGAGGTTTTATTTTCCTTCGTTTTGGTCCCTGAATCTTGTGGATGCAATTATATGAGTATGGATGATCGTTTTGAGCTGATTTTTGGCATGTAAGCATGAAAAATATTTAATTAAAGGTTGGTAACTTAAAATTGGGAAAAGTTCTTGTATATTACTGAAATTGCAAATTGGTCCCTAATTTACGTTTGTGTCCAATTAGATATCGTTTCGATGCCCGATTGAGATGAGTTCTCACCTATGAACAGTATGTACATGTAGGAAAGTAATAATGCATCTAGACAAGATAAAATAAAAAACTAGACGTGTTTTAGGTTTCATCTTCCCAGTTTACTTCGGTAAACCTAATGTGGCTTCCTCGGTTTAGTCTTGCGACTAGGCCGGGTTAAGGGGGTTACATTTGGTGGTATCAGAGCCAGGTTTGCGATAATTGGGAGTTGGTATGATTGATGTGATGTTATTGTGATTTGAACACTGTTGTCTTCTATGCACAGTGATTGTAAAATGCACGTTGATTTCTTTATGCCATGTTGGGGGGAAATTTGGGAAACCCATTGCTTTATTACTATAGTCTAAAATGTTATGATTTCTAAATGAAAATCTTGGATACTTTCTTGAAGCTGACTTGTTTATCTTTGTTTTGAAATTATTATCATGTCTTAGAAAATGTGTTATGTTACGACCGAGAGGAGAAATAAGAACTAGCGTGATGTTGTTCCATTGGGCAGTGAGTTGAGGAGAGTGTTGTGTCTCCTGGGGGTTTGTCACCCAGAAGCATGTATCACCTGTGCCGGTTGGGCCAGTTTTGGGTGATATGATGCCTCGATATAGGTGATGTTTTGAGCTTTTAAGCTATTGTTGCTAGAGTGCTTGTGTTTGTACCGACAGTTGGCAAACGAGGTTGCCGTTGGAATATCCCTACAGTTTGGGAGGAGTTGAGTATCGTGGGTTGTCACTCGAGGCATCCGAGATAAGGATGGCTAATATTATCCTGGTTTGGACCAAATGAGGTGTATTTGTACCCGTGAGTTGGGATGTGTTGAGTCCCTATTGCAAGGTGATGTTTTAAGTTGGTGGACAACTGTATCTACGTGCATTAAACCCAATGATGTGGATTGTGAGTATTTCCATGTTGTCTTTTGGAAGAAGTATCTGGGGTTAGATACTTGAATGACAAGAAAAGAGAGTTCATGGCTTGAGTTCAAGGTTGCATGTGTTTGGCCGAGTTGGGGTACAATTTGTTCGGTTGAGCCGGTATGCTCCTGAATAGGTATCGGTAGAGAGGTATCATTGTGATTGATTCTGTTATGAATTGGTACATGATGTTAAGGTGTATATGTTGGCTTCCGACTACGCCATTATCGACGTGTTGGTACACAGGCGAAGTACATCGAGCAGAACCTAGGTTTACTAGCTTCCCGTGGGAGGTTCTGGCTCTGGCAAGAGAATTGCGGATTCTAGTTTCGGTAATGTTCAGTTTAAAAGGAATTGTGATTAAAGATGTCACCCTGAGTTGAGGATTCTAGTTTCGGTAAACCTAATGTGGCTTGCTCGGTTCGGTCTTGCGACTAGGCCGGGTCGAGGGGGTTACATTCTGACCTTTGCATTTTTTAGTCACTAAGTTAGCTTTTAAGCTATTATCATAGTACTAAATGACACTTAATCACTTTAGAAAATTTTGGGGTACAACACGACTCTCCCTAGCCTCATTACTATGATAAAAATCGTCGCCCATGTCAAATCTGAAAACGAAACAGATAAGAGAAAGCATCATCAGACTTCCAGTCTTAAAAGAGTACACTCTTAAACTTAGGTGAATGTATTCATCGACACCTTACAACAACTGACCAGCTGGTCCTAAAATTGACTAAATCTAAGCTCGGATACCACTAAATGTAATACCCTAATTTCGAATATAGAGCATCCAGAGATAAAGGTACTATATCGGGTCACTGGAGCAACCCAACAATTTTTTTTAAAAAATAATTTTAAAACAATAAAAAATTCATTTTAATACAAAAAATACCATTAAATAGTTCTACTAAAATTATAATAAAAGTAGTTATACAAAATATGTGGAGCTTCAATATCATCGTATATCAAAATAGTCAAAATACCTAAAATGATAAATGAATTACAGACCTACAAAATATAAGTAAGGCTTTTAGGAATACAATTCCCACTACATATAAGGTATTGTACTCTGTAAATGGGATGCTGGAAGTCCCTTATTGATGAAGCTCCTCGAACACGAGCAAAAGTATACTAATCTGAAAATGGAAATAATTCGAAGTCTGAGCTTTACGGGCTCAGTGGTACACAACTAATCTACCATACTTCAAGAAATTCATAAATATAAGCATACAAATCAAATGTATACATAGAAGCATGACATGAGCATCGAATATTCAAATCACAAATAATCACAATCTACACAAACAAATTACTTGCATATCGAATTTGTCAAACTCGTTAGACTTGTCAAACTTGTCAAATTGTCAAACTTATCAAATTGCACATGTGCTAAAATATCGGGTATCCGGATAGTCCCGTGCCACTCATGGCCACTAGCCAAATAATCTCAGGTGTCTGAAGTGTTTTCCCAAGCGCCACACATGGCCTCGAATTAGTAATTTCGAGTGTCTGAAGTGTTTTCCCGAGTGCCGCACATGGCCGCTAGTTATATTAGAGCCTGAAGGCTGCACATAAACATAACATCGAATATATAATCACAAATACCCAATCAAACATATAATCACATATATCCAACAATGACATTCAAATCTCATATCGATTCAACTTACTTAATAGAGTGTGTATTATGCTTGATCATTAGTCATTTAGACTTTATAAAACCATTTTAAGCATTTCAAACTTCTAATATTTGTAGTCACTGATTTTTATCCAGGTTTTGGTATTATTATTTAATAAAAAACAACAAAAAACAAATAAAAAATCAAAAAAGAAATAAAGTGAAAATGAAAAATAATAAAATTTAAAATGAGATTAAAAAAAAGGAAAAGGATGAGAAAGCTCCATGTTACCCTTACCATTTGCATTTGCCTATAAATGGCAGCAAGGGGGGAGACGAGAGGCATGAGGGAAGCATTTGCTTGCAATAGAGTAGTGCTCTCTCGGGGGGAAAAAATTCCCCCACGGTGATTCGATCAACCACCTGATCAGAGGTTCTTTTGTGGTCCAATCGAGTTGATTTTTTGGCCATGAAGAGATGGCACGGAGATCTTGTAACCCCCTCGACCCGGCCTAGTCTCCAGACTGACCCAAACGAGTCACATTAGGTTTATCGAGGTAAACCGAGAGAAGAAACCCCAAAACGTGACCATTTTTTCCTTTATCTTGTCTAGATGCTTAATTAATATCCTACATGTTCATGCTAACAACAGATTCCAACTCAATCGGGCATCGATTTGATATCTAATTGGTCTTAAATGTAATTTAGGGACCAAATTGCAATTCTAGAAAATTACAGGATTAAAGCTCATTTTTATGTTACCCAACCTTAATAAATCAGGATTCAATCATACATCTCAAATTTCAGCTCAAACCGATCATTCAAGGGCATTTAATTGTATATACAAAACTCAGGGACTAAAATGCAAAAAGCCAAAATCGTGTTACAGTGACATTAACAACTTTAACTGTTGTTCGTACCGATACGGTATGAAATGCCCCGTTTCGATAAACCTCCATGTCGTACCGATACCCTCAACTAACTTACCAAACTTTTGAAATCCTTAATGACCTTACTGATACAGCTTCATGAGTTTCGGTACACGGGTTTGGGTTGAAAAAGCAATTTTCCAGTGGCTAAAGCCCGTACTAAAACACCCTCCTCCATACCGGTACGCTAGGCCAAAATTGCCTTGGCGTATCGGAACACTCATGGCTCGTACCGATCCTTCAAGCCTGGAAATACCCATCCGTACCGATACGGTCCCACGCGTATCGGTACGCCTCGATATGTAATGTCACTTTTTGCTAATTTTTCATCCAAATAACACACTCAAATCACTCCAACAAGTTTAATGCATAACACCAGCATACTAGGCATACCACAAGCATCCAAGCTTCAAAAACTTAGCATCCTAGCATGGAATCTTTGCATCAAATGAAAAGCTAGAGGCATGCATCCTAGTTTTCATCCAAGCAATAATCCAAAATGTAAACCAATACCAAAACCAACTTTAGAGGCCTTTTACAACCCAAAAACAACCAAGCAAATTTGCTCAAACAAGGAGTTCAACAGAATATATCCCAAAACCAATACAAGTACCCCACTGCCTTTATTCTTATAATCTAATCCAAACATACTTTGTTAACCAAGTCTTGCTAGGAACCCCTGTTAGAGTATGCCCAAAGACCAATCATGAGATGATTGTAACCACATACTTAATTTACCAATTCTATTAAGGCATTGTCATTTATTATTTTCGGTTATATTTTTGTGTTCTTATATATAAGTTGTATGATAATAAAGTCCATAGAATAATATGATTATTCCTAAAAGGTCCATAGCCAAGTATTATCGTAGGCTTGGACAACGATAATACATTAAAGGCTATTGCGTATTTGATTGGTGGAAAAGTGTTGTCATTGCCATGGAGATGTCCAAATCAATACATGAGTATGTTTTAGAGAACAACATACTGGAATGGCCTGTTATGCGCACGTTTCTTGGATTATTATGTGACAGTCACAAACATGTTCATAGTGATGACTAATTGTACGATCCTCAGACTTGAGATCATTATTATCTCGACATCTATAGTCTCATGTTTTGATACAGTTAAAAGTGTGTCGTAACTGGTTGCATCATAAAGACTAATATTGGACATGCCACAATCTATGTAGTGAGATTTAGGTGATCAACATAGGAGTTGTCCCTCCTACATAATAGGAGTAATATCACAGGCCACATGATCGAGTGAGACTAGAAACGCATGGCCATGCTCAAATAAGCTGATATGAGATGTCATAAATTATTCGTTTGTTATAGTCTACTCAAGATATCAAGAAACATTAGATGGACTATACAAGTGTGACTATTTCATGACTTGTGTCCAATCTAGATATAAAGGACAAAAGGATGCAATGCAAGAAAGAGAGTTAATCACATAGAGGTTATGTCAAATCATGACTTCTTGTAACTTAGGTGACAATGATACATTGCTAGACACCACTCATTGTTTGTAATATTAGAATTGTTCTAATATTTACTACTAATGTTACAAGAACTACAGGGTCACACCCTATGGTTTGATCAAGCAAATGTTAAACGAATAATACACGTACAAAATTGTTGTACATAAATGAAGATATAATTAAAACTTATGTATATTTTGATATATATAGAGTTTGATTATTCGAATTTAAAGTTTATATATATTTGATATATATATATAATTTAAATTATTCCGAATTTAAAGGATAAACATTAAAGGAGAGTAATTAAACGTAATTATAACTCTTAAATGCATGAAATTCGGAAATAGTCAACAACTCTAATTCAAGTTGAATTAGGGTTATTTGTATTATAAAAGGAACATAAGGGTCTAGCAGCCACTTATGCCTTTCACGAAAATCTCTAAACATTTTAGAGAAGAAAATTATTTGCTTGCAACCGGGTGAACTAAGTAGAGGTCGGGATGTTTTCGTTGCGACTAAGGATTCGAAACGCGTGATCGTGATTACATCTCAGTTCTCTTCTACCACTTTCCAGACGAACTAAGGTAGTTTTCTGCATCCTTCTTCCCGATTTCGATTAATCGTACATGGATCACTGGTGAGATCACCAGAATAATTTTTTTCGCTATGACATGGGGTGTACCGGCTGTCCTTTTATCCCCTTGCTTCTTGCTGCCTTTCGAGACCTTAATTCTCTATATTGATGGACAAAGAGAGCGTAAGCACACTAGGCTTAGTGAGGAGTGCTCAAATACAACACACCATCAATGCATTTAAAACCATTGTTCAATAGCACATTGAAAATCCCTTTTTAAATCATACTTTTCATCATATAAAACATCATGCCTTATAAAGCATGCACTTAACATTTTCAAAACCAGCATATAAAACCACATGCTACATGTATCATTAACCAACAACAAATCCCATTGCTAACCTCAATTCAAGCCTTCCCATGCCTAACAACCATAAGCAAAGCTTAAAGAGTAAACATGTATAAATCACATTATACAACATAAACCTTTCAATGATACAGTAACAATTATATTGGCTTACAAGTGATCATCAAACAAGTCCAATACCAAAAGAGTTCATCGGATACACGGATTCAACAAGTGTTCAACCAACACTTCAAGTCATCTCAATCGGAATCGCGATACAATAACAATCGCGGTAAATTGCCAACTGGGTACTTACACAACCCTTGGGGACACCAACCCTTTTCATTGGTTAGATGCTTAATCCATTAACGGGAGTTTTCAGTATTGTTTAACCCCTCTACCGTTAGGGTACTCGGATGGATTTTTCGGTACACAGATCTAAACCCCTCAACATCCAAGGAGACTTATTATAGTGCACTCAATCCTATGGCCAGCCAACTATATCCGATAACATTTTTAAAACCACATCACTTGCCAATATAATTAACCATTTTAACATTTACCTCATTGTTTTTAACAAGCATTAACCAATCCTTTTTCCAACGCAACAACCATGCTTTAAACCACAAATATAGACCACTTACTTACAAGGATCACTTACCATTCGCATACTTCAGCATTTAATGCTTAAATACAGTATTTCAAATACTTTACAACATGATTAAACAATAGGTAACATGTGAATTAAAACAAGTGCATAAAACCATTTCAACATAGCACAACTGAGAGAAAATCCATTTTACTTACTTCTGAGTTTAAACCAGCGTATCAAGCTAAGTTTAAACTCCCATAAACCACCTTTAAAACATTTCAAAGCTGGAATCCACGTTCTCACTCACCAATAATCGAAACCTCGATTCACCGATGCAAAATCAAGTGTCCGAAGCCTCCAACGCTTCACCAATTACTTCCGGATCAACTTCCCCTACTTTGACCATAACACAACAGAGAATTATTGTAGCTCAATGCATTCAAGACACCGCACTAAAAAATCCTTTCGGATTTCCACAATCCTCTCAAGATTACCCATCCACAACAATCGAAATCATCATCAAAACCTTCTCTAACACAACCCAACCACAACCTAACAATCTAACACCATTTTTATCAACAATCAACACCTAAAAAAAGAATCAAAACAACCTAACACCCCCTGCATTCATACAGTCACCAAAACACCCCAAGAACACAAAGCTAGCAACCTAAACAACTAGAGATTCAAGAGTTTCGGGATTCCAATGACAACAACAACTTATCAACATTATAAAACATCCAAAATATGAATTAAATCATTCTTAATTACCAGAAAACATATTCAACCCGTGAATCAACTCATTCCCCCAATTAGCTCAACTAATCATTGAAAAATCATTAAAATAAGATTAGAAACACAAAATCAAGGATCAAATGCTTGGGAATTTTAGTAAAGAACCATACAATAGAGGAGATCTCAGTCCTTACCCCTATTGTGAAGTTTCTCCCTCAATTGATTTGATAAAAGCTAAGAAACACAAGATCAATGTAAGATTTTGTATAAAGAATCTTAGTTAAACAATTTGAAACCATAAAATCAAGTTAGAAACCATATCACCTCTGGAATTTGATGAAAACTTGAGTGCTTGGCTGAGGAGAGAATGGAGAGAAAAGTGGAGAGAAAAATAACGTGATTTATTTTCCAAAACCAATAACCACCTTTTAACCAAAAATCTCTTTTAATTGAATAATAAAACACATGTTAAAATAAGTCTAATTAATGGAGAAACCATCAGAAACAAATTGGTAAAATAGATCCTTAAAGATTATAAGAATTTGACCCTTTTCATTTTAGTCACTAGAAAATTGCAGTTTTCAAAACTTGCATTTTGGTCATTAGCCAAAATGTCCGACTTCCAAAACTCATTTTCCAAAATTGATTCCACCAAAAATCATTATTATTAAAAGATGATTTTTTAACTATTTTCCATATTTTTATCTCACCAAAAAATATACTGTCCCGAATCTGACTTGAATCTCTAACCCGGTCCACCGGACCGTCTAATAACCCTCAAAACTACTAGGCCCAAAAACCGAGGCGTTACAACTCTCCCCCACTTAAGAAATTTCGTCCTCAAAATTTACCTGGAGGAAAAAGGTGTGAAAACTATTTCAACATATCCGACTTGCTCTCCCACGTGGCCTCCTCAACACCGCAATGCCTCCACAACACCTTAACAAGCTCTATTGTCTTGCCACGCAGCACCTTACTACTAATATCAAGAATCTCTATTGGTTCTTCATCATAAAATAGGTCTGGTCTTAACTCAATCTCCTCCACCGGCATAACATACGATGGATCCGACCTATACCTCTGCAACACCGAAACGTGGAACACATCATGAATCTTTCCCAACTCCAGAGGTAACCTTAAGCGGTACGCAACAGGACCCACACGCTCAGCAACCTTGTATGGTCCAATGAATCTGGGGCTAAGTTTCCCTTTCCATCCAAACCGCAACACTTTTTTCCAAGGCGACACCTTCAAAACATTCGATCACCCACAGCGTACTCTATATCCCTACGCTTCAAATCCGCATAGGACTTCTGACGATCTGCAGCTTCTTTTAAGCACTCACATATCAACTTTACCTTTTCATTTTTGCCTTTTAGAATGTTAGGCATAGATACAAACTTTTCCCTTGCTTCTGCCCAACACACAGGCGTACGACATTTCTTGCCATACAACGCCTCATAAGGTGCCATCTGTATGCTAGCATGATAACTATTATTGTAAGCAAACTCCACCAACGGCAACTGCTTCTCCCATTTTCCCTGGTACTCAATAACACAACACCTCAGCATATCCTCGAGAACCTGAATCACGTGCTCCAACTGGCCATCCGACTGTGGATGATACGAGGTATTGAAACTCAATCGGGTTCCCAAAGCACGATGCAAACTCACCCAAAACCTTGCGGTGAACTGTGGATCCCTATCTGAAACTATGGATTTAGGCACCCCATGCAAACGTACAATCGCAGAGATATACAATTTAGCCAACCTGTCCAAGGTATACGTAGTATGCACTGGCACAAAATGCGCACACTTCACAAACCGGTCAACAATCACCCAGATGGAATCTTTTTTGGTCGGCGTCAAAGGCAGCCCAGACACAAAATCCATGGTGATTCTTTCCCACTTCCATTCCGATATTCTCAATGGCTGTAACAACCCTGAAAGAAACTGATGCTCAACCTTTACCCGCTAAAAAACCATACACCGTGCAACGAAATTAGCCACATCCTTCTTCAGTCCGACCTAATAGTACTCCTCCTTCAACCCTTGATACATTTTAGTACTACTGGGATGCATAGCAAAAGGACTAGCGTATGCCTCAACTCTTCGTCTTCAGGCACCACTATTCAACCTTTGAAACACAACACCCCACCATCACTGAAATGAAAATCTGTAGGATTCCCATCCCTGATATCGTCCATATGAGGTACCAAACTCCCATCATACGGTTTCTTCTCCTTAATCATATGTGTCAAGGATGGCTTCACTTGCAACTCAGCCAGCAACCCACTGTCCCATGTCACACTCAAATGTGCAAACATAGCCCTCAACTCCACCGCTGCCTTCCTGCTCAAAGCATCAGCAACCATGTTATCCTTACCCGGATGGTACTCAATAGCCAGATCATAATCCTTCAACAACTCCAACCACCTACGTTGTCTTAGGTTCAACTCTTTATGAGACATCAAATACTTCAAACTCTTATGATCCGTGAAAACCACACATTTCTCCCCATAGAGGTAATGCCTCCAAACTTTCAAGGCAAACACCACTGCGGCAAGCTCAAGATTGTGAGTATGGCAGTTACGTTCATGCACCTTCAACTGCCTAGATGCGTACGCCACTACCTTACCCTCTTGCATCAACACGCAACCAAGCCCAACATATGACGCATCACTATAAACAATGAACTCTTTTTCTGATTCTGGTTGAACCAAGACTGGAGCTCGTATCAAGGCTTCCTTCAACCTTTCAAAAGCTCGTTGTCTATCTTCCGTCCACTCAAACTGAACATTCTTCTATAGCAGCTTAGTTAACGGAGCCGCCAACCTAGAGAACCCTTCCACAAACCTTCAGTAGTAACCCGTCAAACCAAGGAAACTCCTAACCTCCGTCATATACTTGGGCGCCTTCCAACTCGTTACAGCCTCAACCTTATGCGGATCGACACGAATTCCTTCGGCTGACACAACATGTCCGAGAAAAAAGACTTCCCTAAGCCAGAACTCACATTTTCTTAACATGGCATACAACTAATTCTCTATCAACTTCTGAAGCATAATCCGCAAATGGCTATCATGATCCTCCTCGGTACGAGAGTACACGAGGATATCATCGATAAACACAATCACAAACTGGTGCAGAAACTCATGGAACACACGGTTCATCATGTCCATAAAAGCAGCTGGTGCATTGGTCAGACCAAAAGGCATCACCAAAAACTCATAATTCCCGTACCTAGTACGAAAGGATGTCTTGGGCACGTCCAACTCCTTCACCTTCAACTGGTAATACCCCGACCTCAAATCTATCTTAGAAAACACCGAGGCACCTCTGAACTGATCAAACAGATCATCTATCCATGATAAGGGATACTTGTTCTTTATCGTCAAGTTATTCAGTTGCCGATAATCTATACACATCCGCAACGTACCATCCTTCTTCTTTACAAACAACATAGGTGCACCCCACGGTGATATACTAGGTCTAATGAAACCCCGATCCAGCAACTCATGCAACTACATCTTCAACTCCTTCGGGGCCATGCGATACGGTGCAATTGATACTGGTACTGTACCCGCAAAGACCTCGATGCCAAACTCAACTCCACAGTCTGGTGGCAACCCCGATAACTCTTTCAGAAAAGCAGCCGAAAACTCACATACGGTGCGAACATCCTGCACCCTCAACTCCTTTGATCCAGGATTCATAACATAGGCCAAGAAAGCCTGACATCCCGAATCCAACATTCGACTTGCTTCCAAAGCCGAAAAAACATTTGACAAAAACTTGGCATTCTCGCCGATAACCACCACCTTATAATCATTCGACAACCTCAAGGATACCCGTTTGGTTTCAAAATCTGCCGCAACCCGATGTTCGGTTAACCAATCCATACCCAAAATCACGTCAAAACCATAGAATGGCAACTCCATCAAATCCACGATAAACTCATCTCCCTGAACCATAAGCGGACACCTATGATACAACCTCCTAACCACGACTGTCTCCCCAAGAGAACTAGTCACTTTAACACCCACATTAAGAATTTCAACAGATATATCAACCAACTTAGCATGCTCACTCAAGATGCATGAAAGAGAATAATCGAAATCAACCAACGAATACAACAACAAAGACTGTAGGGTAAAAGTACCTGCGATCACATCGGTGTCATTGCGACCCTCACGGTGCGCATACACCCTAGCCGGTCCACCATTCTCAGGCTAGATAGCAACGGTATGAGCCACAGTCCTCTGTCTGCCATCTCGACACTGAAACGGTCTGCGGCCACGACCACGACCTCTTTACGGAGCTACAATAGGTGCGGCACCCTGCCTACCTCGAGCCAATAACTGACAATCACGCCTCTGATGGTCACCTGACCCACAACTCCAGTAAGCATTAGCCACAACAGGTGTAGGTGCCTGACCCTCCCTGGCCAGATACGAGCAATCTCGCCTCATATGATCTCGGGATCCACAAACCCAATAGGTGTTAAACAGAGCTCTAGCCTGGGCACCTAGCCCCTGGACACCACGTCCAATAGCACCTCCGCTATGCCTCAATTTTGGACGAAACCTCCTGTCACGATGTCTCTTAGCCTGACCACCATTATAACCCGAATCAGCAGCTCTTATACCCGAGCTAGAACCTCGCGATCCAGAAGCCAAACCCAAATTTTTCTTTACATCCTTGGCTCAAAAACTAATACATCAAATCGGTATAATCTGTAGCAAGCATGTACGTCTTAACATCCTACACAAGCCCATAACAGAAACGATCACATTGCGTACACTCGGTAGGAACCAACTCAGGTGCATACTGACTCAACCTTACGAACTGCACCGCATACTCCGCAACAGACCTACTGCCCTGCACAAGAGACATGAACTCACACTTCCTATCATCCTGAAATCAGACTCCCAAAAACTTCTTCTGAAAAGCCTTATGAAAGAACTCCCAAGTTACATCATCGGTCGCCATACCGGATATTGTGGTAGTCCACCATGTATAAGCATCACCCTGTAGTAGGGAAACATCACAACCCATCTTACAGACATCGGTACACCCTATCTGGCCTAGTATCCTCTCAGTACTGGCCAACCAGCCCTCAAAAGCATCAGGCGATAACCCTCGGAACACAACTCTGCCCAAACTACGAAGACGCTCAAGCGACAACCCTTGTCCAACCACCAGTGGTGCTGGCACATTAACACCCGCAATTGCTGAATGAAAAGCACTGGTCATGGCCTGTATCAACGGTGCCATATCACCCATCCTTGGCCCAGCCGGCGCATGTGGTACTTGTTCCACTCCCTCAGGTGGAATAGGTGGGGGTGGTGGCAACCCTCTAGGAGGCACAATATCTCCCTCAACACCCTACCCAGTGGCAGCAGCAATCGTACTAGATCACAACTCTCTCCTCAGTCCCATCGTGCTAAAATATATCCAAGGCATGATAATCATTTCAAAACGAAAACAGTCAGGCCAGCTTCAAGCAAGGATCCAAGACTTTCATTTCTAAAAATCAAAACTTTTTAGACTATAATAATAAGGCAATGGGTTTCCAAAATTTTCCCAACATAAAATAAACAATTAGCGTGCATATCACAACCACCGCACATAGCAAACAAGCACCGTGCATATCAAACAATAGCATTCTATCAAATACGATATCCCAACTTATCGAAACCTAGCTTTGATACCAACAAATGTAACCCCCTTGATCCAGCCTAGTCGCTAGACCGACCAGAGCGAGTTACATTAGGTTTGTCGAGGTAAATTGAGAGAAGAAACCCCAAAATGTGACCATTTTTTCCTTTATCTTGTTTAGATGCTTAACTAATATCCTACATGTTCATGCTAATAGCAGATGAAAACACAACTTAATCGGGCATCGATTTGACATCCAATTGGTCTCAAATACAATATAGGGACCAAATTGCAATTCTAGAAAATTACAGGATTAAAGCTTATTTTTACGTTACCTAACCTTAATTAATTAGGATTCAATCATGCATCACAAATTTCAGCTCAAACCGATCATTCAAGGGCATTTAATTGCATATACAAAACTCAAAGACTAAAGAGCCAAAATCGTGCTACAGTGACATTAACAACTTTAACTGTTGTCCATACCGATACGGTTGCAACCGTACCAATACGGTATGAAACACCCTGTTTTGATACACCTCCATGTCGTACCGATACGCCTAACCAACTTATCGAACTTTTGAAATCCTTAATGACCGTACCGATATAGGTTTATGTGTTTTGGCACACAGGTTTGGGTTGAAAAAGAAATTTTCCAGAGGCTAAAGCCCGTACCAAAACACTCTCCTATGTACCGTTACGCTAGGCTAAAATTGGCTTAGCATATCGGAACACTTATGGCTCGTACCGATCCCTCAAACCTGAAAATACCCAGCCGTACCGATATGGTCCTACGCGTATCGGTACGCCTGGACCTGTAATGTCACTTTTTGCTGATTTTCATCCAAATAACACACTCAAATCACTCCAACAAGTTTAATACATAACACCAGCATACTAGGCATACAACAAGCATCCAAGCTTCAAAAGCTTAGCATCCTAGCATGGCATCTTTGCATCAAATGAAAAGCTAGAGGCATGTATCCTAGTTTTCATCCAAGCAATAATCCAAAATGTAAACAAATACCAATACCAACTTTAGAGGCCTTTTACAGCCCAAAAACAACCAAGCAAATATGCCCAAAACCAATACAAGTACCCCATTGCCTTTATTCTTATAATCTAATCCAAACATACTTTGTTAACCAAGTCTTGCTAGGATCCTCTTTCTTCTTGCTGCGTTTCGAGACCTTAATTCTCTGTATTGATCGAAAAAGAGAGCGTAAGCACACTAGGCTTAGTAAGGAGTGCTCAAATACAACACACCATCAATGCATTTAAAACCATTGTTCAATAGCACATTGAAAATCCTTTTTTAAATCATATTTTTCATCATATAAAACATCATGCCTTAAAAACCATGCACGTAACACTTTCAAAACCAGCATATAAAACCATATGCTACATGTATCATTAACCAACAGCAAATCCCATTGCTAACCTTAATTCAAGCCTTCCCATTCATAACAACCATATGCAAAGCTTAAAGAGTAAACATGTATAAATCACATTATACAACATAAACCTTTCAATGAAACATTAACGATTATATTGGCTTACCAGTGATCATTAAACATGTCCAATACCAAAAGAGTTCATCGGATACACGTATTCAACAAGTGTTCAACCAACACTTCAAGCCATCTCAACCAGAATAGCGATACAATAACAATCGTTGTACATTACCAACCTGGTACTTACACAACCCTTAGGGACACCAACCCCTTTCATCGGTTAGACGCTTAATCCACTAACGGGAGTTTTTGGTACTGTTTAACCCCTCTATTGTTAGGGTACTCGGATGAAGTTTTTGGTACACGGATCTAAACCCCTCAACATCCAAGGTGACTTATTATAGTGCACTCAATCCTATGGCTGGCCAACTATATCCGATAACAATTTTAAAACCACATCACTTGCCAATATAATTAACCATTTTAACATTTACCTCATTGTTTTTAACAAGCATTAACCAATCCTTTTTCGAAAGCAACAACCATGCTTTAAACCACAAGTATAGACCACTTACTTACAAGGATCACTTACCATGCACATCTTTCAGCATTTAACGCTCAAATACAGTATTTCAAATACTTTACAACATGCTTAAGCAGTAGGTAACAAGTGAATTAAAACAAGTGCATAAAACCATTTCAACATAGCACGACTAAGAGAGAAAATCCATTTTACTTACTTCTGAGTTTAAACCAGCGTATCAAGCTAAGTTTAAACTCCCATAAACCACCTTTAAAACATTCTAAAGCTGGAATCCATGTTCTCACTCACCAATAAGCGAAACCTCGATTCACCGACGCGAAATCAAGTGTCTAAAGCCTTAAACACATCACCAATCACTTCCGGATCAACTTTCCCTTCTTTAACCTCAACACAACATAGGATTAATGCAGCTCAATGCATTCAAGACACTGCATTAACAAATCCTTTCAGATTTCCACAATCCTCTCAAGATTACCCACCCACAACAACTGAAATCATCATCAAAACCTTCTCTAACACAAACCAGCCACAACCTAACAATCTAACACCATTTTTATCAACAATCAACACCTAAAAATAGAATCAAAACAACCTAACACCCCCTGCATTCACGCAGTCACCAAAACACCCCAAGAACACAAATCTAGCGACCTAAACAACTAGAGATTTAAGAGTTTCGGGATTCCATTGATAACAACAACTTATCAACATTATAAAACATCCAAAATATGAATTAAATCATCCTTAATTACCAGAAAACATATTCAATCTGTGAATCAACTCATTCCCCCAATTAACTCAATTAATCATTGAAAAATCATTAAAATCAGATTAGAAACACAAAATCAAGGATCAAACGCTTGGGAATTTCAGTAAAGAACCATACAATAGAGGAGATCTCGGACCTTACCCCTATTGTGAAGTTTCTCCCTCAATTGATTTGATAAAAGCTAAGAAACACAAGATTAATGTAAGATTTTGTATAAACAATCTTAGTTAAACAATTTGAAACCATAAAATCAAGTTAGAAACCATCTCACCTCTGGAATTTGATGAAAACTTGAGTGTTTGGATGAGGAGAGAACAGAGAGAAAAGTGGAGAGAAAAATAACGTGATTTATTTTCCAAAACCAATAACCACCTTTTGACCAAAAATCTCTTTTAATTGAATAATAAAAAACATGTTAAAATAAGTCTAATTAAGGGATAAACCATCAAAAACAAATTGGTAAAATAGCTCCTTAAAGATTCTAAGAATTTGACCCTTTTCATTTTAGTCACTAGAAAATCGAAGTTTTCAAAACTTGCATTTTGGTCACTAGCCAAAATGTCTGACTTCAAAAACTCATTTTCCAAAATTGATTCCACCAAAAATATTATATATTAAAAAATGATTTTTAACTATTTTTCCTTATTTATATCTCACCGAAAAATATACTGTCCCGAATCTGACTCGAATCTCTAACCTGGTCCACTAGACCGTCTAATAACCCTCAAAATTGTTAGGCCCAAAAATCAGGGCATTACAAATCTTGATGGGGTCGATCAAAAATTTTCAATTGGGCTTCTAGTGGGGAAAGATTTGATCTTTATCTCTATATTTATTTTAATTTAATATTGGTTTAGAAATATAGTGATATATAGTTTTGTATTTATTAAATATTGTAATGTTTTTTATAAATATTTTTTATGTGGTATTAGATCTAGTTCTCAAGGTCTCGATATCTAGTTAGGAGTGGCATTATGGGTCTCCAGGTGTCATCTCTTTTGGTTCCTCAGCCGGTGAGATTTTTTTGTATTCGAATTAATGCTATGTTCATGCATTTATAATGTCACATATAGCTTTAGACCTTATAATTCTGGTATTCTAGTAGGAGTGTCATCTCAGTCTCCGGGTGTCATCTCCTTTGGTACTGTGGATATCGAGGCAAATTTAATATTGTTACACGTACATGCATTTTAGGAATTAATTATTAAATTAAATCGAATTTTGTATTTTCTTAATAATTACGATACGAACCCTTATGTACCAATTTAGGGCATAGCGGGGGTGCTAACCCTCCCCGTGCGTAACCGACTCCCGAATATAAGTTTTCGAATCTCTGGTTTTGTTTTTACGGTGTCTGGCCTACCAAAGTGGCTGATGGTGACTCCATGTTTTTTAAAATATGAGTTTTCAAAGAGTTCCATTTTTTAAATAATTTTTCAATAAAGGCCGAAAAACTCCCCCAAATACGATTTTTAATTTTTCTTAGCGGCACCGAAAAAATAGTCGCTACAGCATGGCGACTCTGTTGGGGATCAATTTTTTTTCAAAAATAAAAAAGGAGTCAAACCTTAAAAGAGTTCGTATCATAATTCGATTTAATTTTTAATTCCTAACTTTGTTTGTTTACCATTTTTTTCATCATACAACAGTTTTAGAACCTTTAAGAGGGAGTGATTACTTCGCTTTATGGGGTGTTCACCTTCGTATAGTGTTGTAATTCACTTCCGAGATTCGGTCCTTATATTTTATGGGGTCCTCACCCCCGTATAGTATAAGTCTCGTAGTCCTCGAATCAATGTTCAAGCGGCAGTAATCCAATTTAGGATTTGTTTTTTTTCGTATTTTTGTTTTTCTAGGTATGTTTTAATTGTATAATTTAATTATTTAAAATTATTGCCTTTATTTATTAGTTGGCATTTTATTTGTTTTAATTGTTTAATTATTTTTCTACACTGACACAGTTTCCTTTTGTGTTTATTTTTACCTTCATGTTCGTTTTGCATTGCATTTTCATGGCATAACTTAAAGGTATTTATTTTGCAAGTGGTCATCATTGTAGAAGGCGATCATACTGGACAAGGGGTCTCGTGATCAGATAGAGCGGATAAATTCCAAGCATTATCCGAATAATAGAGAGGATGAATCATTCAAAGATTTTGAATCAAACAAGGTAGCTGATACTCACGTTGGGGATGAGCAAATTGAGGTACAAGAATTGAAGTAGCAGATATGGCCGACGCAACAATGCCTTTGAGGCAGAATATTAATCTAGCGTTATACCATGAAGGAAAATTGACTCATTTGTTGGACGAAGTTAAAAAGTTAAGGGTTAGGGCTCATCAATATTTTTAAAGCCAAGAAAAATATATGATGTAACAAGCCTTTTTGTTTAATGAAAGTCTTTCTACGATGATCACTTTGCGACTAATACCTTACAGCATACATGTTTACATATAATTGATTAAAAAATATTCCATTTTAGGAGATTTTATAATAAAAAAGATGCTCTGTAATGTACAGGGATTAATAATGCTACGGTTTGAAATGATTCGAGTATAAAGAAAATACAAAGGAGACGAAATTGAGGCACCAAGTATGAGAAGGGTGGCTAATAGATGCCTGTAGTATATTTTCAATCTTTTGTACACAGACATCCTTTCTATATAAATATTCTCCTAAAGGACTATTGGCGAATCAACACCTCATTTGCATTCATTATGATAGTTCATATTTACTGATTGCCTTCTACTTTGATGCATTTCATACATTAATTAATTAAATAATAAAAAATTACGGGATCGATAGAGTAATCCGAGAACCAATTGAAAAAGAATGAACAAACAAAGAAATCAAGACTTGGTCAGTTAAAAGATAGATTCAAGAAAGAGCTCAAGAAAAAGGAAAATTGGACGCCTTTGATGCCAAAGAATTTTATTGATACGAGCATGAGAGGGGTCAAAATAATCATCTTGGAAAAGAAGTTGAAACTGCTTTGCAAGTTGGCATTTTTAACTTCTTTTCCAAGATGATTATTTTGACCCCTCTCATGCTCGTATAATTTATTTAGTCCCTGATTTGGTCATTCTACCAGATTTCAAGGGGGCACTGGGGCACTCTACCAAGAAGTGTAGACCGTTACTATTAGGAGGTTGTTAACAAGGGTATTTTAACACCAATTGATTGAACATTGGAGAAAAAAAGAATTTGGGCAAGCTTACACCACACCTAGAAGGTAAAAATGAGTTGACACCCTGACAATGACTCGAAAGTCCCTATACTTGGGTTTCTCATCTTTTTTGCAAAGAAGTCCGACAGAAATGTAGGCGGAACGTGCTTAAACATGGTAAAGTTTAGGACAAAGGATAATTCAAATGTCCATCAAAAATATATTCTTACGAATGGTCAAAGGAAAATATATCCTTTGGAAAAATCCAATGTCATGATTGGTATAAACTGATTGTACCCAGAGGAATGGTACAGCTAGCTCAAAGCAAACAGCTACCGGTAAAGGCAACTCAAAACCGTTGATCCTTGTGCATTTGGGAAAAATGTAAAAGAAATCTATGAGCTAAGCTGTAGATTTTTTTAAATCAAAATTTAAAATGTAGCTATTTTTGTCATAATGAAATTTTCATTTCGTTATTTAGAAAGCATTTTTGCATTCTTTGATTCTTTAAACATTTCATTTATTGTTATGGGATAGTTTTTTTTGTTCTCCCACACATGACACATATTTATGAAAAACCATGCATAGGTACATACCATTTTTATTAGGTCATTAAACCTCAAATGTAAGAGTGCCTTAGAGTTAATTTGAACACCATGGGGATATTGCAAATACGGGTATCCGCTAGTCCATCTAGGCCAACAGAGGAACGAAGCAAGTGTTTAGATAATGGGAAGATCCCATTTTAGGAGATTCCTTCTCAGACACTTGTCGTTTAAGATCCTTGAATTGAGTGTTGACCCTAAACTTCTACCCCCATTTTAGTATGGGATGGTGAATGGCATTCCTTCAGTTCCCCTCACAAATAATAAAAAATATCTATTTGTTGTCCCCTTTTGAGCATGATCATTTCTTTTCATTTGAACCCAAACCAAGGATCACCCGCACACTTGGGGCAAAGAGGACGAAGATTTTGTTTGCAAATTAAAGTCGCCCGGTTTTAACCACATTACAAAGATAGTGCTTCATGAATAAGCTCAAGAAATGAGAATTAATGTACTAGACAAGAAGACCAAGAGAAACATAGAATAAGCCAGTAAGAGAAATTTTTGCTCGAAAGGACTGGGTAAACCAAATTGAAAGTTTGCGAACAAGAAGCTTGAAACAATGAAGATTGAAAGCACCAAGTTAGAAAGTGAAATAAATGATAACAAGAGCCTTGAAGATTTGATCACATTTGAATAAAAAGCGCATCAACATTCATTCAAGGTGCAAGCTACACGAGAAGAGAAAATGAACTCTATGGTGAAAACCCAGAAATGGGCAGTCTAGAGCGATTCAATGAATATATTGCTCTATGCGAGTATACCCAAATCAAGCAATATTGGAATAATATTTTAATCAAAAATTTATAAGAACATTGGTGGATTGATCACCTTTGAAATGCACGTCAATGCTGAGCCAAGATGCAAATTGGTCCGGAACTACACATTCCAGAGCTACAATAGAAGGAAATGAACTCTAGGGTGAAAACCCAAAAATGGGCAGTCTAGAGCGATCCAAAAAAAAGTAAAGAAAGCTTTTCCATTTGAGTACCTTCAAATCAACAAATGCAGAGAAGATATTTCACCAGGAAGAAATGATCATTTGTTTCATCACCCTTAAACACTTATTTGGGCCTATATATCATTTCTTTCATATCCATTAACCATAACATACATTACGAGCCTACAAACACTATTCCGATCATATGTGGATATCTGAGTTGGATAAGTTTGTCTTCAGATTACATCTCACCTATAAGGGTTAACCGTTCTTCAAAGAACGCCAAACTTCGAAGTGCCTAATCGACACTTGAATAAGGGAAGGATATGGCATGGTGACTTAGTGAGGTCAAGAGAGCCACTTAAATAGGTTAGCAATTAGGTATGGGAAGTGTTCCTCTCGAAAGCCTAAATGGACTAGAGGGGACCATACATATGCTTATATCGCCAAAATAGTTAAGATTTTCTAAACATACAAATTTGCTAGTGCATTTGTTATTTTAGGATCAAACATTAATTTTCAAAAATGTTTGGCCATGTTTTTTTATCGAAATTTCAATTCTTTTACATATTTGTTGTTTCCTCCAAGCATTAGTTTTCAAAAATGTTTAGGCATTTACTCTCAATTTTGATTTACTCCAAACATCAATTTTTAAAAATGTTTTGCATTTTTCTCTGAATTTCAATTCTTTTTAATATTTATTATTTCCTCCAAACATCAATTTTCAAAAATGTTGGCATTGTTCTCTGAATTTCAATTCTTATAATATTTATTATTTACGCCAAACATTAATTTTCAAAAATGTTTGGCATTTTTCTCCGAATTTTGATTCTTTTAATACTTATCATTTTCTCCAAACACCAGTTTTCAAAAATGTTAGGCTTTTTTTCTAAACCTTGATTTTTTTAGATATCTATAGTTTTTTTCTCCCAAACACTAGTTTTCAAAATGTTTGGTATTTTCTCCTAGTTTTATTTTCAAAATGACCGACTTTTTGAAAGAAAATTATGGATGAGAATTAAAGCATAGGGACCGAGAGTTGGTTCCCGCCGAGATGCTGCAAGAAGATTAAGGATAGATTCAGGGAGTAGAAGCATTTTGCTCACCCTGATGTTAAGATAAGTGAAGACTTTGCATGTTGGGTCTAAAGACAATAAGGGTAGTTGAGCCCGGGCATATAATGGGGCAAAGCTTAACAAAGAAGAATTATGAGCGTCCCTATATAAGAATAGTATAGGGACTAGAATAAGATTATTTGCGAAATAGGTAGAAACCTTGAAGAAGAAGAAGAGAGTTACTCGCGCAAGAGAGTTAAGAGCGTGAGTATTCAATTGATGAAATGAAGATTGATAAAGACAAAGATTGAAGAGCATACTGCAAAGAAATGAAGTGAAGAAATCTGAGAATGACCTTTCAGGGACTTGGAGTTTTGTTCATCCCTAAAAAATATTGCATTTCATTCATCATATATAGTTAGACACCCCTATGATAGGAGCATGCTAACTTAAAAGCATTTTGCTTATTGTAAGCAGGTATTTGAAGACAAGCAAAGATTTTGATCTGCAGCTTCATGCTGAAGAGGTGGATCCTATTGAAGATTTCCATTGGTAGCCATGCTGGCGTAAATCTAGTTCTTAAGTCCTTCGGGCCATCAGTAAGTCCTTCGGACATGATGCTAACCTTATTTTGATGTCAAGACTGGTAGAAACGGGGCCATCATTATAAGGGATATCGGTAGCTATTTTGGCATGAATCTATTTCTGAAGTCCTTTAGGCCATCAGTAAGTCCTCTGGGCATGATGCTAACCTTTTTTGATGTCAAGATTGGTAGAAATTGGGGTATCAATATAAGGGATTTTGTAGCCATTTTGGCATGAATCCATTTCATAAGACCTTCAGCCCATCAGTAAGTCCTTCAAGCATGATGTTAACCTTATTTTGATGTCAAGACTGGTAAAAACTCGGGCATCATTATAAGGGATTTTGGTAGCAATTTTGGCGTGAATCCATTTCTTAAGCCCCTCGGGCCATTAGTAAAACCTCTAGGAATGATGCTAACCTTATTTTTATGTCTAGACTGGTAGAAACTAGGGCATCATTATAAGGGATTTTGGTAGCCATTTTGGCGTGAATCCATTTCTTAAGTCCTTCGGGCCATCAATAAGTCCTTTGGGCAAGATGCTAACCTTATTTTGATGTCAATACTAGTAGAAATCGGGACATCATTTTAAGTGATTTTGTTAGCCATTTTGGCATGAATCTAGTTCTTAAGACCTCCGGGCCATCAGTAAGTCCTTTGGGCATGGTGTCAAGCTTTCTTTTGATGTCGAGACTAATTTTATCCTTCCATAGGGATAATTTTCTTAAAACTCTAATTTCTTAATTTTATCCTTTCATAAGGATATTTTTCTTAAAATCAATTTCTTACTTTGATCATTTTATAATGATGTTTTCTCCTTTTGGTAGTCTCAAAGCGAGATACCATTTTATTAAAACCAAGATTTCCTAATTTTATCCTTCCATAAGGGTGATTTTCTTAAATCTCTAATTTCTTAATTTTATCCTTTCATAAGGATGTCGTTCCTAAAATTGAATTTCTTATTTGACCCTTATATAAGGGTGTTTTTTCGTAAAAAATCAAATTTCTTAATTTCATCCCTCCATAAGGACATTTTTCTTAAAAAGAAAATTTCTTAATTTTATTCTTTCATAATGATGTTTTTATTAAACTCGAATTTCTCAATTCTATCCTTTCTAAATGATATTTTTCTTAAAACAAAGAGTTTTTCAGTTCCTTCCTTTCATAAGGACGTTTTTCATAAAACGAAAAGAAATTCTTAATTCAATCCTTTCATAAGGATATTTTTTACAACAAATTTCTTAACTTGATCCTTTCATAAGGATATTCCTTCACAAACCCAATTTCTCAATTTAATCCTTTCATAAGGACACATTTTCATAAAAGGAGAATTTCTTAATTCAATCCTTTCCTAATGACTTTTTTTCTCAATTAAAAAGAACTTTTCAATTTGATCCCTTCATAAGGACGAGTTTTTGTGAAGTAATTTTTTTTTAATTCAATCCTTTCATAAAGATATTTAAAAAATAAGGAGAGGAAAAAGAGAGAGAAAAAGAAGAAAAACAAAAGGAAACAAAAAAGTAAAAAGAAAAAAAAGGAAGAAAAATAGAAAAGAAAAAAATAGAAAGGACAAAAGAAAAAGAAATTGAGAGAACCAAAGTGAAAATCTGAAAGGGCACTTTTTTAAAAAAAAGAAGGAAGCAAAGAGATTATTAAAGCTGATCGACCAGAAATATGTATGCAAAGACCATCAAAGATTTTGATCTACAACCTTGCATTTTGGAGGAATATACCCCATCCAGGATTTCAATCCACAGCTTCACTTGTGAAGAGGTGGATCTTAGAAAAGAACCAAGGGTCTTCTGTACTCACCCAACAATGATGTTATGACATTCAGTATTTGATGCCAAGACGATCAAAAATCGGGGCATCATCTTGAGGATTTCCATTCTTCAGCCTCTCAAAGTGAG
Organism: Hibiscus mutabilis; assembly: GCA_019671005.1. NCBI lineage: Eukaryota > Viridiplantae > Streptophyta > Magnoliopsida > Malvales > Malvaceae > Hibiscus > Hibiscus mutabilis. The sequence continues at coordinate 37,671,631 of CM033734.1, read as the reverse complement.
ATACCCTTTCATGCCAAGACGATCAGAAATGTAACCCCCTAAACCCGCCTATGCGCCTAAGTCTAAGAGGTCACATTCGGGTCACCGGAGCGACCCATAGAAAAAAATAGAAGAAACTCTTAAAAATACATAGAAAAGTGTAAAATAAAATTTTTGTTAAAACCATATTAAAATTTCGTTTACACAAAACTGAAATCTAGAAAACATATTACAGACACAATCGTAAAATAAAACGTGACATACATGCCCACTGATACACAGGTACCATACTCCACGTGCAACGCCAAGGGAACTCCCAAACTAATATCGGTCATAGATTCATGATCAAATTCCTTTAACCTGCAATGGCGAAACAAAGTGAGCTTGGGAAAGCTCAGTAATACAGAACTACCAAAACATGCTATAAGCATAGGCAGACGTATAACTAAACATAAAAACTACGAATGTTGAGCTTGGTTACAACAAATCTACATAAGATAAGAATGTAACAGAATCATCTTGGATTTGAATACTCGAATACCAGACCAAATATTTATGGTCTAAAGAGTCAAGAAGGAGTTAGCTTACATGAATTGGACCAAAGAGTTTAGCGTGTTCTATCAATTTCACATAAAAAATTGTATTTTTTAGAAAACAAAGGAATTTCAACAGTGGTAGAGAGAGACAGAGAAAGGTATCACCTAGCTACCCTCCAACCGAACGCCAATATGCAATTTCCTAGAACTACATTCAGAAGGTCTTACTCTAGGCCCGTTAAGGCATAGAAGCCTAACAGAAGGACTTACCCTAAATCCGAAAGGATGTAGGAGCCTAACAGGAGGCCAACTTGATCAGGGCTGCCTACAAGATTTCATATTCCCAAATATACCCCAGAAGAATATCAGTTGGCCAGAAAGCAAAACAATTGTCAGAATCATATATATTATTGTATAAGTGGACAGAACCCAAAAATTGGACTTTTATTTATAAAAAGATCGTACTTTTGAATCACGGCAGATAGTCATGGTTTCATATCAAGGAGAACATTATACAAGGATACGTTGAATAATGACGCCATTACGGTATTGGGAACTTAATTCATCAGAATCATTCATAATTTCAGAATATAATGATCATGAAGTAGCTCAGATAGTCTAGGATCATTCAGGAATTCAGATAGTCTAGGATCAGGAGATAGAGTATTTTGGTCCCTTTTAACTTCCAAAGGCAATTTAGTTAGTTGACTCGATATGGGTAAATCAGTGATTTGTAGGATTCAAGATTTCTAATTGTTTATCGAGTCTCTATGTTCTAAGAACTGTTCGGAACACATCATTATAGTACTAACCACTAACCAGGCATATATTCTGTACAAGTATTCTATCTTATATCCATACTTTGAACCCTTGTCGTTGTCAAGCGAGATAATAGTCTTAATCATCGAGACTCAAGCATCACCCAAACCGAACATGTCTTATCAATACGTACTTATCAGACAATAGTCTTAACTAACAGCTTACCAGGCTTTCAAGTCTATTCGAATTAAACATATCTCAACAATACGCTACCACTAAGCTTTGGAACATGTACACCTCAAAACTTATCACTAAACAAACCCCAAATTGGTTGATCATATTTTTATGTTGTATCCATCCATTAGTGTATCGACATTTTAAAAAGACCAGTATACACAAGTCGGGCTTCAGACCCAAAAAAGGCATTACAGTTACTTGTGCTCTACGATAATTTAGGATTCCCACAGCTTTCATTAATTTAAAGCCGTGAATCCACAAATGTCATTCTGCTACATTATGTTTTTCAAACGATTCGCTCATTTCCAAGCTCAAAGATATATCCATCATACACGAACAATAATTCACAACCCTTATAGCATTAGAGTCATTTTAGTTTCATCCTAGTTGAAATCCAGAATTTGTCAAACCATTCACTTATTCCAGTTCATCCACTTATTAATCATTCCGAAGCTCATTGGTAAATATTGTTGCTTAACCTTTAGCGTTTTCCGAGGTATCACTATACAGATTTTATCCATAAGTGAAATCCAAATATTTGACTGTCTCATTGGTTAAAAAATCATTTTTACCAACTTTACCATCATGTCAAAAATTTAACAGCAGTTCTATAGTTTTATCAGATTAAACACGATTTCCTGATTACATTCATTAAAGAGCTATTTCATCATTTCATAATTGATTCCAAGCAGTTAATTTTTTTGAACCATAACCAAAATTGGAGATTTGTTGTCTTATTAATTACTTATAGAACTCGAAGAATCTATAAGGTTTCTCAATTTTTGATTCGAATACTTAGGTAGTAATAATTACATTCTTTTATTCTCAAAGTCATGTGCCTTACGCGAAAATCAATGGCATACACAATATGATTTCATGCATTAGTCATAAACCACCATGTATCATCAAGCATGCTAGAGGTAGTAGTGTATTGCCTGGACTTATGCTATACTGGTTGCTTCAAGATACACTATTCGAACATTCTTGAGCTCGAAATCGACATCCTTCAACCTCTCAAATTAAAGACGTGCCAATACCTTTAATTACACAATTTCCAACATCAATTCATTCACAATTCACTTTAACTGAATAATGGAATGCAAACTCAGTTCTAGTTTATAGTCCGATTTGGAGGCTTTTGGGTTTGAATTTTAGAAAAAACGACTTCAAAAATAGACTCAGAACGTCGAAAACATGAAATAGGGGTTTTTAAAAATGTTGACTTTTTGAGTCAAAATCAACACTAACATTAGCATGATGTCATGCAAACATCATCATTCAAAATCAACGGGTCAAGGTCAACGCTAACGTTAGCGGTCAATGCTGACGTCAGTGATCAACAGTCAACTAAGTTGACTCAAGCGACTAGACTCACTGAATAAACACAGACGGGTTGACTCGAGTGAGTTAACTCACTGAGTTGACTCGATTAAGGGTCGGGTCGAACGGGTTGGACTAGTCAAACTCGGATCAAGTTTGGGCTTGGACTGGTTGGATATCCAAGCTTGGGCTCGGTTTATTAGGCCTTAACATGCCGACCCAAGCTTGGTTAATTAACCAAGCCCAGCCTGCCAGAACCAATTTGGGCTGGTTCGATCGGTTGAAAAAATATGCTGGACTGGTTCGCCGTCCAGTTTAGCCCACTTACCCAAAATTACAACTTCATCGATGGCTCACCGAAAATGTCACCGGCAACCTCAAAACGCATTTTACCCTGAAAATTGTTAGCTCTTCAGACTCGTAACCGCGAAACAACCAAGAAAATATTCAAATAATAGAGAAAACGGATCGAAAATTACCCAAACTTACCAAAAACGCAGAAGAATGGCCGGATGCGGCGTTACTCTGACGAACCCCTTACCGGTGCCGGACGAAAGAATAGTCGGTAAGGTTTTGTTCAGCTTGACGTCGGAAGCTCGATGATGGTTGCAGCACGACGATCGGGCCATAGAAACGGCTTAAAATGATAAAAATAGAGGGGTGACATGGGTTTCTCGTTGAATCTCGGACGGTTCTCCTCGACAAGCAGCAAGGACGATGAGCGAGTGCTGGCCAAGGACAGGACCGCGCAAAGATTGTGGTCACGCCAGTGGTGGCGGTGACAACCATGTACCGGCGGTGAAGAAGATTTGAGCCACTAACGGTGAGGGAAAAGAGGGCGTTCTGGAAATATCCAGATTTGACTTTCACTCTCCCATTTTTTCATATTCAAATGCGCTTTAATTGCACAATAAAGAGGGTAGTTGGATATCAGCTTGATATTTTATTAACTGGATATCCGGAAACATCATTTTAAAGCAACAAAGGGCTAAACTTTAATCAAGATTAGACTTAGTCCAAATGGTTAACCCATGAACCCAAGTGTCAAATGTCGCAGGTTTGAATCCTCTTGACTACACATCTCTATTTCCATTTTTTTCACAATTTTTCATTTCCTTGGGGTGTTACAACTCTCCCCTTAAAAGAAAATTTCATCTTCAAAACTTCCAAAGTCGGAGAAATGTAGAAACTACTCTTTCACTCATTCTTGTACTAACTTGCCCATCAGAGTATCCTTGTTTCTCGAGACTATCAGTCGGTCACAGATCAATCTAGTGTCAGCCTCTCAGACTAACCCGCCCGAGAATATCCTATCATACATCTCAGACCAACTAATAAAGATACGATATTCAAATCTGTACTGAGCTTCTTATAGTGCCAAGTAATCACTTGTTTTTCAACTGTTACTATAAGTAGACTCAGCCAGGATTAGGAAGCCTTCTCAACTAGAACGGAAGTCAATTATACATCCCGATGTATATTCACCAAATTCAGAATCACTCATTCAGATTGGCTATCAATTTACAGATGAATGATGATACTGGGGTTCTAACATGTACTCAAGGCTTCCCACATGGTCCTCCAGAATGAGAATGTGATCCTTCGATCTCAGTCAGAACGATATTTAACGGTACAACATGCAACCTATCAACCTTTTGAATTCCTAATCTAGTCAGCTTATCAAGTCATTCAACGACCACTCAAGCGGAAGGGGCCAATGATATTCCAACAACGGGGTTTGCGATAAATTTTACTTATTCCTATAGGAAGTCATCTCAAGCCATAGCAGGACAGATGATTGTCAATGTTCTATCGTAAATCTAGTGTATCATCCAGACATTACTGTTTACTATAAGATATTACAAAATCACTTTAGAATCCAAGCTTTTGCTATAACTTGAATGTCTCATCTGTATGACTTGTTTTCGACAGAAAAGCTCCTTACAGAAAACCTCATTAGGGCCAAATCATCACAGTACAAAGCTTGACACGTATCAGATACTGAAATTATGATTTTCATAACTGATTCAGATTCAATCTCAAATCTTGCCAGAATCCATCATACTTCACACTTCACAAACTTATTCATTCATTCTCATACTTGTACCAAATCATAAATTTTTCCCATGCCTCAACCATTTCAGATTCTTATCCAATTAAGATTCTTCATGTGAATCCAGAACACATACACACATCATGGGCATCCTTTGCCAGCAGAGTTCTATAAAAGACAGATGGCTTAGATACTGTAATCACTCATTTTTTACCGGGTTTTAGTGTTATTAGTATTATTTTAATAATAATATTATTAATATAAAATTAATGAAAAATAAAAAAATAATAAGAAAAATATATTATTATTAAAAAAAGAAACTGCATGGAGCAGCATACTCCACGTCACCCCTTAAACCCACCCCTTGCCTATATAAAGGCTTGCATGGGGCAGCCAAACACACACAATTTCACGCCAAAAATTGCCAACAAATTGGCAAGTAAATTGGCACCCAATTCGTGGGAGCCATGGTCGGCCGCAAGGCTGGCCGGGGTTGGGGGCAGTGCCCTCGGCCCCAGTTGGTTCGATCCAACATTCGATTGGGGTCCTATTTTGGATCTGATCTAGTTAATATTTTTGGAGAGGTTGTGGTAGATCCTGGTGGGGTTCGTCATTCGAGCTCCTAATTAGGTATATTTTCTTTCCTTTTTATTTATGTTGTAATTTTTATGATTTAATGAAGTATTAGTTAATTTAAAATTGTGTTCTTTTTTACTTTGTATGTTTATTTATGCTTTAGATTAGTATTTATTATGTTTTATATTAATATTTTATTTATGTTAAATTTGTTTTTTATGTGTTAGATTAATATTTATGAATGTTAGTATTTTATCTATGTTAGATTTGTTTTTATTTATGAGTTAGATTGGTACTTATGTGTGTATGTTTTAGATTAGTATTTATTTATGTTTTAGATTAATATTTTATTTATGTTAGATTTGTTTTTATTTATATGTTAGATTAATATTTATTTGTGTTTTAGATCAATATTTTATTTATGTTAGATTCGTTTTATGTGTTAGATTAATATTTATGTATGTATGTATGTTTCGGATTAGTATTTTATTTATGTTAGATTAGTATTTTATTATATTAGTATTTATTTATATTTTTATCGCTTTGTATTTATTTTGATTTCTAAGGTTGCATAATGGAATATAAATTGTCAATGCGGTGTCCTTTTATCCGAGCGTAAACGGGGCCAGTATCAGGCGTAGTGATGGTGGTTAGGCGTTTACTCTCGGATAACGGGGCCTTTAAAATTTACTCGCACTTATAACCAAATTTTAATTTAATCGTCACTCTAATCCTGAAAATCTAATATTAATAAAACGGTAATTATTAAAGTACCAATTTTGGGCGGTATGGGGGTGCTAATCCTTCCCCATCCGTAACCGACTCCCGAACCCTAAGTTTTTGAATCTCTGGTTTTATGGTGTCCGGCCTACCTAAGTGACCGGTGGCGACTCTAATTTCCAAATAAAATACGGTTTTCACAAAATCTAACAAAAGACATTTTTTTAAACAAAACGAAAGAAAGAATACGTTTTTAGCGTAAAATGATATCGCTGCAGATGGCGACTCCGCTGGGGACAATTTTTTGTTTTTCGAAAAAAAGAAGAGAGTCAAGCTTTTTAAAATAATTACCGCTTTATTAATATTAGAAATTCCGAGTTAAAGTGACTATTAAATTAACATTCGGTTATAATTGCGCGTTTATTTTAACGCATTTAAAATATGGCATATAAACCTGTTTTTTAAGTGGGGGAAAACGCTAATGCTTTCGTGGAGATATCGTTCTCCCGTATGGGCCTAGCAAGTACCTTCGGGGCTCGAGTACCTTATGCTTTCGTAAGGATATCGTTCTTTCGTACGGGCATAAGCGAATGGGTCCCCTTGAATTGAACCCGGTTGAAAGGAGCCTATAATGGGTGATGATCGGGGGCCTTGCTACTCTTAGTAGAGCACAGCAAGGACAATTCGGGTACCTCCTAACACCAACACTGCATGTAGAGAACATATAGAAACCCACCCCTTTAGAGCCATGCGGATAACCTTAGGTGTTTTAGACGGGATAAATAAGGTTTTTTTGTTTGTTTACCTTATTTTATTTGTCCTTTTATTTATGTATTCATTATTTTTATCCAATACTAAATCATTTTTTGTGTTTTATTTTTATTTTTATTTTACACATACTTTTGTTGCATTATCATTGCATCCACATTACATAGAGGCGTTGATTCAAGTGGTTTGCCCGATTAGAAAATCTTTCATCATGGAAAAAATGTGTCTTAGGAAGGACGGCATTGATCTAGTCGTGCGACATCGGTTAGAGATTACTCAACAGATCCGAAGTAACAATTTTCCGAGCGAGCGTGTAGTGCCAAAGTATACACACGAGACCCTGATGGTGGACATACGACGAGTTGCAAGGCGTGTGAATGACTTAGCTACCGAAGCCGTGGCTCTCCGACCTTTCGTAACCCCGGACATGGAAGAAGCACCAAGGTTTATCAAGTTGCTCAGAGCTATCGAGGAGCTAAGAGGTAGAGCTAGGGCTTATGTGTAGAACTTTGTTTTGTAATTAAGACTTTTTGTAATAGGGACTCTTTTTGTAATAGGGACTCCTTTTGTAATAGGGACTCCTTTTGTAATATGGACCTTTCTGTAATCTGGACCCTTTAATTCCCATGAAATTCGTTCGAAATGGTGATTACCAGCGGAATCAACGCCTTTATTTGCATTCATGTTGCATATCATGACATGGTGTTGATTCAAGAACAGTTCATTAAAAGGCTTTCAAAATAGAAAAAGTATGCTTTGCCAAAAACGATAATATTACAGTATCAAGTTAGGCCGAGCAAAAACCAATCGCGAAAGAAGATAGTACGATAGTAAGGCACGTGCGACGCAGAAGATTCAGTCAGGGCCGCAGAACCCCAATTTTAAATCTTCACATTTGACCATTTTTTAAAAAATCTCAGATTTTAATTTAACTCATTTAAAAAAAAGAAAAAAATTGAAAATATTATTTTGCTTTGAAACTTCTTCCCTCATAAAACTTTCAGAATAATAATAATAACAAAAAGAAACCTAAAAGTTTCATTTTTTAAGTAAGTTAAAACTTTTTTATAATAAAAAGGGGGAATTTTTAAACCAAATGATCCTTGAAAATTTTAATTTAAACCCCAAAAAGTTTTAAAGTACTCCCCTAGGATCGATAGAATCCATCCTTTTTTAGACGTACCCAGATCTACAGAAGAAAATATATTGTCTAATGTCTTTTTCAGAAGCCACAAAAATAAAGATCATGACGTCACGAGTCCATAGAATAGAATAAGAGGAGAAGACGGAGTCATCCATCATCCTGAAGACGACGTCGAGCACAGGTTTTGCTTCCTGAAGTCAAGGTCTACAGAATAAATTCAACTGTTGCCTGTAGTTCATTATTAATTTCTTGCAAACATACATTTTCTCTATTGAAAGTTTTTCAAAGACTGTTCGAGAATCAACACCGCATTTGTATGTATTCTCACATTTATAGGGTATTGATTCCCGAAGTGGTTTCTCAAATCTCAAAAATCGTTCATAATTGGCAAAGGGTCATCTGGTCATATATTAGAGGGCATGAATCCAGGGTTTTGTCCCAGAACAAGATCGGAGACAATAGAAGAGGAACCATATGAAGATTTCAGGTCAGAAACAGTAAGGAGACACGGTACTGGTAATGAGCAAAGTAAAGTGCAAGAGTTGAAAGAAGTAGAGGAAGAAGTGATGAATCAGATGAATACTCTGGCGAAAGGTAAGCGATCTATCAAATCGAAAGAAGAACCGATTAAGGATCAGAATAGAAAGCGGGATTTTAGAATTCTACCTCTAAGCTAGCTAAATACGACAAATCGAACCCTTTTGTGATCCGCATCAATAAACAAGCGAAAAGTATGTCTGAGTTAGGCTTTCAAAAAGGTAGAGCTCGGTCTAGAAGAAACCCGAGAAACAAGTAATGAAAAGAAGTACATATCAATTCCTGTGAGGTACAACGAACTGCTCCTAATGTTTATCGTGAAGAGCCTTATTACCTCGGTGAAGTCTTTAGCGAAGAGACAGTCTTATCCGAGAGATTACGATACCGTTTAGGAAGTTTGGGTCACAGTATTGAGGATTGTGGGGCCCTGAGAAACAAGTTTAAGATCTTATCACGATGAGAATTTTGGGTTTCAAAGACGGAGTTCCCTAATTCTATGGTAATCTAACAATCACCCGAGGGGCAAAGTCGAGGAAAAATCGATATCCAAGACAAAGTTTAAGTAATGCCGAAGTGGGTCACTCAAGCGAGTTAAATTTGAAGATCGGAGATTGGGGCATCCCAAGAGAGGGATATTCTTTCGAGTTCAGCCAGCTCAGATAAGAGAGAGATGACTTGGATAAAATTGAATTTGCAAAATGATCACCAGAAGCTTTCCTGAGTGTTTAAGAATATCAGATTGGGTCACCTTTAAAGAATAGATGAACGGTGTTGTCCAGTTGAAAGACGACTCAGAATATTGGAAGAAGAGAAACTAGTCAAGCGAGAATCAAGTCAGGCTGTTATCAGGTAAGTTTGAGGGAATTGGGAATAGGTACGACAGTCTCCAGAGATGAGCTACAGAGTAACTTAGCCATTAAAAGAGTTATGGAAACAAGTTTACGATAGAGCAATGACAATCCAACACTCTTCAGTTGGAAAAAGGCAACTCCCAAGCTACGAAAGACTAAGTAGGGGATAGATGAAGACCCGAAGATCGATATTACTCGAGCAGGTAAGGTGGCTCAACAAGGTGGCAGGCTTTGTCAGAACATGGACCAAGTGTTGGACTACAGAGGCAAGCTGACCGGACTACTGGATGAAGTTAAGAAAGTAGGCACTGAAGCTTATCAGTAACTGTAAATATCTAATATCTGACATAATGAAACCTTTTTGCCTCAATGAACGTCATTCTATGGGATCACTTTTGGAATCAATACCTTATTGTATTCATGTTTATATTTTAGGATTGCATTGCATTGCTTAGCACGATCCTAGCATGTTTTACATGACATTATCATTACCTTGCATTATTATTACCTGGCATAAACTTTATGAGGAGTAATTCAAAGACCAATTAGGGTTTTATCATGGATAAAAGAATTGAAGACACTCAAAAATCAAGATTCGAGCAGTTAAAAGATGGGTTCGAGAGGAAAAAAGAAAAAAGAAGAAGTTTGATGCCTTCGATGCAAGAAAACTCTGTTTAAACCCTGGTTTGGTCGTTCCTCCAGATTCCAAAGATTCCCAGATTTGCGCATAATAACGGAACAAGATGCTCCAAGATTCACTCGACCATATTCTGCAAAAAGATGGAGGGATGCATTGAAAAATTACTGATCCACTACTTCCCCGACAGTCTAGCAGGACCTATCGTGATATGATATGCTTTGGACCTAGCACCAAGTCGTCGGTATCTCCAGGGTACGAAGATGAAACCTGATGAAAGCTTCAAGGAATGTGCTTTGAGGTGTCTGCGTTTTGCGACCTAGGTACAACCTCCCGTAGATGAAGAGGAAAGTGACTTCCATGTTTTATGCCACCTTTCATATTTCTTCTTTAATAAGATGCTCGAGAAAATGAAGGCCAGCTTTGAAGACTTAATAACAGTCAGAGAGAGAAACGAACATGCACTCTAAGACCTAAGTTTAAAGACCAGACCTGTCTAGGAGCAGAAGGAAAGAAAAAGATAATGGGTACCACTTTCAAGGTTCTCGTGATCGAAAAAGAAAAAGACAGGCAGATTATTCTGAATCACCGAGAAAAATTCCTCGAACAAGTACATATTTAGAGATATTTGGAGTATTCCATATGGCCTCATCTGGTCAAGGGTTAGTACCTTACCTCTGGGCCGATAAAGATTACGCCCAGTTCATCTGCCCACAGTTTTAATCCATACAGTGCATGTGAGTTCTGCGTTAAGGCACCGGGGCATAGCACCAAGAAATTTGAGGTTGTTAATAGAAGAAATCAAGAAGTTGGTTGACGAGAGAGCCGTGACAAGAATTGATCCAACAAGGAAAAACAAGAGAAGTGGCACAAGCCTACACTACAAAGGACCGGAATGAGTTAGTACTCGGGAGGTAGTCCGGAGGTCCCTATGGTTTTCTCATCAGTTCACAAAGAAATGCTCAATGCTTTGAAAAAAAGAAAAAAAGAAGAGAAAGAAACTCTCAAACATATAGTTTTAGAATTAAAAATCACATTTCCATTTAGAAAGCATTTTACATTCTTGATTCTTTAAACATTTTATTTTTATGGGGTAGTTTTTGTTCTCCCATATGCATATACACGTTTTTGAATGGACATATGTATATATCATTTCTATAACAGGTCCTCAAATTTTGAATGCAACACTACATCTGCTTCGGATCCAAAGATCAACTCTAAGTTGCATATATTTTGAAGAGATTGAATGTTGTGGGGATATTGTAAATGTGGGTATCTGCTAGTTTACTTAGGCCAACAGATGAACAAAGCGAGTGTTTAGACAATGGGCAGTTCCCATTTTAGGAATTTATCTTCTCAGGCACTTGTCGTTTAAGATCCTTGAAACGAGAGTTGACCCTAAACCACTACCCCTTGAAGGCTTTCTCAGAAGATCAAAAAATCATTAGAAGAAAGTGGTTGAAAACAATGATATGTCCAAACGAAAAACCAAAGAAAAGAAGAGAAATGGTAATCAGAAGGCCGAAGAAATCCAGATCGAGTAAATATCGCAGAGAGGCAAGTAACTTCGAGCAGAATATATCATCAATACCAGTATAGATACGTGTTGATTCGAGGATACATTTATAGACTCGAATAAGAAGAAAGAGATTCAAGGCTAAAAACCCAAAATAGGCAGTCTAAAACAAAAAAAGAAAAACAAAACAAAACAAAAAAGAGAAGAAAAGAAAAGAAAAAATAAAAAAGGAAAAAAGAGAAAGAGAAAAAAAGAAGAAAAGAAAAAGAAAAAAGAAAAAGAAAGAAAGAATATTGTATATGCTTCACACACAGATCAATCAATACAAGAACGAGACTTCAACTATGAGCAAGAGACACAAGGAATCCACATTTCAAGTAAATATCAGTTTTGAAAATTAGTATAGAAGCTCGAATTGAAACTGAGTCAAGACAAGTCGGCCCGAAGATTGCCAATTTCGAAAAAAAATGACCTCTAGGGTGAAAACCCAAAAATGGGCAGTCTAGAGTGATCCTGAAAATGAAGAAAAAGAGTAGTCTGCCTGAGCATGCTGGCATCAATATCCAGCCAAAATACATTGATCCGAAGGTACAAAAGAAGGAAGTGACCTCTAGGGTGAAAACCCAAAAATGGGCAGTCTAGAGCGATCCAAGAGAAAAAGTGAAAAACAAGAAAAGAAAAAAAGAGAAAAGAAGAAAGAAAGAATAATATTTTATCTGGGCGTGCCAAACACAAGAATTCCCAGAAATGTATTCGTAGTCCTTCATTCAAGAAATCTCAGTTTCGAGGAGTTTTGGAGGATCAAACATTCTTGAATAGAAAACGAACATTAGTATATAGCCAGAATGCAAGGTAGCCTACAGTAAAAAGAAAGGAAATGAACTCTATGGTGAAAACCCAAAAACGGGCAGTCTAGAGTGATCCAAAAAAAGGAAGGGATAATGGGCATATCCAAGTTACACAAGTACAAAAATACTGTTTCACTTAACCATAAACCAAAGGCCTACATTACAAGCCCCAAAGACCATTCTGGTCATCCATAGATATCCAAGTTGAATGAGAATGTCTTTAGATTTCATTCCGCCTATAAGGGCTAACTTTGCTTCAAGGAACGTCAAACTTCGAAGTGCTTGATCGACACCCAAATGAGGGAAAGATGGGACATGGTGAGATAGTGAGGTTAAGAGAGCCACCTTAAATGGGGTAGAAACTGGGTAGGGTTGTTCCTCTCAAAAGCCTATTAGACCAGAAGAAACTATACATTTGCATATATCTCCACAATAGTCAAGATCTTCTAAATATGCGCTTCATTAGAGTTGATCTCTGGCAATTTGAAGCAGATGTGCTATTGTGTTTGATATTTTGGGGGCAAACATGTTTTAAAAGGTTTGACATTTTCTCCCAAAGTCTTGATGTTTACCATTTCCCCAAACATTAGTTTTTAAAATGTTTGGCAATATACTTCGAATTTAGTTTACCATTCTCCAAACATTAATTTTTTAAAAAATGTTTGGTCCTTAAAAGAAAAAAAAAGAAGAAGAAGAAGAAAGAAGAAAGAAAAGAAAAAAGATGTTTACCATTTGTTCCAAACAATGTTTTCAAAATGTTTGGTATCCCCTCCAAGTTGTGATTTTCAAAATGATTGTTATCTTTTCAAACAATCATTATTTTTTGAAATATACACAAGTAAATTGCCTTTTACATTACTTTAAAAATGAATGATGATGAGATTTAAAGCATAGGGACCGAGAGTTAGTTCCCGTCGAAATGCTACGAGAAGATCAAGGATGAGCTTAGGGGATGGAAGCATTTTGGCTCACCCTGGTAACTAGAAATAGATCAAGGCTCTGTATGGCGGGTCAGAAAATTCAAAGCAGTGGAGCCCATGGTTGAATAGGGCAACGCCAAGTGAAGAAGATGACAAGGGCTCTTATAAGAATAATATAAGAACTAGAATATCATTTATGAAGACGGGTGATAACCCCGAAGACAAGAAAGCCTTCTGCACAAAAGGTTTGAAAGTATGTTAATCTAGATTCGAAGTGATTGATCAAATGAGGATTTAAGAGCATACAGTGAAGAAATAAAGAGATGAAAAAATCTGAGGAACGGCCTTTCAGGGTGTAAGACTTTAGAAAAAAAAGAGCGAAAAGAAAAAGAGAAGAAAAAAGAAGAAATAAGCAAAAGAAAGAAAAGAAAGAGAGAGAAAAACGATGATAAAAAAAGAAGAAGAAGAAAGAGGTAAAGGAGAGAAAGGAGAGAAGAGAAAAAAGAAAAGAAAAGAAAAAGAAAAAAAGGAGAAGAAGAAAAAGAAAGCATGACATTGCATGCATAATATAGATAGAGACATGCCAATTTTTGCTTGTTTTTGGACAAGTACTTGAAGAATTGTCAAAGAGTATTAAGAAGTGGATTTCATTAAAGAAAGAAAGTTTTGGCAGCCATTTTCGGCGTCAGTCCCCAAATTTGAAGAAGGTTTGGCGGCCATTTTCGGCGTGAGTCCCCAAATTTGAAGAAGGTTTGGCAGCCATTTTCGGCGTGAGTCCCCAAATTTAAAGAAAGTTTTGGCAGCCATTTTCGGCGTGAGTCCCCAAATTTTAAAAAAAAATTGGCAGCCATTTTTGGCGTTAGTCCCCAAATTTGAAGAAGGTTTGGCGGCCATTTTCGGCGTGAGTCCCCAAATTTGAAGAAGGTTTGGCAGCCATTTTCGGCGTGAGTCCCCAAATTTAAAGAAAGTTTTGCGACCATTTTCTTTGAGTCCCCAAATTTAAAAAAAGTTTTTTGACCATTTTAGCGTGAGTCCCCAAATTTAAAGAAAGTTTTGGCGGCCATTTTCGGCATGAGTCCCCAAATTTGAAGAAGGTTTGGCAGCCATTTTCGGCGTGAGTCCCCAAATTTGAAGAAGGTTTGGCGGCCACTTTCGGCGTGAGTCCCCAAATTTAAAGAAAGTTTTGGCAGCCATTTTCGGTGTGAGTCTCCAAATTTGAAGAAGGTTTGGTAGCCATTTTCGGCGTGAGTCCCCAAATTTAAAGAAAGTTTTGGCAGCCATTTTCGGCGTGAGTCCCCAAATTTAAAGAAAGTTTTGGCAGCCATTTTCGGCGTGAGTCCCCAAATTTGAAGAAGGTTTGGCGGCCATTTTCGGCGCGAGTCCCCAAATTTGAAAAAGGTTTGGTAGCCATTTTCGGCGTGAGTCCCCAAATTTGAAGAAAGATTGGGAGCCATTTTCGGTGTAAATCCCTAAATTGAAGAAAGATTCCGACAGCCTCAGTAACATGAGTCCTAGAAGATCGGTAGCCATTTTCGGCGTGAATCCTCAAATTGAAAAAAGATTTCGGCAGCCTTAGCAGCGTAAGTCCAGAAAGATCGGTAGCCATTTTCGGCGTGAATCCCCAAATCTGAAGAAAGGTCAGTAGCCATTTTCGGCGTGAATCCCAAAATTTGAAGAAAGATTTCGGCAGCCTTAGTAGCGTAAGTCCAAAGATATCAACAGCATTGTAAAAAAAGAGAAAGAATAAAAATGAGATAGAAAAAAGAGAAGAGAAAAAAAAGAGAGAAAAAGAAAAAAGAGTAGAAAAAAAGGGAAAAAGAAAAAAGAAAAAAAAGAAAAAAAGAAAAAAAAGGAAAAAGAGAAAAAAAATTTGAAGGTAAAGGTTCTATATAGGAAGGGCCTGTACTTTTAAGCCCCCACAGCGAGAGGTTCTATATAGGAAGAATCTGCCGCTCCGAGGTTTCAGAAGCTAAAAGTTTTATATAAGAAGAGCTTGCGGCTCTAGGGTGAAGACTAGCAGTTCTATATAGGAAGAACTCCCAGCCGAAGGAATTCACCCATGACACAGAAGGTTTTATATAGGGAAAACCCACTGTGTTGGAGGCGAAGAGTCCTATATAGGAAGGGCTCCGAGCTTTACTGTCTTAGAGTGAAAGGTTCTATATAGGAAGAACCTGTAACTTTGAGATTTCAGAAGCTAAGAATTCTATATAGGAAGGACTTGCAGCTCCAGAGTTTGAAAACTAACAGTTCTATATAGGAAGAACTCCAGTCGAAAGAATCCGTCTGTGACGCAGAAGGTTTTATATAGGAGAAACCAACGTTGAAGGTGAAGAGTTCTATATAGGAAGGACTCCAAGCTTTACCGCCTCAAAGTGAAAAGTTCTATATAGGAGAGACTCGTAACTCAAGACTTCAGAATGAAGGGTTCTATATAGAGAGGACCTATAGTTCCAAGATTAGAAGAAATTCCATATAGGAAGAACTTACGAGCATGAAGATTTAGCTAAGGAAAAGCGGAGAGTTCCAGAAGAACACGTGATTCCGAAGCCAAAGACAAGGAAGTATGTAAAAAATGAGTGCTTTTGATGTTTGCTTTGTCCTCGTTTCACAAGAACAAGCAAAGAGGGGCAACTGTAATCACTCATTTTTGACCATGTTTTAGTGTTATTATTATTATTTTAATAATATTATTATTAATATAAAATTAATGAAAAATCAAAAAAAATAATAAGAAAAAATGTATTATTATTAAAAAAAAAAAAACTGCGTGGAGCAGCATGCTCCACGTCACCCCTTAAACCCACCCCTTGCCTATATAAAGGCTTGCATGGGGGCAGCCAAACACACACAATTTCACGCCAAAAACTGCCAGCAAATTGGCACCCAATTCGTGGGAGCCATGGCCGGCCGCAAGGCTGGCCGGGGTTGGGGGCAGTGCCCTCGGCCCCAGTTGGTTCGATCCAACATTTGATCAGGGTCCTATTTTGGATCCGATCTAGTTAATATTTTTGGAGAGGTCGTGGTAGATCCCGGTAGGGTTCGGTGGGGTTCGTCATTCGAGCTCCTAATTAGGTATATTTTCTTTCCTTTTTATTTATGTTGTAATTTTTATGATTTAATGAAGTATTAGTTAATTTAAAATTGTGTTTTTTTTTACTTTGTATGTTTATTTATGCTTTAGATTAGTATTTATTATGTTTTAAATTTATGTTTTATATTAATATTTTATTTATGTTAAATTTATTTTTTATGTGTTAGATTAATATTTATGAATGTTAGTATTTTATCTATGTTAGATTTGTTTTTATTTATGAGTTAGATTGGTACTTATGTGTGTATGTTTTAGATTAGTATTTATTTATGTTTTAAATTTATGTTTTAGATTAATATTTTATTTATGTTAGATTTGTTTTTATTTATATGTTAGATTAATATTTATTTGTGTTTTAGATCAATGTTTTATTTATGTTAGATTTGTTTTATGTGTTAGATTAATATTTATGTATGTATATTTCGGATTAGTATTTTATTTATGTTAGATTAGTATTTTATTATATTAGTATTTATTTATATTGATTAGTATTTTATTATATTAGTATTTATTTATATTTTTATCGCTTTGTATTTATTTTGCTTTCTAAGGTTGCATAATGGAATATAAATTGTCAATGCGGTGTCCTTTTATCCGAGCGTAAATGGGGCCAGTATCAGGCGTAGTGATGGTGGTTGGGCGTTTACTCTCGGATAACGGGGCATTTAAAATTTACTCGCACTTATAACCAAATTTTAATTTAATCGTCACTCTAATCCGAAAAATCTAATATTAATAAAGCGGTGATTATTAAAGTACCAATTTTGGGAGGTATGGGGGTGCTAATCCTTCCCCATCCGTAACCGACTCCCGAACCCAAAGTTTTTGAATCTCTGGTTTTATGGTGTCCGGCCTACCTAAGTGGCCGGTGGCGACTCTAATTTCCAAATAAAAAACAGTTTTTACAAAATCTCACGGAAGACATTTTTTAAACAAAACGAAAGAAATAATACGTTTTTTAGCGTAAAAGGATATCGTTACAGATACATTTATTTCAGAAAGGGTTTGACATTAGAGTCCTGGTGCAGAAAGGAGTACGATAATGATCTAGGGCATGTATTTACCAGACACCCTAAGACAAACGATCAGCCGATCTACCCAAAAAAATACAAATCTAAGCTCTGATACCACTAAATGTAACCGCCTAAACCCGCTTATGCGATGCGCCTAAGTCTAGAAGGTCATATGCGGGTCACCGGAGCGATCCATAGAAAAAAATAGAAGAAACTCTTAAAAATACATTGAATGTGTAAAATAAAATTTTTGTTAAAACCATATTAAAATTTCGTTTAAACAAAACTGAAATCTAGAAAACATATTACAGACACAATCGTAAAATAAAACGTGACTTACATGCTCACTAATAGACTGGTACCGTACTCCACGTGCAATGCCAAGGGAACTCCCAAACTAATATCGGTCATAGATTCATGATCAAATTCCTTTAACCTAAAATGGTGAAACAAAGTGAGCTTGGGAAAGCTCAGTAATACAGAACTACCAAAAGATGCTATAAGCACAGACGAATGTTGAACTTGGTTACAACAGATTCTATATATGATAAGAATGTAACAGAATCATCCTGGATTTGAATACTCGAATATCAGACCAAATGTTTATGGTCTGAAGAGTTAAAAAGAAGTTAGATTACATGAATTGGACCAAAGGGTTTAGCGTGTTCTATCAATTTCAGATCGAAAAAGACAGTATTTTTTAGACAACAGAGGAATTTCAACAGTGGCAGAGAGAGACAGTAGAGGTATCACCTAGCTACCCTCCAACCGAACGCCAATATGCAATTTCTCAGAACTACATTCAGAAGGTCTTACTCTAGGCATGTTAGGGCGTAGAAGCCTAACAGAAGGACTTACCCTAGATCCGAAAGGATGTAGGAGCCTAACAGGAGGCACACAGCCTAACATGAGGTACAAAGCCTAATATGAGGCACAAAGCCTAATAGGAGGACAACTTGATTAGGGCTGCCTACAAGACTTCATATTCCCAAATATACCCCAAAAGAATATTAGTTGGCCAGAAAGCAGAACAATTGTAAGGAATCATATATACTTTCATATAAGTGGACAGAACCCAAAAATCAGACTTTCATTTATAAAATGATCATACTTTTGAATCACGGCAGATAATCACAGTTTCATATCAAGGAGAACATTATACAAGGGTACGGTGAATAATGATGCCATTACAGTATTGGGAACTTAATTCATCAGAATCATTCAGAATTTTAGAATATAATGATCATAAAGTGGTTCAGATATGCTGGAATAAATTCAAGAATTCAGATAGTCCAGGATCATTCAGGATTCAGGATGTATTAGGAGAGAGGGTATTTTTGTCCCTTTTAACTTCCGAGGGCAATTCAGTTAGTTGACCTGATATGTGTAAATCAGTGATTTGCAGGATTCAAGAATTCTAATTGCTTATCGAGTCTCTATGTTCTAAGAACTATTCGGAACACAGCATTATAATACTAACCACTAACCAGAAATATATTCCGTACAAGTATTCCATCTTATATCCATACCTTGAACCCTTATCGCTATCAAGCGAGACAATAGTCTTAATCATCGAGACTCAAGCATCACCCAATTTGAACATGTCTTATCAATACGTACTTATCAGACAGTAGTCTTAACTAACGGCTTACCAGGCTTCCAAGTCTATTCGAATTAAACATATCTCAACAATACGCTACCACCAAGCTTTGGAACATGTGCACCTCTAAAATTATCATTAAACAAGCCCAAAATTGTTGATCATAATTTTATGTTGTATTTATCCATTATTGTATCAGCATTTTAAAAAGACCGATATACACAAGTCAGGCTTCAGACCCAAAAAGGCATTACAATCATTTGTGCTCTAACGATAATTTAAGATTTCCATAGCTTTCAATAATTTAAAGCCATGAATCTACAAATGTCATTTTGGTCCATTCTATTTTTCAAACGATTCGCTCATTTCCGAGCTCAAGGATATATCCATCATACACGACCAATAATTCACAACCTTTATAACATTAGCGTCATTTTAGTTTCATCCTAGTTGAAATCCAGAATTTGTCAAACCATTCACTTATTCCAGGTCATCCACTTATTAATCATTTTGAAGCTCATTGGCAATTATTTTTGCTTAACCTTTAGCGTTTTCCTAGGTATCACTATACAAATTTTATCCAGAAGTCTGAGAAATCCAAATATTTGTCTGTCTCATTGGTTAAAAATCATTTTTACCAACTTTACCATCATATCAAAAATTTAACAGTAGTTTCGTAGTTTTATCGGATTAAATGCGATTTCCCGATTACATTCATTAAAGAGCTATTTTGTCATTTCATAATCGAAATTCCAAGCAGTTAATCTTTTTAAAAATGATAACCAGAATTGGATATTTGTTGTCTTATTAATTACTTATAGAACTCGAAGAATCTATAAGGTGTCTCAATTTCTTATTCGAGTACTTAGATAGTAATAATTACATTCTTTTATTCTCAAAGTCACGTGCCTTAAGCAAAAATCAATGGCATACACAATATGATTTCATGCATTAGTCATAAACCAATATGTATCATCAAGCATGCTAGAGGTAGTAGTGTATTACCTGGACTTAGGCTATACCGGTTGCTTCAAGATACTCCATTTGGACATTCTTGAGCTCAAAATAAACATCCTCAAAACCTAACACAAGTTGGACGGGTCAAACTCGGATCGGGTGTGGGCTTGGACTGGTTGGATATCCAAGCTTGGAATCGGTTTAATTGGGGCGAACAAGTTGAGGCCGGATCGGTGTGGGCTTGGACTGGTTGGATATCCAAGCTTGGAATCGGTTTATTGGGCCTTAATAGGCCAGCCCAAGCTTAGTTAATTAACCAAGCCCAGCCCCAGAACCAATTTGGGCTGGTTTGATCGATTGAAAAAAAATGCTGGACCGGTTCGGGGTCCAGTTCAGCCCACTTACCCAAAATTACAACTTCACCGATGGCTCACCGGAAATGTCACCTGCAACCTCAAAACGCATTTTACCTTGAAAATTTTTAGCTCTTCAGACTCGTAACCACGAAACAACCCAAAAAATATTTAAATAATGAAGAAAACAGATCGAAAATTACCCAAACTTACCAAAAACGTAGAAGAATGGCCAGATGCAGCGTTACTCTGATGAACCCCTTACCGACGTCAGACGGATGATCAGCCGGTAAGGTTTTGTTCAGCTTGACGTCGGAAGCTCGATGATAGTGGCAGCACGACGATCGGGCCATAGAAATGGCCAAAAATGATAAAAACAGAGGGGTGACATGGGTTTCTCGTTGAATCTCGGACGGTTCTCCTCGACAAGCGGCAAGGACGATGAGCGAGTGCTGGCCAAGGACAGGACCGCGCGAGGATTGTGGTCGCACCAGTGGTGGCGGTGACAACCACGTACCGGCGGTGAAGAAGATTTGAGCCACGAACAGTGAGGGAAAAGAGGGCGTTCTGGAAATATCCAGATTTGACTTTCACTCTCCCTTTTTTCAGATTCAAATATGCTTTAATTGCACAATAAAGAGGGTAGTTGGGTATCAGCTTGATATTTTATTAAGTGGAAACATCATTTAAAAGCAACAAAGGGCTAGACTTAGTTCAAATGGTTAACCTATGAACCCAAGTGTGAAGTGTTGTGGGTTCGAATCCCCTTGACTACATATCTCTTTTTCCATTTTTTTCATAATTTTTCATTTCCTTGGGGTGTTACAAGAAATTGGGGTATCTTTCAAAGATTTCCAGTTTTTAGCCTTTTGGGAAGTAATGGAATTTTCTTCTATACTTACGCCATAGAAAATATGGTGACAAAGGTTCTATATAGGAAGAGCCCGCATTTTGAAGACTTCGAGGTGAAAGGTTCTATATAGGAAGAACCTATAACTTCAAAATTTTAGAGCCAAAGGTTTTATATAGGAAGAACCTGTCAAGTTCTATATAGGAAGAACTTGTAGTTCATGGATTCGAAACAATAGGTTTTATATAAGAAGTGCCCACAACTTCAAGATTTCAGAGCAGAAGGTTCTATAAGAAGAACCCGTTAAGTTCTATATAGGAAGAACTTGTGGCTCAAAAGATTTAAAGTAAAAGGTTCTATATAGGAAGAGCCTCCAGCTTTAAGATTTTAGAGCAAAAGGTTCTATATAGGAAGAACCATCGCTCTACCATTTCAGAGTGAACAATTCTATATAGGAAGAACTAGTAGCTCCAAGATTTCAGAGTAAGAATTTCTGTATATGAAGAACTTACAACTCTAACACTTTGAGGTGAAAGGTTTTATATAGGAAGAACTCGTGCTCAAATACTTCAAAGTAAGGAGTTTTATATAGAAAAAACTCACAGCTCCATATTTCAGAAAAAAGTAAAGGAAAAAAGAAAAAAGGAAAAAGAAAGAAAGAGAAAGAAAGAGAAAGAGGAAGAAAGAAAAAAAGAGAATAAAAAAGTGAGAAAAGAAAAGAAAAAAGAAAGAAAAGAAAAGAGAGAGTTTTATAATAAGAAAGGCTCGTAGCTTCAGGATTTCAAGACGAGAAGTTCTATATAGGAAGAAATTGTAGCTTGAAGAATCCTTCCAGAGAAAGCGAAAGGTTCTGTATAGGAATAACTTGTAGTTCAAAGACTGCAGAGCAAGGAGTTTTGTAAACTCATAGCCACATATTTTGAAGAAGAAGAGAGGAAGAGAAAAACAACAACAACAATAACAACAACAACAAGAAAAAGAATAAAAGAAAGAAGAAAAAAAGAAAAAAGAAGAAAGAAAAAGAAAAGAGTAAAAAGAAGAAAGAAGAAAGAAGAAAGAAGAAAAAAGAACAAGAGAGAAGAGGAAAAAAGAAAAAAACAAAAAGAAAAGAAGAAGAAGAAGAAGAAGAAGATAAGTGTAATATCCCAAATTTTTGACTAGTGACCAAAATATATTTTTTGAAAGTTTAAGGGTTAAAGTATAAACTTTGGAAAAATTTAGGGACCAAAGTGCAATTTTTAAAAGTTATGTAATCTAACCCCGTAAATGAATAGTTCACCCCCAAGAGTGACATTTCCGTGTTACTCGGATTTTTCGTACGAAGTTTATATTAATGGCTATAAAGCGATAAAGTTCAAAAATTTGGAAATCCTATTTTGGATCGAATAAAAATTGTTAAGCGTGCTCAACCCAGAGTAGCACAAGAATGGGTGACCTACTGGAAGGTTCCATGTTAGTGTTTTTGATTGATAAAAAAGATTCAACATGAGTCAACAATATTCGTAATAGATTATTGTTATAAGATTTTCAAGTAGGGAATTGTACCTGATAAACTTCTCGGTAATTATCGGTACATCAAATCGAGTTGAAATTTTAAAGACAATTTCAAAGGTTATGGAAAATTCATAAAATATTATTTTATGAATATTTTATTATTTTTGGTTGGATTCTAACTAGATTTAGTAAGATTCAGATGGAGCGACTATAAAGCAATAAAGCTCAAAGAAAGAAAATTTGGAAATCGTATTGAGTGAATTCGAATATTTGGATCGAATAAATGCCATAAATAAAAATCTAAGATATTTTGGAATGAGGCCGGTTGGAATGGAACCAATTTGGTTCAATTTTAATGGGGTGACAATCTTTAAGACTTGTTGTAAATAAAGTCTACTTGGAGGGCAAATTGGTCCTTTGACATGGATGGCAGTTTTGAAATATTTTGAAACTTTGAGGGAAATTTTTGAAAGGTCAAAATACACATGGATGAGATCTTGACCATTGATTTTGATGAGATTAAATCTCAACCATTGGAATAAAAGGGGATTTTAGTAATTTCACTATTTAAATAAATTTAAAATTCATTTATATTTACAAGTGGCATAATTGTAGAGATTGAAAGTTAAAGAACCAAAAGATGAAGATTACTCTTCATCTTCTTCATTTTGAAAATAAAGGGGAAATGGGAGAAAATTTCCAAGTTCGATTCAAGCCCCGAAACTCGTTTTTCAGGTAATATTTTCAACTGCAAAGTTGTTCCACTCTTC
The DNA here is from genome assembly GCA_019671005.1 of Hibiscus mutabilis. Taxonomy (NCBI): domain Eukaryota; kingdom Viridiplantae; phylum Streptophyta; class Magnoliopsida; order Malvales; family Malvaceae; genus Hibiscus; species Hibiscus mutabilis. The sequence goes on along the minus strand of CM033734.1, from coordinate 37,648,099 downwards.
AAGTTCTATCTTTTGGTGTAAATAATTCATGGAAAACATGCTTGATTGATGATAATTTTGCATGAGAAGAAATTAGGGTTTATGGAAAAAGTTTGGGGCTTTTGGAATTTTGTGATTTCATGATAAAATTCAAGTTGAAATCAAGCTACTATAATGTTAAAATCATATTATTGAGTTGAGATTTAAACCCTACATATTTTAGTTTGTATGAAGATGATTAGGTTTTATGGATTCAAGTTTGATTTAGGGTTTGTGATGTTGGATAATTGATCTGGTAAGCTTGAATTATTATTTGGAAGCAAAACCCCAAATTAAAGGTATAGGGACCATTTTGGCAATTCTAAAAGTTAAAGGACTAATCTGAATTTTTATGATTTTGAAGTGTATTTATGTTATTATTGAAGTTGGAGATGTGAAATTGAAGTTAGAATGTTAAATCGATGTTGAATCGAATTAGTGACCATTTTGAAAAACTGTCAAAGTTAAGTGACCAATTCAAAAATGAGGTTTTAGAGAAGGATTAAATCTGAATTTTAGTTGAAATAATAGAATACAAGTAGTAATGTTGATTTGAGGACAAATTTGCAAAGTTAAGAAGCTTGAATCCTTATCTTTGCATTTTTAGTGACTATTTCGGAAAGAACTAAAAATTAGAGGGAATTATTTTGAATAATTAATTGATGAAGAAAGTGATACATTAGTGGTTTGAATCAAGTAAGGGGACCAAATTGACAAGTAGCAAAGTAAGGAGAAATTAAATAAAGTTTGAAGTTATTTATGGAAATTGGGTAGGAAAACTGGATTTGGCAGTAAGTTTGAAAATTCACCATAAATTCTAAAAAAATGGTTAGATGGTGAATTTTATATCAATGTAAAGATTTATTAGTCTAGTTTTGTTTAAAACAAACGGGGATTGATTTTGATTCATATATCAAAATATATGAATTTTTAAGTGTTGAAAGGTCAGAAAACAGAATAGCAGTCTGTTCCGAAATTCAATATTGGAATTCGACTTTGAAAATTTGCCATAAATCGTACAAATTGAATCTGGGTTATTAGTTTATATGGTTGAAAAGCTTATCGAATCTAGTTTCATTTCCAACAAACGAAAACTGATTTCAAGTTTCGAGTTAAAAGATATTAATTTTTAATCGAATAAAGGTAAAAAAATCATAGAACAGTTTCTGTCAGAACAGCCCTGTAAACGGGAGTTTGATGAATTTTCATAATTTTTATAGATTTTATTAATTTATGTGGCTTATACCGTTAGAACCTTTATCAAATCTAGTTTCTACGGTATAAAGGAGATTAAGATTCAGTATGTATTCTGCCCTATAGAAGTAAATCTTTGATGGTAGTGCAAGTTGACAAAAAATGGAAATTGAGACAATTTGTGTCTAATGTTGGTTAGCAAGCTTGGAGGAATTATTTGAAGATCAAAATGTTCATTAAGGACCAAAAATGAGTTTGTGAACAGTATTAGGAAAGAAAGAAATTTATGGAAAATTTTTATATTGAATGATTAAATAGCTTAATTGAAATATCGTTAGAAGTGCATCTAACAAATGTTTATTTGTATTCATGTGATAAATGAAGTTGAATCCGATTCAAAAGAAGGTTCGAGGTACTATAAAGGAAAGGATCAATAGAGCTTAGTGAGGCATATTAATAAATGGCCAAGGTGAGTGCATTTCTAAATGTTTGCATTACATTGAAAATGACATTGTATTTCTCTATAATACATGATATGATACATTGCTCGACATGGCTAACCAGGTACGAATTATTGAATCCCAGAAACCGATTCTGTCAAAGGGGGGATGTTTGTGGGTAGAGGATATGTATTGAATAGAATGTGGAAACTCAATGCTATCTCTGTAAAATCCAAGAGCATGAATAAGAATGTCGCTTCTTCTTCTTCTTCTTCTCCTTCTTCTTCTTCTGTTTATATGCTTGAGTCATTTAATTTATGGCATGCTTGACTCCCACATGTTAATTATGATACTTTGCATAGATTAATTAACTTGGAACATATCCTTCGTTTCATATGATTATAATCATAAATGTGAAACATGCGTTGAAGCAAAATTAACATGGTCTTCGTTTCAAACTATAGAAAGAAGTACTGAACCGCTTGATCTAATACATAGAGATTTTTGTGATTTGAAATTCGTTCAAACTAGAGGTGGAAATAAATTTTTTATTACCTTCATCGACAATAGCACAACGTATTGCTTATGTGTATTTGCTTAAGAGCAAAGACGTAAGCTATAGAGAAATTCATACTCTATAAGCAGGAAGTCGAAAACCAACATAAAAAAAAGATTAAGATGGTAATAAGTGATCATGGTGGTGAATACGTTAGACCATTTGGTGAATATTGTTCACAACATGGTATTATTCAAGAAGTAACACCACCGTATTCTCCTCAATCAAATGGAGTAGCCAAATGGAAAAATCAGACTCTAAAAGAAATGATGAATGCTTTGTTAGGAAGCTTTGGGTTATCACATAATATGTGGAGGGAAGCTATTCTTTCGGCTAATTACTTTTTATATAAGGTTCCCCGAAAGAAAAATGATAAAACACCATATGAGTTATGGAAAGGTCAAAAACCTTCCTACAAACACTTGGAAATGTGTGGGTGTCTTGCCAAGGTAATGGCCCCACTATCAAAACAAATGAAAACATGTCCTAAAACTGTGGATTGCATTTTCATTGGCTATGTAGAACATAGCAATGCTTATCGGTTTCTTGTGTATAAATCAAAGAATCTTGAGATTTAAAAAAACACGATGTTGGAATAAAAGAATGCATCATTCTTTAAGTATATATTCCCTTTTAAATTTAGGGAGGTTAATCAAAGTTCAATAAAATGAACTTTAGATGAAGTTAGTCGAAATGATTAACAAGAGGCTGAAATTGAAATAGAGCCAAGAAGGAGCAAACGAGCAAGGGTGGAAAAATCCTTTGGATCTAATTTCCTAACCTTTATGCTGGAGGCTAAACCTCAAACGTATAGTGACGCTATACGCTCCTTTGAAGGCAACTTATGGAAGGCAGCCATTAAAAGTGAAATTGATTCCATCATGCAATTTTTACCATACACAGGAATTAGTGGACCTTCCGCCTAGAATTAAACCACTAAATTCAAAATGGATTTTCAAACGAAAAATGAAAGTAGATGGAAAATTGATAAGTACAAGGCAAGATTGGTAATAAAAGGATACCGAAAAAAGGAAGGCCTTAATTATTTTGATACATTCTCCCATGTATCAAGAATAACATCCATAAGAATGATACTTGCAATTGTAGCTTAGTAGAATTTAGAAGTACATCAAGTGGATGTTAAAACAGCTTTCCTCAATAGAGATCTTGATGAAGAAATATAGATGGACCAACCTAAGGGCCATGTAGTTTTAGGTAAAGAAAGGAAAGTATTTAGATTGGTAAAGTCCTTGTATGGACTTAAACAAGCACCAAAACAATGGCATGAGAAGTTCGATAGTGTTATAAAGACAAACGACTTCAAGATAAATGAGTGTGGCAAATGTGTATATGTCAAAACTACAAATATTGGATATATCATTCTATGTTTGTATGTTGATGACATACTCATTGCTGGAAGCAACAATGAAACGGTAAAAATTACCAAAATATTTTAAATTTAAGATTTGACATGAAAGATATAGGATTGACCGATACGATTCAGGGCATCCAAATCAAAAGGTCAACTGAAGGTCTCATATTAACTCAGTCGCACTATGTGAACAAGATTCTCAAGAAATTTAACAAGGATGATTCTGGCATAGCCATAACTTCATTTGATTCTTGTTCACATCTGTCTAAGAATCAAGGGGAAAGTTTTCACCAAGTGGAATATGCAAGAGTCATAGGTAGTTTAATGTACCTCATAAGCTGTACTAGACGACATCACTTTTACTGCGAGCAATCTAAGCATATTCATAAGAAATCTAGGGAAAAACCACTAGAAAACAATTGTGAGGGTATTAAGATATCTCAGATATACTAGAGACTACATATTGCATTATTCCAGAGACCCTTTTGTCTTAGAATGATACTCCAATGACAGTTGGATATTTTACATACAAGATACCAAAGGTACAAGTAGATATATATTCACATTGGGGGAGGAACTGTGTCATGAAAATCCTCAAGACAAACTATTATAACTAGATCCACAATGGAATTTGAGTTTGTTGCTCTAGACAAATCAGGAGAAGAAGCTGAATGGCTTTGACAATTTCTTGAGAATATTTCTTAATGGACGAAACCTATGTCCACAGTATGTATATACTGTGACAATCAAGCAATAATTCCTAGAGCATAGAATTTCTTATACAATGGTAAGTTGAGGCATATGCACCATCGACATAATACCATTAAACAACTGATCTCAAATAGAGTTATCTTAATTGACTATGTAAGATCAAAGGATAACATTGCGGACCCGCTAACCAAAGGGTTAAATCGAGATCAAGTTGAGAAAACATCTAAAAGAATAAGACTAAAGCCCATGAAAAGTAAAAGTGCTATATGATGGAAAACCCTACCTAGATGACTGGAGATCCCAAGATCTAGGTTCAAAGAGACAACCTAATTGGATAGACCTATTCAGTCATTATGGGGGTACTTATCCCTAATTCTATTTCTATGATGTAAATAGTGATCAAAATGGAATAGGCTAAGGAAAAGCTTTTAATGACCATTGTGTGCTTCGGTGAGCCGAGCAATATAAGTCACCTATGTGAGATTGAAGTGGAGCCGTTTTAAGGAGACTACTGGGTATAGTTCTTTCAAAATCTTGCAGAACCAAACAATGTCCGCGGCCATATGGATATAACCATGAGAACTAATACTCTTTTCAGAGAGGTAGTTATGTGAAGTATATCATCGCTTACACCAAAGGCTAAAAGTTCATGGACATCACGTCTACTGGTTAGCTAGTAAAGTAAATATACTTTCACAAGGGAAAATTCAAAGGAGGAAACCTACCTATCTTATGCAGTGTAATCACTCATTTTTGACCGGGTTTTAGTGTTATTAGTGTTATTTTAATGGTAATATTATAAATATAAAATTAATGGAAAATTGAAAAAACAATAATAAAAATATAATATAAAAAAATTAAAAAGCAAAAAAAAGGGAAATTGTATGGATGAGGGTGCTCCACGTCACCCTTAAGGCTCCCCCATTTGCCTATAAATAGAGGCATGGGGCAGCCAATTCAAGGGGAATTCACGCAAAGAATGGCCGGCCATGGCATGCCAATAGGAGAGCTATGCTCTCGGTAGCCAAGGACCGGGGGCAGTGCCCACGGTCCTAACCGGTTCGATCGGGGCCCTATTTTAGGCCCGATCTAGTTAATATTTTCGGAGAGGTCGTGGTAAATCTCGGCGAGGTTCGGCCGGGGTTCGTCATTCGAGCTCCTAATTAGGTATATTTTCTTCCCCTTTTATTTGTGTTGTAATTTTTTTATGGTTTAATGAAATAGTAGTTAATTTAAAATTGTGTTTTAGTTTGTATGTTTATTTATGTTTTAGATTAGTATTTATTATGTCTTAAATTTATGTTTTATATTAATATTTTATTTATGTTAAATTTGTTTTTATTTATGTGTTAGATTAATATTTATGAATGTTAGCATCTTATTTATGTTAGATTTGTTTTTATTTATGAGTTAATTTAATATTTATATATGTATATTTTAGATTAGTATTTTATATATGTTAGATTAGTATTTTATTATGTTAATATTTATTTGTTTTTATTGTATTTAAATTATTTGCCATATTTTATATTTTGCTCACTAAGATTGCATATCGAAATATATTAATTGTCAATGCGGTGCCCTTATATCGAGCGTAAACGGGGCCAGTATCAGGCGTAGTGATTGTGGTTGGGCGTTTACTCTCGGATAACGGGGCCTTTAAAATTTACTCGCACTTATAACCAAATTTTAAATTAATCGTCACTTTCATCCGGAAAGTCTAATATTAATAAAGCGGTAATTATCAAAGTACCAATTTTGGGCGGTGTGGGGGTGCTAATCCTTCCCCATCTGTAACCGACTCCCGAACCCAACAAGTTCAAAAATCTCTGGTTTTATGGTGTCCGGCCTACCTAAGTGGCCGGTGGCAACTTCTCTTTTTAAATAAAATATGATATTTTTAAAACCCCACGGAAGACATTATTTTCAAAACAAAGCAATAAACAAAAGATAAAACTGGTTTTTTTAGCGAGAGGGACATCGTTACAGATGGCGACTCCGCTGGGGACATTTTTGTTTTTTTAAAAAATTAAAGAGAGTCAAGCTTTTTCAAATAATTACCGCTTTAATAATATTAGAAGTTTCGGATTAAAGTGATTATTAAATTAATATTCGGTTGTAATTGCGCGTTTATTTTAACGCATTTAAAATTTGGCATATAAACCAATTTTTTAAGTGGGGGGAAAACTCTAATGCTTTCGTGGAGATATCGTTCTCCCGTGTAGGCCTAGCAAGTACCTTCGAGGCTCGAGTACCTTATGCTTTCGTAAGGATATCGTTCCTTTGTGCAGGCATAAGCGAATGGGTCCCCTGAATTGAACCCGATTGAAAGAAGCCTATAATGGGTGATGATCAGGGGCCTTGCTACTCTTAGTAGAGGACAGCAAAGATAGTTCGGGTATCTCCTAGAACCAAAACTGCATATAGATAACATAGAAACCCACCCTGTTAGAGCCATGCGGATAATCTAGGTGTTTTAGACAGGATAAATAGGGTTGTTTTGTTTGTTTACCTTATTTAATTTGTCCTTCTATTTATGTATTTATTATTTTTATCTGGTACTAACTCATTTCTTTTTGTGTTTTATTTTTATTTTTATTTTACACATATTTTTGTTGTATTATCATTGCATCCACATTACATAGAGACGTTGATTCAAGTGGTTTTCCCGATTAGAAAATCTTTCGTCATGGAAAAAAGGTGTCTTAAGAAGGACGACATCGATCCAGTTGTACGACATTGGTCAAAGATTAATCCACAGATCCGAGGTAACAATTTGCCGAGCATGCGTGTAGTGCCAAAGTATACACACGAGACACTAATGGTGGACATACAACGAGCTACAAGGTGTGTGAATGACTTAGCTACCGAAGCCGCGACTCTTCGACCTTTCGTAACCCCGGACTTGGAAGAAGCACCAAGGTTTATCAAGTTGCTCAGAGCTATCGAGGAGCTAGGAGGTAGAGCTAGGGCTTATGTGTAGAACTTTGTTTTGTAATTAAGACTTTTTGTAATAGGGACACTTTTTGTAATAGGGACTCATTTTGTAGTATGGACCCTTTTTGTAATCTGGACCCTTTAGTTCCCATGAAAGTCGTTCGAAAGGGTAATTACCAGCAGAATCAACGCCTTTATTTGCATTCATGTTGCATATCATGACATGGTGTTGATTCAAGAACAGTTCATTAAAAGGCTTTCAAAATAGAAAAAGTCTGCTTTGCCAGAAACGATAATATTACAGTACCAAGTTAGGCCGAACAAAGACCAATCGAGAAAGAAGACGGTACGATAGTAGGGCACGTGCGACGCAGAAGATTCAGTCAGGGCTGTAGAACCCCAATTTTAAATCTTCACATTTGACCCTTTTGTAAAAATCTCAAAGATTTTAATTTAACTTCTTTAAAAAAAATTTGAAAATATTATTATTTTGCTTTGAATCTTTTTCCTTCATAAAACTTTCAGAATAATAATCAGAAGCCACAAAATAAAGATCATGACGTCACGAGTCCATGGAATAGTATAAGAGGAGAAGACGAAGTCATCCATAATCCTGAATACGACGTCGAGACGTGGAGCACAGGTTTTGTTTTCCGAAGTCAAGGTCTCCAGAATAAATCCAACTGTAACCTGTAATTCATTATTAATTTCTTGCAAACAAACATTTTCTCTATTGAAAGTTTTTTAAAGGCTGTTCGAGAATCAACATCGCATTTGCATGCATTCTTGCATTTATAGGGTATTGATTCCCGAAGTGGTTTCTCAAATCTCAGAAATCGTTCATAATTGGCAATGGGTCGTATGGTCAGATATTAGAGGGCACAGATCCAGGGTTTTGTCCCAGAGCAAGATTAGAGACAATAGAAGATGAACCATCTGAAGACTTCAGGTCAGACACGGTAAGGAGACATGGTACTGGTAATGAGCAAAGTAAAGTACAAGAGTTGAAAGAAGTAAAGGGAAAAAGTGATGAATCAGATGAATACTTTGACGAAAGGTAAGCGATCTATCGGACCGAAAGAAGAACCGATTAAAGATTAGAATAGAAAGCGGGATAGTCAGAATACTACCTCTAAGCCAGCTAAATACGACAAATTGAACCCTTTTTTGATCCGCATCAATAAACAGGCGGAAGGTATGTTTGAGTTGGGCTTTCAAAAAAGTAGAGCTCGGTCCAGAAGAAACCCGAGAAGCAAGTAATGAAAAGAAGTACATCTCGATTCCTGTAAGGTACACCGAACTGCTCCTAATGTTCATCGAGAAGAGCCTTATTACCTCGTTAAAATCTCTAGCGAAGAGACCATCTTATCCGAGAGATTACGACACACGTGCTAGAGGCAGTTACCGTTTAGGAAGTTTGGGTCACAGTATTGAAGATTGCAGGGCCCTGAGGAACAAGTTCAAGATCTTATCGCGATGAGAAATTTGGGTTTCAAAGACGGAGTTCCCCAATTCTGTAGTGAGCTAACAATCACCTGAGGGGCAAAGTCGAGGAAGAATTGATATCCAGGACAAAGTTCAAGTAATGCCGAAGTGGGTCACTCAAGCGAGTTAAATTTGAAGATCGGAGATAGGGGCATCCCAGGAGAGGGATATTCTTTCAAGTTCAGCCAGCTCAGATAAGAGAGATAACTTGGATAAAATTGAGTCTGCAGAATGATCACCAGAAGCTTTACTGAGTGTTTAAGAATATCAGATTGGGTCACCTTTAAAGAATAAATGAAACGATATTGTTCAGTTGAAGGACGACTTAGAATATTGGAAGAAGAGAAACTAGTCAAGAAAGAATCAAGTCAGGCTGTTATCAGGTAAGTTTGAGGAAATTGGGAATAGGTACGACAGTCTCCAGAGATGAGCTACAGAATAACTTAGCCATTAACAAGAGTTTTGGAAACAAGTTTACGACAGAGCAATGCCAATCCAACACTCGTCAGTTGGAAATGACAACTTCCAAGCTACGAAAGACTAAGCAAGGGATAGATGAAGACCCGAAGATCGATATTACCCGAGCAGGTAAGGTGGCTCAACAAGGTGGCAGGCTTAGTCAAAACATGGACCAAGTGTTGGACCACGGAGGCAAGCTGACCAGACTACTGAATGAAGTTAAAAAGTAGGCACTGAAGCTTATCAGTAACTATAAATATCTAATATAATGAAACCTTTTGGCCTCAATGAACGTCGTTCTATGGGGATCACTTTTGGAATCAATACCTTACTACATTCATATTTATATTTTAGGATTGCATTGCATTACATTGTACAGTCATGGCATATTTTATATAACATTATCATTATCTTGCATAAATTTTTTAGGGGTAATCCAAAGAACAATTAGAGTTTTATCGCGAATAAAAAAATTGAACACACTCAAAAATCAAGATTCGAGCAGTTAGAAGATGGACTCGAGAGAAAAAAAAGAGAAAAAAAAGAAGTTTGATGGCTTTGATGCAAGAAAGCTCTGTTTGAACCCTGATTTGGTTATTCCTTCAGATTCCAAAGATTCCCAGATTTGCACATGATGACAGAACAAGATGCCCCAAGATTCACGTGACCACGTCCTGCAGAAAGATAGTTGGCTACATCAAGAATGGAAAATTGCTAATCCACTACTTCCACGACACTCTAGCACGACCTACTGTGATATGGTACAACTGTTTGAGTAGAGACCAAGTGTAGTCATGCAGAGACTTAACCGACGTCTTTATGGGCGATACATATATGCTCTAGACCTAGCACCAAGTCATCAGTATCTCCAGGGTACGAGGATGAAACTTGATGAGAGTTTCAAGGAATGTGCTTTGAGATGGCGAAAGTTAGCCGCCCAAGTGCAGCCTCCCATTGCTGAAGAGGAAAGTGACTTCCATGTCTCAAGCCATCTTCCATAAGATGCTCGAGAAATTGATGGGAAAATGTGATAACTTTATAGAATACATGATCCAAGAAGGAAAATTGAGTCTTAATTCAACGAGCCAGACATGCCTAGGAGCAGAAAGAAAGAAAGAGATAAGTTGGTACCACTTTCAAGGTTCTCGTGATCGTAAGAGAAGAAGGCAGGCAGATTCCTCCGAATCACCAAAAAATTCCTCGAACAAGTACATATTTAGAGATATTCAGAGTATTCCATCTCGCACATATGGCCTCATCTGGTCAAGGGTTAGTACCTTACCTCTAGGTCAATAAAGATTACGCCCAGCTCATCTGCCTACAGTTTTGTTCCATACAGTGCATGTGAGTTCTACATTAAGGCCCTGGGGCATGACACCAAGAAATTTGGGGTCGTTAATAGAAGAAATCTAGAAGTTGGTTGACGAAGGAGTCATGACAAGAATTGATCCAGCAAGGAAAAACAAGAGAAGTGGCACAAGCCTACACTACCTTGAAAGGGCCAGAGTGAGTTAATACCCTAGGGATAGCCCAAAGGTCCCTACGATTTTCTCATCATTTCACAAAGAAATTCTCAACATAAAAAACTCATCGTTTGTCAGAATAACAAATCACATTTCCATTTAGAAAGCATTTTTACATTCTTGATTCTTTAAACATTTTATTTTTATGGGGTAGTTTTTGTTCTCCCATATGCATATACACGCATTTTTGAATGGACATATGTATATATCATTTCTATACCAGGTCCTCGAATTTTAAATGCAACAGTACCTTTGTTTCAGATCCAAAGATCAACTCTAAGTTGAATATATTTAGAAAAGATTGAATGTTGTGGGGATGCTGTAAATTTGAGTATCTACTAGTTTACTTAGGCCAACAGTGGAACAAAGCGAGTGTTTAGACAATGGACAGTTCCCATTTTAGGAATTTATCTTCTCAGGCACTTGTCGTTTAAGATCTTTGAAACGAGAGTTGACCCTAAACCTCTACCCCCTAAAGGCTTTCTCAGAACATCTGTGAATGTGACGACGAATGGTATTCTTTTACTTTACCAGAAGACAGAGATGAGACTAGACAGATTTGATACGAAGATTAGGAAATCATCAGAAGAAAGTGGTTGAAAACAAGGATATGTCCAAACGAAAAACCAAAGAAAAGAAGAGAAATGGCAATCAGAAGGCCGAAGCAATCTGGATCGAGTAAATATCAGAAGAGTTGCAGAGAGGCAATTAACTTCGAGCGGAGGATAGCATCAATACCCAGTATAGATACGTGTTGATTCGAGGATACATTTATAGACTCGAATAAGAAGAAAGAGATTCAAGGCTAAAACCCAAAATGGGTAGTCTAAAACAAAAAACAAAAAAAAGAAAACAAAACAAAAAGAGAAAAAAAGAAAAGAAAAAAAAATACTGTAAATGCCTCACACACATATCAAACAATACAAGAACGAGACTTCAACTATGAGCAAGAGACATAAGGAATCCACATTTCAAGTAAATATCATTTTTGAAAATTAGTATAGAAGCTTGAATTGAAGGGTGAAAACCAAAAAATGGGCAGTCTAGAGTGATCCTGAAAATGAAGAAAATGGGTAGTCTGCCTGAACATGCTAACATCAATATCCAACCAAAATACACTGATCTGAAGGTACAGAAGAAGAAAGTGACCTCTAGGGTGAAAACCCAAAAATGGACAGTCTAGAGCGTTCCAAGAGAAAAAGTGAAAAAGAAGAAAAGAAAAAAAGAGAAAAGAAGAAAGAAAGAATAACATTTCATCTGGGCGTGCCAATCACAAGAATTCCCAGAAATGTATTTGTAGTCCTTCATTCAAGAAATCTCAGTTTTGAGGAGTTTTGGAGGATCAAACATTCTTGAACAGAAAACGAACATCAGTACATAGCCAGGATGCAAGGCAGCCTACAGTAAAAAAAAGGGGAAATGAACTCTAGGGTGAAAACCCAAAAACGGGCAGTCTAGAGTGATCCAAAAAAGGGAAGGAATAATGGGTATATCCAAGTTACACAAGTACAAAAATACTGTTTCATTTAACCATAAACCAAAGGCCTACAAAGATCATTCTGATCATCCATAGATATCCAAGTTGAATGAGAATGCTTTCAGATTTCATTCCGCCTGTAAGGGTTAACTTTGCTTCAAGGAACGTCAAACTTCGAAGTGCTTGATCGACACCCAAATGAGGGAAGGATGTGGCATTGTGATAGTGAGATTAAGAGAGCCACCTTAAACAGAGTAGAAACTAGGTAGGGTTGTGCCTCTCAAAAGCCTATTAGACCAGAAGAAGCTATACATTTGCATATATCTCCCCAATGGTCAAGATCTTCTAAATATGCGCTTCATTAGAGTTGATCTCTAGCAATTTGAAGCAGATGTGTTATGGTGTTTGATATTTTGGGGGCAAACAAGTTTTAAAAAGGTTTGTCATTTTCTCCCAAAGTTTTGATGTTTACCATTTCCCCCTAACATTAGTTTTTAAAATGTTTGGCAATATACTTCGAATTTTATTTATCATTCTCCAAACATTAATTTTTTTAAAAAATGTTTGGTCCTTAAAAAAAGAAAAGAAAAAAAAGATGTTTACCATTTGTTCCAAACAAAGTTTTCAAAATGTTTGGTATCCCCTCCAAGTTGGGATTCACGCCAAAATAACTGTTATCTTTTCAAACAATCATTATTTTTTTTGAAATATACACGAGTAAATTGCCTTTTGCATTACTTTGAAAATGAATGATGATGAGATTTAAAGCATAGGGACCGAGAGTTAGTTCCCGTCGAAATGCTACGAGAAGATCAAGGATGAGCTAAGAGGATGAAAGCATTTTGGCTCACCCTGGTAACTAGGAATAGATCAAGGTTCTGTATGATGGGTCAGAAAATTCAAAGCAGTGGAGCCCGTGGTTGAATGGGGCAACGCCAAGCGAAGACGATGACAAGGGTTCTTATAAGAATAATATAAGAATTAAAAGATCATTTATGAAGACATGTGATAACCACGAAGATAAGAAAGCCTTCCGCACAAACGGTTTGAAAGCATGTTAATCTAGATTCGAAGTGATTGATCAAATGAGGATTTAAGAGAATACAATAAAGAAGTAAAGAGATGAAGAAATTTGAGGAACGACCTTTCAGGGTGTAAGACTTTAGAACAAAAAGAGAGTGAACAGAAAAAGAGAAGAAAAAAAGAAGAAATAAAAAGAAAAAAAAAGAAGAAAGAAAAGAGAGTGAGAGAAAAATGATGATAAAAAGAGAAGAAGAAGAAAGAGGTAAAAGAGAGAAGAAAAAATAGAGAAAAAAAGAAAAGAAAAAAAAAGAAAAGAGAAGAAGAAAAAGAAAGCACGACATTGCATGCATCATATAGATAGAGGTATGTTAATTTTTGCTTGTTTTTAGACAGATATTTGAAGAATTGTCAAAGAATTTACTAAAGAAAGGAAATATAACGACAACCATAGAGGCGTGAGGCCAAGTGTTAAATCTTTCAGGCCATCGGTAAGTCCTTCGGGCACGATGTTAAGTCCTTCGGCCCTCCTGTAAGTCTTTCGAGCATGGTGATAAGTCTTTCGGGCCATCAATAAGTCCTTCCGGCATGATACGATAGCCATAGCGGCGTGGGGCCAAATGTTAAATCCTTCGGGCATGATACGGCAGCCATAGCGGCGTGAGGCCATATGTTAAATCCTTCGGGTCATTGGTAAGTTCTTCAGGCACGGTGTTAAGTCTTTCGGGCCACTAGTAAGTCTTTCGAGCATGGTGATAAGTCCTTCGGGCCATCAGTAAATCCTTCGGGCATGATGCGACAGCCTTAGTAGCGTGAGTCCAGAAAGATCGACAGCCATAACAGCGTGAGGCCTAGATGTTAAATCCTTTGGGTCATCGGTAAGTCTTTTAGGCACGGTGCTAAGTCCTTCGGGCCACTAGTAAGTCTTTCGAGCATGGTGATAAGTCCTTCGGGCCATCAGTAAGTCATTCGGGCATGATGCGGCAGCCTTAGTAGCGTGAGTCCAGAAAGATCGGCAGCCATAGCAGCGTGAGGCCCAGATGTTAAATCCTTCAGGTCATCGGTAAGTCTTTCGGGCACGGTGTTAAGTCCTTCGGGCCAACAATAAGTCTTTCGAGCATGGTGATAAGTCCTCTGGGCCATTAGTAAGTCCTTCGGGCATGATGCGACAGCCTTAGTAGCGTGAGTCCAGAAAGATCGGCTGCCATAGCAGCGTGAGGCCCATATGTTAAATCCTTCGGGTCATCGATAAGTCCTTCGGGCACGGTGTTAAGTACTTCGGGCCACCAATAAGTCTTTCGAGCATGGTGATAAGTCCTTCGGGCATGATGCGGCAGCCTTAGCAGCGTGATTTCAGAAAGACCGGCAGCCATAGCAACGTGAGGCCCAAATGTTAAATCCTTCGGGCATGGTGTTAAGTCCTTCGGGCCACCAGTAAGTCTTTCGAGCATGGTGATAAGTCCTTCGGGCCATTAGTAAGTCTTTCGGGCATGATGCGGCAGCCTTAGTAGCGTAAGTCCAAAGATATCAACAACCTTGTAAAAAAAAGAGAGAAAGAAAATGAGATAAAAAAGAGAAAAGAAAAAAAAAGAGAAAAAGAAAAAGAGCAGAAAAGGAGGGGAAAAGAAAAAAGGAAAATAAGGAAAAAAGAGAAAAAAAGAGAAAAGAAAAATTCGAAGATAAAGTCGAAGATAAAGGTTCTATATAGGAATGACCTGTATTTTCAAGCCCCCGCTATGAGAGGTTCTATATAGAAAGAATCTGCCGCTCCGAGGTTTCAGAAGCTAAAAGTTCTATATAGGAAGGACTGACTGCTCCAGGGTGAAGACTAGCAGTTCTATATAGGAAGAACTCCCAGCCGAAGGAATTCACCCATGACATAGAAGGTTTTATATAGGGAAAACCCGTTGTGTTGAAGGCGAAGAGTCCTATATAGGAAGGGCTCCGAGCTTTACTGTCTTAGAGTGAGAGGTTTTATATAGGAAGAACCCGTAGCTCCGAGATTTCAGAAGCTAAAAGTTCTATATAGGAAGGACTGGCGGCTCCAGGGTTTGAAGACTAGCAGTTCTATACAGGAGGAACTCCCAATCGGAAGAATCCATCTGTGGCGCAAAAGGTTTTATATAGGAGAAACCATCGTTGAAGGTGAAGAGTTTTATATAGGAAGGACTTCAAGCTTTACCATCTCAGAGTGAAAAGTTCTATATATGAGGGACTTGTAACTCAAGACTTCAGAATGAAAGGTTCTATATAGGGAGGACCTATAGTTCCAAGATCAAAAGGTGAAGAAGTTCTATATAGGAAGAACTTACAAGCCTGAAGATTCATCTAAGGAAGAGCGGAGAGTTCCAGAAGAACACGTGATTCCGAAGCCAAAGACAAGGAAGTAGGTCAAAAATGAGTGCTTTTGATCTTTGCTTTGTCCTCGTTTCACAAGAACAAACAAAGAGGGGCAACTGTAATCACTCATTTTTGACCAGGTTTTAGTGTTATTAGTGTTATTTTAATGGTAATATTATTAATATAAAATTAATGGAAAATCAAAAAAATAATAATAAAAATATAATATAAAAAAATTAAAAAGCAAAAAAAAGAGGGAAATTGCATGGAGGAGGGTGCTCCACGTCACCCTTAGGCTCCCCTATTTGCCTATAAATAGAGGCATGGGGCAGCCAATTCAAGGGGAATTCACGCAAAGAATGGTCGGCCATGGCATGCCAATAGGAGAGCTATGCTCTCGGTAGCCAAGGACCAGGGGCAGTGCCCACGGTCTTAACCGGCTCGATCGTTAATATATTCAGAGAGGTCGTGGTAGATCTTGGTGGGGTTCGGTCGGGGTTTGTCATTCAAGCTCCTAGTTAGGTATATTTTCCCCCTTTTATTTGTGTTGTAATTTTTTTTATGGTTTAATGAATTAGTAGTTAATTTAAAATTGTGTTTTAGTTTGTATGTTTATTTATGTTTTAGATTAGTATTTATTATGTTTTAAATTTATGTTTTATATTAATATTTTATTTATATTAAATTTGTTTTTATTTATGTGTTAGATTAATATTTATGAATGTTAGCATCTTATTTATGTTAGATTTGTTTTTATTTATGAGTTAGATTAATATTTATATATGTATGTTTTAGATTAGTATTTTATATATGTTAGATTAGTATTTTATTATGTTAATATTTATTTGTTTTTTATTGTATTTAAATCATTTGCCATATTTTATATTTCGCTCACTAAGATTGCATATCGAAATATATTAATTGTCAATGCAGTGCCCTTTTATCCGAGCGTAAACGAGGCCAGTATCAGGCGTAGTGATAGTGGTTGGGCATTTACTCTCGGATAACGAGGCCTTTAAAATTTACCCGCACTTATAACCAAATTTTAAATTAATCGTCACTTTAATCCGGAAAGTCTAATATTAATAAAGCGGTAATTATTAAAGTACAATTTTGGGTGGTGTGGGGGTGCTAACCCTTCCCCATCAATAACCGACTCCCGAACCCAACAAGTTCAAAAATCTCTGGTTTTATGGTGTCCGGCCTACCTAAGTGGCCGGTGGTGACTCATTTTTTAAAATAAAATACGGTATTTTTAAAACCCCACGGAAGACATTATTTTCAAAACAAAACAATAAGCAAAAGATAAAACTGGTTTTTTTAGCGAGAGGGGCATCGCTACATGCAGCCATCGATCGTAGAACCTATCACCATATCGAGTTAAAATGTTTTGAAAAATCATCAATTTCATTCATGTGGGGGATTGTTGGAAAAAATGATAAATTGGTAACTTTGAGCTATATCTTCTATGGGTAAAGGTGGAGATTCAAATGACGAATTTATTGGTTCATATTCTACTCTATGAGACCTTTACATATCTCATGTGCTTAAAATGATTGAGTGATGAATAAGAAATTGATGTTCAAAGTAAGGAACTTATGAATTGTTTAAGGAAGATAAAAAATCCCTTATCCCACACTGGTGAGATAACAAGAATGGGAAGTGTTTAAATAAACCAACACACTTGCTAGTCATTAAATGACTTGGATGGAAACTGTGCCTCGCACGTAAGAGAGTGTGAATCGGAACCCATTCGGGTTGGGGTGCACTCGCACAATGTGGGCGACGTGAATGTCTAGACCGGTCGGACCCTTCATGAACCTGCAGATATTTAACCCACTTCTAATTATGTTTCTTCCTAATAAATGGCATATCGTTTTTAATATTCCAAATTTAAAAAGATAGTTTTTGACTTCCTTTAAATTCGAACATTAAATGGTAATAGCTGTAATTCATGGAAATATTTCGTTTTAATATGGTATTAGCAGATATTTTTCAATGCGACGCGAATGTCTAGACCGATCGGACCCTTCATGAACCTGTAGATATTTAACCCACTTCTAATTATGTTTCTTCCTAATAAATGGCATATCGTTTTTAATATTCCAAATTTAAAAAGATATTTTTTGACTTCCTTTAAATTCGAACATTAAATTGTAATAGCTGTAATTCATGGAAATATTTCGTTTTAATATGGTATTACTCGCACAATGTGGGCGACGCGAATATCTAGACCGGCCTGCAGATATTTAACCCACTTCTAATTATGTTTCTTCCTAATAAATGGCATATCGTTTTTAATATTCCAAATTTAAAAAGATATTTTTTGACTTCCTTTAAATTCGAACATTAAATGGTAATAGCTGTAATTCATGGAAATATTTCGTTTTAATATGGTATTAGCAGATATTTTTCAATGCGACGCGAATGTCTAGACCGGTCGGACCCTTCATGAACCTGCAGATATTTAACCCACTTCTAATTCTGTTTCTTCCTAATAAATGGCATATCGTTTTTAATATTCCAAATCTAAAAAGATATTTTTTGACTTCCTTTAAATTCGAACATTAAATGGTAATAGCTGTAATTCATGGAAATATTTCGTTTTAATATGGTATTAGCAGATATTTTTCAATTTAAATCGGTCAAATGATTAATGACCATTATTACGGAATATTATGATTTTCATATTTTCCTCCTCCACTCCCCTATAAATACCGTGCCTTTCTTCAAGTTTAAAACACAACTCAAAACCTTTTTGTTCTCCTCTAGTATTTTCGGTGATAGACAAAGTCAAGAGAATAGTCTGTGATCCCTACAGCTCGTACTACTATTGAAGATCATCTTGTTGTTGTATCCTAGGAGACTAACGACCAACAAACTCAAGCACTCTAGAGTGTTCGAAATTTGTCTTAAGAAAGCTGCTTAACAGCAGACCTTAACACTTTTCCTACATTCTTTTCATACGAATCTAAGTTTGTTTCTCTTTATTCTGTTGTTTTGATTATTTAATTTGTTTAAATAATATTTAATTTTTTTTATCGTCTCGAGTTCTAATGTTATGCAACAAAGCATTCAAGAGTAATAGTAGGTGTTTTTTAGTTAAGAGATCAATAAATTTATTTGATAAAATAAACTCTCTAACAGTTGTAGCATTACAAAAGATGGAGACCTAAACTTAAGCATATATCCACAAAACACATAAGCACCCAATCAGGAATAAAAGAACAGGGACTTTTTCCCTGCCAAGCTGGTAGTATTTTATTAATAAGATTTGCAGCTTCAAAGCAAGATTGAAAAATGAGGGGGCACTAGGCCAAAATACAACTATTTCAAGAAAACAAAGCTCATTAACACTAATTCACCTATTGGGAGTCACCGTAACAACTAACTCAAAACAAAAAAAGTTTCGCAACTACCTAAATACTATGAATTACATGCAAGCCTTCCCCTACTTCTAACCAATTCCAAAAATTAAAAACAATATGAGCACCGATTAAGGTAGACGAACAATGTGAGCAACCCATTACCATCCCGAGCAACTCAATACATAACTCAATCTAACATCCTGTATCCCAGACCAAATAACACAGACGACCACAACATCAACTCAAAGCCCAGACAACTTTGACAGTACACTTAATATACAAAACACCCTTCATCTAGGGTAATGACAGTGCCACATGTGACCCTTAAAGCATTCAACATCTGAGACATCCCGCCACCTTAGACCCTATGTAACCCTTAAAGCAGTACACATGAAGTCTTGAAAGAGCATCTTCCATCAGCTATGTCGTACCCTGAGAAAGAGATAGACAACCCAATAAGTGTTATGTTAGGTTTAGATATCTGTTTTAATCACAACTTGTTGGTTGCAACCTGAATTACCAAGATCCCCTCTTCAATTTCCTTGTAATTTATCTCTACTTTATCACCTGCATTCTTGACCCATTCATACAATTGTTTATTCTATCTAGATTTAGTAACAACTATGAATTACAACAGTCCGCATGTGATTCAGCAACCTGGCAAACACACCTTGTGTGTGTCCACTTTAATACTTGTGTCGATAGTGTATGTTTACACTTATTACATGTTGGTACGCATACAACACAAACCTTCCCAAATTGGTGTCACCTTTCCCTTACATGTTGTTGGTACACTGGCTTCAGTGTTTTGCATGATGAGGTCTCCCACTTGATACTGCTTGTTGTAGACTTTAGAGTTACAATATTTGACCACTTGTTGGGTTCTAGCCTTAAGCCGGACTTCAACTCCTTCTATGGTTTCTTCCAAAATATCAAGATTGTTTTGGAGCATTTCTTTATTGTTTTTGGATTGTAATGCGAGGTGAAAAAGAATCAACACCCACCTCTGCCGGGATAATCGTTTTAGAGCCAAACATCATATGAAAAGGGGTTTCCCAGTACCCATATGAGAAGTAATCTGGAGTGCCCATAGAATTCTTAGTAATTCTACCAATCAGGCCTTTCTGGGATTATTGAGTTTTTTTTTGAGATCGGCGAAGACCTTCTTGTTAGTTTCCTTAGCTTGTCCATTAGTCTATACAAATTTTGATAGAACACTTGGAGGGGACTATCTTCAAATTTTAACAGGATTTTTCAAACTTGCCCTCAAATTGAGTCTCATTGTCTGTAATGATAACGTGAGGAAGACTATACCTGCAAATAATGGTTTTTCACACGAAATTCTATACTTTTGTTTCCATTGATTATGGCTAGAACTTCAGCTTCCATCCACTTGGTGAAGCATTTTGTGGTTACTATGATGAATTTTTTTTCTCCTAACAGCTTCCGAGAAGGGACATATATCCATCCCCCAAGTAACAACGTGCCAAGGACTTGATATGGCTTGTAGAGACTCCATGGACGTCTCGGGTACGGGGGAATACTTTTGGCAATGTTTACACTTGGTGATGATATCTAAGGCATCCTTATGGATAGTGGGCCAATAAAAGCCCTGTGGGAAGACTTTCTGGGCTAGTTCTCTTCCTCCTATGTGATGTCTATAGATACCTTCATGTATCTCATGGAGGACATAGTTAGCTACACGAGGTCCTAGACAGTAGAGGAGGGGGTGAGAGAAACCCATCCTATAAAGTGCCCCATCGATAAGGATGTATCTAGCAGCCTTATTACGCACTCTGGTTATTTCCTTGGGATCCTCTAGATCTTTGCCCTCGGAGAGAAATTTAATGATAGGAGTCCCTAATTTGCCTCTTCATCTAGGCATGCAACTTGAGCTTGGGTGTAGCTCGGGTAGGCTTTGTATTCTAGGAGCACCTTTCCTCTGTCTTTAATTTCTATGGAGGTGACCAGTCTTGATAGGGCGTCTATACAGGTGTTCCCTACTCGAGCGATTTGTTTTAGATTAATCTTTTCTAATTTTCCCATTAAAGTAGTGGTCAACTAATGTTATCATAATAGGTTGACATCTATTACTTCGTATTCGGCTATTACTTATTTGGCTACCAACTAGGATTCAATGTAGATTATGAGTTGTTGTACTCCTAGCTTCAATGCTAGCTCTAGTCCAGCTACCAATGCTCCATACTCCGCAAAATTGTTAGAAACGTCGAAACCAAAAGAGAGATTGTACTGTCACTCTTGTCTTAAAGGATCTCGCAACAAGATTCTAGCCCCGACACCATCTTTTCTAGTAGACCCATCAACGAACAAAGTCCACTTATTGTAACGCCCAAGTATTGAGCCTAGATGTTTTAAGGGATAGTTCGAAGGTCCGGTGGACTGGTATTAGAGATTCGAGTTGGTTGGTTTCAGGATTAAATCAAATTAAATATTTTTGAAGATGATAAAATTATGGAAATATATTCTAAAATCATTATTAAATATATTAATGATTGTGGTGAAATCAATTTTGGAAAACGGTTTTGGAAATCGGACATTTTGGACTACTGACCAAAATGCAAACTTTGAAAACTATTTTTAGTGACTGTTTTGTAAAGAGTCAAAACTTTGAATCTTTAAGGAGCTAATTGCCCAAAAAGTCTAATATCGGACTTTATCCCTTAATTGGTTATTTTAAAGTGTTTTGGAAAATATAAATAGGTTGGGGATAATTAATTTGGTTATTAAATCTTTTAAACAAAAGTTACGTAACTAACATTCTCTCAAATATTCTCTCACAATCTCTCCAGAGAAACATCAATTTCATCTTCTAAATCATCAGGTAAATCTTTCCCTTCTTAAATCTTTTGTTTCCAAATGATTTCATGTTGTTAGTTTACCAAAACCCTATTGTTTTAACTTTATCTTCTCATGTAAATCATCCAATTAAGGGAGAAAGCATCCATTAGAGGTAAGGTTCGTTCTTCTCCTCTAGTGAAAGGTTATTTACTGATATTCCCAAGTTGTTGACTCTTTACAATTGTTTTCTAATGTGTTTTGATAGTTTAATTAAGGAAAAATTGGTTTAATTGTGCTTGGATTGATGAAATTGACTTATTTTGAATTAGATCTATTTTGCTGGGTTTATGATCAGATTATATCATGTTTTTTATGTTTAATTGAGTTATTAACTTGGTTTTAACATTGTCATCCCGAAACAAGTCGAATCTCTAATGTTTAAGGTTGTTAGTTAAGGGTTTTGCGAAGTTAATGGAGTTTAATCATTGCTGGAAGTGAAAGGATGTTGGGAAAAAGTTTTTAGATGATAATTGATGAGGTTTGATGTATTGAATCGTTATATTATGGCTGTGTTAAGTTTTGAAAGTATTTGAGGATGTTTTCGATAAGTTTTGGATGGTTTGTGAGCGGGCAACTTGTGAGTTGCAGGTAATTTCTTGTTAGCAAAGGTTTGAATGCATAATGATGCA
Source organism: Hibiscus mutabilis (assembly GCA_019671005.1). NCBI lineage: Eukaryota > Viridiplantae > Streptophyta > Magnoliopsida > Malvales > Malvaceae > Hibiscus > Hibiscus mutabilis. The sequence goes on along the minus strand of CM033734.1, from coordinate 37,625,711 downwards.
TTTTCCCTATAGTTTTATGTGGTTAAAAGCAGGGGATAATCAAGGCGACGAAGCTTGACGTTGATTGTTGCTTGTCGGGAGCTCGATTTGCATTGGCGAGCAAGGCGAGGCATATCGGTGAGTGGAAACTGGTTTAAACGCCTTTAAAAGGTTTAATAATGGTTGTTGGGAGCTTAGGATAAGCTTGAAACACTTACCTAAGCTCGGAAGTAAGTTTCCCTCTTTTTCTCTTTAATATCGGTTCAGATATGAACATGTGTAATTCATGTTTTGGTCGTAAACATGGTTTGTCTTTACTTACTGTAAATGAATGATTTTGAGTACATATGCAGTGGTTTAAAAGTATATGAGATGCTAGTGAGCATTGTTTTTCATTATGGTCGGGAATGGTGTTATTTCTTTGGTAATGTGATTTACATATGTGGTGGTTTTGCATAATGCATTGTAAAACAGCGAGTAAATGGTTTTGTAGATGATATATTGGCTATGTGACATGACGAGAAAACATTTGGATAAGTTGGCATGCAATAAGATGAAGTGCATTATAATATGTTAAAAATCGATCGTGGTTAAGGGTCCTTGAAGTAAGCGGTCGGCTACTCGGACTATGATGTTATTATTTGGGTTGAATGATCGGTTCCCCTTGCTGATATTGATCTTACGGTCGACAAGGTTGTTATATCATGCGGTCATCATGGTATGGGTTATGGTAGTGGTCGATTATCATGAGAGGTCCGTGTATCCGAATTGTAAGGTTAACGGTCGGTTAGCTAAAGGTTAACGGTCAACTAATCAAGGATAGTGGTCGTCTATCCGGGGTCACTATAATTGCCAATATATGCAAGTTCATGAGTTGAACCTATTTTATAATGCTTTGGGATTTAAGCATGGTTTTGTAATTTAATGCTTTGGGATTTAAGCATGAGATGACTTAATGCTTTTGGATTTAAGCATATGATTTGTAAATGTTATTGCATATGGTCAATATGCATGTTTTGATTGGAATCAATGAAAATGCTTTGGATGTAAGCATGGTTTGAAAACAAGTGTTTAGTTTTCAAAGGATTTAAATGCATCATTGTTTTAAGAGAATTCTCACTAAGCATGTGTGCTTACGATCTCTTTTTCCTAATGGTGCAGAGCATTAAGGTTTGGGGGTAGCAAAGGCAAGGTTTGAAGTGATCCAAGTGCAAGACTACTTGAGTATGAACTCGGTTTATGTTTTCGGTTAATAAGGCAATGCGTCCGCCATGTTTTTGGGACTTGTAATCCTGTTTTCCCATGGTTTTTAAGCATGTGAAGTGTTGGATTTTATGGTTGGTTTGTTGTTGTTAAGCTTGTTGAGAATCTTTGCTTATGTTGATGCTTGATGAGTGCTTAGGTATGCATCTAGTTGACTTGGATTTGTTGCCATGCTTTGATGATTCAAGCATGTTTATTATGATGCTTTAAATGTGTTAGCATGTTGTGTATGCCTTTAAAGTGTCAAATGGGAGTTTTGGTTATGTGACAAAATGATATTAGGAAGCATGCCTAAAGAAAATCTTGAGTGTTTTAATGCCATGTAATGATGTTGATTCTGTGATGTTTTGGTTAGGGCTGACCATAGTAATGTTGTTTGAGTGTTTAGAGCATGTTGGAGTGTTATGGTTATCATCAAGTGTGTTTAGACAACAATTTGAGACATTACAGGTCCAGGCGTATCGAAACAGGTGTCCCCGTACCAGTACGACTAGGCTATTTCAGGCATAGCGTTTTGATATGCGGGAGGCTATTTCGATATGGGTAAGCCTTTACAAGCATAGCATTTCGATACTCGAGCAAGTGTTCCGGTACGGTCTCAAGCATTTTGGCTAGACATTTCGATACGTGAGCAAGTGTTTCGGTATGAATTTCAGCCATTGGAATATGAGTTTTGGAAATTGTTAAGGCGTACCGAAACACTTGTACGTGTACCGGTACGACTGCAGTTAATTCTGTTATTTGCTATATTAGGAAGTTTTTGTTTCTTTCATTTTGGTCCTAAGTTTTGATAATGCAATTGTATGAGATTGGACAATCGTATTGGCCTGAAATTTGACATGTAAGCATGTAATTGGATTAATCGAGGATCGGTAACCTTAATTTTAGTTTTGGTCCTTAAGTTTATCATATTTTCATTTTAGTCCCTAAAAGGTCTGTTTTGCACTTGGTTGCCTTCTCGTGGTCCGATTCCTTTGTAAACTCACCCACTACAAGTATGTACACTTAGGATTAATAATACGCATCTAGACAAGATAAAAAGAAAAAAATAGCCCGATTTTTGTAATCTATCTCCGGTTTGCTTCAGCAAACCTAATGTAGTTCTCCTGGTTCGATCAGGTGTCTAGGCCGGGTTGAGGGGGGTTATATTTTTTGGTATCAAAGCCAGGTTACAAAAGGTTGGGATGTTGTTGGTTGATTATTTGGTGATGTTTGTTATGCACGATGATAGTGTATATGTATGGTGATTGTTTAATATCTTGTTGTTTTATAAAATGGGAACGCATTGCCTATTACCGAGGTTTTAAAAGGGTTTTATACGGTTGCCTTAGATCTTTTGCCTAATGCTAGCCTAACTTTAATGTGTTTTAATGCTTTTGTTAGCATGGCTCGACGTGAGACGCGTTCGATGGCTAATAATGCCGGAGTTGGGCAGAATAATAATGTGGAAGAGAATCCCCCTGATGCTTTACCTCCTCCTCCTCTGTTGGTTCATCCTATTGATGTTGGGGCAGGTGGTGTACCCCAGGCTCCTCCTGTGCCAGTTTTTGGTGATCTGACTTTGTTAATCCAGGCGATGACGGGAGCGTTTCAGGCAATGATGGCTGGAGTGCAAGTGCAAGCACCGGCACCTGATGTGGTGGTTAATCAAGATTCACCCTTGGAGCGTCTTCATAGTTTGGGAGGCGAGGAATTTCAAGGTTTGAGTCCTGAGGCAGCTGAGGGATGGCTGAAAAAGACAATTCGTATCCTGAACCAGATAGGTTGTAATGATAAGCGCAAATTGGGTTGCACTGTGTCACTGTTGCAGTGTGATGCTTATCATTGGTGGGTGACCACAGTTGCGGGTGTTCCCGAGGTAGATGTGACTTGGGAGTTCTTTCGAAAGCTTTCAAGAGAAAGTATCTCGGTACACAGTATTTAGATGCGAAGCAGTGCAAGTTTATGTCACTATCACTGGGTGGCATGTCTGTTGCCGAGTATAAGGTGAAGTTCGTTCGCTTAAGTTAGTATGCCCCGAAGTTGGTTCTAGATGATCAATAAAGGTGTGATAGGTTCCACTATGGTCTTGTGAAGGAAATCAAGACTTATCTCCTGCCTGTGAACTAAAGGAATTTTGAAGTGTTGGTCAACTGTGCCAAGGATATTGAGCAGTCCTTGGGTACATCAGTTCAAGCTACTAGTGCGAGCTCGGGTAAGAGAGTGGTCGATTCTACCTATTCTGGGAGGCAGAATAGGAGGTTTTGGGACAAGAGACATAGGATCATAAGTGTAGTGGCAGTGTTGGTCAGGGTAACCCGGGAGTTCGTATTGTAGCTGAGTGTGAGCGTTGTGGTAGATGTCACACGAGTGCATGTTGGGGAAATACCTTGAGCTATTGGACATGTGGATCTCCTGATCTCTTGACCGGAGAATGGTGGACCAGCTTAGATCTATGCTCATCGCGAGGGTCGCAATGACACGGATGTGATCGCATGTACCTTTACTTTGCAATCCTTGTCATTGTTATCTTTGATTGATTTGGGGTCTACTTATTCTTATATCTTGAGTGAACATGCATCTTTGTTGAATGTTCCTATTGAGATCCTGAATGTTGGCATGTTAGTAACTAGTTCCTTTGGTGAGACGGTTACTACTAGAAGGTTGTATAGGAGGTGTCCTTTGGTTGTGCAAGGTCATAAGTTTTTCGTAGATCTGATAGAGTTGCCATTCCATGGTTTTGATGTTATTTTGGGTATGGATTGGTTGAGCGAGCACAAGGCGGTTGTGGATTATGAATCCAAAAGGACTTCTTTGAGGTTAGCCGATGATTATGAAGTAGTGGTGGTAGGAGAGAGTGTGAAATTCTTGTCCAATGTGGTCTCGGCTACTAAAGCGGAAAGGTTGATACAAGGAGGTTGCCAAGCTTATTTGGCTATCGTGATGAATCTTGAAGTTAAGGGTGTTCGGGTGCAGGATATTCAAACTATCAATGCTTTTTCAGAAGTTTTTCTTGAAGAGTTATCGGGTTACCGCCAGATAAGGAGGTAGAATTTGGTATTGAGACATTCGCGGGTTTGACGTCAGTGTCCATTGCTCCTTATAGAATGGCACTGAAGGAGTTGAAGTCATAGCTTCAGGAGTTGTTGGATCATGGGTTCATCCGACCGAGTGTTTCTCCATAGAGCGCTCCAGTTCTCTTTGTGAAAAAGAAAGATGGTACAATGAGTATGTGCATTGATTACCGGCATTTAAATAAGCTAACGGTAAAGAACAAGTATCCTTTGCCGAGGATTGATGATCTGTTTGACTAGTTTCGCAGGGCAGCAGTGTTCTCTAAGATTGATTTAAGATGGGGTATTATCAGTTGAAGGTTAAGGATGAGGATGTACATAAAATTGCATTTCGTACGAGGTACATGCATTATGAGTTCTTCGTCATGCCTTTTGGTTTGACAAATGCCCTGGCTGCGTTCATGGATATGATGAATAGGGTGTTCCATGAATATCTTCATCAATTCATGGTGGTGTTTATAGATGATATTCATGTGTACTCTTGTACCGAGGGAGATCATGATCTGTATTTGTGGATTGTGTTACAAGTTTTGAAGAATAATTAGTTGTATGCCAAACTGAGCAAGTGTGTAACACCCTCAATGTATATTCGATATTCTAATACACATTAAAGATGTTACTAACTGATTTACACTGATTTTCAGACTTGTAATTTTTTTTTCATTTGATGCAAAACTAATTTGATTAAACAACCCTTTCTCTGTTTTCATTAAATTACAAATCTGTCTAGAGTCACCTAGTTTCGACCCTGAATTGGTCTATAAAATACTTTAGGCAGTTATTAAAATGAAAATATAATTCATGGTGAAAACTATGTGTGCTGCCTATACCCTTTCTTGATTTTAAAATCACTACGCGATAAACGACCAACTGAGTTTAAAATCGTTTGAAACATCTTTTCTAATATTCTTAATTCCTCAAACTAAGTCATGTTTCTAGATCATAGATCCACATTAATTTATAAGTAGAGTACAAAAATTTAGACATATAAAATAGCTACTTATTTAATATCTATACATGCCCCACTAGACTAGGATGTGGTGATACTTACTGATAATGTAGGCTAACTTGATCCAATGATGTGCAGCTCCTCCTCTGCTATCTAGTCCGAAGTACCTACGTGTGATACGAAACACACGCTAAGTATAACTTAGTGAGGCATAATCATAACAATATAAAACAATGATTATAAATAACACAGCCCTGCAAAATGGCAAGTGATTTCCAATTGCAGTTGATAACATTTTATCATGCATAGAACTCCCTTACATGTATAGTTCATCAAACCAATATAATATTCAAATCATAGGATTCAATCTGTCTTACCAGTCTTGTGTAGGTTAAGCTTTTTAGCTTAACTGCCTACATAAATGCATTTCAAGTATTATATCCCAAAGTACAAAATCATGTGATGCTATAGCACGCGAGTCATCACGACACCGTAGTGTCTACAACGCCATAACGTCTTCATCGCTGAAGTGACTAAGATGAGTACGTACTCGAGGACGCTCTTTGCTCCTCATAATCGCACATTTTGTGCTAACAACACCGAAGTGTCTGAACAACGCCATAGCGTCTAAGTTGACACTGAAGTGTCTAAACATCATGTACCAATACGCTCAGCCCGTGTACCGAAACACTGGCCACATTTGGCCTAAGCTTATACTGAAACACTTGCCCGTGTTCTGATACGCTAAGTGTTGAGCTTAATTTCCTTCAACCGAATTGCGTGCCAAGTAGTGGAGAAGTTGAATTTAGGGTGATAATGGTGGGAAGTAAAAGATTAAAAAAATTGCACAAGGATTTATAGTGGTTCAAGCTTCTAACAAGCTCTACATCCACTACCTTAGCTCCCCATTAAGGATTTCAACCAATTCACTAAGAATTCTTCCCCTTTTATAGGCTTAGGAGGCAACCCTTAAAATCCTAGATTCACTCACCAAGTCTAGCATACAAAGCTCACAAACCGAGCGTTGGGAACACTCCTAAACAAGATAAATTCTAAGCAAACTGAAATCCATCTACAAGGTTGATGTTTGCACTCTAAAGCTCTCACCCAAATCCTAAAACACTTGAGCATACATTGACAATTAAGCTCACAAGTGTTATCTATACAAAGAATGAGAAAATTAAGCTCTAAGACAAATTTGACATCATTATGTTGTTGACTTGAAGATCATTAGCTTCTTCAGATACTTATTGAGGTCTTTTATACTCCCAATTGAGTTTCTAGCCGTTGGAGACCGTTAGGGATGATTTGGAGCTATTGGAGACTTTATTTCACATAATAAATACAATTCTGGAGCTTGCCGTATCGATACACGGGGTTGCCATATCGGTACGCCTTGTTTAGAAACTAGCCATTATGCCCACCAACCTTAGTGTATTGATACACCTGTAGAGTGTATCGGTACGGTGTATTGGTACGTTCTTGTACCGTATCAGTATGAAATATCGAAACGGTGTAGGGAAATAGCCGTTGGGGGTTTTGAACTAGCCGTTGGGGATTTAAAACATAGGGTATCGATAAGCCTATATATGTATTAGTACGACCCTCACCGTATCGATACACCTTAGCCTGTATCGATACACCTTAGCCTATATCGATACAGGTTTTTGTTCTATAAAATTATTGTAGCTGAAACCCTAAGGAGTATCGATACGGGGTGTAACCGTATCGGTACGGGCATGCTGGAAACATAAGTTTGGTTACTTTAAAACGTTTAAAACATTTCCAAAACCTCTCAAAAACTTCTCAAACTTATTTTCAAGTTGCTTGGACTTAAAACCATTTTTGAAACCTTTTCAAATTAGTCCAAAACTCTTTTTCAATTATTATATCAAAACATAAATCCTAACACTAAGCCTGGAATGGCTTGCCCGTACCGAAGTAGGGACACGCGTAGCCTAAACCTCAAATGTCCTATTTTGCTGGTTTAACCTGCTATCACACATACCAAAACACCCTAACATGCTTCTAACATGTATCCAACACTTCCAAGGGTCAAGTCACAGCAAGACAACACAGATTCATCATCAATTCATAGCATCATACTTCAAATGGAAATCTAGAGGCATGCTTCCTAAAAATTAAGCCAAGCAAAGCCTAAAACTCAAACCAACAACTCAGAATGGCCAATTACAAACCAAGAGCAGCAAACAACATTTCTCAACCAGGGAGTTTAACAAACCATCTCCTAAAACAACCGCGAAAACCTCATTGCCCTTGTTACTTATAGTTTAATTCAAAACATACTTTTAGTATCAAGTCTTTGGCGGTCCCTTGCTTCCTCACTGCCTTCAAATCTTTAATTCTCTGCATTGATAGACAAACAGAGCGTAAGCACACTCGGCTTAGTGAGGAGTGGTTAAAAACAACACACCATCAATGCATTTAAAACCATTTCTCAACAACACATTGAAATCTCATTTCAATCATCTTTTAGACATCACTTAAATCATCATTTGAACATCATGCCTTGAAAACCATGTACTTAACACTGTAAAAAACCAGCATATTAAACCATATGCAACATGTGTCATTAACCATCAGCAAATCCTATTGCTAAACGTCAATTTAAGCCTTCCCGTGCATAACAAACCAAATGCAAAGCTTAAAGAGTAAACATGTACAAATCACATTATACAACATAAACCATTACATGACACATCCACAATTATATTGGCTTACAAGTGATCATTAACCAATTTCCATTAACAAAATAGTTCATCAGATACACAGATTCAACAGATGTCCTCACAACACTCCAAGCCATCTCAACCAAAATAGCGATACAATCACAATCACGGTACATTATAACCGGGTACACTTACAACCCACGGGGATACCAACCCTAACCCTCGGTTAGATACTTAACCCACTAATGGGAGTTTATGGTCCCATATAACCCCTTGACCGTTAGGGTACTTGGATAGAGTATTCCATACACCGTATAAAACTCTTTAACATCCAAGGTAACTCTTTATAGTGCACTATCAATCCTATGGCCGGCCAACTATATCCGATAACATTTTTAAACCACATCACCTACCAATATAATTTACATTTAACCACATACCTCAATGTTTTTATATGCATTAAACCAAACCATTATCCAAAGCAACAAACCATGCTTTTTAACAAGTATTTCCACATACTTACAAGGATCACTTACCATGTCCATCCTTTAACATCTCATGATTAAAAACAGTATCTCACATACCTTAAAACATGCCTTAACAGTAGGTACCATGTAATTTAAAATAAGTGCATAAAACTATTTCATAAAAGCACGATCGAGAGAGAAAACCACTTTATACTTACTTCCGAGTTTAAGCCAGCGTTTCAAGCTAAGTTTAAACTCCCATAAACCACCTTTAAACCATTTCAAGGCTGAAATCCACATTCTCACTGACCGATTCACGAACCCCAATTGGCTTACGCAAATTCAAGCGCTTGAAGCCTCCAAAGCTTCATCGATAGCTTCCGAACCAGCTTCCTCTGTTTTAACCACACAACAACAGAGGATTAATGCATCTTAATGCATTCAAGCCACTGCAACAACATTCCTTACAAACATCAATAATCCTTTCATAATCACCCAACCACAACAGCCGAAATCATCATCTAACTCTATCCAACCACAACCCACCCACAAAACTATCAATCTAACACTTAAAAATAGGATTACGTCATCCTTATATATCCAACAACTAAACAGCCACCACAACACCTAAAAAGCACAAATCTAACAACCTAAATAATTAGGGATTCATGGTGTTTCAGGATTTTAATGTTAAAAACAACTTATCCACATTACAAAACATCCAATACATGTTTAAAATCAATCCTCAACACTAAAAAATAGATCCAATACGGATTTCCCTCAATTTCATCAATTAAACCCAATTAAATCAAATATTCATCATAAAAACATAAAATTAGATTATAAATCATAAATCAAGGATCAAATACTTGGGAATATCAATAAAGAACCATTTAATAGAGGATAAAAATGAACCTTACCTCTATTGTGTGATTTCTCCCTCAATTGATTGATTAAAGTTTGAAAATCACAAGATTTCAATGAGATTTTGTAAATCAAAGATGAAGAATCTTTTATAAATCAAGAATTCAAGAATGTAGATCTCTCACCTTTGAAATTTGATGAAATCAAGAGTGTTTTTCCGAATAGAAATGAGGAGAAAAGTTTACGTCAATTCATATAAAAATCAATAACTACCTTTTAATATAAAATCCTCATTTTAATTAGCTAATAAAACACATGTTAAAAACCTTAATTGAGGGAAAAACCACCAGCTAGAACTTGGTAAAATATCTCTATAAGGATTCTAAGAATTTGACCCTTTTTTAAACTAGTCACCATTTAAAATAGTTTTAAAACCTTACATTTTGGTCACCAACCAAAAAGTCACCCTTCCAATTTCAATTTTCTAAAATTGATTTCACCAAAATCATTTATATAATAAATATGATTTTTAACCATTTTCCATATTTTTAACTCAAAAATATTTATTCCCAAATATAACTTAAATCGGTAACCGGTCCACTAGACCATCTAACTAGCCCTTAAACTGCTAGGCCCAAAATCGGGGCGTTACAAACATGATTACCAATCTCTATGGTTTCTATCAATTATCAAGCTATGCGTTACAAACATGATTACCAATCTCTATGGTTTCTATCAATTATCAAGCTATCATTTAAGTTTACCAACTTGTTAATACATTGTGACAGTGTATATTAATCATCCTCATTAATTATCTTTATTAACCCATCTTATCTCATTATCATCCCCTGTTAATTTCCATCTTTTTATTAGCATTATAAATTATTACATTCAATGGGTATCGGTACTCAAACACGAGTATCGATGTAGTACCCTTGGGTACCGATACTCATACGTATACCAATATCGATATTACTTACTCAAAATCCTAGATTTCTACAAGTATCAGTATGAGTCAACCTGTACCGATACGACCTCCAATCGTATACCGGTACAACTGTTTTGTGTTTTAAGTGCTACGCAAATGGTGCAAGTGAACACGTCGCAAGTAATAAAGTGATGAATATAGAGTATCGTCTCCATAGGGACTGGTCTTGAAGGACTTGGGTTCTTAACTCCTTGCACTGAAATAAGAAAGTATTTGTGGTGATAGATGGTGGTAAAGAAGTATCTAAAACAAAATAAAAAAAGATTGTAGGCGAATAAGGTAATCAATGAGAGAGCAGGTTGACTTTTTAGGATTGAGAGTATGCGGGATGAGTTGCTTTGGCAAGTTGGATGCTAGAGGTAAGTGAGATGCTGAGGCAAGTAGATTTCCATGGCAAGTAATTTCCCAGGGAAGTAGTTTTCTAGAAGTATGACTCTATGTGACCAGTGAAATACAATAGCAAGTGGCTGAGTCAGAGTAGGACTATTTTCGGCAAGTGGTTGCCATGGCAAGTTAATTGTTGCGGCAAATGTGATGTCGTGGCAAGTCAATTGTGTCTCTAATGCTCGACAGAGTGTTCTTTAATTCCTTTACGTTATTTATAACTTGAAAGGCTGATGCTTGTGCAAACCTTAGTGATACGCCTGTCACACGTTACTTTACCAATATTGGACACCGTCTTTCCTTGAACTCTTGTTAGCCACTTGAAATTCACTCATTCTCCAAGTTTTGTTCACTTTGTCACTTTTCAGAAACTTGGTTTAAGAGGGACTTGATTCCCTTAAGCTATCGCAATATTAGGAAACCCATATTCAATTCAGTCCGTTGATCTCCATCAACTCTCGTAATGTTTGGAAATCAACTCGGTTGAGGAACCTCCAATGGAGAAGTCATCCATAAAGATTTCAAGGAAATCTGAGAAGTCGTCCATGAAGATTCAAGGAAATCCTCCACCATATCAGAGAAAATTGCAATCATACAGTTTTGGAAGGTTGTTGGTGCATTACACAGTCCAAATGACATCCTAATAACACATATATACCGAATATGCACATGAAGGTGGTCTTCTTCTAGTCTTCTAGTGCTATAGAAATCTGGTTATAACCCGAATATCCATCAAGAAACAATAAAAAGATTTTCCTACAAGACGGTCAAGTATTTGATCAATAAAGGGTAAAGGAAAATGATATTTTCTAGTAGCCTTATTTAACTTACGATAGTCTATGCAAACTCTCCAACCTGTGACAGTCCTAGTAGGAATAAGTTTATTGTTTTCATTACTTACCATAGTCATACATCATTTTTTCGGAACACATTATACCGGTCTTACCTATGAGCTATTAGAGATAGGTATATGGTACCGGCGTCAAGCCACTTTATGATCTCTTTCATCACGACTTGCTTCATAGCTGGATTAAGTCTCATTTGAGCCTCAATAGAGTTACTGTGACCCTCCTCTAACTGGATCTTGTACGTGCATACTGCTGGGCTGATCCCTTTCAGATCTACTATAGTCCAACCTATTGTCTTTTTGTGCAACACCAATGTATCGATTAATCTCTATTCCTACTCAGGCTGCAACTTAGAAGAAATTATTATGGGCAAGGTATTGCCCTCTCTCAAATAAACATAATTTAATTTCTATGGCAATAGTTTTAACTCTAAAATAGGGGTTGCTCAATAGAAGGTTTTTTTAGGTTTAAACTCTATATTTGAAAAATTAAGGGATTCAAAACTCTAACCTGGTTGATTCACAACCAAATTTACCGCATGTTTCTTCGTAGTATATAGCTTTGACTCTTCAACTTCTTCTATCCCAGGGTCGATAAGAGAATTTCCGAGGCAATAGTCCTCTACATCAAAGTTGAACCTTGTTGTGGCTTTAATGGCCTGGTATTCTTCTGGATCGTTGACGTACTTGAGCATTTTGAACACGCTGAGTGTGACTTGCCGCTCATTGACCCTCATGGTGAGTTCTCCTCTCTTAACATCGATCAAAGTCTCCCCTTTGCTAAGAATAGTCTCCCAAGGATGATGGGTGCAAACTCACCTGCTTCACAATCCAAAACAATAAAACTAGTGGGAAAAATAAACTTATCAACTCTTACCAAAATGTCTTCAATTTTCCCTTAGGTTACACATATGATCAGTCGGCAAGCTACAACATGACTGTGGTGGGCCTTGCCTTGCCTATTCCTAATCATTGGAAAATAGATTTGGGCATAAGATTTATGCTTGCTCCAAGGTCACATAGAGCTTTTCTGATGTAATGCTCGCCAATGGTACATGGTATTGTGAAACTGCCTGGATCTTTACACTTAGGGGGCAATTGGTTGTGTAACATAGTCATACACCTTTTTGTCAAGGCAATTGTATCAAACTCGCTCAGCCTTTTACGCTTAGATACTATTTCCTTAAGGAACTTGGCGTAATTAGGCATCTGCTCGATTGGCTTAACTAATGGTAAGTTGATGTGGACTTGTTTAAGAATATCAAGGAATTTCTTGAACTGGTAGTCATTTTTCTACTTCTTTAGCCTATGTGGAAATGGTGGTGGTGGTCTGATCTCTTTGCCTTTACCCATCTCATCTGGATTGGTAGGGTTGGATAAACTTACCGCGACATGTGAATTTTTTAGGGGAATCACCGGTGGTATAGTTATTGTGGCATGTAACCCCCTTCACTCGGTCTAGTCGCAAGACCGGACCAAACGAGCTATATTAGGGTTTGCCGAGACAAACCCAAAAGATTTACATTAAAAACGGTCTATTTTTTCTTTTATCTTATCCAAATGAATATTTAAGTCATAAGGTGATCATGCTGATTATGGTTAAAGTTCCAACTCAATCAGGCGTCGATTTGACATCCAATTGTACAAATGTTCATTTCAGGGACTAAAACATAATTTCCAATAAATAAGAGGATATTCGTGAAATTGGAGTTACCAATCCATAATTAGTCATATTTCATACCATCAGGTTAAATTTCAAATTAGAATACCCATTTAATTGAACAATTAAGAAACATGGACTATATTGCAAAGAATACAAACTTTATAAGGCATCTTAACTGAATTAACGGCTGGCGTACCGGTACGACACTTCCCGTATTGCAACTGGTGAAAAAGACAAAGGCGTACTGATACGGTCTTCAAGCGTATCGGTACAGGTGTACAATGTTCGAAAATAAGGATTTCAGTAGCTAAAGGGCATACTGATATGATTGCGCATGTATCGACACAAGGCTTATTTTTTAGCTACGCGTACTGATACATTCCTTAGGCATATCGGTACGCCAAGGCAGTTTTGCCCAGATTAAGCCAAGATAGGTCTTCGCGTATCGATCCCTGAGGACCCGTACCGGTATGGACAGACTTGTAATGACCTCTTGGTCTAACATATGACACTTTGGCTCAATCTAACACTCTCCAATCATCATCTAATCATCACGTGACTTCACAAACATCAATTCCTCAAACATAGCAGCATGGTAGAAGATCATACACAACATCTCAAGTCCAAACACATATCCTATAGGCATGATTTCTACCCAAGCATACATAATGTTTCCCAACCCCTCAAAAACCAAACGATAAGCATCATACAAATCCAAAACACCAAACCAACTTGTACAAAAAAAGAGTACCCAAAATAAACCTCCCAAATACAATTTGGTCACATTACCTCTTATTACTACTTAGCATTTATAAAACTATACTTTGAAATTGTCTCGACCCTTGGATCTCTTCTTGTACACTTGCTATCCGAAAAGGTTATTTCTCTATATTGATGAGAAAGGAGAGCGTAATCTATAAGCTTAGTGAGGGAATCGCAAAAACACTCATCAATGCGGTTAAAATCATTTTAATTCAAATCAAGTGTACAAGTCTCATGAAAAAACATCTCATGCTTCCATAATCTCTTCAAATATGCACATTTAAACCATTTGCAACACATGTATCAGGGATTTCTATCATAAACCTCAATTTAAGCTTCATATGCCAAAATCTCTAAATAGAAAGCTTAAAGAGCATCTCATGTATAAACCATATTATACAAACATAATCCATTTCTCATAATACATCATCTCATATATTGGCATTCAAGTGACTCAAAAAAAGTTTCATTATATTTTATCAAAAACCATATTGGATACACGGATTTCCCAAGTGGTTCTTTAGACCACTTCACATACGTCCTTGAACCAGAGTAGCCCTCAACGGTTATAACGTATAAATCCACCAGCAGGAGAATTGGTACACTTTTGACCCCTCGACCGTTGCGGTTCTCATGGTGGAGCATGGCCCACTCTTGACCCGTCAACATACATAAGGCGACTTATTATAGTTGATTTTAAACCCTATGCTAGCCAACAATATCTAATAACATTTTACCTCAGCCACTTGCTAATATACTCAATAATAACCTCATTATCTTAATGTTTTACATATGCATCATTTCAAACCATTTTCAGTACATCAAAGCATGTATTCTAGCATTCTTAAAATACTTTCATAAATCATTTGCTATGCTCAAATATCATCATGTATAATCATTTGCAATTTCTTTTATTTCTAAAACATGTATATAACAGTAAGTAATCAAATCTATAAACATGTGCATGGGATTGTATTTTGCAAAACTGAAAATGAGAGAGAGCTCAATCAATACATAATTTAGAGCTTAGATAAGTGTATCAAACTTATTCTAAACTCCCAAAACTTCTTTCAAACCTTTTAAAATCAGTAAAACACGTTTCCACTCATCGACAACCAAATGCTCAACTTGCCGATACGCGATCAAGCTTCCGAAGCTTCACAATCTCTCCAAAAGCTAAAGAATTCGTTTCCCCTACTTTACCCAAACAAAAATAGAGGATTAATGCATTTCCATGCATCTCTAACCCATCAAACAACAAACACAACTTCGCCTTCATCAGATCCATCAAACGCCTATCTAAAGCAATCGAAATCAACACCAAACTTCATCTAAACAAAGCCCATCCAACACCTATTGATTTTAACATATTAACAACAACAATTAACATCCAAAAACATCCTAAACACATCCTTATACCTCCAGAAACACTACAACACCAAGATCACATCAAAAACCAACTAAAAATAACCTAGAAAATTAGCAATTTGCATAGTTTCAAGATTCCTTTAATTAATGTCTTCTTTTAACATTAAAACACAAATTATAAGAGATCTAAATCCATTAGATTCATTAAAAAATAGATCCAAAACAATATACATCCAATTTCTTCATTAAAACTCAATTTAATCCATAAAACCTTGATTAAATCATAAATGCATAACAAAAATCAGTAGCAAATGATCAATAACTTGAGAATTTCATTAAAGAATCTTTAATTAGAGTAGAGAAACAAAAATCACCTCTACGTGCTGATTTCTCCCTTAATTGGCAAAGATTGGTTGAAATCCAAGTAGCATTTGCAATAGGAACTAATGAAATCAATTAGAAAACAAAAAGAAAATCAAAAGAGATTGATTCCTGGAATTTTGGAGTGAAAATCACAGTTTGGCTGCTGAGAAAGTTAAGAGAAAAAGTTGGGAGAAAAGTATGTAACGCCCTAGTTTTGGGTCTAGATGTTTTGAGGTTCGTTTTAAGGGTCTGGTGGACCATTGTTAGAGATTCGAGTCGATTTTAGGATTAAATCGGATTAAATATTTTTAAGGCGATAAAAATATGGAAAAATGTTCTAAAATCATTATTTTATATATTAATGATTTTGGTGAAATCAATTTTGGAAAACGAGTTTTGGAAATCATACATTTTGGACTAGTGACTAAAATGTAAACTTTGAAAACTATTTTTAGTGACTATTTTGTAAAAGGGTCAGAACTTTGAATATTTAAGGAGCTATTTTTCCAAAGTCTAATCTCAGACTTTATCCCTTAATTGGCTATTTTTAAAGTGATTTTGGAAAATATAAATAGGTTGGAGAGAATTAATTTGATAATTGATTCTTTAAACAAAAATCATGTAACTAACTTTCATTCAAAGTCTTTTCTCTCAAAATCTCTCCAGCCAAACACCATTCTCTTCTTCTAAATCTTAAGTTAAAATCATGTTTTCTTTAATCCTTTGTTTTCAAATGATTTCTTGTTGATTGTTTATCAAAATCTTATTGTTTTAATTTTGTTTTCTCATGTAAAACCATCCAATTAAGGGAGAAAGCATTCATTAGAGGTAATGTTCGTCCTTATCCTCTAATGAAAGGTTCTTTACTGAAATTACCAAGTTATTGATCCTTTACAATTGTTTTCTCAAGTGTTTTGATAGATTAATTATAGAAAATTGATTTAATTGTGAATTAATGGTGAAATTGATGGATTTTCAAATTGGATCTGTTTTGATGGGTTCTTGATCAGATTAGATCGTGATTTTGATGTTTAACAATGTTAATAGCTTTGTTTTAACACTGTAATCCCGAAACTAGTTGAATCTATAATGTTTAAGATTGATAGTTAAGGGTTTTTGAGATATTAATGGAGTTTAAACATTACTGGAAGTATAAGGATGTTGTAAAGGTGTTTTAGATGTTAATTGATGAAGTTTGATGTATCGAATCATTATATTGTGGTGGGTTAAGATTGGAAGGTGTTTGAGGTTGATTTCGATGAGTTTCAGATGGTTTTTGAGTGGGCAACTTGTGAGTTGCGGGTAATTTCTTTGAGGCAGTGGTTTAGATGCATTTCGATGCATATTTCCTTTAGTTTTGCGTGGCTAAAATAGGGGATAATCAAGGTAAATTAGATTAAAGTGGATCGTGGCTTGCTGCGATTTGCATTGGCGAGCAAGACGAGGTGTAATTAGTGAGCGGAAACGGTTTTAAAAGTCTTTCAAAGGGTTGAAAGTGTTTTTGGGAGTTTAGGTTAAGCTTGAAACCCTTACCTAAGCTCGGAAGTAAGTTTCCCTCTTTTCCTCTTTAAAATCGGTTCAGATATGAGCATGTGTAATTCATGTTTTGGTTTTAAACATGGTTTGATTTACTTACTATAAATGCATGGTTTTGAATACATATGCAATGGTTTTAAATCATATGAAATGCTAGTGAGCATTGGTTTCAATTCCGGTCGGGAATGTAGTATTTCTTTGTCAATTTGGCTTGCATATGTGGTAATTTTGTTTAATGCATTGTAAAACAATGAGTAAATGGTTTGTAAATGATATATTGGCTATGGTTTGTAAAATAGTGAGCGGTCGGTTTCCCTTGTTGATGTTAATCTTGCGGTCGGTATGGTTGTCATATCATACGGTCGGCATGGTATGGGTTTTGATGGCGGTCGGTCATCATGAGAGATCCGTGTATCTGATATGTAAGGTTAACAGTTGGTTAACGAATGATTAGAGGTCCGCTAATCAAGGATAGTGGCCGGCTATCCAAGGATAGAGGTCGTCTATCCGGGGTCACTATAAAAGCCAATATATGAAAGTTTATGTGTTGAACCTATTTTATAATGCTTTGGGATTTAAGCATGGTAATATGATTAATGCTTTGGGATGTAAGCATGAGATGATTTAATGCTTTAGGATTTGATCATGTGATTTGTAAATGATTTTGCATATGGTCGATATGCATGTTTGGATTTGGAATCAATGAGAATGCTTTGGTCGTTAAGTATGTTTTGAAAACAATTGTTTTTGGTTTTCAAATGGTTTTAAATGCTTCATTGTTTTTATGAGCATTCTCACTAAGCATTTGTGATTACGCTCTCTTTTCTAAATGATGCAGAGAACTAGAGTTTGGGGCAGCATTGGTAAGGCAAAATGCGATCCAAGACCTATACCATCTTTGAGTATGAAACTCGGTGTTACTTTCAATTAATAAGGCAATGTGTTCGCAATATTTTAGGGGATTTGTAATGATGTATTACCATGGTTTTTGTTGTGGTTTACATGCTGTGGTTTGATGATCATTTGATGGATGAAAAGCGTTTTGGTTGTGCCATGCTAGTATGTGATGTTGCTAGGAGATACCTTTGATTGCATCTAGCTTGTGTTGGTTTGTTTCAATGCTTTTATGATACTAGTATGTTTTGATCGATGCTAGGGAGGTATTGGTTTGTTGACCATGTGGTTAATTGCCTTATGTTTGGATTTTGGTATGTGAGTTGTTTGATTTTAGGGAGCATGCCTCTAGACTTGAGATTCAAGTATATTGCTTTGATATGTTGATGGAACTGTGATATTATGTTTAGGATCGATCCTTGGTAATGTTGTATGAATGTTAGAAGCATGTTTAAGTGTTTTGGAATCCATAAATGTATGTTAAACCAGCAAATTTGAACTTTATAGGCTAGGGCGTATTGATACGCGTGAGACCGTATCAATACGGGTCAATGTTTTTAGGCATAGTGTATTGATACGCGTAAGACCATATCGATATGGGTCAGTGTTTTCAGTCATAGCGTATCGATACGCGTGATACCGTATCGGTACAGGTTGGTGTTTCCAGACATAGCGTATTGATACTCGAAGAAGTGTATCGATACGGTTTTGAAATACTGGAATCTGGAATTTTGAAAATGCACAGGTGTATCGATACACTTGCCCGTGTATCGATACGGGTAGCCATTAATTTAGTTAAAGTGTGTTTTAAAGGGTCTGTTTTCTTACGTTTTAGTCCCTGGATGTTGTACATGCAATTAAATGGGTTTGAATGGTCAGTTTGAGCTGAGAATTGACATGCAAGCATGTAATCTGACTAATTGAGGATTGGTAACCCTAATTTCAGTAATGGTCCTTTAATTTACCAGCTTTATGTTTTGGTCCCTAAAATGTATTGTATGCAATTGGTTGCCTTTTCGAGGTCCATTTTCTTTGTCACTTCACCCGCTGCAAGCATGATCACTTAGGATTAATAATATGCATCTAGACAAGATAAAAGGAAAAAATGGACCAGTTTTCGTAATCTTTCTTCGGTTTTCTTCAGCAAACCTAATATAGCTCGCTCGTTTCGGTCGGGCGACTAGGCCAGGTCGAGGGGTTTACAAAGTAGTTACGTAAGAAAATAATTTGTGAAAGTAAAAAATCCTTTTTATTATTAACACTGATTAAAACCCTTTTAAAATAACCTAAATTAAGGGAAAATCTGATAAAAGTTTGGGTAAATAGCTCCTTAAAGATTCTAAGTTTTGTCCCTTTTACGATTTAGTCACCAAAAATAGTTTTGAAAACTTTACATTTTAGTCGCCAAACCAAAATGTCCCTATTTCAAATTTATTTCCTTCAAACTGAATTTACCAAAACCTTTAAAATGTTAATTAAATATTTTCTAGCATTTCCCATATTTTACTTTAACCAAAAATAATTTATTAAGATTTAATTCTCGAAACTAACTCGAATTGCCTAATCCGGTTCTCCCGAACCATCTAATCAATCCATCTAACATCTAGCCCAAATTCAGGGCGTTACAACTCTCTCGCTCTTACGAAATTTTGTCCTCGAAATTTACCTGGCGAAAAAGGTAAGGAAACTGCTTCTTCATGTCCTCCCTACTTTCCCATGTGGCTTTATCAACTCCACGATGTTGCCACAACACTTTCACCAACTCTATGGTCTTACCACGAAGAAACTTACTGCTAGAATCTAGAATTCTCACTTGGTCCTCATCATAGGTTAAATCCGGATTAAATTCAATCTCCTCAACAGGCATCACATGCGAATGATCCGATCTATACATCCGTAACATCGATACATGGAAAACATCATGTATCTTCTCCAACTCAGCGGGCAACCTCAACTTATAAGCAACTGGACCAACTCGCTCCAGCACCTCATAAGGCCTAAGCCTAGGGATCAGCTTGCCCTTCCATCCAAATCTCATCACTTTCTTCAAAGGTGAAACCTTAAGGAACACACGATCACAAACTGTACACTCAATCTCCCTGCACTTCAAGTCAGTATATGACTTTTTTCGATTCGAAGCCGCCTTCAGCCGATCACTAATAAGCTTCACCTTCTCATTTGTGTCCTTCATAACATCAAGAAAGGAAACAAACTTCTCACCCGTCTTCGTCCAACAAAGTGGCGTGTGACACCTTCTACTATACAAAGCCTCGTATGGAGCCATTTGGATACTAGCCTGATAGTTATTGTTATATGCAAACTCCAACAAAGGTAACTGTTTCTTCCATGATCCCTGGAAATCAATGATGCAACACCGCAACATATCTTCTAACACTTGGATAATGCGTTCAAGCTGACCATCCGTTTGAGGATGATACGAAGTACTAAAATTCAACTACATACCCAAATCCTTATGCAAACACTCTCAAAACCTTTTTGTGAAGCACGAATCTCTATCCGATACTATGGACTTAGGCACCCCGTACAACCTGACAATCTCAGCAGTGTACAACTCTATCAACTTGTCTAACGTATATGTTGTATGCACAGGCAAGAAATCCACACACTTTGTAAACCTATCCACAATCACCCAAACAAAATTCTTTTTCGTTGGCGTCAAAGGCAAACCGAACACAAAATATATGGTAATTCTCTCACACTTCCATTCTAAAATCTTCAATGGTTGCAACAACCTAGAAGAAAACTGATGCTCAGCCTTAATGAACTAACATACCATACAATGAGCAAAAAATTCCGCTACATTCTTTTTCAAACCAACCCATAAATACTCATTTTTCAAATCCTGATACATTTTTGTACTACCCGGATGCATAACAAAAGGACTCAAATGAGCCCCAACCAAGATAGTGTGCCTTAACTCCTCATCTTTCGACACTGCCACTCCACTCTTGAAACACAAAACTCCTTCGTCACTGAAACAAAATTTCGTTTGATTACCATCCAATATGTCCTTTACATGTGGTACCAAAGAATCATCATACGATTGCTTCTCCTTGATCAACTACAACAACGATGGCTTCACTTGCAACTCAGCCAACAAACCACCATCGTGCGTCACACTCAATCAAGCAAACATCGCTCTCAACTCAACCGCAACCTTTCTACTCAAACCTTTCCCGGATGATGCTCTATTGTCAAATCATAATCCTTAAGCAACTCTAACCATCTCCAATGTCTAAGATTCAACTCCTTTTGCGACATCAGATATTTCAAGCTCTTGTGGTCCGTATACACAATACACTTCTCACCATAAAGATAATGCCTCCAAATCCTCAAAGCAATCACCACTGCAGCAAGCTCTATATCGTTCATAAGATAGTTGCGCTCGTGCACCCTCAACTGCCTAGATGCATAACCCAAAACCCTTTATTCTTGCATCAACACACACCCCAAACCAACGTAGGACGCATCACTATACACCACAAACCTTTTCCTTAACTCAGGTTGAATCAAGATTGGAGCTTGCGTCAAAGCTTCCTTCAGCTTGTCAAAAGCTTGCTGTCTACCCTCTGTCTACTCAAAACTTACATCATTTTGCAACAACTTCGCCAAAGGAACAACAATCCTCGAGAAACCATCCACAAAGCGTCGGTAATATCCTGCCAACCCCAAGAAACTACGAACTTTAGACACCAACTTCGGTTGCTTCCAATTCACTATAGCTTTAATTTTTTATGGATCCACACGAATACCCTCGACTGAAACAAAATGACCAAGAAAAGCTACTTGCTTAATCCAAAACTCACATTTACTCAACTTTGCATAAAGCTTATTATCCAACAAAACTTGGAACACAATCCGTAGGTGTTGATCGTGATCTTCCTTAGTACGAGAGTACACTAGAATATAATCGATAAACACAACCACGAACTGATCCAAAAATTCATGAAACACCCGATTCATCATGTCCATGAAAGCTACAGGCGCATTTGTCAACCCAAATGGCATCACTAAGAACTAATAATGCCCATAGCGCGTACGAAAAACTATCTTCGGCACGTCTTTATCCTTTACCTTCAACTGATAATATCCAGATCACAGATCAATTTTGAAAAACACCGTAGCTCCCCAAAATTGATAAAACAAACCATCAATCCTCGGTAAAGGATACTTGTTCTTAATCATCAACTTGTTCAGTTGCCAATAATCAGTGCACATTCTCATCGTGCCATCTTTCTTTTTCACAAACAACACCGGTGATCCCAATGGTGAAACACTAGGATAAATGAAAACTCGATCCAACAACTCATGTAGCTACATCTTCAACTCCTTCAATTCTTTCGGTGCCATGTGATATGGTGCAATCGACATGGAGCCGTATCCGCGTACGTCTCAATGCAAAACTCTACCTCCCTATTTGGTGGCAAACCAGACAAATCTTCTGGAAATACTCATGGAAAATCTCAAACGGTGCGAATATCTTGGGTACGCACTTCCTTCGTATTAGGGTTCATAATATAAGCTAGGCATGCTTGACCCTCAGATTCCAACATCTTTCATGCTTCCAAGGACGAAACAATGTTAGAAAAGAACTTGACATTCTCACCCACAACCACCACTTCGTAGTCCTCAGCAAGTCTTAATGAAACTCGATTGGTCTCAAAATCAACCACAACTTGGTGCTCCGACAACCAATCCATCCCCAAGATTACATCAAAACCATAAAATGGCAACTCTATTAAATCTGCCTCAAACACATGACCTTGAACCATCAAAGGACATCTCCTAGCAATTACTGTCTCACCAAAAGAACTAGTTACCCACATACGTACATCTAACATCTCTACAGGTTATCAAGCAAGCATGCATGTTCACCCAAGATGTATGAATGTGTAGAACTAGAATCTATCAAAGAAAGTATTGGTATAGACTACAAAGTAAATGCACCTATAATCAAATCCATATTATTCCTTCCCACACGGTGCGCAAAAACCCTTTTCAGTCCACCACCCTTAGGTTGAACCGCTACGGTATGAGCAACTACTCTTTGACCATCCTACCTATGCTAGAAATGTCCACGACCGTGCTCACGACCTCTTTGTAGCACAACAGCAAGTGCAAGAGCCTAACCTTCCCTAGCAAACTACGGACAATCATGCTTGATGTGATCCTGAGAACCACAACTCCAACAGGTGCTAAGAGTACCCCAACACTCCCTCGTGTGTCGCCTACCACATCTCCCATATTTAGGTGTTCGAGCAAAGGTATTTTGAACAGGTTGTCCACGCCCAACATTACTCCTTCCACGTCTCTGATCTAGACGATACCTCTTATCCATATGCTTCTTGTATCGATCTCTACCAACATCTAATTCAGCACTCTTTTTTCCAGTAAAAGAACCCTCAAAATGAGCAAACAACCCCAAATTCTATTCTATGTCCTTAACACAAAAAACAAAGACATCAAACTCGATATAATCCGTAGCTAACATTTATGTCTTCACCTCATTAACCAACCCATAAGAGAACTAGTTGCATCGCTGTCACTCATCAGAAACCAGTTTAGGAGCATACTGGCTCAACCAAACAAACTGGATCTCATACGTGGAAACATATATGTTCCCCTATTACAAAGCCATAAACTCTCTCTCCTTCTTAGCTTGATATCGAGATCCCAAATACTTCATCCGAAAGGCAACACAAAAGAACTCCCATGTCACATCTGCAAGCGCCATACCCACGATAGTAGTTGTCCACCAAATGTAAGCATCGCCCTAAAGTAACGATACTATACAACCCAACTTACGAGCATCCATACACTCTATCTGACCTAGGATCCTCTCGGTGCAAGCAAACCACTTATCAGATGCTTCTAGAGCCAAACCCTAAACTCGGTACTACCCAAGCTGTATAGACGCTCTAATGGTAACGTGATATTAACAACTACAAGTGTCGGTGCAGGTACTTGTACTTCAGCTATGGCTGCCTGAAAAGCTCCAGTCATCACCTGGATCAACGGTGCCATATCACCAAAAATAAGTCTTTGTGGTGCTTGAGGCGCACCACCATCAACTCCAGCACCAACAGGAGGAATCAATAGAGGAGGAGGCAACTCATCACTTTGTCCATGCACAACACTCCCTATACCAGCTCTCGTATCTCGTCTCAGTCTTATTTTGCGAAAATATGAGTCTAAAACATGATAATGCACTTAGACCAGCTTGTAGCAAGAATCCAAGTTGCTCTCGTTTAAAAACAAAAATCATTTAACTTTAGTAGTAATAAGGCAATGTGTCCCCAAGCTAAACACCCAAACATAACACATATCGATCATAATCTCACAAATTCAAACGCCGTGCATAACAATCAACGGAATCATATATCAACAATACATCAAATCACCATAACCCACCTCTCAACAATCATAACCTAGCTTTGATACAACAAATATAACCCCTTGACTCGGTCTACTGCAAGACCGAACCAAGCGAGCTATATTAGGGTTTACCGAGACAAACCCGAAAGATTTATATTGAAACGGTCTATTTTTTCTTTTATCTTCTCTAAATACATATTTAAGTCCTAAGGTGATCATGCTGATTATGGTGAAAGTTCCAACTCAATCAGGCGTCGATTTGACATCCAATTGTATAAATTTGCATTTCAGGGAATAAAATGTAATTTCTAATAAATAAGAGGACATTCATGAAGTTGGAGTTACCAATCCATAATTAGTCATATTTCATACCATCAGGTTAAATTTCAACTTAGAATACCCGTCCAAACTCATTTAATTGCATAATTAAGAAATAGGGACTATATTGTAAAGAATACAAACTTTATAAAGCATCTTAACTGAATTAACGGTTGGCGTACCAGTACGGGCACTTCCCGTATCGTAACGGGTGCAAAACACAAAGGCATATCAATACGGTCCTTAAGCGTATAGGTATAGGTGTGCAATGTTAAAAAAATAATGATTCTAGTAGTTAAAGGGCGTACTGATATGATTGCCCGTGTACCGACACCAGGCTTATTTTTAGCTATGCGTACTGATACAGTCCCTAGGCGTATCGGTACGCCAAGGCAATTTTGATTGAGCCAAGATAGGTCCACCGTACCGATCCCTAAAGACCCATATTGGTATGAACAAAACTGTAATGACCTCTTGGTCCAACATATGACACTTTGGCTCAATCTAACACTCTCCAACCATAATCTAATCATCATGTGACTTCACAAACATCAATTCTTCAAACATAGCAGCATGGTAGAAGATCAATGTAACACCCCCTACCCTGGGTTGGCAGCAAACCGGTTCGGGAGCGTTACTAATGTACATTAGAAGCATGAATAAGCAAGAATGGGTTACTCATCCCTATTAGATGAGTTACTTAACTAGCAAGTAACCAAGCATCAATACTTAACAAGAAAGTAATCTCATTTACAATACATTATAGGTTGCCAAAAATTTCACTTTACATTATCATACA
Source organism: Hibiscus mutabilis (assembly GCA_019671005.1). Lineage (NCBI taxonomy): Eukaryota > Viridiplantae > Streptophyta > Magnoliopsida > Malvales > Malvaceae > Hibiscus > Hibiscus mutabilis. The sequence continues at coordinate 37,600,128 of CM033734.1, read as the reverse complement.
ACATCACATTCCGAAACTACAAGCAAACAAGTTTCCATTTTCATTTCATTGTTCATTAACATGATTCATGTAACATTACTTACATAGCTTACTAAACATGATCATTTGAACGTACCTTGATTCCAAGCAAGCCATGCCAAGCCTTACCTTTCGGCATTTACCATTTAACTTATAAGAATACATATACACATGATATGATCGTACAAGACTATCATTTTTCACTAGTTATTCGTTTGGTACAAGGTTATATTATCCCTTTGAACATTCATTAAACACATATCAATACTTATATGCGCAGCAAAATACATTACCATTCCATAGAATTAGAGTTCATTACTTAATTTACATTAACAACCAAGTTCATAACATGATAGGCCCATTCAAGACATATATACAAGATCAAGTATTCAAAATGCATGCACTAGACATTATATACAACTAAGTGCCACCAACTAGGGGAGTACAAAACAAGTATGTTCATGCTTTAGCTATGCTTGTGTCTTGCTTCTAGCTTAAGAATTCAGGCTTCAAGATCAAGCTACGATCGAATCCTTTAACCTGTGGTTGGGAAGGATGAAAACGCGAGTGACAAGTACAAGAATGTACTTAGTGAGGTAGTATCTAGATCTATCCAATTTTTATATTGAGTTAAGTGTTAATTAATCAAGAATGATCCTAACTAGGTATTTTAAGGCAATAGAATAGAACAAGATGCAAAAGACAACAAATCACAATTCATACTTTGTCCATTTCAAGAAATCTGACTATTCATGGTCACATATCAAATAGTTCAAATGAAAAGTTTTCAAGACAAGTAATTCAAGTAGCAAGGTCTCAAGACAAGTAATTCAAGTAGCAAGATTTCAAGACAAGTAATTCAAGTAGCAGGATTTCAGGACAAGTAATTCAAGCAGCAAGATCTCAAGACAAGCAATTCAAGTAGCAAGGTCTCAAGATAAGTAATTCAAGTAGCAAGATTTCAAGACAAGTAATTCAAGTAGCAGAATTTCAAGAAAAGTAATTCGAGTAGCAGGATTTCAAGACAAGCAATTCAAGTAGCAAGGTCTCAAGATAAGTAATTCAAGTAGCAAGGTTTCAAGACAAGTAATTCAAGTAGCAGAATTTCAAGAAAAGTAATTCGAGTAGTAGGATTTCAAGACAAGTAATTCAAGTAGCAAGATCTCAAGACAAGTAATTCGAGTAGCAAGATTTCAAGACAAGTAATTAATCAATTTATACTTATTAGCTCATTTATAGTCTTTTAAAACAATCCTTGGTTCTTAGTTTGACTAGGTAATCAAGTCTCCAACCAAATGTTGCCACAAGATGTACCGTAGTACTGTACCATAGTACTGGTCAACCTTCATACTATCGCCAAAGACCATACAAATGTACCCTCCGTCTGTAGCCAATTAGGGGCCTTAGCCCTGGACCGTAGTCCACCCTACACAATAAGCTCTAGACTCTAAGGCATGCCCTTCTACCTATTCAACTAGCGACCAAGGTTGTTTGATTACACTTTATTTATTCAAGAATCATCAAGCTTATACAAGTTCAAGATCATGTAGTCAAGAATCATTTCAAGCACGTATAACAATATTATGCTTTAGCCCTTAGGCCAAATGAGCCTTAGCACTTAAATTTTCATTTCACATTTCATTTGTTTCATGGTCAAGGCAAACCATTCATGTTCAAGGCAGTAAATTTCATGTTTCAAGCAATACATTCAAGTGGCATTCGATAATCTACACCCAAGGCATTCAAGTAGCATTCATGTAGACAAGTTTCATATATTATCATATTTCATGCTTACCTTAATATTTATAATCAAGTTAAATTATGTTCATTATCATGGCATATCCATAGCAAGAAAATAATCATGCATATTTGGTTAGGACCTAAGTCCTAACACTATTTATAAACTACACTCACAATACTCCAAGCTTAGCTAGTCTTGGATCCAAACTCCTTTGTTTCTAGCTTTCGAATGCTCCTTCTTAGACCCTTCTCCAATGTTCCCTTCTCGTTCTAACATTTCATACAAGTAAATCATGGTCAAGACAAGCACATTCATTTATTCAAAACAAGACAACAATACACATAATTCATTCAACATACATTTCAAAACATCAAGGCTACTGCCTGGCATCTTGTGCACTGTTTACTTAAACATGCATAACTTTCATTCCGTACGTCGGAATTTCAATTGGTTTACACCATTGGAAAGCTAACTTAATTATATTTCTAACTATATAGGCATTGAATTTTTATTATTGACCAATTAATACTGTTTTTTTTACTTAAAGACAGGGTAATTACAACACTGGACAGTTTGCACTGTCCCTATTGTTTCATTTCTACAATCCATTCTACAATTCCGAATTCAATTCCATTTTCTCCTAATAAATTTAGACATATTAAGGTACTATACATTAAATTTTCAGCTTTAAATTCCATTTGTACAAATTTATAGAGATTTTCAAAGTTACTGCCTAGAATAGAGTTTTTTGGGCAGATTACACTAGTTGGTGTTTCTAGCTTCATTACTCTCTTAGATGAAATTTCTAACATGTTAATTCACCTTATATACATATTCATGCAAGTCTAGGTCAGTTCTATTCACCTACCATTTTGATCAAAATAGGGCATTATGCTTGTATATCAATTTTAACATTCGATGCAGTCCCTCATTTTCTCATGCATAGATAAAACAACCCTTAATTCATCAATTTAATCCTAAACACATTTACATGAATGCAAAACAGTCTAAACATTAGTATCCAAGCATAATTACTTCAAAACAGTCCCAATTTTACTTTCAAATCATCCCTTAACTAGCCTAAACAGTTCATTACTTACAAAAACAGTATATTTCCATTACAAATTAGTTTTTCCCATGTTTCCAGCTTTATAAACAGCCCATAAAATTTATCCAAGTAGTCCCTAATTACCATAATTTAGGATTCCAACATAGTTAATATCATTCAAACATCTAAACATTCATCATTCAATTTTATTACATTCTTACATCATTTCTCAATCCAATTCACTCATACATGTATCACCAAAGAGGATCAAGTTTCATGGCTTATACAACAACCTAGTTGATAGTAAAATTCACAAAGAAAAGTAAAAAGATATTACCTCCCTACAACAAACCCTTCGAACAAAGCTCCAAGGTGAGCTACACTAGCCAACAATGGCTTCTCTCACTTTCAAATTTTGCCTCAGTTTAGTAAGGAAAGAAAGAAGAAGATTGTTTAATTTTTTTTGGGAATTAAACTCCCTTCAACCGACCCCTACACATGCCCTCACTCTTGTATAACACCTCAACAAGGTCCTAGGAGTTTTAATTCTTACCATGCAAACTAAGAGTTTATGTGACTTCGATTTAGTCATTTCCCATAATAGATATCCATTTTTTCACATTTTAAATTTTTAGTCCTAATTTAGATTAATTAATCTAATACTTAATGATTCCAAATCGAATTGACTAGTAAGACTCATGATATATTCCTAGGCCAAGATTTGGGGTATTACAATCAAACACAACATCTCAAGTCGAAACACATACATGCATAATGTTTCCCAACCCCTCAAAAACCAAACGATAAGCATCATACAAGTCCAAAACACCAAATCAACTTGTACAAACAGGGAGTACCAAAATAAACCTCCCAAATACAACTTGGTCACATTGTCTATTATTACTACTTAGCATTTATAAAACCATACTTTGAAATTGTCTCGACCCTTGAATCTCTTCTTACTGTCCGAAAAGGTTATTTCTTTGCATTGATGAGAAATGAGAGCGTAAGCAATAAGCTTAGAGAGGGAATCACAAAAACACTCATCAATGCGGTTAAAATCATTTTAATTCAAACCAAGTGTATAAGTCTCATGGAAAAACGTCTCATGCTTCCACAATCTCTTCAAATATGCACATTTAAACCATTTGCAGCACATGTATCATGGATTTCTATCATAAATCTCAATTTAAGCTTCATATGCCAAAATCTCTAAATAGCAAGCTTAAAGAGCATCTCATGTATAAACTATATTATACAAACATAATCCATTTCTCATGATACATTATCTCATATATTGACATTCAAGTGACTCAAAACAAGTTGCATTCTATTTTATCAAAAACCACATCGGATACACATATTTCCCAAGTGGTTCCTTCGACCACTTGACATACGTCCTCGAACTGGAGCAGCCCTCAATGGTTATATCGTATAAATCCACCAGCGGGAGAATTGGCAAACTCTTGACCCCTCAATCATTGTGGTTGTAATGGTGGAGCATGGCACACTCTTGACCCCTCGACACACATGAGGTGACTTATTATAGTGCACTTTAAACCCTATGGCTAGCCAACTATATCCGATAACATTTTACCTCAACCACTTGCCAATATACTCAATAATAACCTCATTATCTTACTGTTTTATGTATGCATCATTTAAAACCATTTTTGATACATTAAAACATGTATTCTAGCATTCTCAAAATACTTTCATAAATCATTTGCTATGCTCAAATCTCATCATGTATAATCATTTGCAATCTATTTTATTTCTAAAACCTGCATATAATAGTAAGTAATCAAATCTATAAACATGTGCATGGGATTGTACTTTGCAAAACCGAAAATGAGAAAGAGCTCAATCAATACTTACGTTCGAGCTTAGATAAACGTATCAAACTTATTCTAAACTCCCAAAACTTCTTTCAAACCTTTTAAAAGCAGTAAAACACGTTTCCACTCTCTAACAACCAAACTCTCCACTTGCCGATATGCGATCAAGCTTCCGCAATCTCTTCAAAAGCTAAAGGATTTGATTCCCCTACTTTACCCAAACAAAAACAGAGGATTAATGCACTTCTATGCATCTCTAATCCCCAACAAACAACAAACACGGCTTCGCCTTCCTTTGATCCATCAAACGGCTATCTAAAACAACCAAAATCAACACCAAACTTCATCTAAACAAAGTCCAGCCAACACCTATTGATTTTAACATCTTAACAACAACAATTAACATCCAAAAAAAAATCCTAAACACATCCTTATACCTCCAACAACACTACAACACCAAGATCACATCCAAAACCAACTATAAACAACCTAGAAAATTAGAAATTCACATAGTTTCAGGATTCCTTTAACTAACCTCTTCTTTTAACATTAAAACACATCTTATAAGAGATCTAAATCCATTAGATTCATTACAAACAGATCCAAAACAATATAAAACCAATTTCTTCATTAAAACTCAATTTAATCCATAAAACCTTGATTAAATCATAAATACATAACAACAATCAGTAGCAAAGGATCAGGAACTTGGTAATTTCTTTAAAGAACCTTTAATTAGAGTAGAGAAACGAAAATCACCTCTAATTGTTGATTTCTCCCTTAATTGGCAAAGATTAGTTGAAATCTAAGTAGCCTTTGCAATAGGAATTAAAGAAATCAATTAGAAAACAAAAAGGAAATCAAAAGAGATTGATCCTTGGAGTTTTTGGAGTGAAAATCACAGTTTGGCTGCTAAGAAAGTTGAGAGAAAAAGTTGGGAGAAAAGGAGTTACGTAAGAAAATAATTTGTGAATCTAAAAAATCCTTTTTATTAATCCTATTTTATTTTATTATTAAAACCAATTAAAACCCTTTTAAAATAGTCTAAATTAAGAGAAAAATCTGATGAAAATTTTTGGGTAAATAGATCCTTTAAGATTTTAAGTTTTGACCCTTTTTATGATTTAGTCACCAAAAACACTTTTGAAAACTTTACATTTTAGTCACCGGACCAAAATGTCCCAAATTCAGATTTAATTCCTTCAAATTGAATTTACCAAAACCTTTAAAGTATTAATTAAATATTTTCTTGCATTTTTCCATATTTTACTTTAACCAAAAACTATTTATTAAGATTTAATTCCCGAAACTAACTCGAATTGCCTAATTTGGTTGTCCCAAACCGTCTAATCAATCCATATAACATCTAGGCCCAAATTCAGGGAGTTACATGGCAGATGGATTTTCCTTGGCATCCTCTAGATAATCGTCATTGATCAATGGCTCATCCTCCTCAGGTTGGGTAGGGTCATTGCTCATCTTTGCTCCGCTTCTAGTGGTGATTACTTTACACTGCTCATGGTCATTGCCTTGTGCAACTTTAGTATTGCTAGGCCAAATCCCTTGTAGCCTTCAGCTAAAGATTTGGGCAAACTATCCAACCTAAGTCTCAATGATTTGATCGCTGCTTCTTGACTCTGTATCCAAATTTCTATCATGTTCAAGAAGACGTCAATCTTTTTCATGAAATTATTAGTCTCTGTCATAAATAAATCAATTTTAAACATGAAAGCATTTAAATAAGTTTCCAAAGAACTAGCTGTTGACTGTTGTTGTAGCAAAAGATTCTATTGCCATGGCATGTTCTGTCAGAATCCTGATGCTTTAGTGGTTTGGCAAGATGTATTGTTGGAGTTGTTCTGGTTACTCCATGAAAAATTGGAATGATTCTTCCATCTTGGGTTGTATGTGTTGGAATATGGATTGTAGTTACGAACATAATAAATGGACTTTGGGTTCTATGGACACTCAGAAAAATCATGGTTATCATTACAAGAATCACAATATGAATCGATTACCTTAACTGCTTGCGTGTTACTGGGTCTTTGCAAATTCTGAACCATGTTGGTTAGTGCGGCTAATTGTGTTGAAATGGCATCAGATGAATCAAGCTCAATTTTCGTGGTATGTCGCCTTGCATGTCCCCTCCTAGTATTTGGGAAGTGATAATCATTGTTGGCAAGTAGATCAAGAATCTCAAATCCTTCCTCCAGTGACTTATCTAGAAGTGTGCCATTTGTCGAGGCATCTAGCATCATCCTAGTTGGTGCATTGACTCTATTGTAGAACATCACTACTTGTATCCATTTTTTGAATATGTGAATGAGACATTTTTGAATAAGCTCTTTGTAATAATCCCAAGCCTCATACATGGATTCATCATCTGCTTAATGGAAAGAAGTGATGCCATTACGCAATTTATCAGTTATACTAGTAAATTTGTACCTGACAAGAAAACTTCGGAATAGATTTGTCCAAGATTCTAGAGTTCCTGTTGGTATGCTATTCAACCATGTTCTCGCCCTATCCCTTAGTGAATAGGGAAATAGTTTAAGTCTAAGGACATCCTCATGGACTCCTTGTTGTCTGAAGGAATCACAAACTTCTAAGAAAGATCTTAGATGTTGCCTAACATCTTTAGTTGCCGAGCGGCCAAATTGCCCAATCAATTTAAGCATATTAAACATTATTGGCTTCAATTCGAAGTGTGCAGCTTGAATCTCAAGTGTAGCAATTCCTGAATTGAGATCACCAAGGTCTGGTAATAAGTGATCTCGGATGAGTCTGTTCCATACTTAGACTGGTTGCTCTGCTACGGCTGTATTCTCTCTTGCCGCTGCATTTTGATTGCCATTGGCAAATAGATCTACCATAGCTGCTCATAGTTTTCTTCTTCTTTTACGGAATACACGTTCAATCTCAGGTTTAAGTGGGTAGTCGTGTGTCGTTGGTCTCACCCTGGTCATACACAGACGTAAAACCAAATAGTGTTAGCCACTTGAAACGAATAAAATAAAATGCAAGAAATTAGAGATAAAGTCGCTATTACCAGTCCCCGACAATGGTGCCAAAATCTTGTTGCGTGTTTTAAGTGTTACGCAAGTGGTGCAAGTGAACAGGTCGCAAGTAATAAAGTCATGAATATAGAGTATCGTCTCCACAGGGACTGGTCTTGAAGGACTTGGGTTCTTAATTCCTTGCACTAAAATAAGAAAGTATTTGTGGTGATAGATGGTGGTAAAGAAGTATCTAAAACAAAATAAAGAAAGATTGTAGACGAATAAGGTAATCATTGAGAGAGTAGGTTGGCTTATTAGGATTAAGAGTATGCCAGATGAGTTGCTTTGGCAAGTTGGATGTTGGAGGCAAGTAAGATGCAGAGGCAAGTAGATTGTAGTGGCAAGTAATTGCCTAGGCAAGTAGCTTGCTGGAAGTAGGACTCTCCATGACCAGTGAAATGTAATAGCAAGTGGTTGAGTCAGAGTAGGACTCTTCTCGACAAGTGGTTACCCTGGCAAGTTAATTGTTGCGGCAAGTGTGATGCTGTGGCAAGTCAATTGTGTCTCCAATGCTCGACAGAGTGTTCTTAATGCCTTCATGTTATTTCTAACTTGAAGGGCTGATGCTTTTGCAAACCATGGTGATACATCTGTCACATGTTATTTTACCAAGAGTGAACACCGTCTTTCATTGAACTCTTGTTAGCCTCTTGAAATTCACTCATTCTCCAAGCTTCCTTCACTTTGTCACTTTCTGGAAACTTGGTTCAAGAGGAATTGATTCCCTTCAGCTCTCGCACTATTAGCAAACCCAGATTCAATTTAGTTCGTTGATCTCCATCAACTCTCGTAATGATTGGAAATCAACTCAATTGAGGAACCTCCAATAGCTGTCACTTCATTAGAGTAAATCCTTCTTACGAATCTCCATTGACCTCGCTCTCCCTTTGCTATCACTGATTAGGGATTTAAGTTTCAATGAATGTGTAACACCCCTTTTTGTATCCATACGACGAACACGAATCAGGAATGTCACAACTCTACTATCCTTAAATATACATGCTCTCAATTATCTTAGCATGCAACTCATAACCTGTGGTTACTCTTAACTTTAAATATTTTCGGATACGCCAATTATTATGAAACCATAATGAATTTTAAAGGCCAATCACAAATCAAATAGGTTTAGCAAGTATACATGCCACTATAATAATCATACCTGTTAAGCTTTCCAATATTGATGCAATGCTCTTCTCACTTTCATCTTGATTTACCTACGTGTGCACAATCAAACACACGCTAAGTACGAACTTAGTGAGGCAATAAAGGAAGTTAATATAAATAATTTAAACTTTATTCAACTTCATGACTATGTTTATATAACATGGTATATATATATGCCAATGCATCAACTTTCACATTGCATTAGTAATGATTTACTATATGCCAATGTCATAGGACTTTCATGCTTGTCCTCCATTTGTCATAATATACCTTATATGCATTAATGCATCATGATCACAAGATATGTATTACCATCATGTTAATCATATATTAACATAATATAAACCGGATATAAATTTCTTACCAATATACTTACCATTTATTCCAAAAGCTCATAAGCTTGTTCACCTGTTTATCTTTTATTAACCAATGAACCATAGCCCAAATATAAGTCAATGAGGACCCTGGGTACACGAGTCAAATATGCACCGAAGTGCTAATACACATAAGGCTGTGCCCACCATCCGCACATTTATAAGGCCAGGCTAACCATCCACACATTTATAAGGCAATGCTAACCATCCGTACATTTATAAGGCAGTGCTAACCATCCGCACATTTATAAGGCAGTGCTAACCCTGTCCCTTAATGACTTACTTGGGCATATTTTCCATATTTATTCCATCCATGGCAATGTATATCAATATAATTTAACATTGGCAGTTCATACCCGAAATAACATTCATAGTATAACATTACATATAACTAGTGATCCATGCATTTATATTCAACTTTTGACATATTTAAAATATGTCAATCATATGCTCTATGCCATAAATATAATGACAATAAAATTTGGGTAGGCTCATCGCAAGCCATCTCAATCATGTATAAACCATCAATGTATTATGATATGTATGCTATTGCTCTCACCTTGGCCACTTAATATAATGCCTCACTAAGTCATAGTTCGATCCTTTCTTTCATAGAACCTCGAACCTTCTTTGATTCGGACTTGACTTCATTAATCACATGAATAAAATAAAATATTTGTTAGATTCAAATCTAACATTACCTTAAACATGTTGTCTAATATATTCTTTCAAATATAAAATTTCTGAATATTTTTCCTTTCTTCCTTGTACTGTTCAAAAACTCATTATGGTCCTTAGTTACCAATTTGAACTTCCATAAATTCTTCCGAGCTTGCTAACACTAACATTTGAATACAAAATGTTTCAAATTTCATTTTCGGACAGCTTGCACTCCCTTCAAATATTTACTTATACAGGGCATAATACATACTGGATCTTAATTTCTTTTATGCTGGAGAAACTAGATTCGATAACGGTTCTAACGGTATAAGCCACATAAATTAATAAAATCTACAAAAATTATGAAAAATTTTTCTGACCTTCATTCAAATAAAAATTCATATCTTTTAACTCGGAACTCGAAATCAATCTCCGTTTGCTGGAAACGAAACTAAACTAACAAATCTTTACAATGGTATAAAATTCATCATTTATCCGTTTTTTGTAGAATTTATGGCGAAATTTTAAACTTACTGCCATAATTCGGTTCCAACATAACTTTCCATAAATAACTTTTAATTTACACCAACTTCTCCCTATTTCTCTACTTGTCAATTTAGTCCCATAACTTTACTTCAAATGACTAGAATAAAGCTTGTATTCACATGTTCTCTTTACATCCTTCATCAAAATAAGCTTAAACCTTTACTTCTCTATTTTCTCTGGATTTGTCGAGATGGTCACCAAAGTTTCAATTATAAGGATTCAAGCTTCTTAACTTTGCAAATTAGTCCTCCAATCAACATTACTACCTTAATTCCATCATTTTAACTAAAAATCAGATTTACTCCTTCTACATATCCTCCTTGCCGAAATGGTCCCTATGTATTTAACTTAGGGTTTTGCTTCCAAACAACAAATCAAGCTTACTAGATCATTAATCCAGCTACACAATCCTTAAGTTAGACTTGAATCCATAAACCCTAATCTTCTCTATACAAACCCAAATATGTAGGGTTTAAATTCCAACTCAATAACATGATTCCGACATCATACAAGCATGATTCTAAATTAAAATCAACCATGGATTCATAAAATCATAAAAGCCCCAATTTGTTCATAAACACTAATTTATTCCACATATCAAATCTTATCAACCAAGCAAGTATTCTATAAATTATTTACATCAAAAGATAGAGCTCGAAGAGTAGAACAACTTTGTAGTTTGAAAGATTACCTAAAAACTGAGATTCAGGGCTGAAATGGAGCTTGGAAATTTCCGCCTTCTTTCTCCATGGTTTATGGCTTGAAAAGATGAACATTTTTTCATCTTTTCACTATTAAATTACACTTGTAACTATTAAATGAATTTTAAATTCATTTAAATAGTGAAATTACCAATTTAGCCTTTAAATCCAATGGCTAATTTAATCTCATCCAAAATCAAGGGCCAAGATTAAATCCATGCATATTTCATCTTCAAAAAACATCCTCAAAATTTCAAAAATATTTCAAAATTGCCATCCTTGCCAAATGACCAATTTGCCCTTCAACTAGTCTTTATTTACTAGTTTGTTTCAAAATTTCCATTCCATTATAATCTAACTAAATTAGTTCCTTCTCAACCGGCCACTATTCCATAAATATCATTTTATGATTTTCAATGGCTTATGGAACAGTCTCTGAATTTTACATTCAATCGGATTTCCCAATATTCACTAAATACTTCTACTACGATTCACCTTTACCGAGCTATCAAAATTATTCAGAAAATTGTATATTTCCATAATGTACCTCATGTCATCATCCTTCATCCTATGGCCTAGATTTAACCTTGAGTTAGTAGTTACCAACTTTGCCCTTATAATTTTCCAAAATTACGATATTGCCATTTTTCATCCAACGGCTCATATTTAACATGGAAAATCAACTTAAATCCAAGGGTTCATATTCTTCCAACACTAAGAAAATATATTAGACATGTAAAATGACATAATTAACCTCGCCTTATCATCCCTCAAAATATCTTGGATATTCGATTCCATCGATTATCCAGGATATTTTTTTGAACTTTATCGCTTTGTAGCCCTTAATACAAACTCCGCATTTAAAAATCCGGGTAACATGAAAACATAATTCTTGGGGTAAACTATTCATTTACGGGTTAAAATACACAACTTTTGAAAATTACACTTTTGCCACTGAACTTTTCCAAAGTTTATACTTTAGCCTCAAAACTTTCAAAATTTATATTTTGGTCACTGGAAAAAATTGGGATATTATAATTATACCCCTTAAGAAAATTCATCCTCGAATTTTCAACACATACCTGGTTCAAAAAGGTGAGGAAACTGCTTTCTCATATATTTTTCTCTTTCCAAGGTCGCTTTTTGACTTCATGATTTTGCCAAAGAACTTTAACAAGCGGAATCATCTTATTACTTAGTTCTTTGACTTTATGTTCTAGTATCTTTACCGATTCTTCCTCGTAAATCAAATTCGATTGAATCTCTATTCCTTCAGGGTAATGATATGTAAAGGATCTGATCGATACTTCTTGAGCATCGATACATGAAATATATTGTAAATCTTGTCTATTTTCGGAGGTAAGGCTAGCTAATAAGCCACCAGACCAACTCTTTTCATAATCTTATATGGTCCACTAATTCTCGGACTCAGCTTCCCTTTTTGTCCACACCATAACACCTTCTTTCAAGGTGAAACTTTTAAGAAATACTTTATCCTTAACTTCATATTAAGTATATTTTCTTTCAAGATCAACAGATAATATCCATCATTCTAAAGCAATTCTAGATTGCTTCGAACTATTCTTACTTTATTCTCCACATCCTGAACTAAATCAAATCAGATTCAATCACCCCTTAGTTCTCTTTTAACCCATTATCATTGGGGATATAAATTACCCTTTAATAATATGAAAATTCTTTAGGCTAAACATCGATACCTTTAATTTTCCCTTTTCACCTTACTGAATTCTTTCCAGGTATATCTTATCTTTCATCTGCAAATCTTTGAGCCGATTTGTCAAAGTAGGCTTGAGCTAAAGTTGTGTAATCAATACACTATTTTCCTCCAAAGATAATTGGGCATTTAATGCTTATAAGGCAAATAATAACTTTTGGATAAATACATCAACTACTACTTTAGTCTTATTACATCACTACACATCCCAACCAATTATGAGACGTATTATTGAATAAGGTAAAATCCTTACCAAATTCATACTGCACTAATACTAGTGCTACTATCAAATCTTATTCTACTGGTAATAATATAATCGTAATCTAATCTTAGAGGAATACTACTGCTTCTTTTGACTAACATCACTGGAGCTTCCTAACATGATATACCGAGTCGTATAAAACCTCAATCTAATGATTCTTGCAACTAGATCTTTAGCTTTCTCAATTTAGTAAGAGCCATTCTGTAGAGTGTAATCAATATAGGTCCAATATTGGATTAAATCCAATCCTAAACTTAGCCTCTCGATTAAGCGTCAATCTTGACAGCTCCTCTTGGGCAATCCATTTAAATCTCACAAACAATAGGAATACTCTCCCAGCTTACCCTTGATACTCGGTATCCATAGCATAAGTTAGATAATCTTCACATTGGTAACAAATTCCAATAAAAACTATGCATGCTCATGCATGCCAATTATCACAACACTCACATGATTGGTTTTGTGGTTTTCTTGAATCTCCAACATTAATTATAAGTGTTAGAGAGTTCATAATTTTCCTTGTCCCAATCTTTTAGCGGAACTATGTAATAATTTCAGTTTGATATATTTGCCGGGAATCCTCACCACTTTTTAAAGGTGGTGAAATAAATAATGATTCACTATTCCTCTTTACGAGCTGTGACATCTGCTTAGATATTTTCTCATTCTGAACCCTTTGCATTGCCTTTGGCATAATTTACTGCTTCATGGAATTTTGAAATACATAGGGCAGTAAGTACTTCTTTGTACCTGACCTTTAATCCTCTATGAGCTGTCATAACAGGCTCTTTTTCTATCTATAGGAAGCAGTTAGAAGCAAATCAGTTCAGTTTATTAAACTTGCACTAATACTCGTAAATAATCCAATTGCTCTAATAAAGGTGTAAGAAACTCTGTTGCATCTCTAGGAAAAACTTTGTTACGGAACACTCAATTAAAGAATTTCTAGTTAATAGACTTTTGAGTATGTTTTATAACATTACTTTATCAAATACGAGTCTAATCTTTTCAGATGAGATAATACTTTTTCTTTGAGTCTCCTCTAATCATCAATACAGAGTTCCTTCAACATAACTTTTATATCATTAAACCATAGATTAACAATCATAGGATCTCAATTAATATCTCTCTGAAAATCTAGTGTGCTAGAACTCTCAATTCTTTTGCAATCGGTGCCTAAGCAGGCTAATTCATGATCGCTTCTAATGTCTAGAAGAAAAGCCCTTAATCCAAAACATGCATATCATGTTACTCTGGTGCCTCAGCACCATGCTAAGCTGAGGGTAGAATATTTTCATTAACCTTATCATGCTCGTAAATCTCTTATTGATCCACTCGCCTAAACATCTGACACAATTCTTTTACCCTCACCTATTGGAATTTAACATTATTATCATAATGAAGTAAGCAATTGCATCAATTCCAACAAGTAAAATCATCAGTAATTCTGACATCCTAGTGGAATATATACACTTTTGACCTTTACCATACTTCGTTTAACTCCAGAATCAGCTAAACCTATAGCTCTGATACCAATATATGTAACACCCCATTTTGTATCCATACGACGAACACAAATCATGAATGTCACAACTTTACTATCCTTAAATATACACGCTCTCAATTATCTTAGCATGCAGTTCTATGGTTACTCTTAACTTTGAATCTTTCCAGATTGCCAACTATTATGAAACCATAATGAATTTTAAAGGCCAATCACAACTCAAATAGGTTTAGCAAGTATACATGAGACTATAATAATCAAACCTCAATTAGGATGTCAATACTGTGATTACATGTTGAGCTTTCCAATATTGATGCAATGCTCTTCTCACTTTCATCTTGATTTACCTCGTGTGCACAATCAAACACAGGCTAAGTACGAACTTAGTGAGTCAATAAAGGAAGTTAATAACAATAATTTAAACTTTATTCAACTTCATGGCTATATTTATATAACATGATATATTTATCCCAATGCATCAACTTTCACATTGCATTAGTAATGATTTACTATATGCCAATATCATAGGACATTCATGCTTGTCTATTTGTCATAATATACCTTATATGCATAAATGCATCATGATCACTAGATATGTATTACCATCATGTTAATCATATATTAACATAATATAAACCGGATATAAATTTCTTACCAATATACTTGCCATTTATTTCAAAAGCTCATAAGCTTGTTCACCTGTTTATCTTTTATTAACCAATAAACCATAGCCCAAATATAAGCCTATGAGGACCTTGGGTACACGAGTTAAATATGCATCGAAGTGCTAATACACATAAGGTTGTGCCCACCATCCGCACATTTATAAGGCCGTGCTAACCATCCACACAATTATAAGGCAGTGCTAACCATATGCACATTTATAAGGCGTGCTAACCATATACACTAAGTGTCCCTTATATACACTATAGTGCTAAACTGAGTATGCAGCGTGCTGCTGGACTCTATGGCATGCCAACTATACACTGTCCCTCAATGACTTACTTGGGCATATTTTTCATATTTATTCCATTTATGGCAATGTATATCAATATCATTTAACATTGGGCAGTTCATACCCGAAATAACATTCATAGTATAACATTATATATAACTATTGATCCATGCATTTATATTCAACTTTTGACATATTTAAAATATGTAAATCATATGCTCCATGACATAAATATAATGACAATAAAATGTGGGTAGCCCATCGCAAGTCATCCCAATGACGTATAAAACATCAATGTATCATGATATGCATGTAATTGCACTCACTTTGGCCACTTAAAATAATGCCTCACTAAGTCATAGTTGGATCCATTTTTTCATAGAACCTCGAACCTTCTTTGATTTGGACTTGACTTCATTAATCACATGAATGAAATAAAATATTTGTTAGATTCAAATCTAACATTACCTTAAACATGTTGTCCAATATAATCATCCAAATATAAAAAATCCAAATATTTTTCCTTTCTTCCTTGTACTGTTCAAAAACTCATTATGGTCCTTAGTGAGCAATTTGAACTTTCATAAATTCTTCCGAGCTTTCTAACTAACATTTGAATACAAAATGTTTCAAATTTCATTTTCTAACAGCTTGCGTTGCATTCAAAGATTTACTTATACAGGGCAGAATACATATTGGATCTTAATTTCCTTTATACTGAAGAAACTAGATTCGATAACGGTTCTAACGATATAAGCCTAATAAATTAATAAAATCTACAAAAATTATGAAAAATCACTGAATTCACGTCATAGACTATCCAGGCAGAAAATTGCTCTATAATTTTTTGACCTTCATTCGAATAAAAATTCATATCTTTTAACTCGGAACTCGAAATCAATCTCCGTTTGTTGAAAACGAAACTAAAATAACAAATCTTTACAACGAAATAAAATTCATCATCTAACCATTTTTTGTAGAATTTATGGCGAAATTTTAAACTTACTGCCATAATTCATTTCCAACATAACTTTCCATAAATAACTCTTAATTTACACCAACTTCTCCCTATTTCTCTACTTGTCAATTTAGTCTCGTCACTTTACTTCAAATGACTAGAATAAAGCTTGTATTCATATGTTCTCTTTACATCCTTCATCAAAATAAGCTTAAACCTTTACTTCTCTAATTTCTCTTGATTTGTCGAGATGGTCACCAAAGTTTCAAATATAAGGATTCAAGCTTCTTAACTTTGCAAATTAGTCCTCCAATCAACATTACTACCTTAATTTCATAATTTTAACTAAAAAATCAGATTTACTCCTCCTACATATCCTCTTTGCTGAAATTGTCCCTATGTATTTAACTTAGGGTTTGCTTCCAAACAACAAATCAAGCTTACTAGATTCATTAATCCAAACTCACAAACCTTAAGTTAGACTTGAATCCATAAACCCTAATCTTCTCTATACAAACCCAAATATGTAGGGTTTAAATTCCAACTCAATAACATGATTCTGACATCATACAAGCATGATTCTAAATTAAAATCAACCATGGATTCATAAAATCATAAAAGCCTCAATTTGTTCATAAACACTAATTTATTCCACATATCAAATCCTATCAACCAAGCAAGTATTCTATAAATTATTTACATCAAAAGATAGAGCTCGAAGAGTAGAACAACTTTGTAGTTTGAAAGATTACCTAAAAACTGAGATTCAGGGCTGAAATTGAGCTTGGAAATTTCTGTCTTCTTTCTCCATGGTTTATGGCTAGAAAAGATGAACATTTTTTCACTATTAAATTACACTTGTAACTATTAAATGAATTTTAAATTCATTTAAATAGTGAAATTACCAATTTAGCCTTTAAATCCAATGGCTAATTTAATCTCATCCAAAATCAAGGGCCAAGATTAAATCCATGCATATTTCATCTTCAAAAAACATCCTCAAAATTTCAAAAATATTTCAAAATTGCCATCCTTGCCAAATGACCAATTTGCCCTTCAACTAGTCTTTATTTACTAGTTTGTTTCAAAATTTCCATTCCATTATAATCTAACTAAATTAGTTCCTTCTCAACCGGCCACTATTCCATAAATATCATTTTATGATTTTCCATGGCTTATGGAATAGCCTCTGAATTTTACATTCAATCGAATTTCCCAATATTCACTAAATACTTCTACTACGATTCACCTTTACCGAGCTATCAGAATTATTCAGAAAATTGTATATTTCCATAATGTACCTCATGTCATCATCCTTCATCCAATGGCCTAGATTTAACCTTGAGTTAGTAGTTACCAACTTTGCCCTTATAATTTTCCAAAATTACGATATTGCCATTTTTCATCCAACGGCTCATATTTAACATGGAAAATCAACTTAAATCCAAGGGTTCATATTCTTCCAACACTAAGAAAATATATTAGACATGTAAAATGACATAATTAACCTCGCCTTATCATCCCTCAAAATATCTTGGATATTCGATTCGATCGGATTATCCGGATATTTTTTTGAACTTTATCGCTTTGTAGCCCTTAATACAAACTCCGTACGAAAAATCCGGGTAACATGAAAACATAATTCTTGGGGGTAAACTATTCATTTACGGGGTTAAAATACACAACTTTTGAAAATTACACTTTTGCCACTGAACTTTTCCAAAGTTTATACTTTAGCCACAAAACTTTCAAAATTTATATTTTGGTCACTGGAAAAAATTGGGATATTATAATTATACCCCTTAAGAAAATTCATCCTCAAATTTTCAACACATACTTGGTTCAAAAAGGTGAGGAAACTGCTTTCTCATATCTTTTTCTCTTTCCAAGGTCGCTTTTTGACTTCATGATTTTGCCAAAGAACTTTAACAAGAGGAATCATCTTATTCCTTAGTTCTTTGACTTCATGTTCTAGTATCTTTACCGATTCTTCCTCGTAAATCAAATTCGATTGAATCTCTATTCCTTTAGGGTAATGATATGTAAAAGATCTGATCGATACTTCTTGAGCATCGATACATGAAATATATTGTAAATCTTGTCTATTTTCGGAGGTAAGGCTAGCTAATAAGCCACCAGACCAACTCTTTTCATAATCTTATATGGTCCACTAATTCTCGGACTCAGCTTCCCTTTTTGTCTACACCATAACACCTTCTTTCAAGGTGAAACTTTTAAGAAATACTTTATCCTTAACTTCATATTAAGTATATTTTCTTTCAAGATCAACAGATAATATCCATCATTCTAAAGCAATTCTAGATTGCTTCGAACTATTCTTACTTTATTCTCCATATCCTGAACTAAATCAAATCAGATTCAATCACCCCTTAGTTCTCTTTTAACCCATTATCATTGGGGATATAAATTACCCTTTAATAATATAAATTCTTTAGGCTAAACATCGATACCTTTAATTTTCCCTTTTCACCTTACTGAATTCTTTCCAAGTATATCTTATCTTTCATCTGCAAATCTTTGAGCCGATTTGTCAAAGTAGGCTTGAGCTAAAGTTGTGTAATCAATACACTATTTTCCTCCAAAGATAATTGGGCATTTAATGCTTATAAGGCAAATAATAACTTTTGGATAAATACATCAACTACTACTTTAGTCTTATTACATCACTACACATCCCAACCTATTGTGAGACGTATTATTGAATAAGGTAGAATCCTTACCAAATTCATACTGCACTAATACTAGTGCTACTATCAAATCTTATTCTACTGGTAATAATATAATCGTAATCTAGTCTTAGAGGAATACTACTGCTTCTTTTGACTAACATCACTGGAGCTTCCTAACATGATATACCGAGTCGTATAAAACCTCAATGTAATGATTCTTGCAACTAGATCTTTAGCTTTCTCAATTTAGTAAGAGCCATTCTGTAGAGTGTAATCAATATAGGTCCAATATTGGATTAAATCCAATCCTAAACTTAGCCTCTCGATTAAGCGTCAATCTTGACAGCTCCTCTTGGGCAATCCATTTAAATCTCACAAACAATAGGAATACTCTCCCAGCTTACCCTTGATACTCGGTATCCATAGCATAAGTTAGATAATCTTCACATTGGTAACAAATTCCAATAAAAACTATGCATGCTCATGCATGCCAATTATCACAACACCCACATGATTAGTTTTGTGGTTTTCTTGAATCTCCAACATTAATTATAAGTGTTAGAGAGTTCATAATTTTCCTTGTCCCAATCTCTTAGCTGAACTATGTAATAATTTCAGTTTGATATATTTGCCGGGAATCCTCACCACTTTTTAAAGGTGGTGAAATAAATAATGATTCACTATTCCTCTTTACGAGCTGTGACATCTGCTTAGATATTTTCTCATTCTGAACCCTTTGCATTGCCTTTGGCATAATTTACTGCTTCATGGAATTTTGAAATACATAGGGCAGTCAGTACTTTTTTGTACCTGACCTTTAATCCTCTATGAGCTGTCATAACAGGCTCTTTTTCTGTCTATAGGAAGCAGTTAGAAGCAAATCAGTTCAGTTTATTAAACTTGCACTAATACCCGTAAATAATCCAATTGCCCTAATAAAGGTGCAAGAAACTCTGTTGCATCTCTAGGAAAAACTTTGTTACGGAACACTCAATTAAACAATTTCTAGTTAATAGACTTTTGAGTATGTTTCATAACATTACTTTATCAAATACAAGTCTAATCTTTTCAGATGAGATAATACTTTTTCTTTGAGTCTCCTCTAATCATCAATACAGAGTTCCTTCAACATAACTTTTATATCATTAAACCATAGATTAACAATCATAGGATCTCAATTAATATCTCTCTGAAAATCTAGTGTGCTAGAACTCTCAATTCTTTTGCAATCAGTGCCTAAGCAGGATAATTCATGATCGCATCTAATGTCTAGAAGAAAAGCCCTTAATCCAAAACATGCATATCATTTTACTCTGGTGCCTCAGCACCATGCTAAGCTGAGGGTAGAATATTTTCATTAACCTTATCATGCTCGTAAATCTCTTATTGATCCACTCGCCTAAACA
This sequence comes from Hibiscus mutabilis, assembly GCA_019671005.1. Classification (NCBI taxonomy): domain Eukaryota; kingdom Viridiplantae; phylum Streptophyta; class Magnoliopsida; order Malvales; family Malvaceae; genus Hibiscus; species Hibiscus mutabilis. The sequence continues at coordinate 37,579,469 of CM033734.1, read as the reverse complement.
TCCGACACAATTCTTTTACCCTCACCTATTGGAATTTAACATTATTATCATAATGAAGTAAGCAACTGCATCAATTCCAACAAGTAAAATCATCAGTAATTCTGACATCCTAGTGGAATGTATACACTTTTGACCTTTACCATACTTCGTTTAACTCCAGAATCAGCTAAACCTATAGCTCTGATACCAATATATGTAACACCCCATTTTGTATCCATACGACGAACACAAATCATGAATGTCACAACTTTACTATCCTTAAATATACATGCTCTCAATTATCTTAGCATGCAGTTCTATGGTTACTCTTAACTTTGAATCTTTCCAGATCGCCAACTATTATGAAACCATAATGAATTTTAAAGGCCAATCACAACTCAAATAGGTTTAGCAAGTATACATGAGACTATAATAATCAAACCTCAATTAGGATGTCAATACTGTGATTACATGTTGAGCTTTCCAATATTGACGCAATGCTCTTCTCACTTTCATCTTGATTTACCTCGTGTGCACAATCAAACACAGGCTAAGTACGAACTTAGTGAGTCAATAAAGGAAGTTAATAACAATAATTTAAACTTTATTCAACTTCATGGCTATATTTATATAACATGATATATTTATCCCAATGCATCAACTTTCACATTGCATTAGTAATGATTTACTATATGCCAATATCATAGGACATTCATGCTTGTCTATTTGTCATAATATACCTTATATGCATAAATGCATTATGATCACTAGATATGTATTACCATCATGTTAATCATATATTAACATAATATAAACCGGATATAAATTTCTTACCAATATACTTGCCATTTATTTCAAAAGCTCATAAGCTTGTTCACCTGTTTATCTTTTATTAACCAATAAACCATAGCCCAAATATAAGCCTTTGAGGACCTTGGGTACACGAGTTAAATATGCATCGAAGTGCTAATACACATAAGGTCGTGCCCACCATCCGCACATTTATAAGGTCGTGCTAACCATCCGCACAATTATAAGGCAGTGCTAACCATATGCACATTTATAAGGCGTGCTAACCATATACACTAAGTGTCCCTTATATACACTATAGTGCTAAACTGAGTATGCAGCGTGCTGCTAGACTCTATGGCATGCCAACTATACACTGTCCCTCAATGACTTACTTGGGCATATTTTCCATATTTATTCCATTTATGGCAATGTATATCAATATCATTTAACATTCGGCAGTTCATACCCGAAATAACATTCATAGTATAACATTATATATAACTATTGATCTATGCATTTATATTCAACTTTTGACATATTTAAAATATGTAAATCATATGCTCCATGACATAAATATAATGACAATAAAATGTGGGTAGCCCATCGCAAGTCATCCCAATGATGTATAAAACATCAATGTATCATGATATGCATGTAATTGCACTCACTTTGGCCACTTTACATAATGCCTCACTAAGTCATAGTTCAATCCTTTTTTTCATAGAACCTCGAACCTTCTTTGATTTGGACTTGACTTCATTAATCACATGAATGAAATAAAATATTTGTTAGATTCAAATCTAACATTACCTTAAACATGTTGTCCAATATAATCATCCAAATATAAAAAATCCAAATATTTTTCCTTTCTTCCTTGTACTGTTCAAAAACTCATTATGGTCCTTAGTGAGCAATTTGAACTTCCATAAATTCTTCCGAGCTTGCTAACTAACATTTGAATACAAAATGTTTCAAATTTCATTTTCTAACAGCTTGCGTTGCCTTCAAAGATTTACTTATACAGGGCAGAATACATATTGGATCTTAATTTCCTTTATACTGAAGAAACTAGATTCGATAACGGTTCTAACGATATAAGCCTAATAAATTAATAAAATCTACAAAATTATGAAAAATCACTGAATTCACGTCATAGACTATCCAGGCAGAAAATTGCTTTATAATTTTTTGACCTTCATTCGAATAAAAATTCATATCTTTTAACTCGGAACTCGAAATCAATTTCCGTTTGTTGAAAATGAAACTAAACTAACAAATCTTTACAATGAAATAAAATTCATCATCTAACCATTTTTTGTAGAATTTATGGCGAAATTTTAAACTTACTGCCATAATTCATTTCCAACATAACTTTCCATAAATAACTTTTAATTTACACCAACTTCTCCCTATTTCTCTACTTGTCAATTTAGTCTCGTCACTTTACTTCAAATGACTAGAATAAATCTTGTATTCATATGTTCTCTTTACATCCTTCATCAAAACAAGCTTAAGCCTTTACTTCTCCAATTTCTCTTGATTTGTCGAGATGGTCACCAAAGTTTCAAATATAAGGATTCAAGCTTCTTAACTTTGCAAATTAGTCCTCCAATCAACATTACTACCTTAATTCCATCATTTTAACTAAAAATCAGATTTACTCCTCCTACATATCCTCTTTGCTGAAATTGTCCCTATGTATTTAACTTACTGTTTGCTTCCAAACAACAAATCAAGCTTACTAGATCATTAATCCAAACTCACAAACCTTAAGTTAGACTTGAATCCATAAACCCTAATCTTCTCTATACAAACCCAAATATGTAGGGTTTAAATTCCAACTCAATAACATGATTCCGACATCATACAAGCATGATTCTAAATTAAAATCAACCATGGATTCATAAAATCATAAAAGCCCCAATTTGTTCATAAACACTAATTTATTCCACATATCAAATCTTATCAACCAAGCAAGTATTCTATAAATTATTTACATCAAAAGATAGAGCTCGAAGAGTAGAACAACTTTGTAGTTTGAAAGATTACCTAAAAACTGAGATTCAGGGCTGAAATTGAGCTAGGAAATTTCTGTCTTCTTTCTCCATGGTTTATGGCTAGAAAAGATGAACATTTTTTCATCTTTTCACTATTAAATTACACTTGTAACTATTAAATGAATTTTAAATTCATTTAAATAGTGAAATTACCAATTTAGCCTTTAAATCCAATGGCTAATTTAATCTCATCCAAAATCAAGGGCCAAGATTAAATCCATGCATATTTCATCTTCAAAAAAATCCTCAAAATTTCAAAAATATTTCAAAATTGCCATCCTTGCCAAATGACCAATTTGCCCTTCAACTAGTCTTTATTTACTAGCTTGTTTCAAAATTTCCATTCCATTATAATCTAACTAAATTAGTTCCTTCTCAACCGGCCACTATTCCATAAATATCATTTTATGATTTTCCATGGCTTATGGAACAGTCTCTGAATTTTACATTCAATCGAATTTCCCAATATTCACTAAATACTTCTACTACGATTCACCTTTACCGAGCTATCAGAATTATTCAGAAAATTGTATATTTCCATAATGTACCTCATGTCATCATCCTTCATCCAATGGCCTAGATTTAACCTTGAGTTAGTAGTTACCAACTTTGCCCTTATAATTTTCCAAAATTACGATCTTGCCATTTTTCATCTAACGGCTCATATTTAACATGGAAAATCAACTTAAATCCAAGGGTTCATATTCTTCCAACACTAAGAAAATATATTAGACATGTAAAATGACATAATTAACCTCGCCATATCATCCCTCAAAATATCTTGGATATTCGATTCGATCCGATTATCCGAATATTTTTCTAAACTTCATCGCTTTATAGCCATTAATACAAAATCCGTATGAAAAATCCAGATAACATGAAAACATCATTCTTGGGGGTAAAATATTCATTTACGGGGTTAAAATACACAACTTTTGAAAATTACACTTTGGTCTCTGAACTTTTCTAAAGTTTATACTTTAGCCACAAAATTTCAAAATTTACATTTTGGTCAATGGCCAAAAATTAGGGTATTACAGAATGATTCTCCCCTCAAGTGTTTATCTCTAAACTACTCGATTTGCAAGAATAAGAATTGAATCAACATTGTGCATTAAACTTAAACCAAAATAAAATCACCCATACAAAACCTTTCAAAACCTAATAACCTAAGCTATCTAAACTTAGTTCATGCTTGGGTGAAAAGAAAATACAAAGGATAATTTCCCCAACATGAAGGGTGATGTTTGATTCCAAAAATGAAAAAAAAGATAGGAGATGAGCTCCTCAATCTGATCACTCCTCCCACGATCAACCTTTCCAAGTCGATCTCTATCACGAACCGATCCCCCAAAATTCGACTCTCCTCTTCAAGTGTTTTTATATCTTTAAATAGACGTGAAGATGAGTTGTTGCGTGAGAATTTGGTGGAGATTGGGCTTCTATTTCAATTTTAAATGAGAGAGATAATCTTGCTGATTTTAAATAATAAATGGGGATAATATCCTTTGCATTTGAATTTGAATTGGGCAGTTAGGAATTTGAATCTATTCCTAATCACTTTGATCCCTTACTTGCTATGGCAGGCTTTGACAATTAGCTCAACAAATCGTCTTGCACCACAAAAGAGCAAAAGATCAACATTTTTTTCTATAAAAAAATAATAAAATGCATGGCCAAGCCCATTGGGCCAAGAAACTATGAAAAATGCATGAATGACTAGCAATGCAACTAGAAATAGGCTCAAATCTACCAATAACACAAGCCTAAAGGGTCAGAAAAATAGTACTTTTCAACAATTAAGAATAGCCGAAGCTCGTACCGTACCCTATACATGGGTTAACACCATTTCCTTGAATTTTGATTTTACAACACTTTATTCAACCCCTAAAGCATTCAATCAATTAATATTAACGCATTCAATCAATTAATATTAATTACAAGCTTCATAATAATTTAATCGAGTATTTATCCCTTGCACACAATTTACATCGAATACACCAATATTCATACTCTAGCACCCAATCAACACAACACACAATTCAAACAATCATCACATAGATATACGAATGTTTGAACAACCCTACAGGATCTCCAAAGTCTATATAAGTCAAATCATAATCATAAGATCATCATGCCTCACATAGATGTCGAATCTCATACTATCGGTCTCCAAACATGCATATTCATCATCTACCTATTTTCCAAATACTAACACACAAAGCAATCACATTTATGATGCTCATGAAGTTTGAGGTATACTAACCTTAAGCAATTGTGATAAATCCACATCCATACTCCTCCAAACAACTCTTTAAATCCAATATTCGAGTCCACAAATTCCTCAAATAAAACAAACATGACTACATAAGCCATTTCATATTATCGAGCTACTTTAGAGGATAAAATGTGTAAAAACATCTTACTGGGTTTGAAATTTGCAAAATAGAATGCGTTAATGGACTTAGAACATCGAGAAACCCTTGGGTAGGGTCCCTCAAAAAAGTTAACTCTGGTAAAAAAGTCAGCGATTAACGACGGCTCAGTCAATAGATCGATCAATGCAGCTCGGCTCATTTAACGCGGCTTGGGTCGAGGTCAACACAGCTTGGTTCCAACTCGTCTCGGCTTAGATGGCTCCAACTGCCCTAGATAAGGCCTACTCGCGACCGACAGAGCGTGCGATGGCCTTCATCTACGGACGACGACCAAACTTCATCGACCACTGTTCTTGAGCTGGTGAACACGATGGTGGCCTTCATTCTTCATTTTGATAACTCTAACCCCCTCAACTCAACAACCCAAAACTTTCTCTCTTACCCCCTCTGACAGTGACTCTGATGGTGGTGGTGCTGGTACCGGTGAACTCATCTCAATGAGATGAACACAATGACGACAGTGGTGTTGACAACAGACGGCCAGATCCTCATATATAAGAGTTTAAATCTCCCTCCTTTAATTTTTTCTCTCCTATTTCTCTTTTCTTTCATTCTCCCCATCCCCATCCCCATCCACTTTCACCTTTTTCCATTTTCGTTTCCCCCCCACTTTATCTTTTTCCTCCACTATTTAAAATTTAAACCTTCTCCAATATAATGATCCCAAACTTATTATCCTTAACTTGGGCTTCTAAAATAAAGGCCCATAACCTAGGTCCGAGACTCGATCTACTAACCCAAAAATTGGGTCCTTACGTCTTCTATACTTACTTTGTTCATGATCAGGCAAACAAGTCATCTCGAAAACATCCGCAATTGGGATCATATCAATATCTAAAAGCCTTAATTATTTCAATTTATCCAATTCTATAATGTGGTCTCAATACGTATAAAATTGCAAGTTCTAGAAGAAGACTAATCATGCTTGACAATCACTCAATGAAAGCAAAATAAAACAAAAAAGATGTATGCTTATTTGGCTCAAAATCTCACAAAGTGGCTTATGTTGTGTCTAATTTTATTCATTCAACTATCGAATCAATTAATCAAGCGATGATTTGCTAGGATAAAGAGTTCTTATCAATCCTAATTTACTTTCCATATCAGTCTCATTTTTACTTTGGGATCTCAAATCTCAAAAATTTCAGCATGTTGATTCTAAGATAATTTTTCAATGTGAGAAGAATATTTCTTAGTCATCAGTAAGCATGAAATTCACATATTTTCTCCATAAGTTCAGAAAGACTCCCCCCACACTTGAATCGAACATTACCCCTAATGTTTTTAAATCTACATGCTTAAAATAAAGATAGAGTAGTAATGTAACACCCCTATCCTGTATCCATCATTGAATACGAGACAAAGATATCACAAAACATTTGTAAAACCGTCTATATTTATAATTCGGTAAAAATTTGTTTTTTTCAAAAAAATATTTCAATTTAGTCTTTATTTACAAATCTAATTAATCGCGTAAAGTTTAAAATTTTTATTTTCGTCTTCAAATCAGGTTTAATTTCAGGCACCAACTTATCAATTTAATTCAACTTTATATAATTAGTGAAACTGCCTAAAAACTGTCTGATTTAAAATTCATCCCGATTCCAAATAAATTACAAATTCTATTAGAGCAGGCATAGCATTTTAATATGCATGCCAACTAGTAAATATCAAATAGTGTCAAAAGATATCTTACTGATACTGATGTACCTGTTATTGATTGATGATGTCTGTTTATGCTCCTTACTCTAACCATTTCTTCTTTCCTACGTGTGAAACAGTCGCATGCTAAGTATTTACTTAGTGAGGCAATAATTCAAAGTCAAATGCAATTTGACATAAATATCAATGTAAATAAATAATAATGCATATGATCATTTTACCATTTCATGTTTTTAAACAAAAATAAATATGTAACATCATATATGAATATCAAAGTAGTAAGATTAGATCTTACCAATACCGTTGCCATTTCCATCCCTAAGCTTTCAATGCTTACCAATACCTTTTCATTTCTTTCTGCATGCTTTCAAGCTTATCATTATGTTTCTTTAATTCATTTCAATTTATTTAGCCCAAGGTATCAAATTAAGAGATTCTATGCACACGAGTTATCCCCCTATACTTACTTGAGTATAGTGTATTATTGCACTCTACCGGGAGTGCTTAGCACTGAAGTGCTTTGGTATACTTACCAGAGTATACCATTAATGAAATTTGCACTTTACCTGAAGTGCTTAGAATATTTATATAGCTGTTTATGACTCTATGGATATCCAACTATACCTTCGCATCTCTATATCATACATTGGGCTTTATATCATCAATCTATTTCATCAATGGCAACATATATCAATATATATATATCAACATTGGGCAGTTCATACCCAAAATAACATTTCAAATTCATCAATGTAAGTAATCAATTGATCAATGCATTTTATTTCTTAAATCTTGACATATTCATATTATATCAATCATATATCCAATGACATAAATATCAATGTAATATGATATGCATGCAATTGCACTCACTTGGGCCATTTATTTGTATGCCTCACTAAGTCCTCTTTGATCCTTTCCTTCATTGTACCTCGAATCTCCCTTGATTTGAACTTAACTTCATAATTCAAATAAGTAAAATATTTGTTAGATCCCAATCTAACAATATCTTAGACATATTGTCCAATATAATCATTCGAATATAAAAAATTCCAAACATTTTACTTTCTTCCTTGTATTGTTCAAAAACTCATTATGGTCCTCAGTGACCAATTTGAACTTCCATTAACCCTTTTCAAGCTTACTAATCAACCTTAGATACAAAGTGTACCAATTCTCATTTTCTGGTAGTTTGCAGTACCTTTAAAGAAATATTTCTATAAAATACTCTACAACTCAGAATGACTCTGTTTGTTCTGAAAGAAACTAAAATTGATAATATTTTCACCCATAAAAATTAATATTCCAAATTCATCTTGTACGATTTATGGCGAATTTTCAGAGTCAATTACAGTGTTGGAATTCGGAACAGGCTGGTACTCTGTTTTCTGACCTTTCATCACTTAAAAATTCATATCTTTTTACTCAGAACTCGAAATCAGTTTCCGTTTATTGGAAACGAAACTAGATGAACAAATCTTTACATCGATATAAAATTGACCATCTAACCATTTTTGTAGAATTTATGGTGAGTTTTCAAAGTTACTGCCATAAACCAGTTTTTCTACACAGCTTCCATAAACAACTTCAACTTTTATACTAACTTCTCCTTACTTCTCTACTTTTCAATTTAGTCCAATTACTAGCTTTAAACCACCAACTCATCACATTCTTCACCAAATAATTATTCAAAATAATTCCTTCTTATTTTTCCCTCTTTGCCAAAATAGTCACTAAAATGCAAAGATAAGGATTCAAGCTTCTTAACTTTGCAAATTAGTCCTCAATTCAACATTAATACTTAACTCCATCATTTCAACTAAAAATTCGATTTATCCCCCATACAAAACTTCAATTTTGATTTGGTCACTTAACTTTGACAATTTATCAAAATGGTCACTAACTCAATTCAACATCAATTTAGCATTCTAACTTCATTTTCTTGTCTCTAACATCATTAATAAGATAAATACACTCCAAATTCTAGAAATTCAGATTTCATCCTTCAACTTTTCAATTTGCCAAAATGGTCCCTACATAATTTAACTTAGGGTTTTGCTTCCAAACAACAAATCAAGCTTACTAGATCATTAATCCAACATCACAAACCTGAAATTAAACTTGAATCCATAAACCATAATCTTCTCCATATAAACTAAAATATGCAGGGTTTAAATCCCAACTTAATAACATGATTTTAACATCATACAAGCTTAATTCCAACTTGAATTCAATCATGAAATCATAAAATCTCAAAACCTCCAATTTGGTTCATAAACCCTAATTTCTTTCTCATGAAAATTCTCATCAATAAAACATGAAATCCATGAATTATTTACATCAAAAGATAGAGTTCGAAGAGTAGAACAACTTTGCAGTTCGAAAGATTACCTAAAAATTGAGTTTCGGGGCTTGAATCGAGCTTGGAATTTTTTTCCTTTTTCTCCCTCATTTTCAAAAATACTAAGATGAAAAGTCTTCATCTTTTTGAACCTTTGTTTTAAATTCAATCTATTATGCCACTTGTAATTTAAAATTAATTTTAAATTCATTGAAATAGGAAAATTACTAAATTGCCCTTTTGATCCAACGGTTGAAATTAATCTTATCATCAATCAAGGGCCACGATTAAATATTCAACTTCCTTCTTCCAAAATTGCCCTTTATAACTTTCAAATATTTCAAAATTGCCATCCTTGCCAAATGACCAATTTTCCCTCCAACTAGTCTTTATTTACTAGTTTGTTCCAAAATTGCCATTCCATTTCTATCTAACTAAATCTAGTTAGAATTCAACCAACCATAATAAAATATTCTTAAAATAGCATTTTATGACTTTTCCATAGCTTTTAAATCAGTCTCTCATTTTTTCCATTAGATTCGATATACCGATAATTAACCTCTTTACTCAGGATTAAGTTGTAGGATTCATCTTGAATCAAACTAAAAATATTTCCATCACTTGTAATAGACTTTTATAACCTTCATCTACCGTATGGTGAAATCTCAAAATAATTTGACCCAATCCGGGTATCTGAATTCCATTTAAACTTTGACTGTAATTTCCTAATAATAGAAACATTGAATCAAACTAGAATCTTCATATTCGATTCACACCTTTAGGTGATCTGTTTATTTATGAAATAAAAACCCTTAACTTTTGGGTAATTACAACTTTAGTCCCCAAAATTTTCCAAAGTTTATACTTTAGTCATGAAATTTCCAAAATTTACATTTTGGTCACTAAGCTTTTAAACTTCAATTTCCATTCCAATTTTCCTTGGAATCCAACCAAACTTTACGAATACCTTATTCAATTCACTATCTATCACATGATACCTTTAAACCTTAGAATTTTCCTTTCCAAAACCCGTAATCAAAGAAATCCTAACTTTTGCATTTTTGTCATTTTAGTCACTAAGTTAGCTTTTAAGCTATTATCTTAGTACTAAACGACCCTTAATCAACTTAGTAAATTTTGGGTATTACAAGTAAAAAGCTTTTGGGAGAAAAAAGTTCCCTTATTCGGCATGTGGTGGTTCATGGTGTGTATGGAATATGAGATTTGAATCTTATTTGTTCGAAGAACTCTATTTGATTTGCCTCTATTTGATGCATTCTAGGCTCCAATTGGTCCTCGATAGTGTTGGTGTGTGGAGAAGAAGCTGTTGTCGTGTTTGCACCAATTGTTTCCATTGTGTAGTTGACTTATTCATCCGTTTTGAGCATTCATATTGTTTTAAGGTAATGGATGTCGATAGGTTCCATTTTTCGTGCTACTTGCAGGTTAGTGTTTGCGGAAAGCAAGCCGTCTTTGAAAGCTAGGTGACAAATATAGGAACTAGGGATTATGGGCTTACTTTTCCTTTTTCTTGCTACGACAACAAATAGATTTTCAAAAAGTGAAATTAAACCATACTTTGTGAAAATTAATTTCATAATTGACATATAGACCAAGTTTAAGGTTGATACGAGCTAAAACGAGTCCTTAATTGCAATTATAAAATTAGTGACTGAAATGTAAAGTTGCAATTATATGATATTGGACTAAATTATAAAATAGAAATAAATAGAGGCCAATTCCAATTGAACAAAAATAAAATATAGTAAAAATATTAGATAAAATTATAAAAATTAGAAACAAATAGGGGTCAATTTCGGATTAAATTTAGAGATTAAAGAGAAAAAATATTATTATATTAAAAATATTGGATTTAATAAAAAATTAGAAACAAATAAGGGTTAGTTTTAGATTAAAATAAAATTTTAGGCTTGGTTGGGTGAAAAAGTGGAAGGGAGGTGGGAGGGAAGAGAAAATAGGAAAGAAAATGAATTTAAGGGTTGATTGGTAGAGTGAAAAATTAGAAGGGAAGAAAATAAGAGTGGGGCAGTTTTTCTTGCTCCTATACAAATAGTTTTCTCTTGAAAATTGGGTGGAAAATAAGAAAGAAAAGTGAAAACTATCATACTTTAATAATAATATTATTGAATTATATTTTTAAAAAATATATTTTCACCATATTTATAATTAATTTTCATAATTTCATCTAATATTTTTATAATGATTTATTTTTTCAATTTAGTCCCTAAGGCTTTGCTTGATAGAGAGGAAAGAAAATTAGAAGGATGGAAAGTTGAAGTGATGAAAAAATGGAATGATGGAAAATATATTTTTTCTTTCCATCAGTGTGCTTGGCTGAGAGAATGGAAAACTAGAAGGAAAATAAGGGTCCGTTTGATTCTAAAAATTATTTTTTATTTTTGTTTTCCATTTCCATTTTTTGTTTTCTAAAAACTAGAAAACACATTTGGTTAATAGAAATGAGAACTTGTTTTTAAAAATTAAAATAGTGGAAATTTGTTTGGTATCTAGTTTTTCAAAATAAAAAGTTTAAAGGTCAAATTAGCCCTCAACGAAAAATCAAAAAAATCAATTAAGCCCTTATAATGCAAATTGCAATCAATCAAACACTCACAATTCAAATTGCGATCAATTTAGCCCTCCCGTAACGTTGACTATTATAGTTGACTGTTAACTCACAAACAATCATTAAGATAGTGACACTTGGTACACCTAAAAATTCATTAAAAAATCTAAAAAATATATTTAAAATTAACCCCTCCACAACAACCCACCTTAAAATAGTTTGCTAATTAGTTCCCCTCCACAACCACCGTCTTCACTTGGATCCATTGAAACATTGTGGAGTTTGCATGGGTTGGAGTTAAATCTGACATCTCCATGTTTCAACATCCATTTTCTTCTTAAAACACGTGGTTTGTTTGTTAAATATTATTTGTTTCCTAGGAAAATAGTAAAATCCAGTAGAAAACTTGATTCACATGGATTGGGCGAAGGCTTGGATAGGGGATCTACATCTCACAATGGCAATAACAATGGGGTTTGGGATTTAAATTAAAAAATCAATAAAGACCAACTTAAAAAATCAAAACTCTGATTGTTTTGAAATAAAAAATCATTAAAGGGACAAATTAGAAAATATTTTAAATTTTTTATATATTTTTAGATTTTTTACGGTTTAATGATGTGTCACTTCCAAAGTGTGCCACGTGTTATCATTTTATTGGTTGTGAATGAGTTAATGGTCAAAATTTGGTCAATCGTTACGAAAGGGCTAAATTGAGTGTGTTTCGGCTAATGAGAGTTAAATTAGGTGCAAAAAATCAATAATGGATTAATTGATCTTTTATTTTCATTGAGGACTAATTTGATCTTTAAGCCAAATAAAAATAAACAAATAGTTAGTCATTAAATAATTAAATTAAAGTATAATTGTTAAAAATATTATTATAATAAAAATAAAATATGATTACATAAATTAAAGTTATAAAATTGACATTAGAAGGATTCGAACTCGAGTTAAATAGGGTTAAAATTTAAAAACAATTGTTTTCGTATTTTCCACTTTTCTAAAACATTTTCAATGAAAATGGTGAAAACATCTTTTTTATGTTTTTAAAATTTCACTCATTTTTATTTTCATTTTCTAAAAATTATTTTCAAATTTTGCAACCAAACACGTTTTCTTCAACATTTTATATTTTCTAAGAAAATAAAAATGAAAATGCCTTGTATTCTGTAAAACCAAACACAATCTAAGTTTCTTCTCTTTATTGTTTCGTACAATAGAAAAGTGAAAGGAAAGAAAATTAAGCTTTGAAAATTATAGTTTATTTTTTATTTTTATGATTTAGTCCAATATTTTTAATATGATTATTTTTATTCAATTTAATCCCTAAAAATTGTATTCAATCTAAAATTGACCCTTATTTGTTTATAATTTTTATAATTTAATATAATATTTTTAATAGAGTTTTATTTTTGTTCAATTTAATCCCTAAAATTTTTCTCTAATTCAAAATTAGCCCTTATGTATTTCTATTTTTTATAATTAAGTTTAATAATTTTAATATGTTTTTTTGTCCAGTTTAGTCTATAAATTTTTTATTCAATCTAAAATTGACCTCTATTTATTTTTAATTTTTATAATTTAGTATAATATTTGTATAATTTAATCTTGAGAGTTTGACTGTCAATGTAATAGTTAATACCCGATCCAAACAAATCCAACCCGAATATTCAATGCCACAAATGACCTGTTTGTGGCCTAAAACAAGTTTAAAAAAAACAAGCATTTTCGTTCGCAAGAAAGTAAATAACCGACATGAAAATAAAGCAGAAATAATTAACTAAAGTCACCCGAGACAATAAACTTTTAAAAACTTTAGAAAAATAAACAATTTAGCAAAAATGAATTTTGGTAATTTTATAAATTTAAATAAAAAAAACATTCAAAACTTGAATACACGTTTAATATAAGTAGAAACATCTTATACCTATGCTTTTCTAAAAAAATAAAAGAAATTCAAATCGAAGTAAATTTATCCGAATCGAGTTTTAGGGACTAAAATGTAAATAATTTATAATTGGATTTTAAGTTAAAAGCTCAGTTTCAAGTGTATTTTAGACTCATTAATTCCAATTAGACTTAATGGTAAATTCGTGTTGAAATCGGATTCAAAATAAATTGGTCCTAATTTTAAACAATTCAATAAATTTATCTTTCTATATTTAATTTTTTTTATCAATTTGCTCTTTTTTATTCACCTATATTGTTTGTTCTTCTCCTAGAAATATTTTATTAATTTCTTTGTATAATAAAAGTTTAAAAGGAACTTGTTGATTTACGGTAGAATTCAGTTATTCAACTATTTTTTTGATCTCATAGACTCGTTTGGTTTATAATATCACAAAATTTGATTAAATAGATAGAATTTTTAAATATGTATGGCTAAATTTATTGAATTGTTTCGAATTAGGACCAAATTGATTGAATGTATAAGTTTTGAGACTAAAATTGTTAATAAAAATACCAAAATAGTGGATGGAATTAGAGTTCGGGTACCAACTTGGGAGCAAAAATTCTTTATGTACCAAGTTGAGAGAAAGTGCCTAAATGAAATACCAATTTGGGAGAAAAAATTCTTTAGATACCAATTTAGAAAAAGTTGTCTAGTTCAGCTATTAAATGTATATTTAAGCCAATTTAAAAATGATTTTTATGATATTAAAGGATTCGCTATGGTACACGTACAAAATTGATCCCTTTAAAAACTATTATTTCTTTTTTACAAATATTAAATCTAATCTTGATCCTATCTAGAGGGGAGAGAAGGGGAATGATGGACTCTAGTGGAACAAGGGGTGCCCCTAGCGGGTCTAAAACCCATGACCTAAGGAAATATGAGGGAACAAAAATAAACAACTTGACAAACCAATCAAATGTGCTTGCTCTAAAAACTAATATTTCTATTATAACAGTTTTATAACGTGTTGTATTGAATAAAAATATTTTTTGAAGGAAGAACTTTAACTGAATTTTATTAATCGAAAGGAAGAATTACAAAGTATAACACACTCTAATATCCATGGAGATAAAAACATCAGAAAATCAAAGATCATGAAAGATAAAATTAAACACAATATTTTCTAAGAAAACTTGTTCCGCCTTCCAAATGAAATTTCAAAAAAGATAACTTTAACCAGAAAGCTCCATGTATCAAGCAGTCTTTTCGCTGCAAATTCCTGACACATCGGCAAACTACCACAAGGGAATTCGAAAAATAACAGACCGCCGATTTTCTTGTGACTTGAAGATCTCAATAATACTTGTTATTTGAACGCTAAATTATCATAACATTAGACAACACTGTCACAAAGACAAAAAAATCTTATAAAAAAGTAGATAAATAAACTGTCATACAAGCAAACGAAAAATAGCCAAAAAAGCAAATGTAAAATGACTTCTGAAAAAGCAAAACAAAGAAAAAACGAAACTAAAATGAAATAAATAATTCCTCATCAAAAGAGAATAATATTATTTATATACAATTAGCATGAATATTAAAAATCAGTCGATGGCATGAAGACGGTCGTCGAAAAAATTTTGATAAAGAAAAAAATTTAAGGAGATTTTTAGAAAATAACCACCTCAAAGAAAAAATAAAATAGTGAGATTTATTATAACAATTCTAGTGTTATAAAAATTTTTTTTCTCCACAAATTACCTTAAACCACCATCATGCGTCATTAATATTTTAAATAATAAAAAATAAGACAAATGACGATAAATGCCGACAGAAAAAAATTTAATTGTGTACCAACTAATAATATATAATTTCGTAAAATAATTGTTTTTAGTATAAAAACCTCCTAAGAATAATGTAATCAGGAACCTCCCATAATTTTTTGAAAATAGGAGACTCCGATTTCTCTCGATTATATTGACACAAATTTATGGTTAATTAAACAGGTTAAATTTGTGTAATTACATTCAAATTCAATTATCAAATGACTTTCTAAATGCACTCTAATACAATTTTTTTGAATAGAAGTCGCTAGTCTTATTAAAACGAGAAAATATTCAAAATTACAATAAGGATTTACAACTATAATCGTAAACTAAATACTTAATTTCGTAAACAGATTTGGACATTTTCATACACGAAAATTGTTAAAAATCCAATCAAAAGACTCGAACGTAATATAGATACGAACAAATCTGACTACATTAGCAAACGAACCAAAAAAGGAAATCAAACTATTGAAAGACCACCGAGAACCGCAAATTAGAGCCGAGATTCGTGAGAAAACTATCTACGAACGCAAACCGCATATCCAAATTCAATCTGAGGGTCTAAAACAAAAAAATCAACAAGATAACCTGAAAAAAAATAAAAATGTAATTACAACTAACAACCAACCATGTCTAAAAATTTATAATTCTTTATAATTACACGAGATTGTAATTACTAGAATAATAATTGCATTTTTCATATAATTATACCACGAGTAAACTACACTAGTAGTCATTGAACTTTTAGATCACTCTCATTACGGTCACTGAACTCTTAAAACTTCTATTACGGTCACCCAACTTTTATGTCATTTTCATCACAGCCACTGTCGTTAGTCGCCGTTAAAAAACTACCACGACATGTTATTTCTTCATTTTTTTCTTTTTCTTCCTTTTCTCTCTTTCCTCCATGGATATAAGAACTAGTAAAAACAAGAGACTTCATCTCTTGATTTCCTTCATTTTTCTTCTTCAAATATTGTAGTCGATTTTCTTCTTCTTTTCTACAAGATTATTGTTGGGTTATTTTCATTTTTTCCCAAATATTTATTGAGATCTCCTATATGTTATCTCATAGATTCTTAATTGCTTTTGATTGTTTTTTTTTATATTTCAATTGGTCAATTGCTTAGTCTTTTCCTCTCTGATATATGTATGATCAATTCTTGGATTGAAATGAATGCATATATGGAAGACAAATGTAACATCCCCGACCCGGATATCACAATTAAGCCTCAAGCCCAAACAAAAACCATAAAATCTTGCCACTAGGTTAGCCCAAACACATTCTTCATAAAATCCATTAAGTTCAAATATTAGACATGAACAAAATAGTTAAAACGTTACATGGGAGTTCCATTTAAGATATATAAAAAACATTTGACTCATAATTTAAATTCCAAAACAAGAGTTACAATACAACACATAGCCCAAATAATCAAAGTATTGTACTCGGACAACAAGTCGATGCTGAGGTCCTAATCCGATGGTGCTCCAACGATTCACGTCCACCTACTAACCTGCAAACGAAAACAAATGTAACACACTTAACGTGTACTCGTAGGACGAATATACATTAAAGATGTTATGAAATCATTGGAAGAAATCTTAACTTGTAATTTTTTTATATCAAAATTTTGCTTGTAGTTTAACCCTTTCTCAGTTTTAAATTAAAAACTATGTCATCTAGATGCAGCTAGTTTTGACCCTGAATTGGTTTACAAAACTTATAATTGAGTTATTAGAATAAAAATAAAACTAAGGGTAAAAACTATGTGTGCTGCCTAGACCTTTTCTTAATTATAAAATTTCTACACGATTATGGTTAAACTATATTTAATTGTACCAAAGTTCAATGCTACTATTAGCAAACTATACTTCTAAACTTATTCATCATAAAAGCATATATTTAAGTTGTAAACTTATACTTTAAACAGCTCAACTTAAAAAAATATTTACATGCCCGCTAGATATCAAATTACAATAAAGATGTACGTACTGTATCTTATTGTAGTAATTTGACTTTCCAAAAGAATAGCTCCTCCTTGTTAATCTACTTCGGAGAACCTACACGTGAAATAAAACACACTCTAAGTACGAACTTAGTGAGGCATTTAACACATTTATCATAACATGAAGAGATGCATTGCAGTGTGTTATATAAAAGTGCATTACAATTTCTGTAAGATGGCAAGCATTTCACAACATAATAGTATCATGTATCATGACTATCTTAAGAATCATGTCATCTATCAATTCTGTCATAGAATCATGATATCAATGGTTCATGATCATCAAGTAGTTATGCTTTCATTACGTAATCATTTGCATATCATATTCTGAAACATGGTCATACTTTCATCATGCAATTATTTGCATATCATATTCTGTAACATGGTCATACTTTCATCATGCAATTATTTGCATATCATATCCTTTAACATAGTCATACTTTCATCATGCAATTATTTGCATATCATATCCTTTAACATAGCCCAAAGTATATTATACGAGACCAAGGTATGCGAGTCATCTTGATAACACACTGTAGTGTCTACGACGTCATAGCGTCTGCATCACCGAAGCGATTGAGATGAGTATGAACTCGAGGATGCTCTTTGCTCCTCATATAATCAAGGACACTATTTGCTCCTTATAATCGCATATTTTGTGCTAACAGTACTGAAGTGTCTGAACAACTCCATAGCGTCTAAGCCGACATCGAAGTGTCTAAACATCACTATAGTGACTGAAATGCACCGTAGTGCTAGGACGCAACTACTAGGACTCTATGGATATCCAACTATACCAAAGACTTCACAATAGTACTTGGGCAAAATCAACATTTCATGTTCAAAGCATTTTATGATTTATACCCCAAAGTACAATTATCATTATTCATGTAAGCATGCAACTTGTTATCATATTTCATCAATAAACAAAATTTATCATGATTTATGCAAACAATAGTTCGTACCTTGTACTCCGTCAAGCTTGCTATACCAGTCATGCATCAGATTATTTATTTTTAAAAGTAATGCAATGCTATTTCTAAATTTTAGTTGACTTTTCACAAGTCTTCCCCTTTTTAAATAATACACATATAGAAATGCACTCACCTCGGCCATTTATTAGCATGCCTCACTAAATTCTACTCAATCATTTCCTTCATAGTACCTCGAATCTTCTTTTGATTCAGATTTGACTTCATTAACCACATGAATATAAACAAACATTTGTTAGATTCGCTTCTAACAATATTTCAATCAAGCTATCTAATCATTTAACATAAAAATTTTCCATAATTTTCCTTCCTTTCTCATACTGTCCAAAAATTCATTTTGGTCCTTAATGACCATTTTGAACTTTCAATAATTCTTCCGAGCTTGTTATCAAACATTTAGATACAAAATGTATCAAATTCTATTTTCTGGCAACTTGTCCTACCCTCAGAGTTTTACTTCTAAAGATCAGAATACACATTGGATCTTAATATCCTTCATACTGTAAGAACTAGATTCGATAACGATTCTAACGGTATAAGCCACATAAATTAATAAAATCTACAAAAATTATGAAAATTCTTCAAACTCCCGTCACAGAGTTTTTCTGACAGAAACTGCTCTGTAATTGTTTTGGCCTTCATTCGATTAAAAATTCATATCTTTTAACTCGGAACTCGAAATCAGTTTTTGTTTGTTGAAAACGAAACTAGACGAACAAATATTTACATCGATATAAAATTCATCATCTAAACATTTTTTTAGAATTTATGGTGAATTTTTGAAGTCACTGCCAAAATTCAATCTTCTACATAGCTTTCCATAATTAACTTCTAATTTATACTAATTTCTTCTTATTTTTATACTTGTCAATTTAGTCCCATCACTTGCTTCAAACCACCAATTCATCATCTTCTTCATCAAATAATTATTCAAAATAATTCCTTCTAATTTTCTTTCTTTGCCAAAATAGTCACTAAAATGCAAAGGTAAGGATTCAAACTTCTTAACTTTGCAATTTAGTCCTCAAAACAACTTTACTACCTTAATTCTATTATTTTAACCAAAAAAATTAGATTTAATCCCCATCCAAGAATTCATTTCCTATTTGGTCAATTGATTTTGAAAAATTGTCAAATTAGTCACTAATTCGATTCAACATTTGTTTAGCATTCTAACATCAATTTCACATCTCCAACATCATTAATTACATAAATACACTCCAATTTCATAAAATTCAAATTCGGTCCCTTAACTTTGAAGCTTGCCGAATTGGTCCCTATATATTTAACTTAGGGTTTTGCTTCCAAAAAACAAATCACGCTTACTAGATTATTAATCCAACATCACAAACCCTAAGTTAGACTTAAATCCATAAACCCTAATCATCTCCATACAAACCAAAATATGTAGGGTTTAAATCCTAACTCAATAACATGATTTTAACATCATATAAGCTTGATTCCAACTTAAATTCAACCATGGAATCACAAAATTTCAAAAATCCCCAATTTTGTTCATAAACCCTAATTTCCTTCTCATGTAAAATTTTCATCAATCAAGCATGTATTCCATGAATTAATTACATCAAAAGATAGAGCTTGAAGAGTAGAACAACTTTGTAGTTTGAAAGATTACCTGAAAATAGAGTTTCGGGGCTTGAATCGAGCTTGGAAAATTTTCTCCCTTTTACCCTCAAATTTTCAAAATTTTGAAAGATGAAGAAGGCTTCACCTTTTGGCCTTTTAATTTTTAAATTGCTCCAATCATGCCACTTGTATTATGTAAATAAATTTTAAATTCATTCAAATAAGGAAATTTCAAAATTGCCCTTTTATCCAACGATTGAAATTGATTTTATCATCAATCAAGGGCCACGATTTAAATCTTAAATTTTATTCTTCCAAAAATGGCCCTTGTAACTTCAAATATTTCAAAATTTCCACCCCTGCCAATTAACTAATTTACCCTCCAACTATTCTTTATTTTCTAGTTTGCCATTCTTGTAAAAATTCAACTAAGTCTAGTTGGAATCCAACCAACTACAATAAAATACACATAAAATAGTATTTTTATGAATTTTCCATAACTTTTGGAACTGTCTTTAAAATTCCAATTCGATCCAATGTACCGATAATTACCAAGAATTTTATCGGATACAATCCCTCTTGGAAATTTTATAACAATAATCATTACAAATATTATTGACTCATGTTGAATCCTTTTTATTAGTCAAAAATACTAACATGGAATGTTCACAGTAGGTCACCCATCCTTGTGCTAATCTGGTCTGAGCACGCTTAACAATTTTTCATTCGATCCAACTACGATTTCCAAATTTCTAAACTTTATTGCTTTATAGCCATTAATATAAGCTTAGTACGAAAAATCCGGGTAACACGAAAATGTCACTCTTGGGGTAAACTATTCATTTACGGGGTCAAAATACATAACTTTTGAAAATTACACTTTGGCCCCTGAACTTTTCCAAAGTTTACACTTTAATCCTTAAACTTTCAAAATTTACATTTTGGTCACTAATAAAAAATTAGGACATTACAATTCCTCCCCCTTTAAGAAAATTCGTCCTCGAATTTTCAACGTATATCCGTTCAAAACAATTATGGATATTGTTCCCTCATTTTCTTTTTGGTCTCCCAAGTGGCTTTTCCACTTTATGATTTCTCCAAAGGACCTTAACCAATGAAACTTTCATGTTTCTTAGTTCTTTTACTCCATACGCTAAGAATTTCACTGGTCCCTCTTCATAATTCAAATCCGATAATAATTCAACTTCTTCGGGGTGATCACATGTGAAGGATCCAATCGATACCTTTGAAACATAGATACATGAAATACATCATGAATCTTGCTTAATTTTGGCGGTAAGGCTGATTGATAAGCCACTGGTTCAACTCTTTTTAAGATCTTATAAGATCCAATGAACTCAGGACTAAGTTTTTCCTTTTCTACCAAATCGTAACACATTCTTCCAAGGTGAAACCTTTAGGAACACTTTGTCCCCAACTTCGTATTCAACATCGTTTCTTTTCTTGTCTGCATAAGCCTTTTGTCGATCCGCGACAACCTTGAGATTATGCTAAATAATTTTCATTTAATCCCCCATTTCTCGTATCAAATCAACCCCTCCAGCCTTTGGGTTAATTTGAATATTTCAGTCTTGTAACTTGAATCAATTAAGAGAAATTCGACACTTTCTTCCATACTGTGCTTCAAACGATGTCATCTTGATGCTTGTCTAATAACTATTGTTACTGGTAATCCTATTACAAATTCCATTGTCACTCATTCTCACTTCCATTGGGGAATAGAAATAGGTTGAATCAATCCAGGAGGTACTTGATAGTCGGCTTTTACTTGTTGGCATGTCAAGCACTTTGTCATAAATTTCTAAATTTCCCTTTTTCATTCCTAGCCACCAATACCAAGTTTTTAGATTTTAATACATTTTGCTACTTCCAAAGTAAATAGTTAATGGACTATGACGAAATTCAGTCAAAATCTCCTTATTCAAAATACCATTATCAGGAATGTAAACTTTCCTTCGATAATATAAGCAACTATTTGACTTAATTTCATAGTCCTTTGTTTTTCTTGATTCAACTTACTTCCTTTTTTCTATACATTCTTCATCCGAAAATTGCAAATCTTTGATTTGATCCAACAAAGTTGGTTTTAGCTAAAATTCTACTGCTAATGAACCATCTTGTCTTAATGACAATTGTATATTCATAGTGTACAAAATAAAAATATATTCTGATAAAAAACATCAGCTACTACTTTAGTCTTCCCGAAGTGATTGTCTATTTAATCCAGTTAATTCCCAAGAAACTTCAGACTTCAAAGACTTTTTTTTCGGTGCTACCCATTCGAGAATGGCTTGTACTTTCTTGGGATCAACTTTTATTCCCTCTGTCGATACTACATGTCCAAGGAAAGTTACTTTTGACAACCAAAATTCACAATTTAGAAAACTTTGGATAAAGTTGTATATCCCCAGTGTTTGTAATACCATTCAAAGATGGTAGTCATGTTCAGCTTCTGACTTTGAGTATACCAGAACATCGTCTCTGAAGACTATTACAGATTGGTCTAAGCAGGGTTGGAATACCCTATTCATCAGATCCATGAATGCAGCGGGGGCATTCGTAAGTCCAAATAGCATTACCAGAAACTCGTAATGTCCATAACGAGTCTTGAATGTTGTCTTTGGTATATCCTATTCCTTAACCATGGGCTGATAATACCCTGATCGAAGATCTAATTTTTGAGAACGCAGCTGCTCCTTGAAGTACCAACCTTTTCTTTATACATTTCACCTCTGCATCATATGCAGATAACTTAATCCATTCCAGGAATAACTTTAAGTTCACAGAATGGAACTTAATCCCTTGAATTACTAATGGACATGTCTTACATATTCTAGTCACCCGTGCTCTATGTCCAAGTGGGTTACTAGGAATCACATTACTAAAAATATTTTTCCTTAAGAATCTTTCTTTGTACAACTATCTTAGTACCAATATATATAAGTCAGTCGAACCCGGAGCAATTAAAGTAAATACAGGCTCTCTCTATAGCCTTTGCTTTATTTACAACTTTTTGGTAAACCGATAAACTCATACCTAACAACAACTCTTTACCCTCGGGTGAAACCCCTCGATAAAACATTCTCATAGGGACTTTCTAGTCAGTAATCAAATCAGTTGTATACTGACTTAATCTATTAAAATCCAGATCATACTCGTAGACAATACGAGTACCTCATTTCAAACTTAGAAACTCCTGCAACATCTCTCTCTGTTAACTGGTCACCAATATACTTGGCTTTAAACGCTTCTTAAAAGAATTTCCACATCACTTCCTTAACAAGTACTAACTCTGTGGCATTAAACCACCAAATACAAGCATGTTCCCTCAACAAAGTTTCTTGAAACTCCTTAGCATCTATGCAGTTTAACTCCTCTAACATGAATTTGACATCTTTATGCCATAAGTTGGCGGCTATCGGACCACTTTCTCTATTAACTTCAGGAGCTCATAACTTCTTAAGCTCCTTAACAGTCGTCGTCCTTACTGGTGCAGGTGCTGGAGCTGGTATGGGCGTTAAGGGTTAATTTTTTTATTAACCATAGCCTCTAAGGCTCCATATTCTTATGCTGGAGCTCCCTACTACGTAGGTGGCTTAGCTGGGGTAAGAGTTAGAGGTGAAATATTTTGCACCTCATTACTTCCACTTTGGACCTCCTCTTGGTCCCCATGATCAATCGTCTGACGCGATTCAGCAGTATTCAACATTATCTATTTCTACTATAACCTATTCATGTTAATGGGGAGCATAATCAAGTTACACAGATAGTACATCAGTAACATGACATCCTAGGGGCATGTACTTAATAACAAATCATATCACACTTGGTTTAACCTCCAGAATCGGCTAAACCTGTAGCTCTGATACCAATAAATGTAACACCCTTTGTAACACCCTCAACTCGGTTTAGAAGAAAACCAAAATCGAAGATGTCACTGCAAGACAATTTAGGAAACATAAGACCAAAACTAAAACTTTCAGAATTAGATCTAGGCAGGTTAACCCATTTTTTTTATCAATACAAGAAATATTTATCTTGATAGTTTAGAAATTGTAGTTTAATTATAAACACATAAGCAAAAATCTAAACATATTACTGTAAATAATCATTACAAACATGTGATTAGTCAAGGACTCCTTTTTAAATCAACATCATATCTAATCTAATTGGTCAACAAGAAGACATTCGAACTCTTTACTAACATGGCTTAATTAACAAGCAACTATTCGATTACCAAAATTTATCGAACAAAAAACCAAGAAGCATGATAGGCCATTACACATAAAGATATTTACTTAAGAAACTTGTGCATATAGAATATCAAAAGGTTATCTAAGTGCACTTATGCATAATTAATATCCATATGCCACCAACTAGGAGTTCACTACAAGAAATACATATTCGACACATAGAAATCTTGGAATGTGACTTGCAAGCTTCAACCATGATCGAACAAAGAGAATTCTCTAAGTCCTAAAAAATGCATGAAAATGAATGTATTAGGCTTAAATAGCCTAAGTGAGGTAGTGACACCAAATTATCAAAGCATAACGTCAATGATATTGAAAGGAAATTCAAATAATACAAACTTAAGTTAGCATTTGATTCTTATGTTTTAACCTTAACTTAAACAAAGCTTTATTGGGATTCATAATCTTTAAAACTTAATTGATTATCTTTATGGCTCTTAACTGAGTTTCATATCAAAGTTTGTTGCCTTTCATATTAGGCATAAGCTCGCCACTTGTGAATTTCTCCTTATGGATGAACATTGCTCCATATCCTTATTAATTTTGCCACCAAGGCATATTTCACAGTACATCACAAGTTTATCCACTTGTTTCATTCAAACTAGGAAGTATTAAATGTTCATAGATCATTTCAAATCTTAGTATCCATGTTCAAATCTTTTAAATCATTTGCCTTGGATCACATTTGGACATAAGTACCATTGGTCCGAGTTACACATAGCACAAAGCACCAAGCAATGGCCCGTGTCTGAACATAATAATCCTAACTTCTCACTATCCAACCAAACTGTCGCCAATCTCCTTACATCTCACCCGTTACCTCCTACTGTCGCCAATATATCACATATAATGTGTCGTCACCTGAGCCGTAGCTCATAGACCGTAGTCCCAAAGTATACCATGTATTATTCCAATATGTCCAAGGGCTTCCATTGAATAGGCAACTTAAATATTTTATACTTTGAAGTTAGGAGAGGAATCTTATGACACAAGTAATCTTACTTATTTCTTTTCTTAGTATCTTATAGTATAAGCTAATGCTTTTAACTCTTAGGATGTATGAGTTCTTGTATACTTAAAGGTTGATGTTAATTATTATTAATACACTTTCAAGGATTAAAGTTGGTTCTAATTCAAAACAAAGATGGTATATAAGACATACTTTCATTCGAAATTATCAAATATCATAACATAATACGCAACCCTTGATGTATTCATGATACATATGTAATACATTTCTTAACAATGAAACTTGTCACTTATATTCCATGAATGTAATCAATCCCAAGGGCTCTATATGAGCCATGTGAATAATGAAATGATCAAATGCAATCCATTCATATACACCATATACTTTAATTTCAAAGAGGCAATAATCAGAATGACTTTGTGTCATCTGAGACAATTGTACACTCACCTAATATTCCAAAGTTATGGAATACCTGAACCACAATCATATTTCCTTTCTCAATTAGATCTCTTCTCTAGCCATCCATACCAATATGTGTACCTCAAAACAATTAACCAGACATTACAACCATATCATACAAAACAATATACTCTATCAAACTACATACGCATTAATCACATCCATACTTCATAACTATAAATTTGTTACTTTAAATAATTTCCACTTATTTACATTTCAAGCAATGTATCAATTCAAACACACAGCTCCATTATCTTACATACTAAACTATACAAATTTCATTTCGTTATTAAACCCCTTTCTTAAAATTTGTAAATTTTCTCTTTAACAAAGTTTACAAGACAATCCAAACTTAAATATGTATATATATATATGTGTGTGTGTGTGTTTACACAACAGCCCAACGTATACTCATACACAAACAAAGCAATCCAAAATTTCACATGTATTCAATTACCTACTCAAACAGTCCCTAAAATTCTCATATATGCAAAACAATTCACGTACTTGCTTATCAACATAAATCAACCCCTAACATAAACATTTTCACTTATATATTCATATAAACAGTTCACAAATTATTATATTAATGTTAAGACAGTCCCTAACTTGCAAAACAATCACTATATTAAATCTTAAAGCATTTCCCTTGTTTTGATTATCCAAAAAGTCCACCAGTGATCATGTATGTGCAAAATCAGTTTCAATTTCATACATATTCGATCACATGTTCAAAGCAGTCTAATAAGGTTCATGTTTATGCAAAACAGTCTCAATTACATGTATACACAATTACATGTTCAAAAAATTCACTGACTTCATAAATTTAAGCAAAACATTCCTTAACATTGGTATACACACTTAAACACAACAAAACAGCCCTTATACATTTATTCATGCTCAAAAAGTTCAAATACATGCTTATGTACACAATATCGGGCAGTTTTCATACATATACATTTATTCGATCAAAACAGTCCACTTACATACATATATACACAAATCTGGACAGATTTTTACATATGTTCATTAATCTATTCAAAACAGCCCCTTCACATACATATATATACAAATCTGGACAGATTTTTACATATGTTCATTAATCTATTCAAAACAGTCCTTCACACACATATATATATATATATATATATATATATACAAATCTACTTACTAGATTATCATTCAAAACCTCAACATGCATAATATGAATTTTCATCATACTACCTATTCATTTTCACACAAACATGGACAGCCTTTAGAAATCAATCAAGCTGGAAAAACTTAAACAAGCTTAAGGAAGATTAACATCACCTAAAATCCAAGCAAAGTAGGCCAGGCTCTATCAAACAAATTGGCTAAAATGAAGAAGCTTCCATGGATTCTCCAACTCTTTCTCTCACTCTATCAACTAATGTTTGGGTGTTAGGATAATGGAGAAGACACAAGGAGTCACTACCAAAATGGCCGAGACCCCTTCATTCTTGCTTATTATTATTTTTTTAGTTGACATGTGTGCAAACCATTGAGGAATTAGTTTATTACCATGCAAACGGTTTATTTCAATAATCCTACATTTTAATCCTTGCACAAACCGCACATTTTCTTGTGATTTTCTCATTTTAGTCCTAAGCTTTTAAGTTAATCACCTCAATTCATATTAAGCTAAAGTTACTTATGAATCAAAAGTGGTAACATTCTTCTAAGCCTAGATTTGGGATATCACACCCTTAGCGTATACTCGTAGGCCGAATATACATTAAAGATGTTGCGAAATCGTTGGAAGAAATCTTAAATTGTAATTTTTTATATCAAAATTTAGCTTGTAGTTTAACATTTTCTCGGTTTTAAATTAAAAACTATGTCGTCTAGATGTAGCTAGTTTTGACCCTGAATTGGTTTACAAAAATTATAATTGAGTTATTAAAATAAAAATACAACTCAGGGTAAAAACTATGTGCCCTGCCTAGACCTTTTCTTAATTATAAAATTTCTACAAGATTAGGGTTAAACTATATTTAATTGTACCAAAGTTCAATGCTACTATTAGCAAACTATACTTCTAAACTTATTCATCATAAAAGCATATATTTAAGTTGTAAACTTATACTTTAAACAGCTCAACTCAAAAAAATATTTACATGCCCACTAGATATCAAATTATGATAAAGATGTACTTACTGTATCTTATTGTAGTAACTTGACTTTCCAAAAGAACAACTCCTCCTTGTTAATCTACTTCGGAGAACCTACATGTGAAATAAAACACACGTTAAGTAAGAACTTACTGAGGCATTTAACACATTTATCATAACATAAAGAGATGCATTACAGTGTGTTATATAAAAGTGCATTGCAATTTTTGTAAGATGGCAAGCATTTCACAATATAATGGTATCATGTATCATGACTATCTTAAGAATGATGTCATCTATCAATTCTGTCATAGAATCATGATACCAATGGTTCATGATCATCAAGTAGTTATGCTTTCATTAAGTAATCATTTGCATATCATATTCTGAAACATGGTCATACTTTCATCATGCAATTATTTGCATATCATATTTTGTAACATAGTCATACTTTCATCATGCAATTATTTCCATATCATATCCTTTAACATAGTCATACTTTCATCATGCAATTATTTGCATATCATATTCTGTAACATAGTCATACTTTCATCATGCAATTATTTGCATATCATATCCTTTAACATAGTCATACTTTCATCATGCAGTTATTTGCATATCATATCCTTTAACATAGCCCAAAGTATATTATTTGAGACTAAGGTACGCGAGTCATCTTGATAAGACACCGTAGTGTCTACATTGCCATAGCGTCTGCATCGCTGAAGCTACTAAGATGAGTACGTACTCGAGGATGCTCTTTGCTCCTCATATAATCAAGGACGCTTTTTGCTCCTTATAATCACACATTT
The DNA here is from genome assembly GCA_019671005.1 of Hibiscus mutabilis. NCBI lineage: Eukaryota > Viridiplantae > Streptophyta > Magnoliopsida > Malvales > Malvaceae > Hibiscus > Hibiscus mutabilis. The sequence goes on along the minus strand of CM033734.1, from coordinate 37,550,646 downwards.
TGTGCTAACAACACCGAAGTGTCTGAACAACACCGTAGCATCTAAGCCGACACTGAAGTGTCTAAACATCACCGTAGTGACTGAAACGCACCGTAGTGCTAGGACTCAACTCCTAGGACTCTATGGATATCCAACTATACCAAAGACTTCACAATAGTACTTGGGCAAAATCAACATTATAATCAACATTTCATGTTCAAAGCATTTTATGATTTATAACCCAAAGTACAATTTCATGTGAATCCTATGGTATACGAGTCATTATAATGACACCGTAGTGTCTGCAATGCCGTAGCGTCTGATGGTGAGTACGTACTCGAGGACGCGCTTTGCTCCTCATTATCGCACCTTTTGTGCTAGTCGACACTGAAGTGTCTAAACGTCACCGAAGTGACTGCAACGCCGTAGCGTCTGATGTCAACACGGAAGTGTCTAAAACGCATCGTAGTGCTGGAATACAGCTGCTAAGACTCGTGGATATCCAATTATACCCTGAACTCTCATACATAAATACTTGGGCATTTCATTTTATTGTCAATGAATTATCATTATTCATGTAAGCATGCAACTTGTTATCATATTTCATCAATAAACATAATTCATCATCATTTATGCAAACAATAGTCGTACCTTGTACTCCGTCAAGCTTTCTATACCGTGCCATGCATCAGATCATTTATTTTAAAAAGTAATGCAACGTTTTTTCTAATTTTGGGTTGACTTTTCACAAGTCTTCCCTTTTTAATATAATACACATATAGAAATGCACTCACCTGGGCCATTTATTAGCATACCTCACTAAATTCTACTCGATCCTTTCCTTCATAGTACCTCGAATCTTCTTTTGATTCGAATTTGACTTCATTAACCAAATGAATATAAATAAACATTTGTTAGATTCACTTCTAACAATATTTTAATCAAGCTATCTAATCATTTAACATATTTTTTTCCATAATTTTCCTTCCTTCCTTATACTGTCTAAAAATTCATTTTGGTCCTTAATGACCATTTTGAACTTCCAATAATTATTCTGAGCTTGTTATCAAACATTTAGATACAAAATGTATCAAATTCTATTATCTGGCAACTTGTCATACCCTCAGAGTTTTACTTCTAAAGATCAGAATACACATTGGATCTTAATATCCTTCATACTGTAAGAACTAGATTTGAAAACGATTCTAACGGTATAAGCCACATAAATTAATAAAATCTACAAAAATTATGAAAATTCTTCAATCCCGACACAAAGTTGTCCTAACAGAAACTGCTCTGTAATTTTTCTAACCTTCATTCGATTAAAAATTAATATCTTTTAACTCGGAACTCGAAATCAGTTTCCGTTTGTTGGAAACGAAACTAGACGAACAAATATTTACATCGATATAAAATTCATCATCTAAAGATTTTTGTAGAATTTATGGTGAATTTTCTAAGTCACTGCCAAAATTCAATCTTCTACATAACATTCCATATTTAATTTCTAATTTATACTAACTTCTTCTTATTTTTCTACTTATTAATTTAGTCCCATCACTTGCTTCAAACCACCAATTCATCATCTTCTTCATCAAATAATTATTCAAAATAATTCCCTCTAATTTTCTTTCTTTGCAAAAATAGTCACTAAAATGCAAAGGTAAGGATTCAAATTTCTTAACTTTGCAATTTAGTCCTCAAATCAACATTACTACCTTAATTCTATTATTTTAACTAAAAAAAATTAGATTTAATCTCCATCCAAGAGTTCATTTCCTATTTGGTCACTTGATTTTGACAAATTGTCAAAATAGTCACTAATTCGATTCAACATCGGTTTAGCATTCTAACATCAATTTCACATCTCCAACATCATTAATTACATAAATCACTCCAATTTTATAAAATTCAGATCCGGTCCCTTAACTTTGAAGCTTGCCAAATTGGTCCCTATATATTTAACTTAGGGTTTTGCTTCCAACCAACAAATCAAGCTTACTAGATCATTAATCCAATATCACAAACCCTAAGTTAGACTTAAATCCATAAACCCTAATCTTCTCCATACAAACCAAAATATGTAGGGTTTAAATCCTTACTCGATAACATGATTTAACATCATATAAGCTTGATTCCAACTTAAATTCAACCATAGAATCATAAAATTTCAAAATCCCCAATTTTGTTCATAAACCCTAATTTCCTTCTCATGTAAAATTTCAACAATCAAGCATGTATTCCATGAATTAATTACATCAAAAGATAGCTTGAAGAGTAGAACAACTTTGCAGTTCGAAAGGTTACTTGAAAATCAAGTTTCGGGGCTTGAACCGAGCTTGGAAAATTTTCTCCCTTTTCCCTCAAATTTTTGAAAATTTGAAAGATGAAGAAGGCTTCATCTTTTGGCCTTTTAATTTTTAAATTGCTCCAATTATGCCACTTTTATTATGTAAATAAATTTAAAATTCATTCAAATAAAGAAATTACAAAATTGTCATTTTATCCAACGGTTGAAATTGATTTTATCATCAATCAAGGGCCAAGATTTAAATCTTAAATTTTCTTCTTCAAAAAATGGCCCTTGTAACTTCAAATATTTCAAAATTGCCACCCCTGTCAATTGACTAATTTGCCCTCCAACTATTCTTTATTTACTAGCTTTCCATTATTGTAAAAATTGACTAATTTCCCGATATTCATAAAATACTTTTACTACGATTTCACCTTTATCGAGCTATCGGATTTATTCCAAAAATTCTATAAATAAACTCTATTATCCCATAAAAACTTCCTTTTTGCAAGGACTTAGACTAAATTTTCCTAACTCAGTCTATTATTCCGATAATTATCGAAAAATTTTATAGAATAAAATTTCTCTTAGAATTTATTTATCGATAATCCATACCAATTTTCTCTACTCTTACTGAGTCTAAAATATCGATCAAAAACACTTTTATAGGACCTTTCCGGAGGTCACTCATCCTAATATTTCCCTGGCCTGAGCACGCTTAACAATTTTATTCGATCCAAATTCAGTACCTTTTACTGCATCTTAATTATTAAAACCGATATCAAGGTACTTATTTCAATCCGATTCACTCTTATACTGAATGAAATTACTTATTAGGGAAATTTACACTTTAGTCCCCAAACTTTTCCAAAATTTATATTTTAACCGCAAAACTTTTAAAATTTACATTTTGGTCACTAGCCAAAAAAAATTGGGATATTACAAAAATAAATAGTAAAATTGAGAAACCGAGAATCTAACCTCATATACGTAGGACATGTGTAATAACTTATTGAAAACCTTGGTGTTTTGTTTGTATTGGGCTATAGAGATCCTTGGTGGATCGAATAAATAGTGTGTGCCATGTAAGGTCACTATATGGTTGAGTACCTTGTTGGTGGGATCCAGATACCTAGTGAGAGTTTAAGTGTGTTGCAACACCATAGTTGAAGATTTCCAAATGGAGGATCCCGATGCTTTATGGATGCGGGCCTCATTCGAAGATACTTGATGAGGAATTTCGAGCATGGGTGTAGGATCCCAATACTTTGTGGACACGAGCCTCACCCCACGAGTGTACTATCCCGATGCCTAGTGGTAGTGGGCCTCACTCAGAGTGTATGATCTTGATGCTTTGTGGACGCAAACCTCACTCATATATATGTATATTTCATGGTTAAGGGCCTATGCTTGAAAAGCCATGTTCTCTTGTGGTTGCTATGTGGTTAGACGGCTAGTGGTAGTGCCCCGTTTGCATGTTGTTTAATTGCCATGTTGTCATCCTAGTTACATACTCATATTTATGATTTGCATGAAGCATGGTTGAGTGGAAGTGTATCCGTTGAGCTTTCTTAGCTCAGCGTTAGAAATTATTGTTGTAATGTCCTAATTTTAGATTAGTGACCAAAATGTTAATTTTGAAAGTTTAGGGGTTAAAGTGTAAACTTTGGAAAAGTTTAGGGACCAAAGTGTAATTTTCAAAAGTTATGTATTTTGACCCTGTAAATGAATAGTTTACCCCAAGAGTGACATTTTCGTGTTACCTGAATTTTTCGTATGAAGTTTATAGTAATGGCTATAAAGCGATAAAGTTTAGAAATTTGGAAATCATAGTTGGATCGAATGAAAAATTGTTAAGCACGCTCAGACCAGAGTAGCACAAGGATGGGTGACCTACTGGGAAGGATCCATGTTAGTATTTTTGACTGATAAAAAGGATTCAACATGAGTCAATAATATTTGTAATGATTATTGTTTAAAATTTCCAAGAGGGATTGTACCCGATAAAATTCCTGGTAATTATCGGTACATTGGATCGAATTGGAATTTTAAAGACAGTTCCAAAAGTTATGGAAAATTCATAAAATACTATTTTATGAGTTTGCTAATTCTGATATAAAGAACCTACGTGTGAAATAAAACACACGCTAAGTACGAACTTAGTGAGGCAATTAAACTTATTTATTTACACATGAAATGATGTTATATAATACTTCATATAAGAATGCATTTCATATTTCTCTACAACATGGCAAGTATATCACAATGTACATGTGTTATGTATTATAGCTATCATATAATTCATGTTAATATTGTATAACATATTCTCTGTCATGGACTCGCTTTCATCCTAAAACATTTCCATAATAGCATAACATAATGATCATGATTATCATGTATCTCATATTTAATAAATTTCATTTATCATTTTTATAATTTTCATCATATATCACACTTTCTTAATATCATGTATCATCTCATGGTCATGATTATATCATGTAATCATTTGTATAGCATGTAAACCAAGTATCATCGATATCATGTATACCATGTATTATCATTTCATATAGTTCATGTAGCTTCTATCATATACTTCATGTATCATGTATCATATAGATCATGTGATTGATGTATCATCACTATCATGAGATTCATGCATCATCATGCAGTAATTTGCACGCTCATGATCTATCACATAACCATATTGTATTATTATTAACGTGCCTGGCTGAAAGGCCCATGGTATCTACAGCCTATTTGCACTGTAGTGCCATGTAGAGTACGTACTCGAGAGGATGCTCTTTTCTCCTCATATAAGGACGCTCTTTGCTCTTTATATAAACACCTTGTTAGTGCATTTGGACTATGGGCGTGGATCCGCAGGCGTATCTTGTTTCATTTTAACTTGTTTCATTTTAATCTTGTCATTATCCATATTTCATGTATGCATAATGCATCATCATTTATGAAAACTATCATTCGTACTTGGTATTCCATCAATCTTGCCATGTCGAGCAATGTATCATATCACGCATTATAGAGAAATGCAATGTCAATTTCAACACAATGCAAACATATAGAAATACACTCACCTGGGCCATTTATTAACTTGCCTCACTAAGCTCCATTCAATCTTTTCCTTTATAGAACCTCAAACCTTCTTTTGATTTGAATCCAAGTTCATTTATCACATGAATGAATATAAATAATCAATTGTTAGATTCACCTCTAATAATATTTTTATCAAACTATCTAATCATTCAGCATTAAAATTTTCCATAAATTTACTTTCTTCCTTATACTGTCAAAAACCTCATTTTGGGTCCTTAATAACCATTTTGAACTTCAAATAATTCTTCTGAACTTGATAACAAACTTTAGATACAAAATATCTCAATTTTCATTTTTTGGCAGCTTTGTACAACCTTCAAAGATTTATTTCTATAAAATAATCTAAAACTCGGAATTCAACTCTGTTTGTTCTTAAAGAAACTAGATTCAATAAGATTTTCACCCATATAAATTAATAGCCCAGATTAAACTTGTACGATTTATGGCGAATTTTCAAAGTCAATTTTTTTAGTGCTGATTTCGAAACAGACTGCGATACTGTTTTTTGACCTTTCACGACTTAAAAATTCATATCTTTTTACTCGGAACTCGAAATCAATTTCCGTTTGTTGGAAACGAAACTAGACGAACAAATATTTACATAGGTCTAAATTCACCATCTAACAATTTTTGTAGAATTTATGGTGAATTTTCAAACTTACAGCCATAATCCAATTTTCTACACAGCTTCCATAATTAACTTCAACTTTTATACTAACTTCTCCATACTTCTCTATTTGTCAATTTAGTCCCATTATTTACTTTAAACCATCAACTTATAACCTTATTCATCAAATAATTATTCACAATAGTTTCCCTTAATTTTCCTTTTTAACCGAAATAGTCACTAAAATGCAAAGATAATGATTCTAACTTCTTAACTTTGCAATTTAGTCCTCAAATCAACATTACTATCTTAATTCCATCATTATAACTAAAATTCAGATTGAATCCTTCTCTAAAACCTCATTCCCGAATAGATCACTTAACTTTGACAATTTGTCAAAATGGTCACTAATTCGATTCAATATCGGTTTAACATTCTAACTTCAATTTCACACCTCCAACTTCAATACTAGCATAAATAAACTTCAAAATCATAAAAAATCAGATTAGTCCTCTAACTTTTAGAATTTCTAAAATGGTCCCTATACCTTTAACTTAGGGTTTTGTTTTCAAAAAATCAATATCACAAACCCTAAATTAAACTTGAATCCATAAACTCTAATCATCTACATTCAAACTCAAATATGTAGGGTTTAAATCTCAACTGAATAACATGATTTTATCATTATACTAGCTTGATTTCAACTTGAATTTCATCATGAAATCATAAAATTTCAAAAGCCCCAAACTTTTTCCATAAATCCTAATTTCTTCTCATACAAAATTCTCATCAATCAAGCATGATTTCCATGAATTATTTACACCAAAAGATAGAGCTTAAAGAGTAGAACAACTTTGCAGTTGAGAATATTACCTGGAAATCGAGTTTCGAGGCTTGAATCGAACTTGGAAAATTTTTCTGCATTTTTCTTTCTCCCCCTCATATTTCGAAATTTTGAGGATGAAGAAGTCTTAATCCTTTTTGTTTTTCATTCAATTTGGCCACTTGTCTTGTATAAATGAATTTTAAATTCATTTAGATAGTGAAATTGCTAAAATGCCCTTTTAATCCAACGGCTGAGATTGATCTTATCATTAATCAAGGGCTAAGATTTAATCTCCCATTTTCTTCTTCCAAAATTATCCTTGTAACTTTTTAAGTATTTCAAAAATGCCATTGGGGTAAAATGACCAATTTGCCCTCTAACTAATTTTTATTTACTAGTTTGCCATTCTTGTAAAAATTCAACTAATTCTAGTTGGAATCCAACCAACTATAATAAAATATTCATAAAATAGTATTTTATGCCACTCATTTGGAAGTCAAGTTATCGATAAGTGAAAGTACGTACATCTTTAAAATATTTAGGAACTAGTGGGCATGTGTAGACTCTCTAGGGTGAAATGCTGGCAAAAGTGGCAGAAAATATGTATTAGAAAATATAAGAATGTGCCAAAATGAGTCTTTTGCGTGCAAGTATACACGGTCTGCAAGTAATACAGCTGGTAAGCTGAGTATTGATCCCACAGAGATTGTCTTGGAATTCAATTGCCTTGATTGTTACTTGACTTAAGAAAAAGTTGATTTGAAATTGGTTTTGGAAAATAATTAAAAAGTAAAGAAATGAAAGAAAAGTAAAGATGTTGGCAAGGAAGGTGTTTTAATGACTGATGAGCGTTGACAGAGAATGCCCCGTTTTCATGTTATTCATGTCGTGCCAGCCGTTAACAACAACCTGTCTTGGCATTGTTTGCTGAGCAGATTCAAAAGTAGCAAAGCCTCTCTCGATGGTCATTGCCCTAAATTGATCATTTAAAAACCCCTATATCTCTATAGTGTTTGTTTTTAAATAAACCAATTTGATTAAGATCCAATCTATACTCCTAAGGGGTAGATTTCACTCCTGAAGTAAGTTTATCTACTTGAACGACTTCTCTCAAAGCTTCTCTCCTCAGTATTCGACAACTCATTCGTTGCCATCCCAAGGTTGTTAAGATATTAAGGTGCAATAGGCCAATAGTGCCAGCTCTCGCTTGGTAGAGTATTTAGGAAATATTAAAGTTTGCCGAATAGATGAAACTTTGCCAAGGCAGATTTATTATTAAAAGATAAAGCCTGAAAATAACATAAAAACCAAACACCGCCACCAACTATTAAATTAGTTCATGGTGAGGGAGTGAACCAACAATCCACAAACGTTTTCGGAATACACCATCCTTAAAAACAAAGTAAAATAACTTGAGAGAGAGAATGCCTAGAAGGAGTCTCTCGATGTAGCCCTTCAAGATCCAGGCTTCTCGTCCAAGTTGTTTGGGCCACCCTTTCACGGTGCAGCTGGTCGTCAATCGTCACACACACACCAACTCCTCACGATCCAATCTTCTCGTCTTCCTTAAAGTCTAGCTTGGTTGGTGTTTAAATATGCATGAAAAGAAGGGATAGGACTAGCTCTTCAAATTTTAAAGTCTAACTGCCAGAGGATACAGGATTATCTTCTTATCTAGATTTGAATGAGAGCTGATCAGGCTAAGGCTGATGCCATCCTGCCGACGCTGCCCTGACATCCAAGCTTGGCATGAGTCTGCCAACAAGTCTTGGCACAATCTTATCCTCTATTTTTTCGGAGATTGTTCCAATTGCTATTTTTTCGGAGCCTGATCATGTCCTATTTTTTGGGGTCCAACAGCCTCTTGGCGTGGCATCAAGTTCACTTCTCTGCCATCCGGTGCTTGGCATTGTCTGGTCCATCTGTGCCAACAACACTCGGCATTCTCTCTGGCATTCCTTCTTGTGTTGCTTTTCTGGGCCAAACCTGCAAAATTGGCAAGAAAACACCCCTTCACACTGGCATAGACAAAACTCTAAACTCCTTATGCAAATGCTTGATTCTAACATCCTAATGCAACTAAATGTACCTAAAAACAAGCAAAAGCATTGTAAGATTGGCATTGAAAACAGTACTTTTGGAGAGGTAACACACCCCCAAACCTAGCTCATTGCTTTTCCTCAAGTAATGCAATCAAAATAAAAACAAAAACTGTGAAAAAGTTACCTCAACAAAATTTTTGTTGAATGCCAACACATGCTGGCAAGCAGAATTTGGCTCTATTTTTGTCCTCAGTATCTCAGTGCAATAATGCCAAGCAAGTAGTAATTCAAGTGTAGCAATATAACTCTAGTCAAAGTTCATGAAGAGTGATAAGTGTTCAAAATTACTATTTTTCTTACCCTTTTTACTCATATTATTGTTAGACTTAGGCTCATATTAGTTGCATAATTAGCCATTCATGCATTAATCCATGTTTCCTTCCAACGTTGAGCTTGATTACATAACTTGGTAGTTTTTGTGGGAAAAGATGCTGCTTTGGTGTGTTTTGTGTGTATGTGCAGGATCATTTGCCAAAGCAAGGCTAGAGCTAGTTGCCAGGGCAATACATGAAGGAGATGCCGAGCTAGTTGCCAGGGCAATGCATGAAGGAGACGCCGAGCCAGTTGCCAGGGCAATTGTCGACAAAGCACAAGGTGATATGGTAGTCGAAATTGATGGCTAGGCAAGCCCAAGATGACGTGGAGTAAAGCTAAATCCCAAAGGAATTTGATTTCCATGAAGAGATTAAAGAAGAATTAAATTCCAAGAAGATAGGAGAAGTTCTAGTAGGAATATAATTATAATAAAGAATTATATTCTTTAAAGATAATTTAATTCCAACTTAACTTCCTCCTCAAAGAAGGACTTTGACCTAGCCCTATAATTAAGAGGCCATATCGTCAACTTCCAAGTAGAGCAAGAGAGGGGAATTTCGACAACTCCAAGGAGAGCAAGATGAGAGAATTTTCGACAAGCATCTAGGGCAAGGAGGATTTTGAAAAGCTTCCTTCTTCATCTTTTTCTTTCTTCTTCGATTGGGTTCATGCAAGGGATTATTTATCTTGTGTTTCTTTGGAACCTAGCCATGAACTAAATCTATTTGGCTATGGTTATTGTGTTTTGTGGTTGTGAGAAACTATTGGATTTTGTTTAGGTAATAAGAGTTTGCACTTTTCTATTCAAGGTTTATTCATTCTTGGTTCTTATTCTTGTTTGCGAGTGAATTGGGAGATGATCTCGTAACTTTATCTATTTATCTAATATCGGGAGAGTTAGATTCAAGAAACGAATGAATATGATCTTTATTCAATCTATTGATGGTGAAGATTAATCTGGCTTAGGAATAAGTCAAGGATTTCAATGGCTAAGAGGAGCGCAAGATTGGTTGTTGTTCACCATTGATTCACGCAGGGATGTATTATCAAGGCATGCACAAGTAGCTAGAGTTTCAACTTAGGGATAAGAAGAAACCATTGAAGAACGCTCTGCCGAACCTTGAAGGTTGCTGCCCAGACACCCAAGTAGTTGCCCAACTAGTCGCCCAGGCAACCATCGATTAGTTGCCAAGGCAACCCCGTTGTGCAAGTTGCCACGGCAACTGAGTTGCCCGTGCACTCTTTTACCAAGACAATCCAATCGGCTATCACACCTCAACTCACGATAACCTGGCCTATCTCTCTCATTTAATTACATCGTCTTTTACTTATTTGCTTTCTAGATTAGTTATTAGTTAAACTCCTATAATCCTTTATTTGTGTTTTTACTTTTTACAGTGTAAGAGACTAGATTCTTGAAGTGGCACCAATCCCTGTGGAGACGATATATTTTATACTATAACTTGCAACGTGTATACTTGCATAATTATGTAGCACTTATTACGCACAAGTTTTTGGCGTCGTTCCGGGGATTGGCAATAGCGACTTTGTTTTTATTTTCTTGCACTTTCTTTTTACTTTTCTTGTTTAAGATTCAAAGGGCTAAACAAATTTTGGTTTTGCATTGGTATATGACCAGGGCGAGACCGACTACACCAGAATATCCCTTTGATCCAGAAATCGAACGAACCTTACAAAGACTTAGACGAATGATAAGAGTAGCAATGGCTAATCAAGATGGCAATATGAATCAAGATGTTCCAGCAGGAGGAGGAGTGATTCTTGCACGAAACAGAACTATTTGAGACTATCTTGAAGAAGATCTTGATGGATTAATCCAGGAGTTGTCGCACCTGAAATTGAAGCCGACCACTTTGAGTTAAAACAGTAATGTTTAATATGATCAACACAATTGGTCAATTTGGCGGCTCAGCAACTGAAGATGCACGACAACATCTGAAATCTTTCCTCGAGATTTGCAACTCATTCAAAATACACGGAGTCACCCCCGATGTCTTACGATTAAGATTATTCCCCTATTCACTGAGGGATAGGGCGAAAGCATGGTTGAATAGCATTCCTGCCGGATCAATAGCATCTTGGATCGATCTTTGTCGTGATTTCCTTGCTCGGTTTAATCCTACAAATTTGACTAATAAGCTTCGTAAAGACATTACTTCTTTTCGGCAGGCAGATGATGAATCCATGTACGAGGCTTGGGAGCGATATAGAGAACTTCTACACAATTGCCCCTACACGGATTCCCGGTGTGGACTCAAGTAACAATGTTTTACAACGCCGTGAATACACCAACAAGGATGATGCTAGATGCCTCGGCGAACGTCATACTTCTAGATAAGTCACCGAAGGAAGCAATGCAAATTCTAAACAGGCTGGCCAAGAATGATTATCAATTCCCCTCTACTAGAAGAGGAGGAGTTAGACGCCAAGCCACAATACATGATCTAGGATCATCAGATTCAATTTCGGCACAATTGGCCACTTTAACCAAGATGGTCCAGAACATGCAAAAACCAAACAACACACATGAGGTCAAGGCAATGGATTCTTTTTGTGAGTTATGTGGTGATAACCATGATTCTTCTGAATGTATGCAGAATCCAGAATCCAGCTTCTATGTGGGGAATTACAATCGGAACAACAATGTGATGTCCAATACATACAATCTAGCTTGGAAGAAGCACCCGAATTTTTCATGGAGTAATCCAAACAATGCTCTAAACCAGAACAATCAGAATGCACAAGCATCGGGATTCCAGCAGATTATGCCACAGCAACAGTTACCGCAGCAACAACCGACAACATCTAGTTCTTTGGAAAATTCTCTAAATGCTTTTATCATGAAAACTGAATCTTATATGGCTGAGAATAGTAACTTCATAAAAAGAACTGATGCTTTTATTAATAGGACCAAGATGAGATTGCAAAACCAAGAGGCGGCAATCAAATCATTGGAAAATCAAGTCGGACAGTTTGCTCAAAATCTGAATACTAGACCGCAAGGAGGTTTACCTAGCGATACTGAAGTCGCAAGAGGAACTGGCCATGAGCAATGTAAGGCAATCACCACTAGAAGTGGCCAACAACGTAGAGAGGCTCAAACCCGTTCCACAAACAAAACTCCACAAAAAGATCAAGACGAACCTAGCGGCAAAGCCTCAAATGCTGAACCATGAATTACCGCGGCAACCGGCAATAAGCATGCCTCGACAACCGACGATAAGGATGCTTTGGCAACTTGTGAAAAACATGCCTCGGCAACTCCAGTTATCTCGGCAATGCCATCAATCAGGTTCCAAACCAATGAAAGGATCGAAGATATCCGACTTCCACCACCATTCCCACAAAGGTTGAAGGGACAAAAGCAAGAATACCAATTCAAGAAGTTTCTTGATATCCTAAAGCAAGTCCACATCAACTTGCCATTGGTGGAAGCAATTGAACAAATGCCAAACTATGCCAAGTTTCTTAAAGACATTGTGTCCAAGAGAACAAGGCTAGGAGAGTTTGAAACAGTTGCCGCAACAGAGGGATGCATGGCAATGTTGCACAATCGTATGCCACCCAAGTTGAAAGATCCCGAAAGTTTCACAATGCCCTGTTCTATTGGAAATCACTATGTCGGGAAAGCATTATGCGACCTTGGGGCTTGTATAAACTTGATGCCTAAATCAATTTTCCAGAAACTAGGAATCGGGAAGGCAAGACCTACAATAGTTATGCTACATCTAGCTGACAGATCCTATGTGCATCCAGAGGGAAAAATCGAGGACATACTGGTAAAAGTTGATAAATTTATTTTCCTGCTGACTTTATTATTTTGGATTGTGAAGCAGGTGAGCATGCACCCATCATTCTCGGGAGACCATTCCTAGCAACAGGGAGAACCTTGATCGATGTTGAAAAAGGAGAACTCACAATGAGGGTGAATGACCAGCAAGTTAAACTAAATGTGTTCCAAACACTAAGGCATGCCGATGATCCAGAAGAATGCCAACTTCTTCATGCCACGACAGAGTTTAACTTCGACGAGGAATTTAGTTACCTCGGCAACTACATTGCCGATCAAGAGGAACCTGAGGAGTATGAAGAACCGGTCGATAAGGAACAACAAGAAGAGGCAAATTGGCTAGTCAATCGACCAGGTACATACTTTGAACCACTGGATTACTCAGGTAAGGAAGGTAAGCTCGAAAAACCCTCTATTGAACAACCACCGATTCTTGAGATGAAACAATTGCTAGAGCAACTAAAATATGCATACTTAGGAACTGATAATACATTGCCTGTAATTATTTCTTCTAAGTTACAGCCTGAGCAGGAAAAGAAGCTGATCAAGATGTTGAAGCTACACAAAAAGGCAATAGGGTGGACAATTTCTGACTTGAAGGGAATTAGCCCGGTAGTGTGCATGCACAAGATTTTGTTGGAAGATGATCACAAACCTTCAATTGAGGCCCAGAGGAGACTGAATCATGCCATGAAAGGGGTTGTAATGAAAGAAATCATCAAGTGGCTTGACGCCGGCATTATATACCCTATCTCTGATAGTACATGGGTAAGTCCGGTACAATGTGTTCCGAAAAAGGGAGGTATAATGGTGGTAAGTAATGAAAACAATGAACTCATTCCAACCAGGACTGTGACCGGTTGGAGGGTTTGTATGGATTATCGAAAGCTAAACAAAGCCACTAGGAAAGATCACTTCCCATTACCCTTTATTGATCAAATGCTTGACCGTCTTGCAGGTAAACCCTTTTATTATTTTCTTGATGGTTATTCAGGTTACAATCAAATTGCCATAGCACCAGAAGATCAAGAAATACAACCTTCACATGCCCATACGGTACTTATGCCTTTCGAAGGATGCCGTTCGGATTATGTAACGCCCCGACAACCTTCTAAAGATGCATGATGGCACTCTTTTCAGACATGGTCGAAGACTTCCTTGAGATCTTCATGGATGATTTTTCTGTTTTTGGTAATGACCCGGTGGTTGTCTCGACAATTTAGAGAGGGTGTTGGCAAGATGTGAAGAAACTGATTTAGTCCTCAATTGGGAGAAATGCCATTTTATGATAGATGAAGGAATAGTGCTCGGCCACAAGATTTCATCCAAGAGAATTAAAGTAGACAAAGCTAAGGTGGACGTGATCGAGAGATTACCCCCACCAAGTTCGGTTAAAGGAATTCGAAGTTTTCTTGAACATGCAGGTTTTTACAGGAGGTTCATTCATAATTTTTCTAAAATCATTAAACCCTTGTGCAATTTGCTTGAATAGGATAAAGTCTTCGATTTTGATGATTCTTGCACCCAAGCATTCGAAACCCTAAAGGAAAAGCTTGCCTCGGCACCCATTGTCGTTCCACCAGATTGGACGCTACCTTTTGCGCTCATGTGTGATGTAAGTGATTTCGCGGTAGGAGCAGTCCTAGGCCAACGCATAGGTAAAACCTTCCATGTGATATACTACGCTAGTAAAACTCTTAATAGTGCTCAAGTGAATTATATAACAACGGAGAAAGAGTTACTAGCTGTAGTTTTCGCATTTGACAAGTTCTGATTCTATTTGATTGGTACAAAGGTAATTGTTCATACGAACCATTCGACAATAAAATATCTATTTGCTAAAAAGGATGCCAGACCTCGTTTGATTCGTTGGATATTACTTTTACAAGAATTTGATATTGAAATTAAGGACAGGAAAGGAACAGAAAATCAAGTGGCCGATCACTTATTACATTTAGAACGCAACAGGGAGGAGGACGCGAATCTAGAGATATGCGATGAATTCCCGGATGAACAAATTTTAGTTGCCTCGACAACCATGGACGCGCATGCCTCGGCAACCCTCGACGCCTCGGCAACCATGGATGCACATGCCTCGGTAACTCTCGACGCTGCAGCAGCCCTTGACGCGCACGCCTCGGCAATTTTGGGAGTAGTCGCCATGGCAGCACATGCGTCGGCAATACCCTGGTACGCGGATTTAGTTAATTTCCTTGTTTGTGGTATTTTACCTTATGGCATTACTCACCAAGGGAAGAAGCGCTTCCGCCATGATGCGAAGCATTACTTTTGGGATAAGCCTCTTTTGTTTAAACAATGTGCAGATCAGGTTATACGCCGATGTGTCCTTGAAGAAGAGCAACAAAATGTACTCCGGCAATGCCATTCTTCACCCTATGGAGGACATTTTGGAGGAACTCGTACCCCGGCCAAAGTTTTACAATCCGGTTTGTATTGGCCAACATTGTACAAAGATGCCCAAGACTTTTACAAGCAATGTGATCGTTGCCAGAGGACGGGCAATATCTCTAGACGACATGAGATGCCGCTCCAGAACATCATCGAGGTGGAGTTGTTCGATGTATGGGGGATCGATTTTATGGGACCTTTCCTATCTTCATTCGACAACCTCTACATTCTACATGTCGTCGACTACGTGTCTAAATGGGTTGAGGCAGGTGCAGTTCCCAACAACGATTCCAAGACCGTGCAACGATTCTTGCAGAAAAACATATTTACACGGTTTAGGATGCCGAGAGCAATTATCAGTGACGAAGGCAAGCATTTTGACAACAGACTTATTGCCAAGATGTTGCAACGCTTCGGCGTATCACACAAGATTGCCACGGCATATCACCCACAAACCAACGGGCAAGCAGAAATTTCCAACCGGGAATTGAAAGGTATACTCGAGAAAGTTGTAAATCCATCTTGGAAGGATTGGTCATTAAGACTAGATGACGCACTTTGGGAATATCGCACTGCATTCAAAACACCCTTAGGTATGTCCCCCTTCCGACTTGTCTATGGCAAAACATGCCATCTACCGGTGGAAATCGAACACAAGGCATACTGGGCAATCAAGACTGTGAATATGGATTGGAAAAGTGCCGGACAAAAGCATTTGTTGGACCTCAGTGAGATAGAAGAATTTCGTGCACTCGACTATAACAATGAACGAATCTACAAGGAGAAAACAAAGAAATGGCATGACAAGAAACTATTGCCGCGGCAATTCATGCCAGGGCAGCTAGTTCTCTTATTCAATTCTCGGTTAAAACTTTTCCCGGGAAAGTTGAAATCAAGATGGTCGGGACCATTCGAAGTTGTCAAACCATTCTCCCATGGTGTCGTGATAATCAAGTAAATCACTGACAAACATGAATTCAAAGTTAATGGACAAAGATTGAAACACTACAGTGGTGCCCATGTGGAACGTAACAAAGAAGTGGTCAACTTAGGAGATGCATGAGCATGCTCTCCCTTTGATATTTTATTTTTATTTTTATTTTTTATTTTTATTTTTATTATTTTTATTTCCGATTAATATTTTTTTTGAACTTTTTTTATTTTTTATTATTTCCGATTATTATTATTATTTAGGATAGATTTTTTTTATCTTTTTAAGTTTAAGAATCCCTTTATACATATTTATTTATTTTCTTTTATTAGTTTATCTTTAATTTTAATCCTTATTTGATTTGTCTTTGAATTGTAAGAAAAGAGTTCAAGATAAAGAGGAATTTTAATCCAAGAAGGAAAACATCTTCAACAAGGAAACTAATGGGCTGAATCTAAAGATTATATAAAGCCTCCAATTTACCCTAATCAAACTCTCATTGCCGTCACCCTCTCCCTAAACCAAAACCCTTTTTCATTTTCCTCTAATCCCACCCACCATATTTACCACCTATCTTTTCTATAAAACCCATCACCCTTAACCTATTCCTACTTTTTATCTTGCAACTTTTTAGTTTCTTTTCTTTTCTTTTATTTGTTTTTACAAAACTCAAAACCAAGATCATCTATGACATCCAAGATTAAATTTTTAGTTCATCCAAAGAACCAAGATACAAGAAGTTTGCTACATCGGTGGTTCAAGAAAGATTTCACTCCAAGTTTGAAAGCCGGAAGATTCATGAAGAACAAGGCTTTGAATACTCCAGCTCTCATCAAGATTTCGGCCTTGAACCATTCATCTTCGAGAGGATTGCACATCAAAAGTGGCAAACTTTTTCCATCAACCGGAACCGGGAAACATCTCATGGGTAAGAGAATTCTATGCTCACTCACCTAACCCGGATAATCTTTATGTTTTTGTTCGTGACAAGGCCATACTCATAAGTCCCGAAAACGTCAACACCTTTTATAGGCTTTACATTGAGAAGGACGAGCATCAAGCCTTCGTTGATCAAATCACGCCCAAGCAACTCGACAAGGTGCTTCAAGAACTCACTCAACCGGGAACTCATTGGAACAACGGTAAATACAAGGGCACGGTAAATCGCCTTCGGCTTAAACCCGAGGCAAAACTATGGAATAAGTTTGTTAAAACTTCTTTAATGCCCACCACACATAATACTACCGTCGATATACCACGTCTTTTGCTCATACATTCTATTTTGCATAATCGCATCATTAACATTGGAAAAATTATTTGTGATGAGATTTTTGTATGTAGCTCAAAAGATAAGGGTTCTCTTTTCTTCCCTTGCTTAATTTCTAATCTTTGTAAGGAGATGCATGTCCCAAGTGAGTCCACCGATGAAAAGGCCCTACCAAAGTCCGGTTGGAATCAAGCACAAATCCAAAAGCTAATGGGAGAGACACCAGGAAAGTCTTCAAGGCCTCCAATTGCCGCGGCAACTCCTGCCGCCCCGGTAATCCCTAATGCCCAAGCACTTAACACCCGGGCAACTCGGCCATTAACCTCGGGACACTTTGAAGCACTCTTGCAACCATTGGCAAGCCACCTAAGGCAAATTGAAGACCGGCAACTAATGTTCATGCGGTACATGAAGGAGCACAACAATGCCATCACCCAAGTCATCCTAGAAATGTACCTAGACAAT
Organism: Hibiscus mutabilis; assembly: GCA_019671005.1. Taxonomy (NCBI): domain Eukaryota; kingdom Viridiplantae; phylum Streptophyta; class Magnoliopsida; order Malvales; family Malvaceae; genus Hibiscus; species Hibiscus mutabilis. The sequence goes on along the minus strand of CM033734.1, from coordinate 37,532,530 downwards.
CGCGTGCCGTTCCCAATTTTTCCTACCGAAATCCTTGCCCCGGCAACCAATAAAGCAGTCGCCACGACAACCGCAACAGATGATGCCGCGACAACCTACATCGTGCCTACACAAGCTGATGCCACGGCAACCAACCCTGAAGATGCCAAGGCAACCAAAGCTAAAGACATCCCGGAAACCACTGCAAAAGCCAAAGGTAAAGCACCTATGGCTGAATCAACTCCTACGGAATCATTTTCTGATTTTTTAGATTCGGACGAGTCCTCCATTGCACCAACAAAGACCGCACCAATTGAATCAACCAAGCGAAAAACCAATGACACTGATGAAGAGGACGATGAGGACAACCCCGTACGTGGATCGATTCCACCACCGGAAACAAGGAAACAACCATCGCGTTCAAGCAAGAGAATCAAGACACCGACCAAAAGGAAACTAATCATCCACGATGACGAACTCTCGGAGTAAGTCCTCGTATGCATTTTATTTTTCGTTATCTTTATTCTTCTTTAATGCATGCATTGAGGACAATGCCTCAGTCGAGTTTGGGGGGATTGTTATTAGTAGTTACCATGTTTAGTTAGTTACCATGTTTAGTTACATTCATCTTAAGTATTACATTTAGGATACATAAACTGCTTGCCATGCCTTTAGTTGGAACAAGAATTGCTTAGATTTGATGAATATCTGATGATGATTTTTCCAATGCACTTAATTGATAGAATTTTTATTCTAGGATAACCATGGAAAAATTTAGAATTTTACTATGATGCTAAATTTGATGAAACACTGTTGTGGTTTGATTGATTTAAGGAATTCTAGGGAACTTAGGTTGATAATTAACAAATTGGGGGATTAGAATAAAAATTGGATGAATGCTAGAGGTGCTCGAAATTGGCTCTAGCATGTGCTAAAAAAAGTGATCACTAGAGGTGCCCGAAACTGGCTCTAGTATGTGCTAAAAAAAAATTGATCGCTAGAGGTGCCCAAAACCGGCTCTAGTCGAATAAATTAACTTAAGAAAACTAAAAACAAAAAACTAGAGGTGCCCCAAACTGGCTCTAGTTAAAACATGTTAAAAAGAACCCAATGAAGTAATTTGAAAACCTATTGTTTGCATAGAATCCGAAAAATCAACTTGCACACAACTCCGCACACACTCACAAGCATTATAGCTTGATTCCGAGTAACTCCTAAGTTTTCCGGAAAAATAAAAAGCCAATCATACTTTGTGCCCCGGTTCAGAGAATTGAAATCAAGTTCAAAGCTAAGTTTGTGAAAATTGAAGTCTTGGCAGGTAATTATTAGTTTGCATTGCTTGAGGACAAGCAATAGTTTGACTTTGGGGGTGTGATAAGTGTTCAAAAGTACTATTTTTCTTACCCTTTTTACTCATATTATTGTTAGACTTAGGCTCATATTAGTTGCATAATTAGCCATTCATGCATTAATCCATGTTTCCTTCCAACGTTGAGCTTGATTACATAACTTGGTAGTTTTTGTGGGAAAGATGTTGCTTTGGTGTGTTTTGTGTGTATGTGCAGGATCATTTGCCAAAGCAAGACTAGAGCTAGTTACTAGGGCAATACATTAAGGAGATGCCGAGCTAGTTGCCAGGGCAATGCATGAAGGAGACGCCAAGCCAGTTGCCAGAGCAATTGTCGACAAAGCACAAGGTGATATGGTAGTCGAAATTGATGGCTAGGCAAGCCCAAGATGACATGGAGCAAAGCTAAATCCCAAAGGAATTTGATTTCCATGAATAGATTATAGAAGAATTAAATTCCAAGAAGATAGGAGAAGTTCTAGTAGGAATATAATTATAATAAAGAATTATATTCTTTAAAGATAATTTAATTCCAACTTAACTTCCTCCTCAAAGAAGGACTTTGAACTAGCCCTATAAATAAGAGGCCATATCGTCAACTTCCAAGTAGAGCAAGAGAGGGGAATTTCGACAACTCCAACGAGAGCAAGAGGAGAGAATTTTCGACAAGCATCTAGGGCAAGGAGGATTTCGACAGGCTTCCTTCTTCATCTTTTTATTTCTTGTTCAATTGGGTTCATGCTAGGGATTATTTATCTTGTGTTTTTTTGGAACCTAGCCATGAACTAAATCTATTTGGCTATGGTTATTGTGTTTTGTGGTTGTGAGAAACTATTGGATTTTGTTTAGGTAATAAGAGTTTGCACTTTTCTATTCAAGGTTTATTCATTCTTGGTTCTTATTCTTGTTTGCGAGTGAATTGGGAGAGGATCTCGTAACTTCATCTATTTATCTAATATCGGGAGAGTTAGATTCAAGAAACGAATGAATATGATCTTTATTCAATCTATTGATGGTGAAGATTAATCCGGCCTAGGAATAAGTCAAGGATTTTAACAGCTAAGAGGAGCGCAAGATTGGTTGTTGTTCACCCTTGATTCACGCAGGGATGTATTATCAAGGCATGCACAAGTAGCTAGAGTTTCGACTTAGGGATAAGAAGAAACCATTGAAGAATGCTCTGCCGAACCTTGAAGGTTGCTGCCCAGACGCCCAAGTAGTTGCCCAACTAGTCGCCCAGGCAACCCCGTTGTGCAAGTTGCCACGACAACTGAGTTGCCCATGCACTCTTTTACCAAGATGATCCAATCGGCTATCACACCTCAACTCACGATAACCTGGCCTATCTATCTCATTTAATTACATCACCTTTTATTTATTTGCTTTCTAGATTAGTTATTAGTTAAACTCCTATAATCCTTTATTTGTGTTTTTACTTTTTACAGTGCAAGAGACTAGATTCTTGAAGTGGCACCAATCCCTGTGGAGATGATATCTTTTATACTATAACTTGCAACATGTATACTTGCACAATTGCGTAGCACTTATTACGCGCGACAAACAGTGCATGAGTGTAGGCAATATGCATCAAGTTTCCTTTCACTCCCTTAGACAAATTTTACTACCTAAACTCAGATTTTTTTATTTTTTTCTTTTTGCCAAGGGTTTCTGCTGGCATTCTTTTAAGCTTGCTTCGTGACACTATTTAGCGTGAGAGATAAGAGGGAGCATACCACGAATCCCCACCTTAATCTAGACATCACTAGGCTTTCTCTTCAACTCGTACCCCAAGGTTTTGGACTTAAGAACTAAGAGGGAGCAAACCACGAAGCCCCAAGTGGCTTATTATCCCTAAAGTAGAGAAGAGTTTTATTTTTTCTTGCCTTGGCAGAACATTGCTGCCTTATTTATTTCTTTTACCCTGGCATCATTTTTTAAATCTGAGCATAGTTTCAAAAAGTCTAAGTTTGCTAAGGGACTAGGTACATCTTACGTGTTAAGTGCAAGTTCAATTCCCTAAACTAGAGATCAATTGCCAAGCAATCCTGGCATACTACTATGCGGGCATGACATGACAACTAAAGATTAAAGTCTCCTCATTGGACAGACACCTAGATCAAAATAAGCTTGCTTAACAATTGTTAACATTTTTCAAAATTAAATCGAGACAATTTTTTTTTAGCGGTTCGGTATGCATCTACTCTATATTACCTAGATGACATGGCAACAGAAATTAAACATGATATGCATGGCATAAATGTGAAGAAATACACACCCCCAAACCCAAGATTTGTATTGTCCCCAATGTATGAAACAACACATATATATAAACGAACATAATAAAATAAAATGCATGGTCATGTGAATGCAATGTAATGAAATGTACAAGAGTTTAGGAAGAAGAGGACTTCCCTTCGGAGACTTCTTCTCGTGTGACTCGGGTCTTTCTCTTTATAAATAGCCCACGATCAGGGGCCATTCTCTTTATTCCCTTCATTGTTGGCTTTGCGGCAGTGGACGCTCCAACATCCTAGAGGACTTCCTCCACAATCTTGGCAGGGTTTGATGCGGTTGGAGTAGTAGTGGCATCGGACTACGCAGGCTTCACTGGTGGCGTGGCAGGCTTCTTGGCATACTTTACTTTGGCAGACCTGGTTTTGGATTCCTTTGATTCAATCTTAGAATCAGAACTGGCAGACTCAACTTGAACTGGAGATAGTGGGACACTAGCATCAGACTCTGAACTGGCTAGCAGAACTGGACTAGCAGAACTGGCTAGCATGGCTTCATCACTAGAAGAGGGCTCGACAGGGAAATTTAGGAATTCTGGCACAACGTTAGGAGATATTTTCTTGAGAGTTTCCCTGATTATCACATCCCTGACATGCATGTAATGTCGTAGCTTGACATTAATCTCCTCAGCCTTTTCCATCTTAATGAGTATCATCTCCTAGCGTTGGTAGATTTGAGACAACATTGCCACAGAACCGTCTGGCATAGTCTCAGGCATTGTGTCTGGCACATCTTTTAACATTTTTGGCTTAGGCATGGGCATTTTTGCTTTTCCCTTGGCCTTGTCCTTTGGCTCAACCGCAGTGAGGTTTCTACATATGGCAGTAATGATGGTCGATCCCTTTATTATCTGGCCTTGCTCCTCATCAAGCCTAGGCACATCATGGCGTATGCAAATGTTAGAAATAAGCAAAGGGAAAAACAAACTACCTTTACCTCTCGTAGCACACTTATAAGTTTATTCTCTGATAATCTTTCCAATGTTGATCTTGCGCCCTTTTATGATGGAGTGCAACAAAATCAGCCTTTCTTTCGAGACCGTTTCATTGTGGGATGTAGGCAACATGTTTGCCTTAATGAAGTGATTCCAGCCTCTCACTTATGGCTTCAACGCCAGCCTCTTCACTATCCAGTGGCCCATCAATGAGACTGTCCATGTCGTGCTAGGTTCACACAGATTCGTCAGCAGCTTTTTCCTCTTGGCAGCAGTCATCGAATCAATATACTCAAAATACTCATCTCCTACACCATCCAACTCAAACATATTATTAATATATCCATCATCAAAATGCACACACTTACCATTAATCATCAGGAAAGACAAATCCTTGGTCACAAGGTGCGCGTAGAATTCTTGAACGATGGTGGCATAGATCTCCCCTTTTTGTTGGCAGAATAGACTCCACTTGTGCAAGTTAATCATAGACATAACTTCTGAAGGGAAGTCGGTTGTTGCCTCCGTTTTGAATTCAAAGTGCCTATCATAGCAGAAGCTCCTCGAGGCAAAATTTGTTTCAAACTTTTTCTCGATCTCCTCGTTGAAGACTCCTTTAAAGGGAAGAGACGATGAGACCATTGAAACTGGTTGAAGCTTGGAACGATGTTGAAAGATGAAGGAAAATGACGATTTGGGGTTTGTACTTACTTATCGAAAAGGAAGTAAAAAGTGAGAGAGATGTTTTGGCTTCTTTAATCGGCAAGAGTAAGAAAGTGAAAGGTTTTAACTTGGTTAAGTTTTTTAATGGGAGTAGTAATTAGGGATAATGATGGGGAATAAAAAGAATTAATTTAAAAATAGGTGGAGTGATAAGGTTGAAGTGATAAGGTGATATGTGATAAGATAGGGTAAGGATTGGAGTGATAAGGTAATTGATTTGAAATTTAAATTTCAACCAAAATTTGGGCGGCTAGGGCTTAAAGTCAAATAAAGATAACTCTCTCAATTTTTTACTGGACCGATAAAACTAGGGTTTTTCCCTCATCCTTCAATCTTTTGCACCGCTGCATGCCAAGCTACTCTGGCACTGCGTCTGGCAAATTTTTCTGTTAAAGCGTTGGCTCCTACCAGCGACCCTGACAGTGTTCCTGGCACAATGAATCTGCGCGACTCAAAGGAAACCTTTCAACACATTAAAGGAATAAAAACATGGAACTTAGAAAGAAAAACAATTAAAACCTAAAAACAAAGAGAAACACTAACCTAATATTTACAAAAGTTCAAACCTGATGGTGTTTTCATGTTACCTCTGCCAAGAGGATCACCTCTTTGGCATTGTTCTGATCACCTTCCATGTAGTGCTTTAAGCGTTGGCCATTCACCTTAAAGATTTCTCCCTTCTTCAAGTTCTTAATGTCCACAGCTCCATGAGCATAGGGCTTCACAACTTCATAAGGGCCCGTCCATCTTGATCTGAGTTTCCCTGGAAACAACTTAAGCATTGAGTTGAATAGCAAAACATGTTGGCCTACCTCAAAATGTCTTGGCATTATCCTGCTGTCATGCCAACATTTTGCTTTTTCCTTGTAGATCTTAGCGTTCTCATAGGCTTGCCTTCTGAATTCCTCCAACTCATTTAGGTCTAGTAACCTTTTTTCTCCAGCAGCTCTCCATACCATGCTAAGTGTTCTGATGGCCTAGTAGGCTTTATGCTCAAGCTCCACTGGCAGATGGCATGGTTTTCTGAAAACAAGCCTAAACGGTGAAGTACCCAAAGGAGTTTTAAACGCAGTTCTGTAAGCCCACAAGGACTCATCTAGTCTCAAGGACCAGTCATTCCTTGATGGATTAACAGTCTTTTTTAAGATGTTTTTGATCTCCTTGTTTGAAATCTCAGGTTGCCCGTTTGTTTGCGGATGATATGTTATGGAAAATTTCTATTGTATACCATACCTGCACAAGGCTTTAGAAATTAGACTATATTTAAAATGAGTGCCCTCATCGTGAATGATCACTCTAGGGGTGCCAAATCTAGTAAAGATATGCTTATGTAAAAACTTGGCAATGACCTTGGCATTATTTGTTGGCAGAGCAACAACTTCTAGATTCTTAGATAGGTAGTCAACAGCCACAAGAATGTAGACATTACCAAATGAGGGTGGAAAAGGACCCATAAAGTCTATCCCCCATACATAAAATAAATCCACATGAATAATGTTTTGAGGAGGTAGTTGGTGTCTGCTAGAGATGTTTCCTGTCCGTTGGCATCGATCACTTGCCTTGGCATACTCGTGGGCATCCTTATATAGCGTGGGCCAAAAGAATCCTGACTGTAGTACCTCAGCAACAGTTTTTACTCCAATAAAGTGACCTCCATATGGTGCGGCATGGCATAGATGCAATATGTTATGCTGTTCATCCACAGGCACACACCGGCGGATCACTTGGTTGGCACACTGTTTGAACAATATTGGTTCGTCCCAATAGTATTGCCTAACTGCCCGTAAAAACCTTTTCTTGGCATTGTATGCCAAGTCTAGTGGTAGAATGTTACATACCAAGTAGCTGACAATATCGGCATACCATGGCATGGCATTAACTGCAAGCAAATACTAATCAGAAAATTCATCTCTTATCAAATTGGTCTTACCATCTTCAAGATGATGCTCTAAACGTGAGAGATGGTCAGCTACTAGGTTTTCACTGCCCTTTTGTCTCAGATCTCAAGGTCAAATTCTTAAAGTAGGAGCATTAATATGATTAGCCTGGGCTTGGCATCATTCTTTGCCAAGAGATACTTTAATGCCAAATGATTTGTAAAAACCACAATTTTGTTACCAATTAAATAAGATCTAAATTTTTCAAAAGCAAATACAAAAGTAAGAAATTCTTTCTCAGTCGTAGAGTAATTTAGTTGTGCTTCGTTTAAGGTGCGGCTAGCATAGTAGATGGCATGGAAAACCTTGTTATGCCTTTTTCCCAAAAATGCTCTGACGGCATAGTCGCTGGCATCACACATGAGCTCGAAAGGCTCATTCCAATCTGATGCCCCAACTATAGGGGCATTGATCAACGTTTCTTTAAGCTCCTGAAACGCTCTCAAACAAGAATCATTAAATGCAAAAGTTGCATTATGTTCTAACAACAAGCATAAGGGTTTAGCAAATTTTGAAAAGTCAGTAATGAAACACCGATAAAAACTGGCATGTCCTAAGAAAATTCTTATACCTTTGACACTTGTTGGGGGCGGTAGTTGCTTAATTACCTCAACTTTTGCTTGATCCACTTCTAACCCTCTCTTGGTTACCTTGTTCCCGAGAACAATGCCCTCATTCACCATGACGTGGTATTTTTCCTAGTTTAACACTAGGTTCGTCTCTATGCAACTCTTCTAGACTTGCTCCAAACTCTGAAAACATTTCTCAAATGTTTTGCCAAACACTGAGAAGTCATCCATGAATACTTCCATGTTGTGCTCAATCATATCGGAATAAATGGACATCATGCAACGTTGAAACGTTACCGGTGCATTACATAGGCCGAATGGCATTCTTCTAAACGCAAACGTCCCATATGGGCACGTGAACATAGTCTTCTCTTGATCATCAGGGGCAATGGCAATCTGATTATAACCTGAATAACCATCCAAAAAACAATAGAAAGCTTTACCTGCCAACCTGTCTAGCATCTGATCAATGAATGGCAATAGGAAGTGATCCTTCCTCGTGGCATTTTCAGCCTCCTATAGTCCATGCACACTCTCCATCCAGTGATAGTTCTGGAGGGGATTAACTCAGCTTCACTGTTTTGTACCACGATCATGCCACCCTTCTTTGGCACGCATTGCACCGGCCTAACCCAAGAGCTATCAAAAGTAGGATATATAATCCCGGTATTAAGCCATTTTATGATCTCTTTTTTCACTACTTCTTTCATGCTTGGGTTTAGCCTTCTTTGGCCTTCAATGGTCTTGCCATGGTACTCCTCCAAGATAATCTTATGCCTGCAAATGGTTGGGCTAATACCTCTCATGTCTGCTATTGCGCGTAATAAGTGCTCCACAATTGTGCAAGTGTACACGTCTCAAGTTATAGTATCAAGGATATCATCTCCACAAGGATTGGTGCCACTTCAAGAATCTAATCTCTTGCACTGTAAAAAGTAAAAGAACATAAGCAGAAGATTGTAGAAGTTTAACTAACAACTAAACTAGAAAGCAATAAAGTAAAAGAATACTTAATCAAATGAGAGAGAATAGGCCAGGTTATCGTGAGTTGAGGAGTGATAGCCAATTGGATCGCCTTGGTAAAAGGGTGCAAGGGCAACTCAGTTGCCGTGGCAACTTGCGCAGTAGGGTTGCCTTGGCAACTAATCGACGGTTGCCTGGGCAACTGGCTGGCAACTGTTTAGGCGGCTGGGTAGAAACATCAAGGTTTGGCGGAGCGTTCTTCAATGGTTTCTTCTTATCCCTAAGTCAAAACTCTAGCTAATTGTGCATGCCTTGATAATACATCCCTGCGGGAATCAAGGGTGAACAACAACCAATCTTGCGCTCCTCTTAGCCGTTGAAATCCTTAACTTATTCCTAAGCCGGATTAATCTTCACCATCAATAGATTGAATAAAGACCATACTCATTCGTTTCTTGAATCTAACTCTCCCGATATTAGATAAATAGATGAAGTTATGAGATCCTCTCCCAATTCACTCTTAAACAAGAATAAAAACCAAGAATAAGTAAACCTTGAATTGAAAGTGCAAACTCTTTTTACCTAAACAAAATCCAATTGTTTCTCACAACCACAAAACACAATAACCTTAGCCAAATAGATTTAGTTCATGTCTAGGTTCCAAAGAAACACAAAACAAAGAATCCCTAACATAAACCTAATCGAACAAGAAAGAAAAAGATGAAGAATGGTTGAAAGCCCTTGTCAAAATCTCTCTTGAGGAAGAAGTTAAGTTGGAATTAAATACTTTAAAAGAATATAATTCTTTATTATATTTAAATTCCTTCTAGATCTTCTCCTATCTTCTTGGGATTTAATTTCTCTTTGACCTCTTCATGGAAATCAAACTCCTTTGGGATTTAACTTATTCCACGTCATCTTGGGCTTATCTAGTCATCAATTTTGACTGCCATATCATCTTATCCCTTATCGACAATTGCCCTGGCAACTACCTCGACATCTCCTTCATGCATTGCCCTGGCAACTGGGTCGGCATATCCTTCATGCACTGCCCTGGCAACTGATTCTAGCCTTGTTTAGGCAAGTGATTCTGTACACACACAAAAACAACTATCGGCAGCACCCTTTTTCCACAAAATTAAGCAACATATGAAATCAAGCTTTTCCACCAAGGAAATAATCCAAACATGCATGAATGGCTAATAATGCAACTAATATGAGCCTAAGTCTAGCAATAATATGAATAAAAAGGGTGAATAAAATAGTACTTTTAGACACTTAACACACCCCCAAACTCGAACTATTGTTTGTCCTCAAGCAATGCAAACTAATAACTACCCTCCAAGACTTCAATTTTCACAAACTTAGCTTTGAACTTGATTTCAATTCTCAGAACCGTGACACAAAGTATGATTGGCTTTTCATTTTTTGGAAAACTTAGGAGTTACTCGGAATCAAACTATAATGCTTGTGAGTGTGTGCGGAGTTGTGTGCAAGTTGATTTTTCAGATTCTATGCAAACAAGAGGTTTTCAAATTCTTCCTTGGGTTCTTTTAACATGTTTTAACTATAGCCGGTTTCGGGCACCTCTAGTGTTTTGTTTTTAGTTTTCTCAAGTTAATTAATTTATTCGACTAGAGCTGGTTTCGGGCACCTCTAGCGATCAATTTTTAGCACATACTAGAGCCAATTTCGGGAACCTCTAGCATTCATCCAATTTTTAGTCTAATCCCCCAATTTTTTAACTATCAACCCAAGTTCGCTAGAATTCCTTAAATCAATCAAGCCACAATAGTGTTTCATCAAGTTTAGCATCATACTAAGATTCTAAGTGTTTCCACGTTTATCCTGGAATAAAAAGTTCTATCAATTAAGTGCATTGGCAAAGCCATCATCGGATATTCATCAAATCTAGGCAATTCTTGTTCCAACTAAAGGCATGGCAAGCAATTTATGTATCCTAATTGCAATACTTAAGATGAATGCAACTAAACATGGTAACTAACTAATAACAATCCCCCCCAAACTCGAGTGAGGCATTGTCCTCAATGCATGCAACAAAGAAAAATAAAAATAAAAATAAAAATAAAGAAAAGCAAAATGCAAACGAGGACTTACTCTGAGAGTTTGTCATCGTGGATGATCAGTTTCCTTTTAGCTGGTGTCTTGATTCTTTTGCTTGAACGCGATGGTTGCTTCCTTGTTGCCGATGGTGGAATCGATCCTCGTACGGGGTTGTCCTCATCATCCTCTTCATCAATGTCATTGGCTTTTTGCTTGGGTTTGGAGGATTCGATTGCTGCGGTCTTTGTTGGTGCAATGGAGGACTTGTCCGAATCTGAAAAATTAGATAATGATTCAGTACGAGTTGATTCGGGCATAGGTGCTTTACCTTTGGCTTTTCCAGTGGTTATCAGGGTGTCTTTAGCTTTGGTTGTCGGGGCATTGTTGTGATCTTTCATGTACCGCATGAACATTAGTTTTCAGTCTTCAATTTGCCTAAGGCGGTTCTCCAACGGTTATAAGAGTGCTTCAAGTTGTCCTAGGGTTACTGGCCGAGTTGCTCGGGCATCAATTGCTTGGGCATTAGGAGTTACTGAGGCGGCAGGAGTTGACTCGACAATTGAAGGCGTTGGGGATTTTACCGATGCCTCTCCCATTAGCTTTCAGATTTGTGCTCAATTCCAATCGGACTTTGGTAGGGCCTTTTTATTAGTGGACTCACTTGGGACATGCATCTCCTTGCAAAGATTGGAAATTAAGCAAGGGAAGAAAAGAGAACCCTTGTCTTTTGTGCTACATAAAAAAATCTCATCACAAATAAATTTTCCAATGTTAATGATGCGATTATGCAAGATAGAATGTATGAGAAAAAGATGAGGTGTATCAATGGTGGTATTGTGTGTTGTGGGCATTAAAGAAGTTTTAACAAACTTATTCCATAATTTTGCCTTGGGTTTAAGCCGAAGGCAATTTACTGTGCCCTTGTATTTACCGTCATTCCAATGAGTTCCCGGCATAGTAAGTTCTTGAAGCACCTTGTCGAGTTGCTTGGGTGTGAGTTGATTAACTAAGGCTTGATGCTCGTCCTTCTTAATGTATAGCCCATAAAAGGTGTTGATGCTTTCGGGGCTTATGAGTATAGCCTTGTCACGAACAAAAACATAAGGATTATCTGGGTTAGGTGATTGAGCATAGAATTCTCTTACCCATGAGATGTTACCTAGTTTCGATTGATGGCAAAAGATTTGACACTTTTGATGTGCTATCCTTTGGAATATGAATGGTTCAAGGTCGAAATCTTGATGAGAGTTGGAGTATTCGAAGCCTTGTTCTTCGCAAATCTTCTGGCTTTCAAACTTGGAGTGAAATCTTTCTTGAACCACCGGTGTAGAAAACTTCTTGTATCTTGGTTCTTTGGAGGAACTTGGATGAACCAAAAAATTGATTTTGGATGCCATGGATGATCTTGGTTGTGAGTTTGGTAGAAACAAAGAAAAGAAAGGAAAAGAAACTAAAGAGTTGCAAGGTGAAAAGTAGGAATAGGTTTCTTGGAAGTTAAGGGTGATGGGTTATATAGAAAAGATAGGTAGTAAATATGGTGGGTGGGATTAATTGGAAAGAAAGAAAATAAGGGTTTTGATTGGGGGAAGGGGTACGGCTAGGGAATTTGGGGAAGGGGAAGGGTTTGGCCGGCTATGTAGGGTTTATTTAGGGTAAATTGGAGGCTTAATATAAGCCTTAGATTTAGCCCATTAGTTTCCTTGTTGAAGAAGCTTCCTTCTTGAATCAAAATCCTCTTTATCTTGAACTCTTTTCCTACAATTCAAAAACAAATAAAATAAGGATTAAAATTAAAGATAAACTAATAAAATAAAATAAATAAAGATGTGCAAAGAAATTCTTAAATCTAAAATTTAAAAACAATTAGATAAATATGAAAGAAAGATGTAGTCTTAATCTTAAAGAAAATAAATAAATTTATTCTAAAAAGAAAAATAACCGAAATTAATAAATAAAAATAAAAAAATAAAATAGTTCGAAAAAATAAAAATAAAAAGAAAATATCGAAAGGAGAGCATGCTCATACATCTCTTAAGGTGACCACTTCTTTGTTACGTTCCACATGGGCACCGTTGTAGTGCTTCAATCTTTGTCCGTTAACTTTGAATTCATGTTCGTCAGTGATGGACTTGATTATCACGACACCATGGGAGAACAGTTTGACAACTTCGAATGGTCTCGACCATCTTGATTTTAGTTTTCCCGAAAAAAGTTTTAGTCGAGAATTGAATGATAGAGCTAGTTGCCCTGGCATGAATTGTCGTAGTAATAGTTTCTTGTCATGTTATTGCTTTGTTTTCTCCTTGTAGATTCGTGCATTGATATAGGCGAGTGCACGAAATTCTTTTATCTCATTGAGGTCCAACAAACATTTTTGCCCAGCACTTTCCCAATCCATATTTTACGGTCTTAATTGCCCAATATGCCTTGTGTTCGGTTTCCACCAGTAGATGGCATGTTTTGGCACAAACAAGTCGGAAGGGAAACATACCTAAGGTGTTTTGAATGCAGTGCGATATGCCCAAAGTGCATCATCTAGTCTTATTGACCAATCCTTTCTAGAGGGTTTTACAACTTTGTCGAGTATACCCTTCAATTCTCGGTTGGAAATTTCTGCTTGCCCATTGCTTTGTGGGTGATATGTCGTGGAAATTTTGTGTGCCACGCCAAAGCGTTGCTAAATCTTGGCAATAAGCCAATTGTCAAAGTGCTTGACTTCATCACTGATAATTGCTCTTGTCATCCTAAACCGTGTAAATATATTTTTCTACAAGAATCGTTGCATGGTCTTGGAATCATTGGTGGGAACTGCAGCTGCCTCAACTCACTTAGACACGTAGTCGATGGCAAGTAGAATGTAGAGGTTGCCGAATGAAGATGGGAAAGGTCCCATAAAATCGATCCCCCATACATCAAACAATTCCAACTTGATGATGTTTTGGAGCGGCATCTCAGTTGTCTAGAGATATTGCCAGTGCTCTGGCAATGATCACATTGCTTGTAAAACTCTTGGGCATATTTGTACAGTGTTGGCCAATACAAACTGGATTGCAAAACTTTGGCCGCGGTACGTGTTCCTAAAAAATGTCCTCCATAGGGTGAAGAATGGCATTGCTAGAGTACATTCTGCTGCTCCTCTTTGGGGACACATCGACGTATAACGTGATCTGTACATTGTTTAAACAAAAGTGGCTCGTTCCAAAAGTAATGCTTAGCATCATGGTTGAACCGCTTCTTCCCTTGGTGAGTAACGCCATAAGGTAAAATACCATGAACAAGGAAATTAACTAAATCTGCATACCAGGGTATTGCCGAGGCATGTGTTGCTGTGGCAACTGCTTCTATGGTTGCCGAGGCGTGCGCGTCTAGAGTTGCCGCGGCATGCGCATCAATGGTTGCCGAGGCATGCGTATCAGTGGTTGCCGAGGCATATGCGTCTAGAGTTGCCGAGGCATGCGTATCAGTGGTTGCTGAGGCATACGTGCCTGGAGTTGCCGAGGCATGCGCGTCAAGGGTTGCCGAGGCGTGCGCATCAAGGGTTGTCGCGGCGTGCGCATCCATGGTTGCCGAGGTAACTAATAGTTGCTCATCCGGGAATGCATCGCATATCTCTAAATCCATGTCCTCCTCCCTATTGCGTTCTAAGCGTGATAAGTGATCGGCCACTTATTTTATGTTCCTTTCATGTCCTTAATTTCAATTTCAAACTCTTGTAAAAGCAATATCCAATGAATCAAACGAGGTTTGGCATCCTTTTTAGCAAATATGTACTTAATTGTCGAATGGTCCGTATAGACAATTACCTTTGTACCAATCAAATAGGATCAAAACTTGTCAAATGCGAAAACTACGACTAGTAACTCTTTCTCTGTTGTTGTGTAGTTCACTTGAGCGCTATTAAGAGTTTTACTAGCGTAGTATATCACATGAAAGGTCTTACCTGTGCTTTGGCCTAGGACTGCTCCTACCGTAAAATCACTTGCATCACACATGAGCTCAAAAGGTAGCGTCCAATCGGGTGGAACGACAATGGGTGTTGAGGCAAGCTTTTCCTTTAGGGTTTCGAATGCTTGGGTGCAAGAATCATCAAAATTGAAGACTTTTTCCTGTTCAAGCAAATTGTACAAGGGTTTAGTAATCTTAGAAAAGTTATGAATGAACCTCATGTAAAAACCTGCATGTCCAAGAAAGCTTCGGATTCCTTTAGCCGAACTTGGTGGGGGTAATCTCTCGATCACGTCCACCTTGGCTTTGTCTATTTTGATTCCCTTGGATGAAATCTTGTGGTCGACCACTATTCCTTCATCTATCATAAAATGGCACTTCTCCCAATTAAGGACTAAATCATATTCTTCACATCTTGCCAACACCTTCTCTAAATTGCCGAGGCCACCATCAAAGTCATTACCAAAAATGGAAAAATCATCCATGAAGATTTCAAGGAAGTCTTCGACCATGTCTGAAAAGAGTGCCATCATGCATCTTTGGAAGGTTGTCAGGGCATTACACAATCCGAACGGCATCCTTCGGAAAGCATAAGTACTATATGGGCATGTGAAGGTTGTCTTTTCTTGATCTTCTGGTGCTGTGGCAAGTTGATTGTAACCTGAATAACCATCAAGAAAATGATAAAAGGGTTTACCTGCAAGACGGTCAAGCATTTGATCAATAAAGGGTTATGGGAAGTGATCTTTCCTAGTCGATTTGTTTAGCTTTCGATAATCCTTACAAACCCTCCAACCGGTCACAGTCCTGGTTGGAATGAGTTCATTGTTTTCATTACTTACCACCGTTATACCTCCCTTTTTCGGTACACATTGTACCAGACTTATCCATGTACTATAAAAGATAGGGTATATAATGCAGGCGTCAAGCCACTTGATGATTTCTTTCATTACAACCCCCTTCATAGCATGATTCAGTCTCCTCTGGGCCTCAACCGAAGGTTTGTGATCATCTTCCAACAAAATCTTGTTCATGCACACTGCCGGGCTAATTCCCTTCAAGTCGGCAATTGTCCACCCTATTGCCTTCTTGTGTAGCATCAACATTTTGATCAGCTTCTTTTCCTGCTCAGGTTGTAACTTAGAGGAAATAATTATAGGCAATGTATTATCGATTCCCAAGTAAGCATATTTTAGTTGCCCGGGCAGCTGTTTCAACTCAAGAATCGGTGGTTGTTCAATGGAAGGCTTTTCGAGTTTACCTTCCTTACTTGAGCAATCCAGTGGTTCAAAGTATGTACATGGTCGATTGACTAACCAATTTACCTCTTATTGTTGTTCCTCATCGATTGATTCTTCGTACTCCTCAGGTTCCTCTTGATCGGCAATGTAGTTGCTGAGGCAACTAATTCCTTGTCGAAGTTAAACTCTGTCGTGCCATGAAGAAGTTGACATTCTTCTGTATCATCTGCATGCCTTAGTTTTTGGAACACATTTAGTTTAACTTGATGGTCATTTACCCTCATTGTGAGTTCTCCCTTTTCAACATCGATCAAGGTTCTCCCTGTCGCTAGGAAGGGTCTCCCAAGAATGATAGGTGCATGTTCATCTGATTCACAATCCAAAACAATAAAGTCAGTGGGAAAAATAAATTTATCAACTTTTACCAGTATGTCTTCAATTTCTCCCTCTGGATGCACATAGGATCTGTCGGCTAGCTATAGCATAACTGTTGTAGGTTTAGCCTTCCCGATTCCTAGTTTCTAGAAAACCAATTTAGGCATCAAGTTTATACTTGCTCCAAGGTCACATAATGCTTTCCCGACATAGTGGTTTATGATGGAACAAGGTATTGTGAAACTTCCAGGATCTTCAACTTGGGTGGCATGCGATTGTGCAACATGGCCATGCATCCCTCTATTGTGGCAACTATTTCAAACTCTCCTAGCCTTGTTCTCTTGGACACAATGTCTTTAAGAAACTTGGCATAGTTCGGCATTTGTTCAATTGCTTCAACCAATGGCAAGCTGATGTGGACTTGCTTTAGGATATCAAGAAACTTCTTGAATTGATATTCTTGCTTTTGTCGCTTCAACCTTTGTGGGAATGGTGGTGAAAGTCAGATATCTTCGATCCTTTCATTGGTCTGGAACCTGATTGATGGCATTGTTGGGGCAACTGGAGTTGCTAAGGCATCGTCAACTGGGGTTGTCGTGGCGTGCCTATCGTTGGTTGCCGAGGCATGCTTATTGCTGGTTGCCGCAGCATTTCCTGGTTCAGCATCTGAGGCTTTGCCGCTGAGTTCATCTTGTTCTTTTTGTGGATCTTTGTTTGATGAGTGAGCTTGAGCCTCTTTAGGTTGTTGGCCACTTCTAGTGGTGATCACCTTACATTGCTCATGGCCAGTTCCTCTTGCAACTTTAGTATCGCTAGGTAAACCTCCTTGCGGTCTAGTATTCAGGCTTTGAGCAAATTGTCCGACTTGATTTTCCAATGATTTGATTGTCGCCTCTTGGTTTTGCAATTTCATCTCCGTCCTGTTAATAAAAGCATTAGTTCTTTTTATGAAGTTACTATTCTCAGCCATATAAGATTTAGTTTTCAACATAAAAGCATTGAGAGAATTTTCCAAAGAACTAGATGTTGTCGGTTGTTGCTGCAGCAACTATTGTCGTGGCATACTCTGCTAGAATCCTGATGCTTGTGCATTCTGATTGTTCTGGTTTAGAGCATTGCTGGGATTAATCCATGAAAAATTCGGGTGCTTCTTCCAAGCTGGATTGTATGTATTGGACATCACATTGTTGTTTCAGTTGTAATTCCCCACATAAAAGCTAGATTCTGAATTCTGCATACATTCAGAAGAATCATGGTTACCACCACATAACTCACAAAAGGAATCCATTACCTTGACCTCATGTGTTGGTTGGTTTCTGCAAGTTCTGGACCATCTTGGTTAGAGTGGCCAATTGTGCCGAAATTGAGTCTGATGATCCCAGTTCATGTATTGTGGCTTGGCGTCTAACTCCTCTTCTTTTAGCAGATGGGAACTGATAATCATTCTTTGCAAGCCTGTTTAGAATTTGCATTGCTTCCTGCAGCGACTTATCTAAGAGTATGTCGTTTGTAGAGGCATCTAGCATCATCCTTGTTGGTGATTCACAGCGTTGTAAAACATTGTTACTTGTGTCCACACTGGGAATCCGTGTGTGGGGCATTTATGTAGATGTTCTCTATATCGCTCCCAAGCCTCGTACATGGATTCATCATCTGCCTGCCGAAAAAAACTTATTTCATTATGAAGCTTATCAGTCAAGTTTGTAGGATTAAATCGAGCAAGGAAATCACGACAAAGATCGGTCCAAGATCCTATTGATCCGGCAGGAATACTATTCAACCATGCTTTCGCTCTATCCCTTAGTGAATAGGGGAATAATTTTAGTTGTAAAACATCGGGGGTGACTCCTTGTATTTTGAATTAATTGCAGATCTTGAGGAAAGATTTAAGATGCTGTCGTGCATCTTCAGTTGCTGAGCCGCCAAATTGACCAATTGTGTTGATCATATTGAACATCACTGGTTTCAACT
The DNA here is from genome assembly GCA_019671005.1 of Hibiscus mutabilis. NCBI lineage: Eukaryota > Viridiplantae > Streptophyta > Magnoliopsida > Malvales > Malvaceae > Hibiscus > Hibiscus mutabilis. The sequence continues at coordinate 37,514,189 of CM033734.1, read as the reverse complement.
CAAAGTGGTCGGCTTCAATTTTAGGTGTGACAACTCCTGGATTAAGTCCTTCAAGATCTTCTTCAAGATAGTCTCGAATAGTTTTGTATCGTGCAAGAATCACTCCTCCTCCTACTGGAACATCCTGATTCATATTGCCGTCTTGATTAGCCATTGCAAGGTTCGTTCAATTTCTAGATCAAAGGGATATTCTGGTGTAATCGGTCTCGCCCTGGTCATATACCAATGCAAAACCAAAGTTTGTTAACCCTTTGAATCTTAAACAATAAAAAGTGCAAGAAAATAAAAACAAAGTTGTCATTGCCAATCCCCGGCAATTGTGCCAATAACTTGTTGCGCGTAATAAGTGCTTTGCAATTGTGCACGTCGCAAGTTATAGTATAAAAGATATCGTCTCCACAAGGATTGGTGCCACTTCAAGAATCTAATCTCTTACACTATAAAAAGTAAAAGAATACAATTAGAAGATTGTGGGAGTTTAACTAACAACTAAACTAGAAAGCAATAAAGTAAAAGAAGATGTAATCAAATGAGAGCGAATAGGCCAAGTTATCGTGAGTTTAGAAGTGATAGCCAATTGGATTGTCTTGGTAAAAGGGTGCAAGGGCAACTCAGTTGCCGTGGCAACTTGCGCAGTGGGATTGCCTTGGCAACTAATCAACGATTGCCTGGGCAACTAGCTGGCAACTGTTTGGGCGGCTGGGCAGCAACTTCGAGGTTCGGCGGAGCGTTCTTCAATGGTTTCTTCTTATCCCTAAGTCGAAACTCTAGCTAATTGTGCATGCCTTGATAATACATCCCTACATGAATCAAGGGTGAACAAAGATTGAATAAAGACCATACTCATTCGTTTCTTGAATCTAACTCTCCCGATATTAGATAAATAGATGAAGTTACGAGATCCTCTCCCAATTCACTCACAAACAAGTATAAAAATCAAGAATGAGTAAACCTTGAATTGAAAGTGCAAACTCTTATTACCTAAACAAAATCCAATTGTTTCTCACAACCACGAAACACAGTAACCTTAGCCAAATAGATTTAGTTCATGGCTAGGTTCCAAAGAAACACAAAACCAAGAATCCCTAACATAAACCTAATCGAACAAGAAAGAAAAATATGAAGAATGGTTGAAAGCCCTTGTCGAAATCTCTCCCCTTTGCTCTCTCTTGTAGTTGACAGCCTGGTCTCCTTTAAATAGGAGATGGCTAGGTCAAAGTTTCTCTTAAGGAATAAGTTAAGTTGGAATTAAATACTTTAAAAGAATATAATCCTTTATTATATTTAAATTCCTTCTAGATCTTCTCCTTTCTTCTTGGGATTTAATTTCTCTTTGACCTCTTCATGGAAATCAAACTCCTTTGGGATTTAACTTTGCTCCACGTCATCTTGGGCTTATCTAGTCATCAATTTCGACTGCCATATAATCTTATCCCTTATCGACAATTGCCCTGACAACTAGCTCGACATCTCCTTCATGCATTGCCCTGGCAACTGCGTCGGCATCTCCTTCATGTACTGCCCTGGCAACTGGTTCCAACCTTGTTTAGGCAAGTGATTTTGCACACACACAAAAACAACTATCGGCAGCACCCTTTTTCCACAAAATTAAGCAAAATATGAAATCAAGCTTTTCCACCAAGGAAACAATGCAAACATGCATGAATGGATAATAATGCAACTAATATGAGCCTAAGTCTAGCAATAATATGAATAAAAAGGGTGAATGAAATAGTACTTTTAGACACTTAACATCTACCAAAGTCTATCCTAATGCTTGCTTATAGTCACGTAATATTGCCAACAACCTTTCCTCCTGATCATTAGTGAGACCAGTGGAAATGATCACTGGCAGAGTTGAGCGTTCACCTAAATAAGCATACTTCAAGTGGCCTGGCATTGGTTTCAGTTCCAATGCTGGTGGCTCCTCAATTGATGGTTTAGATGCCTTGATTTCTCTGCCGGCCAACTGTAGTGGCTCAAAATAACCCGCCTCTTCAGCCTCCAAGACTGGTTCTTCTGGTTCCTCAAACATATTAGCTATGCCATCTAAATTGCTGGCATCAAATTCTGCATCCTGGCATAACTGTGACGTGTCCAAAGTGTAAATGGACTCCATCATCTCCTATTCTTGGCACTCATCAGGTTCATATGCACATTTCAAAGCTTGAAACACGTTAAATGTAACTTGTTGATCATTCATGCGCATTGTTAGTTCCCCTTTATGAACATCAATCAAAGCCCTACTTGTGGCAAGAAAATGTATCCCCAAAATAACCGGGACATTAATATCAGCCTCATAATCCAAAATGATAAAATCAGCTAGAAAAAAAATTGTCTACCTTTACCAACACATTATCAATCTTACCCTTGGGATGTGCATAGGATCGGTCTGCCAGCTAAAGTGTCACCGTGGTAGGTCTTGCTTCTATGCCAAGCTTCCGGAAAACTGACATTGGCATCAAGTTGATGCTGGCTCCTAGGTCACGTAGTGCCTTGCCTTTGAATTTTTTGCCAATGGTGCAGGGAATAGTGAAACTTCCCGAATCATTCAGCTTTTGTGGCAAACAGTTTAGGATCATGGCACTGCAACCTTCGGTCAGGGCAACAGTTTCAAAGTCTCCCAACTTCCTCTTTTTGGACAAAATGTCCTTCATAAATTTGACATAGTTGGGCATTTGTTCAAGGGCTTCTACAAATGGAATGTTGATTTGCAATTGCTTAAGAACCTCCAAGAAACACTTGAACTGTTGATCTTGCTTATGCTTTTGAAGTCTTGCTGGAAATGGTGGTAGCGGATAGATACGTGCTTGCTCTGCTGGCTTTGCCAATGCAGTGCTGGAATCATACTGTTTGGCATCGATGTTGGCATCAGTTATGGCATCAGTTATGGCATCATCTGCTTTTGTTTCCTCTTTCTCTGCTTCCATGGGATCATTTGCTGACACAAGCTTCTCATCTTAGAAATTAATTGGCTGCTTAGCAACCTTCTCCATCTCGTACTACTTACCACTTCGAAGAGTTATAGCTTTGCACTGCTCATTGTCTTTATGTCGATCATCTTCTGTGTCACTTGGCAATGCTCCCTGGGGTCGATTGCTGAGTGCACTGGCAATCTTCCCAAGTTGGACTTCTAAATTTCTCACTGAGACAGCCAAACTCTGGACTGTGGCATCATTCCTTTCCATGCACTCTGTGAGAGTGCCTCCTTGGTTGAGTCTCTTCCCTTGCTGAAAATTGTTTTGTGTTTTTTGTGGCATGGCATTCTGATAGAATGCTAGCATGTCATTGTTATTTTACCTCTGAGTATTCTGGCGCTGGGCATTATACTGGTTACCTCATTGATTTCCCCAAGCTAAGTTAGGGTGTTGAACCAACTTGCATTGTAAGTATTAGAGTTAGGGTTATAGTAACGATTAACATTGCCAACAAAATTTACCGATTGAGGGTTGGCAGGACATTCATCCACAAGATGATTTTCTCCACAGATCGTACAGAATGGGTCTAATGCTTTGACTTATTAGGACTCATTGTTCTTTTGCAACGTTCCTACCATGCTCGTAAGGTTGGAAATCTCGACATGAATGGATGTTAGTTTATCAACCTGAATTTTCCCATTGGTTTTAGTTCCGGTCCCAAGTCTTGCAATAGGATATTCAAAATCATTGATTGCAATCTTTCTAAAATGTTAACAGCCTCAGTATATGTCTTGTCAACCAATGAACCAGCATCAACAACCGTCCTCGTTTGTGCATTCAATCCATTGTAAAAGGTTTAAATATGACTCCAATTCAGGAATCCATGCATAGGACACCTCCTCAACAAGTCTTTGAATATTTCCTAGGCATCATATAAGGTCTCATCCTCAGCCTGCCTGAATGTAATGATCTCACCCCGCAACTTGGTAGTGAGTGTTCGCGGCTGGAATCTTGTCAAGAACTTCTGGCATAGGTCTGCCCATGAAGTGACTGAGCCAGGTGGCAAGGAATTAAGCCAAGCCTTTGTTCTGTCTCTCAAAGAAAAAGTAAATAACTTCAGCTTCACGGTATCTTCAAGTACTCTATTTTGTTGAAATAGCTGGCAAATTTCCATGAACTGTTTAAGATGTTGCCTCGGATCTCAAGTGAGTGCGCCATCAAACTGACCTACATTCAAAAGATATTGAATCATTACTGGCTTAAGTTTAAAATTGACAGCGTTTACCTCTGTGCCAACAAGTCCTGGCATCAAATTGTCAATGGTTGGTGCCGAATGTTCTCTAATAGGCCTCTCATTAACAACTGGGGCAACAGGTGGTGGTGGTATCTCATTGTTAAGTAGATTTCCCCCATTGTTCACCACACCATTCCCTCCATTACCTTGGTTCATCTCTCGAAATCTTCTTTTTAACCTCCGTAAGGTTTTCTCAATTTTCAGATCGTATGGCCACTCGTCCACTACAGGATGGATTTTGGTCATACATCGACAAAAATGAAAGGTAAAAATAAAAACAAAAATAAAAATAAAAGGAAGATGAGTAAAATTTTAAAAACAATCAATTCCCTTGCAATCCTCGACAACGGCTGCAAAAACTTGCAGACTCTCTAGGTGAAATGCTGGCAAAAGTGGTAGAAAATATGTATTAGAAAATATAATAATGTGCCAAAATGAGTCTTTTGCATGCAAGTATACACGGTCTGCAAGTAATACAGCTGGTAAGCTGAGTATCGATCCCACAGAGATTGTCTTAGAATTCAATTGCCTTGATTGTTACTTACCTCAAGAAAAAGTTGATTTTATTTGAAATTTGTTTTGGAAAATAATAAAAAAGTAAAGAAATGAAAGAAAATTAAAGACGTTGGCAAGGAAGGTGTTTTAATGAATGATGAGCATTGGCAGGGAATGCCTGTTTTTCACGCTATTCATGCCGTGCCAGCCATTAACAACAACTTGTCTTGGCATTGTTTGCCGAGCAGATTCAAGAGTAACAAAGCCTCTCTCGATGGTCATTGCCCTAAATTGATCATGTAAAAACCCCTATATCTCTAAAGTGTTTGTTTTTAAATAAACCAATTTGATTAAGATCCAATCTATACTCCTAAGGGGTAGATTTTACTCCTGAAGTAAGTTCATCTACTTGAACGACTTCTCTCGAAGCTTCTCTCCTCAGTATTCGACAAGTTATTCGTTGCCACCCCAAGTCTGTTAAGATATTAAGGTGCAATAGGCCAATAGTACCAGCTCTCGCTTGGCAAAGTATTTAGGAAATATTAAAGTTTGCCAAATAGATGAAACTTTGCCAAGGCATATTTATTATTAAAAGCTAAAGCATGAAAATAACATAAAAACCAAATATCCCCCAACAACTATTAAATTTGTTCATGGTGATGGACTGAACCAACAATCCACAAACATTTTCGGAATACATCTTCCTTAAAAACAAAGTAAAATAACTTGAGAGAGAGAATGGGATAGAAGGGGTCTCTCGATGCAGCCCTTCAAGATCCAGGCTTCTCGTCCAAGTTGGTCAGACCACCCTTCCACGGTGCAGCCGGTCGTCAATCGTCACACACACACTAACTCCAATCTTCTCCTCTCCCTTAAAGTCTAGCTTGGTTGGTGTTTAAATAGGCGTGCAAAGAAGGGATATGACTAGCTCTTCAAATTTTAAATTCTAATTGCCAGAGGATAAGGGATTATCTTCTTATCCAGATTTGAATAAGATCTGATCAGGCTAAGGTTGATGTCATCCTGCCGACGCTGCCCTGGCATCCAAGTTTGGCATGAGTCTGCCAACAAGTCTTGGCACCATCTTATCCGCTATTTTTTCAGAGATTGTTCCAATTGCTATTTTTTCGGAGCCTGATCATGTCCTATTTTTTTGGGGTCCAACAGCCTCTTGGCATGGCATACTTCTCTGCCATCCGGTGCTTGGCATTGTCTGGTCCATCTGTGCCATCAACACTCGGCATTCTCTCTGGCATTCCTTCTTGTGTTGCTTTTCTGGGCAAAATACTATGCCAAACCTGCAAAATTGCCAACAAAACAACCCTTCACACTGGCATAGACAAAACTCTAAACTCCTTATGCAAATGCATGATTCTAACATCCTAATGCAATTAAATGTACCTAAAAACAAGCAAAAGCATTGTAAGATTGGCATTAAAAACAATACTTTTGGAGAGGTAAAAACATGTAATTATATTTTCAAGAAAACTGTTTTGCAAGCTTTAAAGTATATATTTTCGAAGCATGATGATACAAGGATACATGGAGTATGAAAATGAAATAATGTTATCAGTAAGGTAAAAGTATAATGGTTTAACCAGAATTTAAATCTTATCCCTCAGAATTTTTATAATCAAGAAAGGGTCTAGGCAACAAGCGACGTTTTCACCCTGAATAATATTTTCTTTTAAATAACTAAATTTTATATTTTATAAAGTAATTCAGGGTTAAAACTAGCTACAATTGTGTAAAATTGTTTTCAGTTGAAATTTATAGAAAATGCTGTTTACCAAAGAGTAAAAAAATAGTATATGTTTTTAGTAGCATCTGTAATGTATATTCATATTACGGATATACGTTATGGGTGTTACAATTTTACTCCATTAAAGGCCCATTGGGCCATAGTCCTCGAATTTTAGGTCCCTCGAACTCAAATTGAAAATTTTGGGCAGATTGCCCAGTGAGTACCGATACTCACTTAGGAGTACCGATATGCTCTAATGGGTACTGATACCCACGTACGCATATCGATACTCGATTGCTCTCTGGAGGGGTTTAACCTAGAATCCGTACCGATACACTGGATGTGTACTAATACCCTATGTGTACACTCCCAAGCGTACTAATACCCAGGACCTGATGAAAAGCCCTATATATTCTATTAGTAAAGCCTTAACATCCTTATAGAAAACTAAAGTGCTAACAAGAAAGAAAACACCCCTTACTATCGATAGGCTAACGCTCCTTTACTAATAACATAGAAAGTAAAGGCTCTTCCCCTTTTCTACGAATCTACAACTCTCTTCTCTTTACTGAGCGAGACCCTATCCACCTCCTTTCCTTACTAGTGGGATATTCATAATTTTCTATTCCATCATTTGTTTGACATCTTAAACTAGGCTCTATCTTAGATAGGTTTTTGGTCTTAATCAAAATAGGTCAGGGGAGCTTTAGATTGATCGGGGCTGCTTAGTCTCATCCGAGAGTCTAATCTCTTTGTACTTATTTTTTTCTTTACCCCGTACCAATACACGAGGACGTGTACTGATACCCCAGGTGTACTGATACACTCCCAAGCGTATTGATGCCTATTTTAGCTACTGGAATTTGATGGAACAAGAGCATACCAATAACCTCCCTCTTGGTAGGCCTTTTACAAATTTGCTTGATTTCAACTATTTTAACACTGTGTACCGATACGTGTTAAACCCGTATCAGTACCCAAACCCAGAATTCATTTTCTAGTCCTCGAGAATCATTCCCCAAGCCCCCAAAACCCAAAGGCAAGACCCCAAATCGAACCTACAATTTATGAAAGGTAGTTTTAGTGGTTTCCTACCATTTTTAAGCCATATTAACAACAAATTTATAATTTGCCATTAATCAAGACTCAAGCATACCAAACAACCAATTAATCAATCTAGCAACAAGGCAATCACATTGATGATTTTCACGAATACAGGGGAGTTATAGTGTACTAACCTTCCTTCCAAAGCTGGAAAACAAGCCTCTTCCACAAGCTCAAGCCTTCTTCTTTCCTTGGTCCTTGAAGTGCTCTCCAAGCTCCTTAACTACAATCAAGTGTTGTAAAACAAGTTACAACAGTGCTAAAAGGAAATAAGGATGGCTAGGGGAGATTCTAACAACAAAAACGTGATTGAAACCCCTATTCACGTTCATCTTCTTCATGCCCTCACCAAAACTTGAATTTGTCAACTTCCACCAAACTCAATGAAATTTACCTTGCTAGATAGGTCCTACGATGCTGAAAACTTTTCCCTTCACTTGCACTTTGAAAATTCAACTCAAATGGACAAAGATTGAACCTTTAGCTTTGAATCTCCAAGGGAGAATGGTGGAGAGGATGGGAAGAAGTTGGGAGACAAGGGTGAGCTTATTCCCTTAACTTTTCTACAGAAATTAAAGAGTCTCCCCTCTCTGCTCCTTCAAAAGTAAGGGAATTTACTTCCCTACCCCTTTTCCTCATCTTTTCACACATAACCAACCCAAACTAAAGCCCATCTACTTAAAAAGGGTCTACAAAGGCTACCACGACCCACTCTCATAAGGCCCACTACACCAAACCCATAACTCGGATTAAATCAACACAAGGATTTTGAAATCTGGGTCGTTACAACTCTTCCACCCTTAAAGAAATTTCATCCTCAAAATTTACCTTTTGGAAACAAATGCGAATAATGATACTTCATGTCCTTCTCGACTTCCCACGTAGACTCTTCTACTTTGTTGTTCCTCCACAACATCTTAACTGTAGGTATACACTTGTTGTGCAACTCTTTGACTCCTTTGTCAAAAACTCCTATTGGATCTTCTTTATAAGTGAAGTCGGTGTTAAACTCAATTTCCTCTAACAAGATAACATGCAAAGGATTAGAACGGTAGAGTCTAAATATGGACAAATGGAACACATTATGGATGCATGCCATCTTCGGGGGCAAGGCTAGATGATACGCCACGTGTCCAACCCTCTCAATAATCTTATAAGGCCCAATAAACCTCGGGCTCAACTTGCCTTTTCCCCAAAGTGGATCACTTTTTTCCATGGTGACACCTTGAGGAAAACTTTGTCACCAACCCCATACTCAAGGTGCTTATGCTTCTGCTTCGCATAAGCTTTTTGAAGATCGAAGGTCGCTTGTAATTGTTCCTTGATTATTTGAACCTTCCCCTTGATTTGTCTAATCAAATCTGATCCCACGATCTTTCTCTTATTAAGCTTGGTCCAACATAAGGGTGCTCTACACTTACGCCCATACAATGTAACCCCTCGACCTGGCCTAGAGGCCCGACCGAACTGAGAGTGCTACATAAGGTTTGCTGAAGCAAACCGGAGAAAGGTTACAAAAAGTCAGTCCATTTTTTTCTTTTATTGTGTCTAAATGCAAATTAATATTCCTACATGTTCATACTCATAGCGGGTAAGTTCTCGAATGAAACGAGTCACAAAAGGCAATCAATTGTATCATATTCAGAATTGAAGACTAAACGTAAATACTTAAAATTACAATACCAAAGTTGAACTTAAGGTCACCAATCTTTAATTAGTCCATTTACATGCCAACATGATAAATTCTAGGTCAATTTAATAATCCCAATTCATACAATTGCATTCCCAAGACTCAATGAACAAAATGAAAGAACCAGAAACTTTCAAGATTCCAAAATAACCAACTTAACGGTACCTGTATCGATACGCGTCTCGTGTTTCGATACGCTCTTACATTCTTAAAATCTCAGAATCCAATAGCTAAAACCTGTATCGAAACGCTTGTTAGCATATCGGAATGCCTGGAAAAAATGCCTATAACCGTATCGAAACAATTGTTCGAGTACCGAAACGTTAAGCCTGAAAAGATAGGATCGTATCGAAACACCCTCCCATGTATCAAAACGCTATGCCTGAAATGGCTTAGCCGTATCGGTACGGGGACATTTTTTTCGATACGCCTAGACCTGTAATGACATTCTCAGTTGGTTTTTCACACAAAACTAGATGCATTTAAGTCCTAGCAACTTGCATACATACATATAAGCATCCAACAACACACTTAACAACACTTACACCAAGGTTTAACTACAACACAAGATTATGCCACCCAAAAGATTGATCTAGAGGCATGCTCCCTAAAACCCACCACCAAACATACCAAAATGCTCAACTAAGCATTTACCAGCAAGAACACCATACCAATAACATATCAGTACCATACTCAACAGGATTAGCTCATCAAAGCATGCCAACCAAGCAAAACCATCTAGATGCATACCTAGGTAACCATATAACATCAACCATAGGTAACGGTGCATGATATGTGAAACATCAACAATCAAACTCCAAAATCATAGCATTATACATGCTCAAAGCCAGAGAAAACTGAATTACAAATCCCAAAAAATCCATGGCGAACGCATTACCTTATTAACCGAAAACTAAAACCGAGTTCATACTCAAATACTCTTATCTTTAGATCACTTAATCCTTGCCTTTGCTGCCTCCAAGCCTTAATGCTCTGCAACATTAGAGAAAAGAGAGAGTAAGCACACTTGCTTAGTGAGGACGCTCTTAAACGATGATGCATTTAAAACCTTTGAAAACCAACTCTTGTTTTCAAACCATGCTTACGACCTAAGCAAGTTCTAATAGTTTCAAATCAAAACATGCAAATCAACCATACGCTAAACCATATATATGTTATACATGCTTAATCCCAAAGCATCAAACACAAAACCATGCTTAAATCCCAATGCATTACATACAAAACCATGCTTAAATCCCAAAGCATTATATACAAAACCATGCTTAAATCCCAAAGCATTATATACAAAACTATGCTTAAATCCCAAAGCATTATAAATAAATTCAACATTAGAATTCTTATATATTGGCAATTACGGTGACCCCTGATAGTTGACCACTATTCTTGATTAGCCGACCGCTAACCTTTAGCTAACTAACCATTAATTTTACACATCGGATACATGGATCTCCCTTAATAACCAACCATCATCAAGACTACCCCATGCTGAACGCATGAATTTACAACCTTGCCGACCGCAAACTTTACATCAACAAGGGGAACCGACCGCTCAACCCAAGTGATAACAACATAGTCCGGGTAGTCGACCGCTATACCTCAAGGACTCTCAACCCACGATCGATTTTTTAGCCATATTATAGTGCACTTTATCCTTGGCAAGCCAACTATAGCCGAATGTTTTCTCACCTTGTCACATAGCCAATATATTCTTTACAAAACCATTTACTCATTGTTTTAAAATGCATTACACAAAATCCCCACATATGCAAATCACATTGCCATAACAATTGCATATTCCCGACCGGAATAAAAACCAATGCTCACTAACATATAATACACTTTTAAGCCACTGAATATGTACTCAAAATCATGCATTTACAATAAGTAAAAATGAACCATGTTTACGACAAAAACATGAATTACACATGCTCATATCCGAACCGATATTAAAGAGCAAAAGAGGGAAACTTACTTTCGAGCTTAGGTAAGTGTTTCAAAATTATCCTAAACTCCCAAAACCACTTTCAAACCTTTGAAAGACTTTTAAGACCCTTTCCACTCATCGATTTCACTTCGCCTTGCTTGCTACCGCAAAACAAGCTCCTGGCAAGTCTAGAACCATCTCAAGATGCTACGCTTTGATTATCCCCTATTTCGGCCACACAAAACCAGAGGAAACATGCATTAAAATGTATCCAATACTCTATTTCAACCCAAAATCCCGTAGCTCTCAAGATGCCCACTCAAAACATATTTGAAGCTTACCGAAATCAACCTCAAACACTACTCAATCTTAACCCATACATATTATAACGATTTTAAACATTAAACTTCATCAATTGATATCTAAAATCTCATTCCCAACATCCTTTTACTTCCAACAATGATTAAACACCTTGAACACCCCAAAAACTCTTAACTATCAACCTAACCAATTAGAGATTGAACTAAATTTGGGATTCTATTATTAAAAACAACTTATCCACATAATAATACATCCAAAATAAGATTGAAATCAATCCACAATGCTGGAAAAACATATCCAAATCGAAAATCACAGGATCCCTCAATTAATCCTCAATTAAGCTAAAATCCATAATTAATTAATTAATCAAAACCTATTAGAAAACATATGTAAAGATCCAAGAACTTGGGAATTTTAGTAAAGAACCTTTCATTAGAGGAGAAGAATGAAGCTTACCTCCAATGAATGAGTTTCCCCTTAATTGGATGTTTTTTCCTCTTGAAAAACAAAGAAATTCAATGAGATTTTTTGAAAACAACTTAAGAAATCATTTAGCAAATCAATGACTTAAGAAATTAAGATCATTACCTTAAATCTCTGACGAAAAAAGAGTGTTTGGATGAGAGTGTTTTGAGAGAAAATGTGAGAGAAGAAAAGTTATGTCAAATTGTGTTTTGAAAGAAATAACCACCTTTTAACTAAATCCTTTTTAATTCTTTTAATTAAAGCCATTTTAAAATAATCCTAATTAATAGAAAACTCAAATTAGACCAAATAGTAAAATATCCCATTAAGGATTCTAAGTTTTGACTCTTTACAAAATAGTCAACTTTTAAAACAGTTTCCAAAAATTGCATTTTGGTCACTAGCCAAAATGTCACCCTTCCAAAGCTCATTTTCCAAAATTGCTTTCACCAATATTTTTAATATAATAAAACATGATTTTTAAACATTTTTCCATATTTTTATCTTTCAAAAAAATATTTGCTCCCGAATCTGACTCGAATCTCTAACCCAATCCACTAGACCGTCTATCCAGCCCCAAAACCGCTAGGCCCAAAACCGGGCGTTACAACTCTCCCCTCTTAAGAAATTTTGCCCTTGAAATTTACCTAGAGGAAAAAGATGCGGAAATTGCTCCAACATATCCGCCTTGCTTTCCCAAGTGGCTTCCTCGACACCTCGATGTGGCCACAAGACTTTAACCAGTTCTATCGTCTTACCACGTAGAACCTTGCTGCTGGAATCAAGGATTTTTGCCGGCTCCTCATCAAAGGATAAATCCAGTCTCAACTCAATATGCTCCACCGGTATAACATGCGAAGGATCCGACTGATACCTCCGTAACATGGATACATGGAGCACATCATTTTTTTTATCAAGCTCGGGAGGCAACCTCAACCGATAAGCCACTGGACCAACTCACTCCACAATCTCATATTGTCCAATAAACCTCAGACTAAGCTTACCCTTACGTCTGAACTGCATCACATTTTTCCGCGGTGACACCTTTAAGAACATACGATCTCCCATCGCATATTCAATTTCCCTACACTTTAAATCCGCGTAAGATTTCTGCCGATCCGCAGCCACTTTCAAGCGTTCACACACAAGCTTAACTTTCTCATCCGTGTCTTTCAATACATGTGGCAAGGAAACATGCTTTTCCCCTACCTCGGCCCAACACAAGGGTGTACAACACCTCTGGCCATACAATGCCTCAAATGGTGCAATATGTATAATCACTTGGTAGCTATTATTATAAGCAAATTCCACCAATGGCAAATGCTTCTCCCAGGTTCCTTGAAACTCAATAATACAACATCTTAGCATATCCTCCAAGACTTGAATAACACGCTCAGACTGCCCATTCGTCTGAGGATGATACTCGTTGCTGAAACTCAACCTCAAACCCAAAGCCTGATGTAAACATTTCCAAAACCTTGACATGAACCTCAGATTTCTATCTGAAACGATCGACTTTGGTACCCGTGCAAATGCACAATTTTAGAGATAAACAAATCTGCTAGCTTGTCCAGAGTGTACGTCGTATGCATTGGCAGAAAATGTGCACACTTCATAAATCGATCGACAACCACCCAAATGGAATTATTTTTAGCCAGTGTCAATGGTAACCCTGACACGAAATCCATGGCGATTCTTTCCCATTTCAACTCTAGAATTCTCAACGATTGCAACAACTCGGATGTAACTAATGTTCAGCTTTAATTTTAATCTGCTGACACACCATACACTTAGACACAAACTCTGCCACATCCTTTTTCAAACCAACCCAATAGCATATTTCCTTCAAATCACAATACATCTTGGTACAACCAGGATGCATAGCAAAAGGACTAGAATGTGCTTCCGTCAAAATAGTATGTCTGAGCTCTGGGAATTCCAGCACCACTATTCGACCCTTAAAGAACAAAACTCCATCATCGTCAAAATGAAAATTTGTCGGATTACCATATGCTATATCCTTAACATGAGGAACCAAAGAATCATCATATGGTTGCTTAGCCTTAATCAACTGTGACAGCGTAGGCTTAACCTGTAATTCAGCCAACAACCCACCGTCCCGCGTCACACTCAACCTTGCAAACATTGCCCTAAGCTCAACCGCCACCCTACGCCTCAACGCATCCGCAACAACATTGGCTTTTCCAGGATGAAACTCAATTGTCAAGTCGTAATCCTTAAGCAAATCCAACCACCTTCGTTTCCTAAGGTTCAAATCCTTTTGAGACATCAAAGACTTCAAACTCTTATGATTTGTAAAGACCATACACTTCTCTCTATAAAGGTAGTGTCGCCAAATCTTCAAGTCAAACACCACCGTAGTAGGCTCCAAATCATGAGTTGGATAATTGCACTAATGAACCTTCAACTGCCTCGACGCATAGGCCACAACCTTTCCATCCTGCATCAGCACACAACCCAAACCAACATACGATTAATCACTATAAACCACAAACTCCTTCCCCGATTCTGGTTGAATCAACACTGAAGCATGTGTCAAAACCTCCTTCAACTTCTCAAAACCCTGCTATTACTTCTCCGCCCAAAAGAAAGGAACACTCTTTTGCAGCAACTTTGTCAATAAAGCTGTAATACTAGAAAACCCTTCAACAAAATGGCGATAATAGCCTGCCAACCCAAGGAAACTACACACTTCCGACATGGTCTTAGGTTGTTTCCAATTGAGAATAGCCTCAATTTTCTGTGGGTCAACACGAATTCCCTTCGCGGATACCACATGTTCGAGAAACATCACCTCCTTGAGCCAAAACTTGCACTTGCTCAACTAGGCATATAACTAATTATCCTTCAAGACTTGCAACACAATCCGCAAATGTTGATCATGCTCCTCCTCGGTACGAGAGTACACGAATATATCATCGATAAAAACCACCACAAGCTGATATAGGTACTCTTGAAACACTCTATTCATCATGTCCATGAAAGCCACCGGGGCATTTGTCAAACCAAACAGCATCACCAAAAACTCGTAATGCCAATACCTCGTACGAAATGACATCTTGTGAACATCCACATCCTTAACTTTCAACTGATAATACCTTGACCTTAAATCTATCTTCGAAAACACTGCTGCCCCTCGAAATTGATCGGACAAGACATCAATCCGCGGCAACGGATACTTGTTCTTCACTGTCAACTTATTCAACTGACGATAATCAATGCACATACGTATCGATCCATCTTTCTTTTTCACAAAGAGAACTAGAGCACCATAAGGAGAAACACTCGGTCGATTGAACCCATGATCCATTTACTCTTGAAGCTGTGATTCCAACTCTTTTAACTCCTTTGGTACCATCCGATAAGGAGCAATGGACACAGGAGTTGTACCTTCAAAGGTTTCAATGCGAAACTCCACCTCCCTATCCGGAGGTAAACCAGACAACTCTTCAGGAAAAACTTCTGGATAATCACAAACAGCTCGAATGTCTTGCACCCGAACACCCTTGGCTTTCGGATTCATAACAATAGCCAAATAACCTTGACAACCATCAAACATCATCTTCTCCGCTTGGGTAGCTGAAACAACATTGGACAAGAATTTTACATTCTCACCCACCACCACGACTTTATAATCATTGGCCAACTTCAGAGAAATCCTTCTAGACTTACAATCCACCACCGCCTTGTGCTCACTTAACCAATCCATACCCAAGATAACGTCAAAACCATAGAATGGAAACTTCATTAAATCTGTGGCAAACTCATGACCTTGCACTGCCAAAGGATAACACTTATACAACTTTCTAGTCGTAACTGTCTCCCCAAAAGAACTAGTTAGTAACCTACCAACATCCAAGATCTCTACAGGAACATTTAACAATGATGCATGCTCACTTAGGATGTATGAAAGAGTAGACCTCGAATCAATCAAAGAAAACAATAACAAAGATTGCAAGGTGAAAGTACCTACGATTACATCTGTGTCGTTGTGCCCTTCATGATGAGCATAGATCCGTGCTGGTCTACCATTCTCCGATTGTGCAACAACAGTATGAGCCATAGCTCTCTGACTATCCTCGCGTCTCTGAAAATTACCCCTGCCACAGCCTCAGCCCCTAGTACATACAATAACCTGAACTGGTGCATCACCTACAACATGAGGACAGCCACACTTCATGTGACTAGGAGATCCACATATCCAGCAACTCATGGTATTTCCCTAACACTCACCCGTTTGGCATCTACCGCAACGCTCACACTCAGCTAAAATACAAACACCTTGGTTACCATGGCCACCACCACGCATGTGATCCGACTTGTGCCTCTTATCTCAAAACCTCCTATTCTGCCTCCCAGAATAGCTAGATTCATCTCCTCGCTTATTCGAGGCCGTGCCCAAACCTTGTCCCGACACCCTCAAGGACTGCTCATATCCTTAGCATGGTTTACAAGTACATCAAAATCTGTGTAGTTCGCCGCCAACAGGTATGTTTTGATATCCTTCACTAACCCATAGTGAAACCTGTTGCACCTATCAAGATTATCCGGAACTAACTCTGAAGCATACTGACTCAAACGGATGAATTTCACCTCATATTCCGCCACAGACATGCCTCCCTAAACCAAGGCCATAAACTCACATTTCCTCGCATCCAGATACCGAGGGCCAAGATACTTCTTCTTGAAAGCTCATCAAAAGAACTCCCAAGTTACATCCGCTTTTGGGACACTAGCAAATATGGTCACCCACCAATGATAAGCATCACCATGCAACAACGACACTGTGCAACCCAACTTACACTCATCATTATAGCCTACTTGATCCAGAATATGGATCGTACTCTCTAGCTAACCCTCGGTTGCCTCAAGGTTCAAACCCCTGAAGTCAACACCTCCCAAACTGCGGATACACTCCGAAGGTAACCCTGGGTTAACCGCCATAGTAGGTGCTGGTGCCTGGGCATGCACTCCAGCCATCGCTGCTTGAAAAGCTCCCGTTATTGCCTTAACTAACAGAGTCAGATCACCAAATACTGGCACTTGATGAGCCTGAGGCACACCACCAGACCCAACATCAACCGGCGAAACCAACTGAGGAGGAGGAGGTAAAAATTAGGGGGATTATTTTTCTCAACGTTATTTTGCCCAATCCTGGCATTACCAGCCATAGAAAGTGTCTCTCGTCGAGCCATGCAAACAAAATCATCAAAACACATTAAAGTCAGGCTAACACAAGGTAAAGGATCCAATACCATCTCATATAACATTTTAAAACATCGGTACTAGTCAATGTGTTCCCGGTTCATACCACGACATGATGTAAATCAATCACCATACATGTACACAATCACCGTGCATAACCAACAATGATATACAACCACACATCAACATCCCAACCTTTCGTAACCTGGCTCTGATACCAACAAATGTAACCCCCTCAACCCAGCCTAGACACCCGACCGAACCGAGAGTGCTACATTAGGTTTGCCAAAGCAAACTGGAGAAAGGTTACGAAAAGTTAGTCCATTTTTTTCTTTTATCTTGCCTAATGCAAATTAATATTCCTAAATGTTCATACTTGCAGCGG
The DNA here is from genome assembly GCA_019671005.1 of Hibiscus mutabilis. Classification (NCBI taxonomy): domain Eukaryota; kingdom Viridiplantae; phylum Streptophyta; class Magnoliopsida; order Malvales; family Malvaceae; genus Hibiscus; species Hibiscus mutabilis. Next base: position 37,496,602 of record CM033734.1, on the reverse strand, counting down.
GTAAGTTCTCGAATGAAATGAGTCACAAAAGGTAATCAATTGTATCATATTCAGAATTGAGGACTAAAATGTAAATGCTTAAAATTACAAGACCAAAGTTGAACTTAAGGCCATCAATCTTCAATTAGTCCATGTACATGTCAACATGATAAATTCCAGGTCAATTTAATCATCCTAATTCATACAATTGCATTCCCAAGACTCAAGGACCGAAATGAAAGAACCAGAAACTTTCAAGATTCCAAAATAACCAACTTAATGGTACTCGTATCGGTACGCGTACTCGTGTTTGGATACGCCCTTACATTCTCAAAAACATAGAATCCAGTAGCTATAACCCATATCAAAACACTTGTTCACATATCGGAACGCCTTGCAAAAATGCCTATGACCGTATCAAAACGTTAAGCCTGAAAAGGCAGGATCGTATTGAAACATCCTCCCGCGTATCAAAATGTTATGCCTAAAATGGCCTAGCCATACCGGTATTAGGACATCTGTTTCGATACGCCTGGAGCTGTAATGACATTCTCAGCTGGTTTTTCACACAAAACTAGATGCATTTAAGCCCTAGCAACTTGCATACGTACATATAAGCATCCAGCATCACACTTAACAACACTTACACCAATGTTTAACTACAACACAAGTTTATGCCACCCAAAAGATTGATCTAGAGGCATGCTCCCTATAACTCACCACCAAACATACCAAAATGCTCAACTAAGCATTGACTAACAAGAACACCATACCAATAACACATCAATACCATACTCAACAGGATTAGATCATCAAAGCATGTCAACCAAGAAAAACCATCTAGATGCATACCTAGGTGACCATATAACATCAACCATAGGTAACGGTGCATGATATGTGAAACATCAACAATCAAACTCCAAATCAAAGCATTATACATGCTCAAAACCAAAGAAAACTGAATTACAAATCCCAAAAAATCCATGGAGAATGCATTGCCTTATTAATCGAAAACTAAAACTGAGTTCATACTCAAATAGGCTTGTCTTTAGATCACTTAATCCTTGCCTTTACTGCCTTCAAGCCTTAATGCTCTACATCATTACGGAAAAGAGAGCGTAAGCACACTTGCTTAGTGAGGATTGTAACACCCATAATGTATACTCGTAGTTGAATATACATTATAGATGTTACTTAAACATGCTACTAAAAGTTAAGTTCAAATTTTTTATCCCTATACGATTCATCGTCTAGCTGATTATTTAAACTATCATTATAATTCAATTTACTGCATCATATACTATCAGTAAGTAAATAGATTACATGACCACTATAGATTGCCATAATTTAGAATGTCTTACTGATGTTCTGCAGATTGTAGCTTGAACATCATGCTTGACTCCTCTTCAAGTGCTCCAAACTTGACCTACATGTGAAACAGCATCACACGCTAAGTACGAACTTAGTGAGGTATATAAAACTTATTTATTTACACATAAAATGATGTTATATAATACTTCATATGAGAGTGCATTTCATATTTCTCTACAACAAGGCAAGTATATCATCATATATCATACTTTCTTAATATCATGTATCATCTCATGGCCATGCTTATATCATATAATCATTTGTATAGCATGTAAATCCAATATCATCAACATCATGTATACCATGTACCATCATTTTCATATAATTCATGTAGCATCTATCATATACTTCATGTATCATCTATCATATAGATCATGTATCATCAATATCATGTATCACCGCTATCATGTAATTCATGTATCATCACTATCATATGATTCATGTATCATTATGCAATCATTTACACGCTCATGATCTATCATATAACCATATTGTATTATTATTAACGTGTCTGGCTGAAAGGCCCATGGTACCTACAGCCTATCTACACCGTAGTGCTATTTGAGTACGTACTCTGGAGGACACTCTTTGCTCCTCGTATAAGGATACTCTTTGCTCCTTATAACAAACACCTTGTTAGTGCATTGGCACTATAGGCGTGGATCCCCAGGTGTATCTTGTTTTATTTTAACTTGTTTCATATTAATCTTGTCATTATCCATATTTCATGTATGCATAATGCATCATAATTTATGCAAAAAATCATTCGTACCTAGTATTCCATCAATCTTTCCATGTCGAGCAATGTATCATATCATGTATTATAGAGAAATGCAATGCCATTTTCAACATAATGCAAACATATAGAAATGCACTCACCTAGGCCATTTATTAACTTGCCTCACTAAACTCTATTCGATATTTTCCTTTATAGAACCTCGAACCTTCTTTTGATTTGAATCCAACTTCATTAATCACATGAAGATAAATAAGCATTTGTTAGATTCACCTCTAATAATAATTTTATCAAACTATCTAATCATTCAACATTAAAATTTTCCATAAATTTCTTTCTTCCTTATATTGTCAAAACCCTCATTTTGGTCCTTAATAACCATTTTGAAATTCCAATAATTCCTCCAAGCTTGCTAACTAACATTAGATATAAAATGTCTCAAATTCCATTTTCTGGCAGCTTGCACTACCTTTGAAGATTTGTTTATATAAAATGATCTAAAACTCGGAATTCGATTCCGTTTGTTCTGAAAGAAACTAGATTCAATAAACTTTTCAGCAATATAAATTAATAACCCAAATTTAACTCGTACGATTTATGATAAATTTTCAAAGTCAATCTTTTTAGTGCTGATTTCGAAACAGACTGCGATACTATTTTTTGACCTTTCACGACTTAAAAATTCATATCTTTTTACTCGGAACTCGAAATCAGTTTTCGTTTGTTGGAAACGAAACTAAACGAACAAATATTTACATAGGTACAAAATTCACCATCTAACCATTTTTGTAGAATTTATGGTGAATTTTCAAACGTACTTCCATAATCCAGTTTTCTACATAGCTTCCATAATTAACTTCAACTTTTATACTAACTTCTCCTTACTTCTCTATTAGTCAATTTAGTCCCATTATTTACTTTAAACCATCAACTTATCACCTTCTTCATCAAATAATTATTCACAATAGTTTCCCTTAATTTTCCTTCTTAACCGAAATAGTCACTAAAATGCAAACATAAGGATTCTAGCTTCTTAACTTTGCAATTTAGTCCTCAAATCAACATTACTATCTTAATTCCATCATTATAACTATAATTCAGATTTAATCCTTCTCTAAAACCTTATTTCTGAATTGGTCACTTAACTTTGACAATTTGTCAAAATGGTCACTAATTCGATTCAACATCGGTTTAACATTCTAACTTCAATTTCACATCTCCAACTTCAATAATAACATAAATACACTTCAAAATAAAAAAATCAGATTAGTCCTCTAACTTTCAGAATTTCCGAAATGGTCCATATACCTTTAACTTATGGTTTGGCTTCCAAATAACAATTCAAGCTTACTAGATCATTAAATAAACTTCACAAACCCTAAATTAAACTTGAATCCATAAACTCTAATTATCTTCATACAAACTAAAATATGTAGGATTTAAATCTTAACTCTATAACATGATTTTAACATTATACTAGCTTGATTTCAACTTGAATTTCATCATGAATTCATAAAATTCCAAAAGCCCCAAACTCCTAATTTCTTCTCATGCAAAAATCGCATCAATCAAGCATGTTTTCCATGAAATATTTACACCAAAAGATAGAGCTTGAAGAGTAGAACAACTTTGTAGTTGAAAATATTGCCTGAAAATGAGTTTCGGGGCTTGAATCGAACTTGGAAAATTTTTCTTTCTTTCTCCACGTAATATTTCTAAATTTTGAGGATGAACTTTTTTCATCCAATTTGGCCACTTGTCTTGTATAAATGAATTTTAAATTCATTTAGAAAGTAAAATTACTAAAATGCCTTTTTAATCTAACTGTTGAGATTGATCCTATCAGTAATCAAGGGCTAAGATTTAATCTTCCATTTTCTTCTTCCAAAATTGTCATTGTAACTTTTTAAATATTTCAAAAATGTCATTGGGGAAAAATGACCAATTTGCCCTCCAACTAGTTTTTATTTACTAGTTTGCCATTCTTGTAAAAATTCAACTAAGTCTAGTTGGAATCCAACCAACTATAATAAAATATTCATAAAATAGTGTTTTCTGACTTTCCCATGGCTTTTGGACCAGCCTTTAAAATTTTAGTTCGATCCGATTCCCCGATATTCATAAAATACTTTTACTGCGATTTTACCTTTGTCGAGCTATCGGATTTATTCCAAAAATTCCATATTTCCATATTCTGAAAATGAACACTATCATCTTATAAAAATTCCTTTCCTAAATTCTTAGATTGAATTTTCTTAACTCAGCCTATTATCCCAATAATTATCGAGAATCTTCAAAGAGAAGAATTTCTCTTAGAAATCTTTAATCGTAAATTCATATGAATATTCTTTACTCTTACTGAGTCCAAATTATCTATCAAAAATACTTTTATGGGACATTCCCAGAGATCACCCATCTTTGTATTTCCTTGGCGTGAACACGCTTAACAATTTTATTCGATCCAAATTCGATACCTTCTACTGTATCTTAATTCTCAAAACCGATATCAAGGTTCTTATTTCAATCAGATTCACCCTTATACTGAATAAAATCACTTGTTGGGGAAATTTACACTTTAGTCCCCAAACTTTTCCAAAGTTTATACTTTTAATCCCAAAACTTACCTTTTTGGTCACTGGTCAAAATTTGGGATATTACAATTCCTCCCCCTTAAAAAAATTCGTCCTCGAATTTTCAATGCATACCTGTTCCAAACATTTACGGATATTACTTCCTTATTTTCTTCTCAGCTTTCCAAGTGGCTTCTTCGACCTTGTGATTTTTCCTCAAAACTTTAGTCAATGAAATTTCTTATTCATTAATTCTTTAATTCCATAAACCAATACTTTTACTAACTCCTCTTCATGTATCAAATCTAATTGCATCTCAATTTATTCAGGAGCGTTGACATGTAAATAATTCAGTCAATGCCCCCAAAACATAAGTACAAATACTATAGACTTTTGCTCACTTCTAGAGATAAGACCCATTAATATACTCTTGGTCCAACTATTTCACGATTCCTTGAGGAAACTAATTTTTACCTTTTTGACCTATACAAATCATCATTCATTAAGGAACTAACGTTTCTTCTTATAATCACTTCTACATTGTGCACAGATAACCAACTTATCTAAATTACACTTCAGATTCCCACGATGGTACCTTCATATTGCCTTCTAGTATTTGGTCACTTAGATCGTTAGAAAACCCTTTTTCCAGCAATCCACATTATTTTAATGCTTGTCATACTCATCATCTTATATTACTGATTGTCTTTATCAAAACCTTTCTGAAAAGATATCTTAGCTTATCCATTACACTTTAGTCCTACCTTTATAAGGCTCTACTGTCAACTATTCAGGTAGAATTAACCTCTTAGTTGACTTCTCTGAATACTCGTTGGTTACAAATTCAATGCACTTTATCGATAATAAACTTTCAATCTTGTTTAGTATGTACTCAAATATCACTTTCAACATACTTTTATTCTGAATTCTTTGTCTTTCTAGTCTATCAGGCTTCACAGTTGGCATCTTATAATACTAATGTCTCCTTAAAGAAATATTCTTTCTTACTTAGGTTGTGTCTAATTTAAAGGCTTTTCAAAGTTTTTCTAACATTTGAGGAGTCTACACTATAACTCTTTCCATGTTTGCTTTTATTATCCTTGCAACATAGTTTACTGCTTTTAGTACTCTGACTAATTCATACCTAACATCTTCTTTTTGAGCTTCAAATATAATCTCTTTACAGATCAATTTCTTTCTTAGTTTCTTTTCTAATCATCTCAGTAGTATCATTACTTAACTTTCCAATTCTCCCTTATATGTACTGACAGTACAAACATCTTATAATAAGATACTACTGAGTTATTTCCATCATAACTTCAATCTTTAACTTATTTTGAGTAAATTGCCAGATTACATCTGCAGCAACTACTGACATTGTTATCTTCAAACATATATATTTCTAAAGTAAAGATACTTCTTCTTCTTACTCTGTCATATCCGAGTATCTTATAAATACTGTATCATCTCTTTACTATGCAGATAACTTATTCTAAACAAGAACTAACTCCCAGGGTTATTTTACTGTACCATATCCACTATGGGTCCTTTCTTGACCTCTAAGATTCATCAACTGACGAAATCCATTATGGTTTTACTTTCATTATTCTAGTATAATTTCACCTAATACTAATGAGGAGTAGCATCAAGTCATACAATCAGTACATCAGTAATATGACATCCTAAGGGCATGTATTTACTGAAAACTCCATATCAAACTTGGTTTAGCATCCAGAACCAGCTAAACCTTTGCTCTGATACCAATAAATGTAACACCCATAGCGTATACTCGTAGTTGAATATACATTATAGATGTTACTTAAACATGCTACTGAAAGTTAAGCTTATTTTTTTTATCTCTATACGATTCATCGTCTAGATGATTATTTAAACTATCATTATAATTCAATTTATTGCATCATATACTATCAATAAGGAAATAGTTTACATGCCCACTAGAGATTGTCATAATTTAGAATGTCTTACTAATGTTCTGCATATTGTAGCTTGAACAGCATGCTTAACTCCACTTCAAGTGCTCCAACTCGACCTACGTGTGAAACAACATCACACGCTAAGAACGAACTTAGTGAGGCATATAAAACTTATTTATTTACAAATGAAATGATGTTATATAACACTTCATATGAGAGTGCATTTTATATTTCTCTACAACAAGGCAAGTATATCATCATATATCATACTTTCTTAATATCATGTATCATCTCATGGTCATGCTCATATCATGTAATCATTTGTATAGCATGTAAATCAAGTATCATTAACATCATGTATACCATGTATCATCATTTTCATATAATTCATGTAGCATCTATCATATACTTCATGTATCATGTATCATATAGATCATGTATCATCAATATCATGTATCATCGCGATCATGTGATTCATGTATCATCACTATCATGTGATTCATGTATCATCGTGCAGTGATTTGCGAGCTCATGATCTATCATATAACCATCTTGTATTATTATTAACGTGTATGGCTGAAAGGCCCATGGTACCTATAGCCTATCTGCACCGTAGTGCTATCCGAGTACGTACTCTGGAGGACGCTTTTTGCTCCTCATATAAGGACGCTCTTTGCTCCTTATATCAAACACCTTGTTAGTGCATTTGCACTATGGGCGTGGATCCCCAAGTGTATCTTGTTTCATTTAAACTTGTTTCATTTTAATCTTGTCATTATCCATATTTCATGTATGCATAATGCATCATCATTTATGCAAACAATCATTCGTACCTGGTATTCCGTCAATCTTGCCATGTCGAGCAATGTATCATATCACGTATTATAGAGAAATACAATGTCATTTTCAACATAATACAAACATATAGAAATCCAACCACCTGGGCCTAAGCTCTATTCGATCTTTTCCTTTATAGAACCTCGAACCTTCTTTTGATTTGAATCAACTTCATTTATCACATGAATATAAAAAACATTTGGTAGATTCACCTCTAATAATATTTTTATCAAACTATCTAATCATTCAACATTAAAATTTTCCATAAATTTCCTTTCTTCCTTATACTTTCAAAGACCTCATTTTGGTCCTTAATAACCATTTTGAACTTCAAATAATTCCCCCAAGGTTGCTAACTAACATTAAATATAAAATGTCTCAAATTCCATTTTTTGACAGCTTGCAAAACCTTTGAAGATTTATTTATATAAAATGATCTAAAACTCAGAATTCGATTATGTTTGTTCTGAGAGAAACTAGATTCAATAAGCTTTTCATCCATATAAATTAATAACCAAAATTCAACTCGTACGATTTATGACAAATTTTCAAAGTCGAGTTTTTTAGTGTTGATTTCGGAACAGACTGCCACACTGTTTTCTGACCTCTCACCACTTAAAAATTCACATCTTTTTACTCAGAACTCGAAATCAGTTTCCGTTTTGTGGAAATGAAACTAAACGAACAAATTTTTACATAGGTATAAAATTCACCATCTAACCATTTTTGTAGAATTTATGGTGAATTTTGAAACTTACTGCCATAATCTAGTTTTCTACACAGCTTCCATAATCAACTTCAACTTTTATACTTTCTCCTTACTTCTCTATTTGTCAGTTTAGTCCCATTATTTACTTTAAACCATCAACTTTTCACCTTCTTCATCAAATAATTATTCACAATAGTTTCCCTTAATTATCCTTATTAACCGAAATAGTCACTAAAATGCAAAGATAAGGATTCTAGCTTCTTAACGTTGCAATTTAGTCCTCAAATCAACATTAATATCTTAATTCCATCATTATAACTAAAATCCAGATTTAATCATTCTCTAAAACCTCATTTTCCGAATTGGTCACTTAACTTTGACAATTTGTCAAAATGGTCACTAATTCGATTCAACATCAGTTTAACATTCTAACTTCAATTTCACATCTCCAACTTCAATAATAACATAAATACACTTCAAAACCATTTTCACTCACCGATTTCACTTCGCCGTGCTTGCTACCGCGAAACAAGCTCCCGACAAGTCTAGAACCACCTCAAGATGCTACGCTTTGATTATCCCCTGTGTCGGCCACACAAAACTAGAGGAAACATGCATTAAAATGCATCCAATACTCTGTTTCAACCCAGAATCCCGTAGCTCTCAAGATGACCACTCAAAACTCATCCGAAACTTACCGAAATCAACCTCAAACACTACTCAATCTTAACCCAGCCATATTATAACGATTTTAAACATCAAACTTCATCAATTGATATCTAAAACTCATTCTGAACATCCTTTTACTTCCATCAATGATTAAACACCTTGAACACCCCAAAAACCCTTAATTACCAACCTAACCAATTAGAGATTCAACCAAATTCGGGATTCTATTATTAAAAACAACTTATCCACATAATAATACATCCAAAATAAGATTGAAATCAATCCACAACACTGGAAAAACATATCCAAATCGAAAATCACAAGATCCTTCAATTAAACCTCAATTAAGGTAAAATACATAATTAATTAATCAAAACTTATTAGAAAACATATGCAAAGACCCAAGAACTTGGGAATTTCAGTAAAGAACCTTTCATTAGAGAAGAAGAACGAAACTTACTCCCAATGAATGAGTTTCCCCTTAATTGGATGATTTTTCCTCTTGAGAAACAAAGAAATTCAATGAGATTTTTGGAAAACAACTTGAGAAATCATTTGGCAAATCAATGAGTTAAGAAATTAAGATCATTAGCTTAAATCTCTGATGGAAAAAAAGTGTTTGGCTGAGAGTGTTTTGAGAGAAAATGTGAGAGAAGAAAAGTTATGTCAAATTGTGTTTTGAAAGAAATAACTACCTTTTAACTAAATCCTTTTTAATTCTTTTAATTAAAACCATTTTAAAATAATCCTAATTAAGAGAAAACTCAGATTTGACCAAATGGTAAAGTAGCCCCTTAAAGATTCTAAGTTTTGACTCTTTACAAAACAGTCACCTTTTAAAACAGTTTCCAAAAATTACATTTTGGTCACTAGCCAAAATGTCACCCTTCCAAAGCTCGTTTTCCAAAACAATTTTCACCAATATTTTTAGTATAATAAAATATGATTTTTAATCATTTTTCCATATTTTTATCTTTCAAAAAAATATTCACTCCCGAATCCGACTCAAATCTCTAACACGGTCCACTAGACCGTCAAACCAGCCTCAAAACCGCTAGGCCCAAAACTAGGGCGTTACGTACAAGGCCTCAAAAGGAGCCATCTTAATGCTTGATTGGGAAATGTTGTTGTAAACAAACTCAACAAGCGGTAATTGTTCCTCCCAACTTTTCTCGAAGTTAATTATACAACAATAGAGCATATCCTCCAAAATCTTGATGACTCGCTTACACTGACCATCAGTTTAAGGGTGAAAAGTTGTACTGAAATGAAACTTGGTATCCAAGGCCTCATGTATCTTCTTCCATAACCTTGCTGTGAAACGCAGATCTCCATCCAATATAATTGATGATGGCACCCCGTGCAACCTTACTATCTCTTGTATGTAGAATTGTGTCAACCTCTCAAGTGTAAAATCCGTATGCACATGTATGAAATGAGAAGTCTTGGTCAAATGATCTACTATCACCCATAGGGCATCATGCTTTTTTTGAGTCAATGGCAAACCTGTCACAAAATCCATGGTCATACGATCCAATTTCCGTTATGGAATCTGAATAGGCTAAAGCAAACCTAAAGGAACTTGATGTTCGGTCTTAACTTGCTGGAAAGCTAAGCACCTTGTCACAAACTTGGATACATTTGTTTTCATGCTAGGCCACCAATAAAAAGGATAGAGATCTTGATACATCTTGCTACTCCCTGGATGCATAGCAAACAGACTATGGTTCGCCTCCTATAGGATACGGTCTCGCAAATCCTTCAAGGTTGTAAAACACAACTAATATCTGAAGTGCAAGATTCCACCATCCCGCACCTCAAATCGGTCATCTTGCCTCTCTGAACCATCTTAATCTTTGCCACCAGCTCTTTGTCTAACACTTGCGTTCTCTTGATCTCTTGCACTAAGGTAGGCTCTACGCAAAGCTCGGCTAACAACCCACCATCCTTGGTTATCCTCAATCGAGAAAACATCACCCTCAAGTTTAACATAGACTTCCTACTCAAGGCATCAACCACCATATTAGCTTTACTGGATAATACTCTATGATACAATCATAGTCCTTTAACAGCTCAATCCATTGCCTTTGCCTCAAATTTAACTCTGTTTGGATGAGGAGGTACTTCAAACTTTTGTGATCGGTATAGATGTAACATTTTTCCCCATATAGATAATGTCTTCAAATCATCAAAGCAAAGATAAATACGGCAAGCTCCAAATCATGCGTGGGGTAATTTTGTTCATGAGGCTTAAGTTATCTTAAGGCATAAGCAGCTATCTTACCCTCTTGCATGAGTATACAACCAATCCCATTCAAAGAAGCATCACTAAACACAACATAATCTTTTCTGTAAAATAAGCCTTCAGCCATTCAAAGCTTTGTTGTCTTCCTCGTTCCACTCAAATGAAAACTCCTTTCTGTAATAGCTTGGTCATAGGTGCCAATGTGATGGAAAAACCCTTGACAAAATAATGATAATATCCAGTAAGCCCCATAAAACTATAGACTTCCGTGATGTTTCTAGGTGGTTTCCACTCCACCATAGCCTAAATCTTTTTGTGGATCGACTCAGATCCCATCTGTTGCAACAATATGGCCCAAAAATACCACCGCAAAGAGCAAAACTCACACTTTCTAAACTTAGCAAAAGTTTCCTTTCCCTCAAGGTATAAAGAAAAATACGAAGATAAAGATCATGCTCCTCTTTTGAGGTCGAATAAATCAAGGTGTCATCTATGAAGACCACCACAAACTGATCTAGGTAGGGCTAGAAAATTCGGTTCATCAAATCCATAAAAGCTGTCAGTGCATTGGTAAGCCCAAAAGGTATCACCAAGAACTCATAATGTCCATACCGCGTCCTAAAAGCGGTTTTCTCAACATCCCTTTCCACTACTTTCAACTAGAAGTAACCCGACCTCAAGTCAATCTTCAAGAACACACAAGAACCTCTCAACTGGTTAAACATGTCATCTATCCTTGATAGGGGATGACAATTCTTCACCATTACCTTGTTGAGCTGACGAAAATCAATACACATCCTCATCGACCCATCTTTTTTCTTAACAAACAAGACCAGTGCACCCCAAGGTGAAATGCTTGGTCGAATGAAACCGCTTTCTAACAACTCTTGGATCTGATTCCTTAACTCCCTCAATTCTGTTGGTGCTATATGATATGGTGCAATGGACACTGGTGCCATGCCTGGCATCACATCTATCTGAAACTCTAACTCATGATCTGGAGGAAGCCTGAGTAACTCTTCCAGGAACACATCGGCAAACTCTCTAACAGTTTGAAGACTCTCAAGCGTCGAACTCTCAACACTTGTATCAACCGTACGAGCCAAGAAGGCCTTGCAACCTTATTGGATCATCCTTTGTGCTGCCAAGGTCGACACTACATTAGAAAGGCAAAGATATCTCTCACCTTTTGCCACCAACTTGGCCCATCCAAACCATAAATCTTAAGGCTCTTTGCCCTACAACCCAAACACGCATCGTTCTCAAACAACCAATTCATCCCTAGGATGGCATCAAACTCTTAAAATGGTAACACCATCAAATTAAATGAAAAGATCAAACCCTAAACCTCAATCAAACACCTCTGATACACCTTATCCACTAATACATCGTACCCCAAAGGACTAGTCACATAGACTCTAATGTCAAGGTCCTCTAGACAGGAATACGCCACTGCTGGGATATTCCATTACGAATGTAGGAATAGGTATACCTCGAATCCATTAGAGCAACTATAAGAACTGGGAACAAGGTAAACGTACATGAGATAACATCGGTAGCCTAATAGTCCTCATGGGCCTTGACTGTATACTGCCTCATTGGTGACCTAATAGTAGACTGAATCGTACCCCCACTCTGATATCGGGACATGTGGCTCGCTTCTCCTCTAGTTAAGCCTCTACCCTCTGAGCTAGGTAAGAGGTCCTCTAAGCCTGGACTAGAATAGTGCCTGCAGTTGCCAAGCAATCCCTCCAAAAATGATCTGGTGACCCATACTCATAGCAAACCTTGATTGGTCCCCAACATTCACCTCTATGCTTATGCCCACACTGATCACAAACTGGTGTACCTACACTCCTTTACAAGCTCTCTAGACTCATCATGGATGAAGACGAGGAAGGCCTCCTACGGCTAGCAGACCTTGACCCAAAATAAGATTGCAAGATGTTAGAGAAGTTTTGAGTCCTCCCACTCGAGCTCTTTTGCCCTCCATTCGGGCCACAAGTCAAACCTTGCACTTGCTCAAGCAACTTGGCACTAGTAGCCAACTCTGAAAACACTTTTGGTGGGTATCACCCATAATTCATTTTCTAGGCTTTGAGAATCATTCCCCAAGCCCCCAAAACCCAAAGCCAAGACTCCAAATCGAACCTACAATTTATGGAAGGTAGTTTAAGTGGTTTCTTACCATTTTTAACACCAAATTTAAGATTTTCCATTAATGAAGATTCAAGCTGTAATATCCCAATTTTTAGCCAATGACCAAAATGAAAATTTTGAAAGTTTAGGGATAAAGTGTAAACTTTAGAATAGTTTAGGGACCAAAGTGTAATTTTCAAAAGTTATGTAGTTGACCCCGTAAATGAATAGTTCACCCCCAAGAGTGACCTTTCTGTGTTACTCGGATAATCAGGTGGAATCAAATATCCATGATATTTTGAAGGATGACAAGCCAATTTTGATTATGTCATTTTACATGTCTAAGATATTTTCTTTGTGTTGGAAGAATATGAACCCTTGGATTTAAGTTGATTTTCCATGTTAAATATGAGCTGTTAGATGAAAAATGGCAAGATCGTAATTTTGGAAAAATTACAAGGGTAAAGTTGGTAACTACCAACTTATTGGTTTATTTTTGACCATTGGATGAATAAATTGACATGTGGCTGGTTGAGAAGGAACTAAGTTAGTTAGATTTTTATGGAATGACAATTTTGAAACCAACTAGTAAATAAAGACTAGTTGGAGGGCAAATTAGTTATTTCGCAACGATGGCAATTTTAAAATATTTGAAGTTACAAGGTTATTTTTGGAAGAAGAAATTTGAAGATTAAATCTTGGCCCTTGATTGATGATAAACTCAATCTTAACTGTTGGATAAAAAGGGCAAAATTGTAATTTCACTATTAAATGAATTTAATATTCATTTAAATGAATTTACATGAGAAAGAAATTAGGGTTTATGGATCAAATTGTGGCTTTTGAGATTTTGTGATTCCATGATTGAATTAAAGTTGAAATCAAGCTGGCATGATGTTAAAATCATGATATTGCGTGGGATTTAAGTTCTACATGTTTTGCTTATTATGAAGATGATTAGGGTTTATGGATTCAAGTTTAATTTAGGGTTTGTGATGTTGAATTAACGATATAGTAAGCTTGAATTATTGTTTGGAAGCAAAACCCTAAGTTAAATGTATAGGGACCAATTCGGCAAGCTGCAAAGTTAAAGGACCGAATCTGAATTTTATGAAATTGGAGTGTATTTATGTAATTAATGATGTTGGAGATGTGAAATTGATGTTAGAATGTTAAACCGATGTTGAATCGAATTAGTGACCATTTTGACAATTTGTCAAAATCAAGTGACCAAATCAGAAATAAACTCTTGGATGGGGATTAAATCTGATTTTTAGTTAAGATAATATAATTAAGGTAGTAATGCTGATTTGGGGGCTAAATTGCAAAGTTAAGAAGTTTGAATTCTTACCTTTGCATTTTAGTGACTATTTTGGTAAAGAAAAAAATTTAAAGGGAATTATTTCGAAAAATCATTTGATGAAGAAGATGATGAATTGGTGGTTTGAAGCAAGTGATGGGACTAAATTGACAAGTAGGAAAATAAGAAGAAGTTAGTATAAATTAGAAGTTTATTATGGAAAGTTATATAGAAGATTGAAATCTGACAGTGACTTTGGAAATTCATCATAAATTCTAAAAAATTGTTAGATGATGAAATTTATACCGTTGCAAATATGTGTTCATCTAGTTTCTTTTCCAACAAACGAAAACTGATTTCGAGTTCTGAGCTAAAAGATATGAATTTTTAAACGAATAAAGGTCAAAAAATTTACAGTGCAGTTTTGGGTCAGGACAACACTGTGACGGGAGTTTGAAGAATTTTATAATTTTTGTAGATTTTATTAATTTATATGGCTTATACCGTCAGAACCTTTATTGAATCTAGTTTTTCCAATATAAAGGAAATTAAGATCCGATATGTATTCTGCCCGGTATAAGCAAATCTTTGAAGGTAGCGCAAGTTGTCAGAAAAGGAAATTTGAAACATTTTGTATTTAAATGTGCGTTAGCAAGCTTGGAAGAATTATTGGAAGTTCCGAATGGTCATTAAGGACCAAAATGAGTTGTTGAACAATACAAGGAAGAAAGGAAAAATATTTGGAAATTTTATATTCGAATGATTATATTAAGACAGCATGTTTATGGTGATGTTAGATTTGAATCTAACAAATATTCTATCTTATTCATGTGATAAATGAAGTCAAGTCCGAATCAAAGAAGGTTCGAGGTTCTATAAAGGAAATGATCAAGTAGAATTTAGTGCGGCAGGCTAATAAATGGCCTAGGTGAGTGCATACATGTTTTTAAATGTATAAATGTATGTTTATTAACATACTATAGGGAGACTTGCGATGAGCCACCCAAAAAGGTAAAGAATTTTTTTATAAACAACATAATATGTTTTTGGCATGGTACTTTATTTTACTAATTTAAAGACTATGGCATATTTTATGATAACAAATGTTTATATAGCATGACAGGTGATGGACAAGTTATTTGATACAATTTTTAAATGGCAGTATACCATGAATGTTATAAAGCATATTGGAGTATGAACTGATCCAGTATGAAGATGTTTTACATGTTATTTATATATGTATGGAATTTGGCTTACTTGCCATTATTTGCAGGAATTGTTTTTCAAGTTTGCCCTTGGTAATAAAATGCCGGGTAGGATAATATTGTGGTATACCATTAAGAGTATTATAAAGTTATTGACACTTCAAGTGCATTATAAAGTAACAGACACTTGAATGTGTATTATAAAGTTATAGGCACTTGATTGTGTCTCACAAGTATGTCAAGGATAGTACTTTTTCAAGTTCGCAACTCGAATATTAGACACTTTATATTTACCTTGGGCTATATGATTTCATAGAATGATCACAGTATGCTTTCGAGGACAGATATTCCCGCATTACAAAATCATATGATTTAATGATTATCATCTTTTGAAAGTATCATGCATTACAAAGTATTTTATATATGTTCTCATCTTATGCCTCACTATGTTTGTACTTAGCCTGTGTTGATTGTGCACACATATGTAAATCAAGCTGAGAGTGAGAGGAGAATTGCATCAATATTGGAAAGCTCAACAGTAATCACAGTAATGACATCCTAATTAAGATTTGGTTTTTATAGTGGCATGCATACTTACTACACACAATGGAGTTCTGATTGACCTTTAAAGTTGTTATGGTTTCAAGATAATTGGCGTTTTTGGAAATATTCAAGGTTAAGAATAACCTTAGACGATGAGTTGCATGCTAAAATAATTGATATATGATTTGAAGTTCGAATAAATAATTTAAGTCAATTTTAAATAAAGTTAAGCGTGCTTGGGCCAGAGAAATTTTAGGATGCGTGACCATTAAGAAGTTTTCTAAAAATTTAAAAATCCCCCAATTTTGATAAAATAAGTCGTAACATTTCTGACTCGTACCCGATGTACAGATACGGGAAGGGGGTGTTACATTTATTGGTATCAGAGCTATAGGTTTAGTCAGTTCTGGAGATTAAACAAAGTATGGTAAAGGTCAAAAGTGTATACATGCCACTAGGTTGTCAGAATTACTGATGATTTTACTCGTTGGAATGGAAGCAATTGCTTACTTCATTATGATAATAATATTAAATTCCAATGTGTGATGGTAAAAGATTCGTGTTAGGTGTTTAGGTGAGTGAATCAATAAGAGATTCACGAGAGTGATAAAGTTAATGATAATATTCTATCCTCAGCTTAGCATGGTGCAGAGGCACCAGGGCAACATGATGTGTATGTTCTGGATTAAGATTTTTCTTCTAGACATTAGATTTGATCATGAATCAGCCTGCTTAGACACCGATTGCAAAAGAATTGAGAGTTCTGGCACACTAGATTTTCGGAAAGATATTAATGGAGATCCTATGATTGTTAATCTATGGATTAATGATATAAAGGTTAGGTTGAAGGAACTCTGTACTGATGATCAGAGGAAACTGAAAATAAAGTACTACTTATTTCAAAGGATTAGACCCGTATTTGATAAAGTAATGTTACAGTACATACTCAAAAGTTTGTTAGCTAGAAGTTCTTTCTTTGAGGGTTCCGTAACAAAGTTTATCCTGCAGATGCAATGGAGTTTCTTCCATCTTTATTTGGGCAATTGGATCATTTACGGGTAAAACTATAAGTTTAATAAACTGAGTTGAATTGTTTCTAAACTGCTTCCTATAGACAGAAAGAGAGCCTGTTATGATAGCTCATAGAGGGATGGAGGTCAGGTACAAAGAAGTACTAACTGCCATATGTATTTCAAAATTTCATGAAGCGGTAAATTATGTTGAATGCAATGAAAAGGGCTTAGAATGAGAAAATATCTAAAACAGAGGTCATAACTCATAAAAAGGAATAGTGAATCGAGATAACCACTTCTAAAAAAATGGTGAGGAATCCCGAAAAATATATCAAGCTAAATTTATTACATAGTTCCGCAAAGAGATCGGGATAAGCAAAAATTTAAAGATTTTGTTGTTAAGTCTAAAGAATGTTCATGTTATCAAGGAAGTGATTTATATTCCCAAGGACGATGAAAAGAGAACTAAGAGGTGATTGAATCTGATTCGATTCAGTTTAGGATGTGGAGAGTCAAGTATGAATGGTTCGAAGCAATCTATAGTTGCTTTAGAATGATGGATATTATTTGTTGATCTTGAAAGAAAATATATTTAATATGAAGTTAAAAATAAAGTATTTCGTAAAAGTTTCACCTTGGAGGAAAGTGTTATGGTTTGGACAAAAAAGGAAGCTGAGTCTGAGATTTTTTTGGACCACATAAGATTGTGGAAAAAGTTGGTTCGATAATTTATTAGCTAGTCTTGCATCCAAAAATGGACAAGATTTAGAATATATTTCATATATCGATGCTCAAATAGTATCGACTAGATCCTTTACATATCATTACCTAGGAGGGAATAAAGATTCAACCAGATTTGATTTATGAGGAAGAACCAGTAAATATTTTGGCACATGAAGTCAAAGGATTAAGGAATAAGATAATTCCGCTTATTAAAGTTCTTTGGGGAAATCATGAAGTCGAAAAAGTGACATGGGAAAGAGAAAAAGGATATGAGAAAGTAGTTTCTTCACCTTTTTGAATTAGGTACGTATTGAAAATTTGAGGACGAATTTTCTTAAGGGGGAGAATTGTAATATCCCTATTTTTGGCCAGTGACCAAAATAAAAATTTTGAAAGTTTAGGGGTTAAAGTGTAAACTTTGGAAAAGTTTAGGGACCAAAGTGTAATTTTCAAAAGTTGTGTAGTTGAACCAATAAATGAATAGTTCACCCCCAAGAGTGACATTTCCGTGCTACTCGGATTTTTCGTACGGAGCTTGTATTATTGGCTATAAAGCGATAAAGTTTGGAAGAATATTCGGATAATCGAATCGAATCAAATATCCAGGATATTTTGAAGGACGATAAGACAAGGTTGATTATGTCATTTTACATGTCTAAGATATTTTATTTGTGTTGGAAGAATATGAACCCTTGGATTTAAGTTGATTTTCCATGTTAAATATGAGCCGTTGGATGAAAAATGGCAAGATCATAATTTTGGAAAAATTACAAGGGTAAAGTTGGTAACTGCCAACTTATTGGTTTATTTTTTACCATTGGATGAATAAATTGACATGTGGCCGGTTGTGAAGGAACTAAGTTAGTTAGACTTTTATGGAATCGCAATTTTGAAACCAACTAGTAAATAAAAACTAGTTGGAGGGCAAATTAGTCATTTTGCAAGGATGGCAATTTTAAAATATTTGAAGTTACAAGGGTTATTTTTGGAAGAATAAATTTGAAGATTAAATCTTGGCCCTTGATTGATGATAAAATCAATCTTAACCGTTGGATAAAAAGGGCAAAATTGTAATTTCACTATTAAATGAATTTAATATTCATTTAATAGATATATGTGTAAAGTAATGGTGAAAAGATGTCCAGCCCAAAAACATGAGAGCTAGGGAAAGAAAGAGAAAAATTTTCCAAGCTCGATTCAAGCCCCGAAACTCAGTTTTTAGGTAATCTCCTCAACTACAAAGTTGTTCTACTCTTCAAGCTCTATCTTTTGATATCAATAATTCATGGAATCCATGCTTGATTGATGAGAATTTACATGAGAAAGAAATTAGGGTTTATGGATAAAATTGGGGATTTTGAGATTTTATTATTCCATGATTGAACTCAAGTTGAAATCAAGCTAGTATGATGTTAAAATCATGATATTGAGTGGGATTTAAGTTTTACATGTTTTGATTATTATGAAGATGATTAGGGTTTATGGATTCAAGTTTAATTTAGGGTTTTTGATGTTGAATTAATGATCTAGTAAGCTTGAATTGTTGTTTGGAAGCAAAACCCTAAGTTAAATGTATAGGGACCAATTCGGCAAGCTGCAAAGTTAAAGGACCGAATATGAATGTTATGAAATTGGAGTGTATTTATGTAATTAATGATGTTGGAGATGTGAAATTGATGTTCGAATGTTAAACCGATGTTGAATCAAATTAATGACCATTTTGACAATTTGTCAAAATCCAGTGATCAAATCGGAAATGAACTCTTGGATGGGGATTAAATCTGATTTTTAGTTAAGATAGTACGATTAAGGTAGTAGTGTTGATTTGAGGGCTAAATTGCAAAGTTAAGAAGTTTGAATTCTTACCTTTGCATTTTAGTGACTATTTTAGTAAAGAAAGAAAATTAAAGGGAATTATTTTGAAAAATTATTTGATGAAGAAGATGATGAATTGGTGGTTTGAATCAAGTGATGGGACTAAATTGACAAGTAGGAAAATAAGAAGAAGTTGGTATAAATTAGAAGTTTATTATGGAAAGTTATGCGGGAGATTGAAATATGGCAGTGACTTTGGAAATTCAGCATAAATTCTAAAAAATGGCTAGATGATGAATTTTCTATCGTTGTAAATATGTGTTCATCTAGTTTCTTTTCCAGCAAACGGAAACTGATTTCGAGTTCCTAGCTAAATGATATGAATTTTTAATCGAATAAAGTTAGAAAATTTACAGCGCAGTTATGGGTCAGGACAGCACTGTGATGAGAGTTTGAAGAATTTTCATAATTTTTGTAGATTTTAATAATTTACGTGGCTTATACCATTAGAACCGTTATCGAATCTAGATTTTCCAGTATAAAGGAAATTAAGATCTGGTATGTGTTATGTCTGGTATAAGCTAATCATTGAAGGTAGTGCCAGCTGTTAGAAAAGGAAATTTGGAACATTTTGTATTTAAATGTGAGTTAGCAAGCTCGGAAGAATTATTAGAAGTTTTGAATGGTAATTAAGGACCAAAATGAGTTGTTGAACAATACAAGGAAGAAAGGAAAAATATTTGGAAATTTTATATTCGAATGATTATATTAAGACAACATGTTTATGGTGATGTTAGATTTGAATCTAACAAATATTTTATCTTATTCATGTGATAAATGAAGTTAAGTCTGAATCAAAGAAGGCTCGAGGTTCTATAAAGGAAAGGATCGAGTAGAATTTAATGCGGCAAGCTAATAAATGGCCCAGGTGAGTGCATACATGTTTTTAAATGTATGTTTATTAACATACTATAGGAAGACTTGCGATGAGTCAGCCAAAAAGGTAAAGAAGTTTTTTATAAACAACATAATATGTTTTTGGCATTGTACTTTATTTTACTGATTTAAAGACTATGGCATATTTTAAGATCACAAATGTTTTTATAGCATGACACGTGATGGACAAGTTATTTGATACGATTTTTAAATGGCAATATACCATGAATGCATTAAAGCATAATGGAGTATGAACTGATCCAGTATGAAGATGTTTTACATGTTATTTATATATGTATGGAATTTGGTTTACTTGCCATTATTTGCAAGAATTGTTTTTCAAGTTTGCCCTTGGTAATAAATGTAGGATAACATTGTGGTATACCATTAAGAGTATTATAAAGTTATTGACACTTCAACTATATTATAAAGTAACGGACACTTGAATGTGTATTATAAAGTTATAGGCACTTGATTGTGTCTCACAAGTATGTCAAGGATAGTACTTTTTCAAGTACGCGACTCGAATATTAGACACTTGATATTTACCTTGGGCTATATGATTTCATAGAATGATCACAATATGCTTTCTAGCACAGATATTCATGCATTACAGAATCATATGATTTAATGATTAGCATGCTTTTGAAAGTATCATGCATTACAAAGTATTTTATATATGTTCTCATCTTATGCCTCACTATGTTTGTACTTAGCCTGTGTTGATTGTGCACACATAAGTAAATCAAGCTGAGAGTGAGAGGAGCATTGCATCAATATTGGAAAGCTCAATAGGTAATCACAGTAATGACATCCTAATTAAGATTTGTTTTTTATAGTGGCATGTATACTTACTACACACAATGAAGTTCTGATTGACCTTTAAAGTTGTTATGGTTTCAAGATAATTGGCGTTTCTAGAAAGATTCAAGGTTAAGAATAACCTTAGGCGATGAGTTGCATGCTAAAATAATCGATATATGATTTGAAGTTCGAATATATAATTTAAGTCAATTTTAAATAAAGTTAAGCATGCTCAAGCCAGGGAAATTTTAGGATGGGTGACCATTAAGAAGTTTTCTAAAAATTTAAAAATCCCCCGATTTTGATAAAAGAAGTCATAACATTTCCGACTCGTACCCGGTGTACAGATACGGGAAGGGGGTGTTACACAAGCATACCAAACAACTAATTAATCAATCTAGCAACAAGCAGTCACATTGATGATTTTGAGGAATACAGGGGAGCTAGTAGTGTACTAACCTTCCTTCCAAAGCTAGAAAATAAGCCTCTTCCACAAGCTCAAGCCTTTTTCTTCCCTTGGTCCTTGGAGTGCTCTCCAACCCCCTTAACTACAATCAAATGTTGTAAAACAAGTTACAACACTGCTAAAAGGAAACAAGGAGGGCTAGGGGAGATTATAACAAAAAAATGTGATTGAAGCTCTCATTCATGTTCATCTTCTTCATGCCCTCACCAAAACCCGAATTTCTCAACCTCCACCAAACTTAATGAAATTTACCTTGCTAGATAGATCCCATGATGTTGATAACTTTTCCCTTCACTTGCACTCTGAAAATTCAACTCAAAAGAATAAAGATTGAACCTTTACCTTTGAATCTCCAAAGGTAAATGGTGGAGAGGATAAGAAGAAGTTGGGAGACAAGGGTGAGCTCATTCCTTTAACTTTTCTACAGAAATTAAAGAGTCTACCATTTCTCCTCCTTCAAAAGTAAGGGAAATTACTTCCCTACCTCTTTCCTCATCTTTCTACACATAACAAACCCAAACTAAAGCCATCTACTTAAAAAGGGTCCACAGGCTCCCTCGAGCCCACTCTCACAAGGCCCACTCACCATGCTCATAGCTCGAGTTAAATCGAGACATGAATTCCAAAATCTGGGTCATTACAACAAATATATTGTGAAAGTAAGTGAATATCTAATATTCTAAAATCTGAGTTAGGAGAATCGATTAGTAAATTTGGTTTGGTTAGCATGGTTAATGAATTTTGTTAATTAAATTGATTCCAAGAATTTTTAAAACATGGATTAAGTTGGGAATCGTAGTTTTGAATTAATTGAGATTCATTTTATTCTTATATTAAATAAAATAATTTTTGAATAATGGCGTGGAATAAGTCGAAATAATTGGATAATGTGATTTTAGTGTCTAAATTGATAGGAAATATATGCTATGAATCTTTAAGGACCAATTATGCCATGTGATCTTTTTAAATGAGTTTTAATTATATTTTTTTAAAAATAAAATGGTTTAATAAAAAATTATTATTAAATTGATTTAATTAAAATGTTTAATAAAAAGAGGAATGACATTAATTGGTTTCTATAGAAGATAGCTTATCACCATATTTTCTCTCAAATTCCTTTTTCCATTGATTTCCTAAAATATCAATTCTGCCATGGAATCCTAAAGTTTCCTTTTAAATTTTTTACCAAATCATTCTTATTTCCTATTGATTTCAACCTTGATTTATTAATCTCTTCAAAATTCGTTTGTTCAAGTGTTTGGAAGATCACGTTAAATTTTAGAGATTTCACTCAAACCTTGATTTAATCAATTACAAGATATAATAATGATTCTTATTGAAATTCCACATGCCATGTGTTCATAGTTCTTGATTTTATTTTCTTTTGATTGATTTAAATGGAAATTGATAGTGAAATTGGATTTTGTTTAATTTCTTATGAAATCTTTATTGATTGGTTAAAATGAGATGGAATAAATTTGTTTACAATGATTTCTAATAGGTTAGATGTAATCTAAACTTGATTTTTTGAAAATAATCCCAGAATTGAATTTATTGATTAAATTCAATTAGTTATTCTTGAGGATTATGAGTTGAATGATAGTGATTTGGATTCCTAAGTGTTAGTTGATATAATTAGGGTATTTTTGATGATAATCTATGTGTTTTGAAGTTGAGAATTTATGAGTTATAGCTGGGTTTAAGTTAGAATGATTTTGGAAGTGAATTATGGAGATTTTCGATTGTTAGAATGTGAATTGGGTTAGATTACAACAATGCTCTATTTTTTGGGAATTAGTGGATGTGTGTTGATGTTATTTTACATGTTAAGAGTTGTAGAACCATCGAAATCACATTTGGAAGCTTCGAGTTGATTTTCTGTCGATATAGGCTATCGAAAAGCTTGTGTATGTGGGCGAAAGCTTGTCGGTGAGTGCAAATGTGTTATACTTTTCAAATAAGGTTTGAAAATATATGAATGAGGGTTTAGATTAAGCCTACCAAACTCAACTAAGCTCGGAAGTAAGTTCTCCTAATTTTGCCATTGAAATATCGAATAAGCATGAAGCATGTTTTACATGATTTTGTTTAAAAGCCTGAGCTGCCATACTTACTATTTTTATGCATCATTATATGATGTTCTATGGTTTATCAAGCATGAGGATGCCTATTTGCGTCGATATAAATTTTTGATATGAAATGTCGTAGTTGCCAAGAGCAATGTAATTTGAATATGTTGTCGTTTAATTAAATTATATTAGCTTGTGAAAATAAAGATTAATGTCAGATATAGTTAGTATGCCATATGATAAGAGTACTCTAAATGTTTACAAAATAAGGTTGATGGACTCTTCGAGTCTAATCGATCGATCATCACTTTGAAAAGTATCCCAAAGTCCCATTTGGTTATGATCGTTCCTTCCACCCATTTTTTGGAAGTCGAGGGGAAGACCTGTAACACCCCGATCCCGGTACAAATCTAAAGTACCACATTCAGGTCACCCAAACAGACCTATCAAAAATTCCATTTCCAAAAAATAATAAGTTTAGTCATCATTTAAAAACGTTAGACATCCATAAATCCATGAAGTTAAATAAACATTATAATTTGATTTACAAAACAGGAGCTCCAAGTTTAAAATACCATATATCAAAATAGTAAAGCAAATAGAGTTTACAGACTCAATATTGGTAAGGTCCTATGAATACATAAACCCAAAACTAAATACTAAGGACTATACTCTGAAGCGATACAATGCTAGGAAATCCTCATCGATGTGCTCCTCTAAAGAGTGACCTGTCAACTTACACACGGAAAAGCAACACATATGTACGCTGAGCTAACAAAGCTCAGTGATACATTTCTACTCCACCACAATTCGTGATTATCATAAAATAAGCATGCAATATAATATAGTCTAGAAAGCATAGATAAGGCCTTACTATGTATGAGCTATCATCTAGCCTACATAAGCTAGAGTTCTTAGATCACATATCTCAAGGTATCAGTATGCTTAAAACAAGTCTTACATGTTTCTACAAAGCTTTGCCATACTCGAGGTCACATAGCATATCAAGATACTCGAGCTCACATAGCTTATCAAGTTAATACATGTTATACCCTGATCACTCAGCCATCGGGTGTACAAGCTATCATCCAACCACACGGTATACATAAATACATCCATACATTATCTACATAAGGGCCAACAAAGCCCTACTTACTCGTGCTCACACAACTGTCGGGTTACCTATGTTCACACAGCCATCAGGTTAAATGGACCATATTTGGATCACTATAGTCACAAATACGTCCTAGACATACTTGGATCACATTAGCCACAAGTAGTCTTACTTGAGGTCACTCAGCTAATCAAGTTACTCGAGCTCACTTAGCCTATCAAGTTTATTGCCTTTTTTGGATCACCATATCCATGGATAGGTTCTAACCACACCCAGATCACTTAGCCCATGGGTACGTCGAATGTACTTGTTCACTCAGCCTGAAGTACACATCCCCTTATAAAAGTACCATCGTACCGACTCTAGGATATCCAGATTCTTTTACAACAATCATAAGATCACACATGCTTCCCGATCATTCATATCCGGATTTCTTTTACAACAATCATAAGATCACACATGCTTCCTGAGCATTCATATCCGGATTCCTTTTACAACAATCATAAGATCACACATGCTTCTCGAGCACTCATACACCTTACCAAGAGGTAAGTGCAACCAAGCCAAGCCATCACAAATGCCCTAAGGCATAACACTAATTGTCATGGTTATCTCAATTTATGACTTACTAAGCTATTGCACGTTATTCTTTTTCATGAGGGTTAAATCTCAGTTTCTCAGATTTACTAAACATTTTACCACCTTAGAAGCCCATTGGGCAATAGTCCTTGAATTATAAGCTCCTCAAACTCAAAATGTAATTTTTGGGCAGATTGCCCAGTGGGCATCGATACTTATTCAAGTTTATTGACATGCCTCTATGGGTATTGATACCTACCTTATGTGTACTGATACTTAACTTTGCACGTGAAGGGGTTTAACCAGTAATCCTGTACCGGTACACGGGGGCTGTGTATCGATACCCCACCTATACTAATACGCTCACACGCGTACTAGTATACCTTTTTCTTATAGAATTTCATTTAAGCAGGGGGTACCGATATGGCCTGAGCCTGTACCGATACACCCTTCAAAAATTACCTATGTTCATCACTCAGAACATGGGGTACTGATACCGATTCATCTAGTATCAATACACGAGCCTAGAATTTGAACTTGTAACGATCATTTTTGAGTGTTTGCTAAAAAACGGGTTTCAAGGTGTCTAGGGGTCTTTCGGGTGTTTAAAATGTCTTTTGTGGGGTTTTAGAAAAATCGTGTTTTATTAAAAAAATGGAGTCACCACCGGCCACTAAGGTAGGCCGAACACCATAAAACCAAAGATTTTAAGAGCGTTGGGTTCAGGAGTCGGATACGGATGGGGAAGGATTAGCACCCACACACCGCCCAAAATTGACACTTTAATAATTATCGCTTAATTAGTATTAAGCTTTCCGGATTAAAGTGATGATTATATTAAAATTTGGTTATAAGTGCGAGTAAATTTTAAGGGCCCCGTTATTTGAGAGTAAACTGATAGACCACCATCAATGTGCTTGATACTAGCCACATTTACGCTCGAATAAAAGGGCACCGCATTGACAAATAATATTCCGTTATGCAATCTTAACAGATATATCACATCAAAGAGAGATAGAATTTAACACGACATTATACTAACAAGACATATCAAAATAAACATAATGGCATAAAAAACATAAACAGCAAAATATTAAACTAAAAGACCTAAACATGATAAATCTATATAAACATGATGACAAAACATACATTCACATTGACATGGTATTAAAAATATAGAAACATGAATATCACAATATTAAACAGAAACAAAATACACGAACAAAAAACATAACATGTAATAATAAAACAAAAAAACAAAATATAAACATGAACAAGTGAAAAAGAAAAAAAAACTTCAAGATTAATTAATTATATCACATATTTAGATAAAAAAAAACCTTAATGCAATATATGCATGACATAAAAAACTAATGATACTAAACTACCAAGTCAAAACAACACGTTAACCTATATATAAAAAAACTAATACTTAATATTTAACATATGACACAAATTGCACACACCATATAAATGCATCATAACAATATTAGCAAATTTCCACACTAACATGTAACCTAAGAAACAAAGTGAGATAAAAAAATTAAAACACACACATATATATATAAATCATGAACGAATTAAACCAAAGCCTAAACACATGATAAAATACATATTATAAAAAACATGAATAAATAAGATATAAAGACATAAATAGAAACATGGAGAGCAAAATAAACCTACTAATAACCTAATAACAAGCATAATTATTTAACATGTAAAAGGGAATGGAATGAAATAAAATAAAACAGAATAACAGATATTAAAAACAAATAAGACTCTATTTGGGGACAAGATTGGAAGCTAAGCAGAACCTAAAAGGACTAATTGTGTAATAAACCCAAGGGGCAAGTTCAAACTGAAAAAAAAACACGAAAGGACTAAGGGCGTGATTTCACCATTAAATTTCTAATTTTGTTTGATTAAGGGACAAAAATGAAAGATTTTAAAAAAGATGAGGGACTAGGGTTGTGAATAACCCATGCGACAAGATACTTTTGAAAAGATTAAAAATGCGGAAGGAATTCGGTTGCAATTATCCCATTTTGGAAAACATTAAACGTCTATAAAAAGGTTTAACCGATTTATGTTTTGAAATTTTGGGTTCATTTTCTCTTTAAGAGATAAACACCATTCCCTCTCCTATTATCCATCTAAAAACTTGAAAACACAGCCCCAAGTTCCAGAAGCTGGTGGCGCCTATACCGTAACAGCCACCTCAGACCAACACTAGCCCGACAACGGTGGACCTCAAACCCTAGCCTAAAATGATCCCCCTTTCAAACTAAACCCATATCTAGTCTTAGATTTAAGAAGAAAACTCCCTCATTTGTTAGATCTAGAAAAAAAACCGAAATTAAAACTATTTTTTTCTTTAAACCTTTATGAATCGATACAAAAAAAATCCCCGTAATCGACTCACCACATGGTGCTTATCGCCAGAAAAGGAGAGATCGACTGGCGGTTGGGTAAACTCTAAACCCTTTGTATTTTATTATTTATTTAATATTATTTTTTCGAAGTAAGCATGCAAGAAAGAAAAAGGAAGAAGGAAATACCACTGAAGATTTTTGTTTCTGGAAATCTCTTTTTTTATTTTTCGAATATATTCCTTTTTGTACAAAATGCATTGCACGAGTTTATATGCTTGGCTACCCTGACTTATTTTTTTTGCTTACAAGATTAAACAAAATAATGATTTTAACTGTTGATTTGATTTGGATCTGATATCTCTCTTACTTTTATGACTTTGCATGCTCAGTTTGGTGAGAGCCGGTGAAGGTGTACGATGGCAGCGGGTTTTCCAGTAGTGGCACCAGGCGGCAGGGAAGAGAAAGTGTCTCTCGGCCAGGTGCCTTTTAGACCATTAGACCAGATATGATCCAACAGTTGAGGCTCTTCGAAGATGAACGGCTCAGATTGGATCTTGGCGATAACGAGGTGGTCTCGAATCATGCCATGTGGCATGGGAAAACGAACGGTCTCACGCGTGGGAGACGAGTAGCCCTGGGGTGAGCCTCACACGCGCCAGCTGGACAATCTTGGTGTCATCTGGATCGTTGGATCAAGATTTGTTCCAACGGTCAAGATGATGCCGCTGCCAAAATAAATGGGGATGTTAGATTAGGGTTCAACTATATTTTTAGGGTTTTTAGGATATTGGGTCTGGGTTGGTTTGGGCCTATGTAAACATTAATTAATTTTTTTGTGTTTTAAGTTATATTAGACTTGGACTTAATATAATAATTTATATTGAATCTGTTTTCAATTTAAACCCAATAATTATAATAATACATGCATATATTAAGTATACACATACATATGGACACGTAATATATTTATATAGACACATACACACTATACATATAAAAACGTACACACATATAATAGTAATACATGCATACACATACATACTTACATACACCTTAATACGTATATACATATAATATATTAATACACTCACAAACAAAAATTCATGCAAATTAACACATATATCACATAACATTCAAACACATAACATACATATACATATATTTGTTCACACACCTAATTAATATAAATATACACATTATACATACGAACAATTAAGCATACCTAACATGCAAACATACATACGACACACATATACCGCATACATATTAGTCACACGTGTATAATAAACACACCTAATAATACTATATATGTAAACATGCAATAATAATATATATTAATTATTATACTAACACAATATTTACAAACCAGATAAAAATGAGTGATTACACTTGCCTCTCTTTGCTTGTTCTTGTGAAACGAGTACAAATCAAAGACCAAAAGCACTCATTTTTATCTGAGTTCCTTGTTTGTAGCTTCAAAATCACGTGTTCTTCTAGAACTCTCCGCTTTTCCTCGGCCGAATCTTCAGGCTCGTAAGTTCTTCCTATATAGAACTTCTTCACCTTCTGATCTTGGAGCTACAGGTCCTTCCTATATAGAACCTTTATCTTTGAATTTGTGATTCACGCCAAAATGGCTACCGAAGTCTTTTTTCAAATTTGGGGATTCATCCCAAAAATGGCTACCGTCATCTGGCCTCACGCTACTATGGCTACCTCATCATGCCTGAAGGTCTTATTGATGGCCTGAAGGACTTATCACCATGCTTGAAAGACTTACCGGTGGCCCGAAGAACTTATCATCATGCCTGAAAGACTTACTAGTGGCTCGAAGGACATATCATCCTGGCCGAAGGTCTTACTGATGGCCCGAAGGACTTAATATTCAGCTTTGCGCTATTATGGCTATTGTTATCTGGCCTCACGCTACTATGGTTGTCGCATCATGCCCAAATGACTTATTGATGGCCCAAAGGACTTATCACCATGCTCGAAAGACTTACTGGTGGCCCGAAGGTCTTATCATCATGCCCGATGGTCTTACTGATGGCCCAAATGACTTAATATATGGGTTTACGCTACTATGGCTAGCCACGCTACTATGGCTGCCGTCATCTGGCTTCACACTACTATGGTTGCCACATCATGCTCGAAGGACTTATCAACATGCTCGAAAGACTTACTGGTAGCACGAAGGTCTTATCATCATGCCCGAAGGTCTTATTGATGGCCTGAAGGACTTATCATCATGTTCGAAGTTCTTACTGATGGCTCGAAGGACTTAATATCAGGCTTTACGCTACTATGGCTATCGTCATCTGGCCTCGCGCTACTATGGCTGCCGAAAACTCTTTGGTAATTCTTTAAATACCTATATAAAACAAAAAAAACTGACATGTCTCTATCTATATGATGCATGCAATGTAATGCTTTCTTTTTTCTTCTTCTTCTTTTCTTCTTTTTTCCTTTTTTCTTCTTCTTCTTTTTCTTATTCTTCTTCTTCTGGTTCTTTTTTTTATTTTTTCTTTCTTTTTCTTATTTATTTTTCTCTTTTTTCTTCTTTCTTTCTTCTTCTCTCTTTCTTCTCTTTTTCCTTTTTTCTCCGTCTCTTTTTTAAATATGTTTTAAAATCCTATACCCTGAAAAGTTATTTTTTCAGATTTCTCCATTTCCCTTCTTTTTGCAATATGTTGAATTTTGATCTTCATTTTCATCAATCTTTTCTTAATCAATTAAATACTCGTTCTTGCTCTCTTGCATAAGCAACTCTCTTTCTTCTTCGGGGTCTCTACCCATTTCACAAATAAGCTCATTCTATTCTCTATATCATTCTAGTGTAGGGATTTTTACCATTCTTCATGTTCTGCATTGCCCCACTCAATTATGAGCTCAGCTATCTTCCAATTCTTTAACCCAACATTTAGAGTATTTGTCAGTTTCATCATCGGGATGAGCAAAATGCTTTCATGCTCTGAACTTAATTTCTAAATTCAATCTTCTTGTTGCTTCTTGACGGGAACCATCTCTCAATTCATATGCTCTAACTCTCTGGAAAATCAATGTTTACCTCTTACCTTCCCCGTATTTTGTGACCTCATTCTCGTCCTAGTTCATTCTTCATTTCCTTTAACCAACCAAAGCGTCATAGCTGAAACCCGCTTCCTGCTCTTGAGCTGTCTAACACATATATTATTGTCATCATCTTTATCTTATACATTGAGGGGTCCTTTCTCTAGTTTGTTATACATGGAAATATTTGTTGCTTTAAATTGTCAATTTATTGACTGGCATTCCACTAAAGAGTGTCATTTAGATTAACATACGGGATCTTGAAATCAAAATCTTAGTATAACAAACAACTGAATATGAGCTCTGGATATCAAGTGCAAGAGCATCTTAGATTCATCCGTTCAGCGATAATTTCAAGCATAGCTTGAGTCCATAAGGATTTTGAATGTTGCGGCGATTCAAGGCTGTGAAGTCTTCCCAGACGACTCAGTTCATCCTCATGATTACCGCGTTGCTGCAGAATACTACTCTTTCTCAATTCTCATTATTTGCTCTGCCCTAAAAAGGGTGGACTTGTTTGACCACTCGAGCGCAGAATTATCATTCTACGAATAAAGTTCTAGGTGGGTGTGTGTGTTTTTAATTATACTTATGCTATTTTTTTCTTTTTTATTTTCTCTCTTTTTTTTTTCTTTTTTTTTCCTTTTTCCTTATTTTTGTCTTTCTCTTTTTTTTTTCTTTTTTCTCTTTTTCATGCGTTTATCATTATTTTTGAGGAAATCAACTCATCATAGTCCTTTGTCTTGAAGACAACGATGGAGCAAACAACACTACCCCAAGTTACTCGGCATAGTCACGATTTGAAAATATTACCACCACTCATGAAGCTAAGATTTCTTGACTTGGAAGGTGTATTGCAACCTTATTGCTTCAGCGGAGTGCCCCAAAATTTCCACACTCTTATCCAAACAAGCCTATTACCAGGCTTCGAACATAGGAGTGATTTTTATTTAATCCACCTAATATTGTTATTTTCTTTTATTCCACACACATGTGTCCTATTTTGATTGTTAACTCTTTAGTGCATAGAAGATTAATCTTAGAGTTTCAATTTCAAGCAACTCTGCATGGTTAACATTTGGAGCTTTTTCATCCTTGGACGTCATTGAAAGAGTAGTAGTCTTGCTTTGCTGACTAAAGTCTGTTGGGGAGATCACACCTCATCGTTATCACAATATACTAATGTCACATCTTACAATTGATATCAGTGACCTACGACGGCGAGAGAAGATACACTTCTATGTGCTTTCAAGAACATTGTATGTTAAGCGAAATAGGTTCTTCATTGGAATGAAAATCAACAAACATGACGCATGGCCCTCACAAAAGATCTTTACCATATGTGGGCCACAAGTAGTAAAGTTGATTCCTTGTATTACTTCAACAAAGTCTTCTAATGCAGAGACATCTCTGGTTTTCTTAGCACTATGTAAACTTGCCCCCATCCTTGGTTCTCCACTAATGGATCGGTTCTTGTGTCAAGGTCCCATTATTGATCAGCTTCTTAATCTCCTCCAGTAAAGGTCTACACTTTCTGATGGGATGCCCTGGTGCCCCCATGTGGAATTCACATGTGCTACTCGAGTCGAAGCTATGGGTCGATGGATCAGGTGTAATCTTCATCGGTCTAGGAGCAAGATAGCCACCTTCTACCAAACAAGGCCATATATTTGAGATGGATACTCTGAACACTTCCAAATTTGCACTCGTCCAAGGAATTTTCCTTGATGACCCCAAAGTGTCAGTATGTGTTCTTCTTTTACGGCCACGAGAACCTTGGAGGTGACACTCATTTACTTCTTTATCTTCATCTGCTTTCTCTTCTCGGTCCTTAGACTTAGACCCTAACTTTCCTTCTTGGATTATGTATTCTATCTTTTCTCCAATCATCATAAAATCGTCGAATCTGCTTCTTGATTTCTCCAACATCATATCGAAGAAAGGAAAAAGAAGTGTTGCATGGAACATGGGAGTCAACTCTTCTTCTGCTATAGAAGGCTGAACTTGGGTTGCCGAACATCGCCACCTTAGTGATACTCCCTGAAGCTTTCATTTGGTCTCATTTTCTCGTTCTGAAGAAACTGATGACATGGCGCTAAGTTTAAAGCATATATGTACTGACTCAGGAAGGCATTAGCAAGGTCACCCCACGACCAACTTGGTTTCTACTCAAACGGTTATACCACACTGCTGTAGGTCCCATCAGGCTATCGTGGAAGTAGTGGATCAACAACTCTTCATTCTTCATGTATCCCTCTATTTTTCTGCAAAACGTGGTCAAGTGAACCTTCGGGCAGCTAATTCCGTCATACAACACAAATTTGAGAATCTTGAAATCTAGAGGAATGACCAAACCAGGCACTAGGTAGAGTTCCCTCGTATTGAAAACATTTATTTTTTCTTTATTCTTTAGCTCTTTCTCAATTCTTTCTTCTAGCAGGTCAAGCCTCGACTTCTTAGTTCGTTCCATTTTCTCAACTAGTTCTACCATCGAACCCCAGAAATTAAATGATGAAGTGCCATGCAATGATAAAATCATTAAACAATACAAAGGATGTGATGTAAATGCAATGCATGAATGCAATAAGGTATTGATTTCGCAAGTGATTTGTCCCCATATAACATCTTTCATTAAGACCAAAACCTTTCATTACATCCGGTATTAGGAGTTTACAGATAGCGGTGAGCTCTAGCGCCTAATTTCTTGACCTCATTCAATAGTCCCGTCAGCTTTCCTTCGTGGTCC
This sequence comes from Hibiscus mutabilis, assembly GCA_019671005.1. NCBI lineage: Eukaryota > Viridiplantae > Streptophyta > Magnoliopsida > Malvales > Malvaceae > Hibiscus > Hibiscus mutabilis. The sequence continues at coordinate 37,462,659 of CM033734.1, read as the reverse complement.
AATGCTGGATCCATATTCTGGCATATCGGTGTTGCAGCATCAGCTAAGTCTGCTACCTGTTGGGCCACTTGTCGCGCTTGAGTCATAACAATCTTCATGTCTTTGTCTTTCTCCTGTATTTTTTGCTCAACCTTTTGTATCTTGACAATTACTTCTTTGAAACTTTCATACCCGACCTACTTGTACGTTTCAGTACGAAACTCGCTGGTACGTAAAGAAGTCTTGAGCCTTTCTATCTGTTCTTTGAGTGCTGCATTTTCCATTTGAAAAGCTTGAGATTCCTCCCCTTTCAGCTGCAAACTTGATTTCAGGATCTCGTTCATTGCCAGACTACTTTCTAGCTAACTTTGGAGGATGTCACGTTGGCTCTCAGCTTCTTTAAGCTTCTGTGACAATGATCTGGCTTTATTTTTACTAGTCTTGCATTTCTGCTTCCAACGTTCCAAATCGTTCTTCAGCTAAATCATGCCATTAACCCATTCTTCAGAGGTGTCACCCAGATCGGCATTCTTGAATTCAAAGTGCAACTTCTGGTACTCCTCTTGTATACTCTTCGGCTTCTTGCTCAGATCATACCTCTCCTGCTTGAGCTGGCCGTACTTGAATGCAAGTTCATCTTCTGAGATTCTTTTACTCTCGACTCTTGAATTTGTCTCACTTAAGTGACCCACTTTTGTGTTACCCGAACCTTGGCCTAGGTATTGACCCTTCTTCGACTTTGCTCATCGGGCAATTGCTAGCTCATTGTAGAATCGGGGTTGTCCGTCTTCGAAACCCAACACTCCCATCTTGATAAGACCTTGAACTCTGTTCTTCAGGGCTCCACAGTTCTCAGTGTGATGACCCGAACCCCCTATGTGGTAGCTGCACCCGATACGACTATTGTAACCCTTCAGATAAGGAGGTCTCTTTGGTACAGACTTCACCGGTATGATAAGATTCCTTTCAATGAGCAACGGAAGCAGCTCGGTGTATCTCATAGGTATAGGACAATGCCTCTTTACATCATTTGATTCTTGGGCTTCTCTTAGTCTTGCCTCTGTTTCCTGGGTATCTGCCCCAGATATGCCACCGGCCTATTTCATGAGATTGATCACAAAAGGATTCAACTTGTCGTATTTAACGGTATTGTCTATCTTAACATCCAGACCATTATGTTCTACATTCTGATCCTAGATCGATTCTTCTCTAAGTTCGACAGGCTGCTTACCTTTCATCATAGCGTTTATCTGGTTCATCATCTCGACCATTTTCTTCTTTAACTATTGTACTCCACCTCGCTCATTACCAAGACTGACACTGCTTGCTGAATCTGACCTGAGGTCTCTAAACGATCCTTCTTCTACTGTCCCTAATCTATCCTTGGGATGGAACTCTGGAACCGAACCCCCTATTGTCAGGTCAAAGAACCCTTGGTCCATCATGAACAATCTCTATTATAGGAGAAACCACTCGGGAATCAATACCCTATGTAATGCAAATGCGATGATATATTCAAAAAGAAAACAAAAAGGAAATGAGTCAGTACCGATTAAAATCAATAAATACATAAATAAAGGGCAAATTAAATAAGGTAAACAAACAAAACAACCCTATTTACATTCTGTCTAAAACACCTAGGTTATCCGCATGGCTCTAAAAAGGGTGGGCTTTAATGTTCTCTACATACTGTGTTAGTGCTAGGAGGTACCCGAATTGTCCTTGTTGTCACCTACTAAGGGTAGCAAGGCCCCCGATCATCACCCATTATAGGTTTCTTTCAACCAGGTTCAACTTAGGGGGACCCGTTCGCTTATGCCCATACGAAGGAACGATATCCTAACGAAAGCATAAGGTACTCGAGCCCCGAAGGTACTTTGCTAGGCCTATACTGAGGAACGATATCCTCATGAAAGAACTAGCGTTTCCCCCCCACTTAAAAGGACGGAATTATATGCCAAATTTTAAATGTGTTAAAATAAACGCGCAATTATAACCGAATGTTAGTTTAATAGTTACTTTAATTCAGAACTTTCGATATTAATAAAGTGATAATTATTTAAAAAGCTTGACTCTCCTTTGTTTTTGAAAAACAAAAAATGTCCACAGCGGAGTCGCCATCTGTAGCGATCATTTTTTAGCGTTCGCTAAAAAAATAGGTTTCAAGGTGTTTGGGGGGTCTTTCGGGTATTTAAAAATGTCTTCCGTGGTGTTTTAGAAAAACCGTGTTTTATTAAAAAATAGAGTCGCCACTGGCCACTAAGGTAGGCCGGACACCATAAAACCAGAGATTTTAAAAGCGTTGGGTACGAGACTCGGTTACGGATAGGGAAGGATTAGCACCCCCCACACCGCCCAAAATTGGTACTTTAATAATTACCGCTTAATTAATATTAAACTTTCCGGATTAAAGTGACGACTAAATTAAAATTTGGTTATAAGTGCGAGTAAATTTTAAGGGCCCTGCTATTCGAGAGTAAACCGATATACCACCATCACTGCGCTTGATACTAGCCATATTTACGCTCGAATAAAAGGACACCACATTGACAAATAATATTCCGTTATGCAATCTTAACAAATAAATCACATTAAAGACAAATATAATTTAACATGGCATTATACTAACAAGACATATCAAAATAAACACAATGGAATAAAAAACATAAACACCAAAATATTAAACTAAAAGACCTAAACATGATAAATCTATATAAACATTATGACAAAACATACATTCACATTGACATGGTATTAAAAACATAGAAACATGAATATCACAATATTAAACAAAAATAAAATACACGAACAAAAAACATAACATATAATAAAAAATAAAAAAAACAAAATATAAACATAAACAAGTGAAAGAGAAAAAAAACTTCAAGATTAATTAATTATATCACATATTTAGATAAAAAAAACCTTAATGCAATATATGCATGATATAAAAAATAATGATACTGAACTAACAAGTCAAAGCAACACATTAACATATACATAAAAAAACTAATACTTAATATTTAACATATGATACAAATTGCACACACCATATAAATGCATCATAACAATATTAGCAAATTTCCACACTAACATGTAACCTAAGAAACAAAGTGAGATAAAAACACATTAAAACACACACACATATATATAAATCATGAACGAATTAAACCAAAGCCTAAACACATGATAAAATACATATTATAAAAAACATGAATAAATATGATATAAAGACATAAATAGAAACATGGAGAGGAAAATAAACATACTAATAACCTAATAATAAGCATAATTATTTAACATGAAAAAGGGAATGGAATGAAATAAAATAAAACAGAATGTCAGATATTAAAAACAAATAAAACTCGATTTGGGGACAAGATTGGAAGTTAAGCAGAACCTAAAAGGACTAATTGTGTAATAAACCCAAGGGACAAGCTCACTGAAAAAAAAACAAAAACACGAAAGGACTAAGGGCGTGATTTCACCATTAAAATTCTGATTTCGTTTGATTAAGGGACGGAAATGAAAGATTTTAAAAAAGATGAGGGACTAGGGTTGTGAATAACCCATGCGGCAAGACACTTTTGTAAAGATTGAAAACGCAGAAGGACTTCAGCCGCAATTATCCTATTTTGGAAAACATTAAACGCCTATAAAAAGGTTTAACCTGTTATTGTTTTGAAATTTTGGGTTCTTTTTTTTCTTTAATAGATAAGCACCATTCCCTCTCCTATTATCCATCTGAAAACTTGAAAACACAACCCCAATTTCCAAAAGCTGGTGGCGCCTCCGCCGTAACAGCCACCTTAAACCACCATCAGCCGTCGCTCGCCAACGCCGGTGGACCTCAAACCCTAGCCTAAAACAATCCCCTTTTCAAACTAAACCCGTATCTAGTCTTAGATTTAAGAAGAAAACTCCCTCCTTTGTTAGATCTAGAAAAAAATCGTAACTAAAACCATTTTTTTCTTAAAAGCTTTATGAACCAATACCAAAAAAAATCCCCTTAACCGACTCACCACACGGGGCTTATCGTCGACAAATGAGAGATCCACCGGCAGCTGGGTAAACTCTAAACCCTTCGTATTTTATTATTTATTTATTATTATTTTTTCGAAGTAAACATGCAAGAAAGAAAAAGGAAGCAGGAAATACCACTGAAGATTTTTGTTTCTGGAAATCTCTTTTTTTATTTTATGAATATATCCCTTTTTGTACAAAATGGATTACATGAGTTTACATGCTTGGCTGCCTTGACTTGTTTTTTTTTTGCTTATAAGATTAAACAAAATAATGGTTTTAAATGTTTATTTGATTTGGATCTGATATCTCTCTTATTTTTCTGACTTTGCATGCTCTGTTTGGTGAGAGCCGGTGAAGGTGTACGGCGACAGTGGGCTTTTTGGCAGTGGCGCCATACGACAGAGAATAGAAAGAGTCTTTCGGCCAAGTGCCTTTTGGACCGTTGGATCAGACCTGATCCAACGGTTGAGGCTCTTCGAAGATAAACGGCTCAGATTGGATCTTGGCGATAACGAGGTGGTCACGGATCATGCCACATGGCATGGGAAAACAAATAGTCTTGCGCTTGGAAGATGAGCAGCCCCGGTGGTGAACCTCACACGCGCCAGCTGGACATTCTTGGAGTCATCTGGACCGTTGGATCAAATCTGGATGATGCGGCTTCAAAAATAAAAGGGGATGTTAGATTATGGTTCAACTTTGTTTTTAGAGTTTTTAGGATATTGGGTCTGGTTGGTTTGGGCCTATGTAAACATTAATTAAGTTTTTTGCGTTTTAAGTTGTATTGGACTTGGACTTAATATAATAATTTATATTGAATCTGTTTTCAATTTAAACCCAATAATTATAATAATACATGCATATATTAATTATACACATACATATGGACACGCAATATATATTCATATAGACACATACACGCAATACTTATTAAAACGTACACACATATAATAGTAATACACGCATACACATACATACTTACATACACCTTAATACGTATATTCACATAATATATTAATACACTCACATACAAAACATTCATGCAAATTAACACATATATCATATAGCATTCAAACACATAATATACATATACATATATTTGTTCACACACCTAATTAATATAAATATACATATTATACATACAAACAATTAAGTATACGTAACATGCAAACATACATATGACACACCTATACGACATACATATTAGTCACACGTGCATAATAAACACACCTAATAATACTATATATGTATACATGCAATAATAATATCTATTAATTATTATACTAACACAATATTTACAAACAAGATAAAAATGAGTTATTACAGAACTCTAGATCTCGTAAATCATCCTCGACACCCCTACCATCATAGAAAAGCCCAAAATCAAATCTACAAGTTGTAGAAGGTAGTTTAAGTAGTTTCTTACCATTTTTACACATTATTAACAATTAATATGGATTTCACCATTAGAAAGGCTTAAAGCTACCAAACCAAACTTTAGCAATCATAAGCTACACATTAAGCAAAGCAATCACTTTGTAATATTCAAGAATCAAAGGAGTCAGAGATGTACTGACCTTAAGCCAAAATCCCGAAATGCACTCTTACTCTATGCTCCTTAAACTTCTTTCTTGGCTCAAGCTTAAAGAAGATCTTCAACCCTCCTTCCACATGCCACACAATCAAGATATTCAAACCAAAGCTCAGACTAACATTATAGAGAATATTAACTACGGAAGTACAGCCTTTAATCTAAAGTAAAAGATCTAAAAGCTTAATTTCCTCAAAAACCCATAATGAGGAACTTACCCATTTTTCCTTGAAAATATACTTTTCCGAAAGTTTACGAGGAGGGATTAAGATACTAAAAACTTGGACCTTGGATGGAAGGAAAGATGAAGAAAGCTTAAACCTTTTAAGCTTTGGTGGCTTGTTTCTATGGAGAAGATGATATGAAAAAGAAAAAGGTGAAAAAGAAAGGGTGACATCACAACCCACCTTTTTGTCCCCCCAAACACTCACATGAAGACAAGGGGAAATGAGGACGATCAACCATTTCTTTTAAAAAGGTTTATTTACAACATCAATCCTTCATGGTTCTCCTCTTTAACAAAATGGTCCATTCTCAAGCATGCAAGGTCCAAAACCCAACCATTTAAGCCCAAACTTGGCCCAATGGGTCTAATTATCTAACCCAACATGAAGGTCCATGACCCGGATTAACACCCTATCGTTGACTCAGAAATTTGGGTTGTTATAAGGCCATTAACAAATGATTATGGGATATGGCCATAACCGTTCTTCTACTCATTTATAGGGTGCCAAGGGTAAGGCTCGATTGGCTAATGGTTGATGCATGCATATGGTTTAAAATTGAATTTGAGATTCTTGTATATGATGGTTTTAATTAATAAGTAGTCACACAAAGTAAATCGCCAATATAACTCAATAATTTGCTATGGTGAAATGATTATGAACAAGGTTTCTAATTATGCATTTATATTAAGATTTTAAGACACTACGATGTTGGTTTTCTAAAAGCATTGATGTGATACTTGTGGGGCGCACTTAATAGGCATGTTTATGCTTATGCTCTATTTCCATATTTGTAGAAAATTAAGCCTTTGGGGGCTGTTGACTTTGCTAACACTTGGTAAAAGATTGAGAATTTAGTGTAAATATGCCATAAATAATGCAAAGGGTGAGTCTATTATGTGCAAGTATACACGGTCAACAAGTAATACAACAGTGAGATTAGTATTGTATCCATATGGGTTGACCAAGAATTTAAGTGTTCAATGGTTTACTTGTTAAAGGGATCAAGAATGTTGAAATTGATTTAGATTTTTAATTTAGAAAATAGCTAAGACAATGCAGTGAAAGTAAAAATAGTTTGGCAAATAAAAGTATTGAAATGGATGATGATCGTTGGCAAGGGATGCTTGGATTTTATGCTAGTTACGCCAGTTATTAATAATGTCCTACCTTGGATTTATTACTGAGCAGATTTCAAGAATAGTATTACCTCTATCGATCGCAATACCCTAAGTTAATCACGACAAAACCCTATATGTCTATAGTTCAGCTTTTCATAAATTAACTTGATTAAGTTTTAATGTATACTACTAAGGGGTATATTCACTTCCAAAGTAAGCTCATCTACTTGAACATTTTCTGTCGAAGTTTCTCTCCGTAGTACCTGGCAACTGATCGTTGCCTTTTAAGTCTGTTAAGATATTAAGGCATAATAAGCATACAATGGCAACTGTCGTATGGTAAAGAATTTAAGAAAATGAAGTGCTAGAAGGATAGAAGATAATTCTAAGGCATTCAAATTATTAAAAACTAAAAATAAACTAAGCGTTAATCGCAAACATCCCTAACCAACTATAAAAGCTTAGTTCATGGTTGGGGGATCCATCCACAAAATATCGTATCTCAACATCACCATCCAAATAAAAAATTAAACTAAGAGAATAGGAAAAGAAGAAGGTCCGTCGATGCAGCCCTTCAAATGGCCTAGAGCTCTCGTTCTAAGATGGTTGAACCACGTTGCCTCTAGCATCCTCTTTTACCACGGTGCAACCTTCTTGGCTTAATGATTGGTCTTCTTTAAATAGGCACTCGTGAAAACCCTAAGATGGGCTTGAAATTTGAAATTTGATTACCCACCAAGATAGGCGTGTTATTCTCTTATCCTCTTTTGAATTCTAAGGCTGACGTGTACTGGGTTAAACGGCTACTTTGACCGAGTATCAAACTTTAATTCTTTGCCAAACGAGCCTGGCAATTTCTAGTCAAACTTTGCCAACTACGACTTGGGCATTCTCTTCTTCTCCTAATTTTTGCTCCTATGCTACTCTGCCATGCCTGCCTGCACTTGACCTGCATCAATACCAGCAAAACAACCATTCACACTGACAACAGAACAACTCCCTAACTCCTTATGCAAATGCATGCTTTTAACAACTAAATGCAAACATATATACCTAAAGACAAACAAAATCATTGTGAAATGTGCATAAAAATTGGGACCTTTTAGGAGTTAACACTCCCTAAAACCTAGCTCATTGCTTATCCTCAAGTAATGTAACTACAATCTATAAAAACTGAAAAATGAGAAAGAGTGCCTCGGTAAAATTGTTTTGATTTCCAACACCTAACAGTAAGCAAAACATGACCCTAGGTCTATCTTCAGATATACTCTGTACTAATGCCAAACATATCAATAATTTTAAGTGCCACAATATAGCTCTAGTATAAGGTCATGAAGTGTGGGCAATATGCATCAAGTTTACGTAACTCCCTTTGTCAACTTTACTACCCAAACTCAGGATTGTACACATTTTTTCTCTCTTTTATTTATTTATTTATTTGCCAAGGGTTTCATTATATTGGCATTTAATTAGGGTTTGCATCATGTTATTTTTTGGCGTGAGACATAAGAGGGAGCAAACCCCGAATACCCATGCTAATCTAGATTACATCAGTAAGCTAACCTATTACACTCATACCCTAAAGTTTTGTTGGCTTGAGCAATAAGAGGGAACAAACCACGAAGACCCGAGTTACATATTGTCTCTAAGGCAGAGGAGTGTTCTAAAATATTTTAGCCTTTGGCAAAAAATTGTTGTCTTATTCTTTCTTTCTACCCTGGCATTTTTTATTCAAAGTTCAGATTCAAGAGTTCTAAGTTTGTTTTGGGAACTAGATGCATACTACGTGTCAAGTGAGACTATAGTTCCCTAAATTAGAGATCAATTGCCAAGCAACTTGGCATTAATAATCTGCTAGCATACAATATCTAAGATCCAATCTCTTCATCGGACAGATAATTCTGGAACAAAATCTACTAAACTAGTAGCGTTGACAAAATTACTAGCACAAAATTGAACGAGGCAAAAAAAAATTAACTGTTTGGTATGCATGTGCTAACCGACATGGCAATCTAAATGAAAACTGAAATGTAAACGTGCATGCATGCCATGCCAATAAATGGGAGGTAACACACACACCCAAACTAAAGGTGTGCATTGTCCTTAATGCATGAAAACAATATATATATACATATATAAATGAAATATAAAATGCATGAACATGTGAACAAAATGAAATAAATGCAAGGAGTTCAAGGGGAAGAGGACTCCCCTTCGAAGTTTTTTGGGAGTGAAACATGGGGTTTTCTTTTGATAAACTCCCACGGTTGGGGGCTCTATGCTTCTTGCACTTGAGGCTAGGCTTTGATGCGGATGTGGATTCCTTATTCTTTTGATTCAGGTGGCATGTCTATTCTTGCAGACTTGACTTAGACAAGGGACACTCGTACAGTGGCATTTGATTACATTGGAGTATGGATAGAGTAAGGACTAGCTGGCATATCATCGTTAGAAAAGAGGTTAGCGGAGAACTCAAGGAAGGCTGGTAAAGTATGAGTAGACATTCCTTCAAGAGTTTTCTTGAGAGCACAGTCCTAGGCTTGAGTATATTATCAAAGCATGGTGTTTTTCTCATCTACTTTCTCTAGCTTTTGAAGAATGAGCTCCTGGCGTTAGAGTCTCAGGTTCTGCCTTGGGCACCTTGGCCTTGGACATTGTCTCTGCAGCCTTTCCTTTGCCATTCTCTTTGGACTCCGTGGCAGTTAGTTGCCTCTATAGGGTAGGGGCGATAGTTGTTCCTTTGCTCTTTTAGACATTGTTCAAATCAAGCTGTGGCACACTGTGCTGTATGCAAATAGTAGAGATTAATGAGGGAAAACCAAACTACCACTACCCTTACTAGCACTTTTATAGGACTCATCCATAATGAGACAACCAATGTTGATATTGAATCCTACAATGATCGAATGCAATGAGGCCATCCTCTCCTTCAAGATAGTCTCGTATGGTGGTTGGCATAAGATTTGCTTTTAAGAAGTGGTTCCACCCCCTTGGCTGTGACTTCAGTGCCAATCGCTTCACCGTTCGGTGACCTTTTGATGAAACGTTCCATTTGGTTAAAGGCTTGCATAAATCTTTCAACAGCATTTGCCTCTTGGTAGCATCCAACGACTCAGTAAACTCATAGTGCTCTTCCCCTTCACCATCCAATTTAAACATATTATTAATATACCCCTCATCAAATCTAACACACGTACCTTGCACAAACAATAAAGGCGAGTCTTTGGTCGTGAGGTAGGCATAAAATCTCAGATGATATTGGAATGGACTTCCCGAGTTTACGAGCAAAACATCTCCCACTTGTGCTTTTTGACCACCGTGATGAACTCTGGTGAATAACCCAAGTTGGGTTCATTTTTTAACTTGAAGCATTTTTCATATCAAAATTTTCTTACAGCAAAGTTTTCTTCATACTTCTTTTGGATTTCTTCACTGATTAAGATCTTGAATGGTGTCGAAGAAGATGCCATGGAAAATCTTTTGAGGGAATCAAAAAAATTTGGGGAAAAATTAGAGTTTGATTCTTGCTTTCTTGTTCGTGAAAGAAGATGAAGAGTATAAAATTTTAGCTAAGGCAATGTTGTGTTTAAGTAGAGGGAAAAGAAACGGTTGAGTGTTTTAATGAGGATGTTTAAATTAGATGATTTAAATGGGGATAATGATAAAGAAGTGGTAGTTAGACGTGTTTAGGGAAGAGGGATAATGATGGGTTAAATGGTAAGGAGATAAGACGGTGCAAGATAGGTTTTTAGGGTAAAAATTAGGTTGAAATTTGAATTTCAATTTTTACCCTAGGCCACTAGGTTTAAAACACGCACTTAGCCAGAATTTCCACTCTTCTTGGGCCTAACTCGCTCAAGTCTAATTGATGCGCAATGTTTTAAATCTCAATGCTAGCCCTTGCCCTGGCATTCTGCCTAGCAACAAATCCTTCACTTACTCAATGAAATCCTTTCAAAACAGAAAAAGAAAATAAAAATAAAATAACAAAAAGGAAATAATAATTGAATCAAATACTAAAAATCAAAGTAAAGTAGCTAATCTACTGTGTACATACATCAAAGATGATGGTGGGGTTCACTAAATTTCTTCCAGGAGAACAATCTCCTTAGAATTCTTTTGATTACCTTCCAGATAATGTTTCAACCTTTGGCCGTTTACCTTAAAATTTGTTTCATTCTTCAAATCCTTGATGTCAACTACTCTATGGGTATATGGTCTGACAACTTCAAAGGGGCTCGACCATCTGGACTTAAGCTTTCTTGGAAATAGCTTTAACCTAAAGTTAAATAACAAAACTCTTTGGCCGGCTTCAAACTACCTTGGCAATATTTTGTTATCATGCCACCTTTTTGTTCTCTCCTTGTAAAGTCTAGCATTCTCGTAGGCTTGTATCCTGAATTCCTCCAATTTATTCAGGTCTAATAAATGCATTGTACCAACAACCCTCTATTCCATATTAAGCTTTTTGTTTGCCCAATAAGCTCGATGTTCCAACTCCACTGGCAAGTGACATACTTTCCAAAAAATGAGCCTGTAAGGGGAGGTTCCTAATAAAGTCTTAAAAGTTGTTCTATAAGCCCAAAGTGAGTCGTTTAGTCTCAAGGACCAGTCCTTCCTTATTGGGTTCAAAGTCTTCTCCAAAATGTTCTTAATCTTCTTATTTGAGATCTTCGCTTGGCCATGCATGTAGGGATGGTAGGCTATGACAATTCTTTGCTGGATTCCATACCTGCACAGATCTTTATATATTAAATTACATTTAAAGTGTGTACCTTCATCATGTATGATAGCTCTAGGGGCAAAGAATCTAGTAAAAATATGCTTGTACAGGAACTTGGCAACAACCTTGGCATCATTTGTTGGTAAAGAAACAACTTTAACCCATTTTGAAACGTAATCAATGGCCATCAGGATATATAGTTACCAAATGATAGGGGAAAGAGACCCATGAAGTCTATTCCCCATATGTCAAACAACTCTACTGGCATAATGTTCTAGAGTAGTAATTGATATATGCTGGAGATGTTACCCGTCTACTGACATCGATCATATACCTTGAAAAATAATGGGCATCCATGAACAAACTAGGCCAAAAGAATCTTGACTACAACACTTTGGTCGCGGTTTTCATCCCAGCAAAGTGGCTCCAATACGGTGCTGCATGGCATAATTGCAGTATCTTGTGTTGTTCATCTTCTGGCACACACCGACGTATCACTTGATTAGCACACTACTTTAACAAAATTGGCTCATCCCAAAAATATTGTCGAACATCACGCAAAAATTGTTTCTTGGTAGTACTTGCCAAATCTTATGGAAAAATATTACTTACCAGGTAGTTGACTATGTCAGTGTACCATGGCATAGAATCGACTGCAAGTAAATACTCATGGGGGAATTCATCCCTTATGGCAGCAGCTCTACCATCCTCAGGGTAATGCTCTAGTCGTGATAGGTGGTCAACTACCAAGTTCTCACTCCCCTTCTTGTCTCGAATTTTGAGATCAAATTCTTGCAGCAATAGTGTCCATCAGATCAATCTAGGCTTGGCATCCTTCTTTTCCAAGAGATATTTCAATGCCGAATAGTTTGTTTACACCACAACTTTGTTACCTACCAAGTATGGTCTAAACTTGTAAAATGCAAAGACAACAACAAGAAACTCTTTCTCGGTTGTAGTGTGGTTTAGCTGGGCTTCATTCAACATTCGGCTGGCATAATAGATGGTATGGAAAATTTTACCATGCCTCTATCCTAAGACAGGACCAACGGCATAGTCGTTGGCATTGCACATGAGCTTGAATGGCATATTTTAATCTGGTGCCACGACTATCGAGGCATTAATTAACCTTTATTTAAGTTCTTGAAATGCATTTAAACAAACATCATCAATGAAAAAGCGGTATTATGTTCCAAAAGCAAGCATAAAGGTTTAGAAATTTTTGAGAAATCTTTAATAAAACGATGAAAAAAACATGTATGTCCCAAAAAGCTCCTGATACATTTTATGCTTGTAGGAGGTGGCAATTGTTTGATTACCTCTACTTTCTCTTTGTCTACTTCCAGACCTCTCTTGGTCACTTTATGTTTGAGAACTATGCCTTCCTTCACCATGAAGTGGCATTTTTCCCAGTTCAGGGCCAGGTTAGTCTCAATACATCTTCGCGAAACAAGTTCCAAACTCTGAAGGCACTCCTCGAAAGTTTTGCCAAACTCCGATAAGTCATCCATTAAAACCTCTAGATTGTTCTCAATCACGTTAGAGAAAATCGACATCATGCAATGTTGAATGTTGCTGGAGCATTACACAATCCAAATCGCATTCTTCTAAAAGCAAATGTCCCATATGAACAAGGTAACGTAGTTTTCTCCTGATCTTATAGAGTAATGGCAATCTGATTATAGCCCAAGTAGCCGTCTAAGAAGTAATAAGATACCTTCCCTGCCAATCTGTCCAGCATTTGATTGATGAAGGACAATGGAAAGTGGTCTTTTATGGTGGCATTATTTAGCTTCCTATAATCCATGCACACTCTTCAACATGTAATTGTTCTGGAGGGAATCAATTCATCTTTGGCATTACTCGTACTTTCTTCTTTCTTCTCTACTTCTTTTGTCTTATCTACTAGTACCTTATCTTCACCCTAGCAATTAATTTCCTGCTTGATAGGTGTCTCAGCCTTGCATTTCTTGCCACTCCGAAAAGTTACTACTTTGCATTATTCGTTGTCCTTATGCCGAGCATCTTTTGTATCGCTTGGCAAAGTTCCCTGGGGTCTATTGCTGAGTGCATTGGCAATCTATCAGATCTGAACTTCTATGTTTCGTATAGATGTTGCCAAACTTTGGAAAGTTTCATCATTTTGCTCCACGTACTCCGTCAAAGTCCCTTGGGTAGTTTTTGTCATACATAAAAATTGTTTTGTGCTTTTTGCGACATTGCATTCTGGTTAAAACCTTGTTGTGCATTGCTATTCTAACGCTGGTATTAATTTGATTCCTCTATGGTTTGCCCATGATAGGTTCGGGTGTTGCTTCCAACCTGCATTATAAGTATTGGAATTTGGATTATAATTACGATTGAAATTTCCAACAAAATTTACTAACTCAGGGTTTGCTGGGCAATCTTTCATATGATGATCCTCTCTACACATCATGCTGAATGGGTCTAATGCCTTGACTTCTTGAGATTCATTACTCTTTTGCAATGTTTTCACAATGCTAGTGAGATTGGAAATCTGAGCGCTAATAGAAGTTAGTGCATCAAGCTCCAATTTCTCAGCAGTTTTTGTCCTTGTTCCTAGTCTGGCAGTAGGAGACTTGTGACAATCCTTTCAAGGATGTCAACTACCTCCATATAATTCTTTTCTAACAACGAACCATTTGCCGAAGCATCAATAACAGTCCTAGCATAAGCATTAAGTTCATTATAAAAGGTCTCTATCTGGGTCCAATTAGAGAATCTATGCATAAGGCACCTCCTCAAAAGGTCCTTGAATCTCTCCCAAGCATCATATAAGGTCTCGTCATCAGCATGCCTGAACGTAATGATTTCACTCCCCAGCTTGACATTAAGTTTAGGTGGCTGAAATTGCAGAAAATTTTCTGGCATAAGTGTGCCCATGAAGTAACAGAACTAGGTGTCAAAGAACTTAGCCACAGTTTTTGTAATGCCCCGAATTTGGGCCTAAATGTTAGCTAGATAGGTTAGACAGTTCAGGTGAATCAAATTAGATGGTTCGAACTAGTTTTGGGAATTAATTCATAATTAATACATTGAGGGTTTTGGTAAACTCAATTTAATGAAATAAGTTTGGATTAAATAACATTTTGGTTTGGTGACTAAAATGTAAAGTTTCCAAAACTATTTTGGTGACTAAATCGTAAAAGGATCAAAACTTAGAATCTTTAAGGAGCTAATCTACCAATTTTTTAATCAGAGTTTTTCCTTAATATAGGCTATTTTTAAATGGTTTTAAAATGATTATTAAATAAAAATAAAATAGATTTAATTAAAATGATTTTAATAGATGATTCACTTTTCTCATGTAACCACTTTTGGTCTCAACTTTCCTAGCAGACAAACTACTTACCTTACTCTAAAATGATTAGGAATAAACTCTTTTTGATTTCATTTTGATTCCTCAATTGATTCCTTTGATTTCTACATCAAACCTTACTTATTTTCTTGGAGATTTCACCCAAGTCATGCCAATTAAGGGAGAAGGCAACCATTAGAGGTGATTTTCATTTCTCTCCTCTAATCAAAGGTTCTTTACTGAAATTCCCAAGTTCCTGATCCTTTACAATTGATTTTTAAAATGTGTTGATGATTGAATCAAGATTAAAAAGGTTAAAGTGAGTTTTAATAAGAAGATAGTAGATCTTTGTTATAAATATGATTTTGTTGTGGTTTTGATTAATTTGGATCACAACTAAGATGTGTTTTGATTTTTTGAGAAAAGATTTACAAAAGAAATCCTGAAACTAATTGAATTGCTAATTTTCTAGGTTGTGAATAGTTAGATTTTGAGGTGACTAGGGTGGTAAAAGGTTGCTGGAGGTATAAGATGAAGTTGCAAGTGTTTTTAGATGTTAATTGATGTTGATTAGATGTTCAAATCATTGGCTTATGGATGGGCTTTGTTAGGTTGTGTTTGGTTATGTTTTTAGTTGTTTTAAGGAGGCGTTTTATGGTTTTTGGTGAGGCGATACTGGAAATTGATGTTGTTGGGATTATGGATGCATAATGATGCATTAATCTTCTATTGTTGTGTGGATAAAATAGGGGATAATGATCCTACAACAAGGGGTGAAGTTTAGGTAGATTCGGACGTTTGATTTCACATCAGTAAGTGGAGCTTTATGTTGTCGGTGAGTGAAAATGAGGTTTACTACTTTATAAAGGTTTGAAAGTGATTTTGGGAGTTTAGATTAAGCTTGAAATGCTTTTCTAAGCTAGGAAGTAAGTATTGGACGTTCTCTCTCTCGTTTTCAGTTTTGCAAAATACATTCTCATGCACATGTTTATGATTTTGATTATCTACTATTATATGCATGTTTTAGCAATGAAAGATGTTACAGATGATCTTATGCTGATGATACATGGGTATGAAAAATGGTTTGCGAAAGGATTTTAAGAATGCTCAAATACATGATTATTGTATTGGAAATTGGTTAGATTGATGCCTATGTAAAATAGTGATGTAACATGTTTTTAATGGAATATATTGGCAAGTGGCAATCATTAAATGTTATCGGATATAGTTGGCATGTCATAGGGTTTAAAGTGCACTATAATAAGTCGCCTCATACGTGTCAAGGGGTTAAGAGTGTGCCAGATCTCAACCATGAGAACTGCAGCTGTGAATGGTCAAGAGTGCGCCAAATTCTTCTACTGGAGGATTTATACATCATAACCATTGAAGGGTAGTATTACCATTTGCTATGGTTCGAGGATGTATGTGAAGTGGTCGAAGGAGCCACTTGGGAAATCCGTGTATCCGATGTGTTTTACAAAAGGAAAGATTTGGTTTTGGGTCACTTTAATGTCAATATATGAATTAATGTATCATGATAAATGAAATATGTTTTGTCTAATGTGATTTATACATGTTGTGCTCTTTAAGCTTTGTTATTAGATGAATTAGCTTGTGAAGGCTTAAATTGAGGTTTGCATAATGTTTATGCTAGCGATCCATGATACATGTGTGGCATAAGGTTTAATGTGCATATTTTGGAAAGACTAAACAAGCATGAGATGCTTTGGCATGAGATTCAACACATGTTTAAAAGAAAATGGTTTCAAATATATTGATGAGTGTTTTTGAGTATCCCTCACTAAGTTTTACGTGCTTACGCTCTTCTTTCTCATCAATGTAGAAAAGTAAGCATTCAGATAGCGAGCAAGCAAGAAAGAATCCAAGGGTTGAGCTATTTAAAGTATGGTTTCATAAATACTTGTAGTAATAAAAGGCAATGTGATCGAGTTGTACTTGGGAGGGTTCTTTTGGTTACTCCCTATTTTAGACATGTTCTACTTGGTGTTTTGGACTTATGGATTAGTTTATGTTTTGAATTGGGGGCTTTGAGGAGATTTAATCATGTGGGGTAGATGCCATGCCTATTTGACTGCCTTAGTGATTGCTTTTGCTTTTATGATGCCTATGCTTTAAGGTCTTTGTGGTATCATGTAGTTCATTAGTTGGTATGATGTTTATATGTTGATTGAAGCATGTTTGATTGGGCCTAAGTGTCATATGATTGACCAAAAGGTCATTACAGTCCCAATTGTACCGATACAGGTCCTCAAGGATCGGTACGCGGGGTCTGATATGGCTTAAATGTGTAGAATTGCACAAGGGTATCGGTACACCTAGCCCCGTATCGGTACACCCCTATGATAATCACTCTAGGTGTCGGTACACAGGAAATTGTTATGGTATGCCATTTAGCTAATGGAGTCCCCTGATTTGAAATTGAACCACTAGTATCGGTACGTGAGAGATCGTACCGATACCCTTTGCAAAATGATCCCATATCGATACGGACTAAGGGTGTACCGGTGCCAAGACGGTTATTTCTGGTAGTTGCTTTGCTAAAGTTTGAATCTTTGCGGATTAGTCACTGTTTCTTGTACATGTAATTAAATGGGCTTGTATTATTGATTTAAGTTGAAATTTAACTGAGGTGCATGTAACCTGATTAATTAAGGTTTTGTAACCTTGGATTTAAGTAAGTCCCCTCAATTTTCCAGAATTGCAATTCGGTCCCTAAAGGGGCAATTTCGCTCAATTGGACCTTATTTTAAGTAAATCGTTTAGGTTTTTCTCGGTAAACCCAATGTAGCTCTCTAAATTTAGTCTGGCGTCAAGGGGTTACATTTAGTGGTATCAGATCTAGGTTATGATTGTTAGGAGGTAGGTTATGGTAGTTTGAGATATTATTGTTGAATGATATTGTGGAATGACACGCACGATGTTTGCTGTTATGTTTATATGATTGAAATGTGTTATGTTGGGGTAAAAAGATTGGGGACACATTGCCTTGTTACTACGAGTACAAAGTGATTTTTGTTTTGAAACATGAGCATCATGGATTCTTGCTTTAAGCTGGCCTAAGTGTTTTGTTGTTGCTTTATCATGCTTTGATTCATATTTTTGATAATGGGACTGAGACGAAAGACGTGAGCTAACACGGGTAGTGCTGTGGATGGGAATAATAATAAGTTACCTCCTCTTCCACCGATTCCTCCTGTTGGTGCTGGAGTAAATGGTGGTATGCCTCAGGCACCGCAAGGTCTGTTTTTTGGAGACATGACACCGTTGATCCCGGCTATGATTGGAGCATTTCAAGCAGCTATGTCTGGAGTACACACACTTGCACTAGCACCTGTAGTAGTTGTAACGCCCCAATTTTAGGCCTATGAGTTTTCTAGGTTGGTTAGATGGTTCGGTGGACCAAATTAGAGAATTAGAGTCGGTTTTAGGATTAATTTCAAATAAATATTTTTGAGTGAGAAAAAATATGGAAAAATATCCTAAAATCATTATTAAATATGTAGATGATTTTGGTAAAACCAATCTTACAAAAAGAAGTTTCAAAAAGTGACATTTTGGGGTAGTGACCAAAATGTAAAGCTTTAAACTATTTTTAGTGACTATTGTGTAAAAGGGTCATAACTTAGAATCTTTAAGGAGCTACTTAGCCAAAGTCTAATATCAGACTTTTCTCTTTAATTGGATATTTTAAAAGGTTTTAAAATGATATATATAGGCTTAGAGAATTAATTTTATAATTAATTTTCAAAAGTTAACTAACTTTTCTCTAAAAGATTTTCTCTCAAATTCTCTCCAGCCAAGTACTCTTTTCTACTTCAATTTTCTCAGGTAACTACTTGATTTCAGCATTCTTTTATTTCCAAACGAGTTCTTAATGATTTCCTACCAAACCTTATTGATTTGATTTTGTTTTCTCAAGAAAACTCATCCAGTTAAGGGGAAAGCCAAGGTTAGAGGTGAGCTTCATTCTTCTCCTCTAATATAAGGTTCTTTATTAAAATTCCCATGTTATTGATCCTTTATAAACATCTTCTAATGAGTTTTAATGATTTAATTATGAAAAATGGTTAAATCGAGGTTTAATTGATGTGTTTGATTGATCTTCATTATAGATCTGTTTTTATGGGTTCTTGATTTGATTAGAACATGATTTTGATGTTTTATAATGTTACTAAGTTGATTTTAACATTGGAATCCCAAAACTAGGTGAATCTCTAATTTTCTAGTTTGTTAGTTATGAGTTTTTGAGGAGATATGGATGTTTAATGAGTGTTGGAGGTATAAGGATGATGTTAATGTGTTTTTGGATGTTTATTGATGGATTAAAATGTTAGGTTTTGGCTGGGTTAAGTTTGGAAGGTGTTTAACGTTGTTTTTGGTTGTTAAGGAGTGAAATTGGGTAGAATTTGATGAGGATTTATGTGAATTGAAGTTGCTGGACTGTTGAATTCATTTTGATGCATTGGAACCTCTATTTTTGTGTGGTTAAAGCAGGAGAGGTTGATTCTCAAGCTTGAAGTGGGGTTTCAGAAGCCTTGGAGGCTTGGATTCGCGTCAGCAACCAAAGTTTTGGGTAGTTGGTGAGTGAGAATGCGT
The DNA here is from genome assembly GCA_019671005.1 of Hibiscus mutabilis. Lineage (NCBI taxonomy): Eukaryota > Viridiplantae > Streptophyta > Magnoliopsida > Malvales > Malvaceae > Hibiscus > Hibiscus mutabilis. The sequence continues at coordinate 37,443,059 of CM033734.1, read as the reverse complement.
TTTATAGCTTTTCAAAGGTTTGAAAATTGTGTTTGGGAGTTTAGATTGATCTTGAAACACTAGTCTTAGCTCATAAGTAAGTAAAGGATGATTTCATTCTCGTTCTTAGTTTGGCAAATGGTTTTGATGCACTTGTTTTAATGATTTGATTACTCACTATTATATGAATGATTTGAGCATGGTTTAATGCTGGAAAATGATTATGTTATTATGATGATGCATTTGGAAGTAATGCATGTTTTGATAATGTTTTTGAACATTGGTTAATGCATGGTTAGATGCATTGGATAAATGGTTTTGATTGATGCATATGAAAACAGTGAGTTAATGATAGTGAAATAAATTATATTGGCAAGTGATGGTATGCAAAGGTTATAGAAATGTAATCAGATATAGTTGGTCGGCCATAGGATTTGATAGTGCAGTATAAAAAGTTTCCTTGGATGTTGAGGGGTTTATGTGTATCAAAAACTCCATCCAAGAACCCTAACTGTTGAGGGGTTATATGGTACCGAAGACTCCCGTTAGTGGATAGTACATCTAACTGATGAGTGGTGTTAATAAGGGGTTATGTGTACCGAAAACTCCACCAAAGGGTACCACAACAGTGGTGGGGTTTATGGGTACCGAAAACTCCCATCGGTGGACCTTTAGATGGTTTCCGGTTGAGATGTGGGAAGTGTTGAGAGAACACTTGTTAAATCCGTGCATGCGATGTAATAATTTGTAAAGTGTTATCGAAACAAAAAAAGGTGACCGGTATAATATTTATTTAAAAATCTATGCACACTTTCTGAATTATAGGAAGAATGGTAAAGCAATACGTCATGAATTGGTTCAAATTAAAACTTTTGTAAACTTAGGGAAGCTATACAACAGATTTTAGAAGCTTGTTAAGGGTGATTATCAAGTTCTTGAACAAGGGTATCGATACCCTCCTAGACCGTATCGATACACTACAACTTATATGACTCTCAGAATTTCTAGTGACAAAGGCCCATACTGATACACTTCAAGACATATCGATATGCCCAGTAGTGACCGTTATTACGGTTAGGTTTAGTGGTTCCATACTGATATAGGGTTAGTTCATCTCGATACATAATTTATTCCATTTTACAGATTCGAGAAGGTGTATCGATACCACTTATCTGTATCGATACCAAGCTGAACTCAGATTTCCATATTCAAAGCACCGTACCATTATGCCATCACCCGTATCGGTACGGTAAGACCTGTAATGTCAATTTTTATCTGGTTTACTAACAATTTACCCAACCGAACCATGTCCAAAGTCAATGAAACTTTACCAGCAAGATTATTTAGCTTAAAACTATTAGCATGTCAAATTTTAGTGTCAAATGAATCTGTTTGCTATATTTTCCCTAATTTAGGCCTATATTGCCACTTTTAACTACTTTTAAAAGGTCAAGTTTAAGCCTTTAAACTTACACAACCCAACTATATTACTTACATATAAAAAGAGGTAAAATGACTTGTGCAACACTTATGCCACCATACTAGGAGTCTATATAGTTGATATACTTTACTTTATCAACGAAGTGACTTGCCAAAAACCTTCACCAAACCCGATCTCGAACTCAAAACCTTCTTAAACTGAAATGCATTAAAGATGAATGCATTAGGCATACTTTGCTTAGTGAGGTAGTCATAAACAATGGATTAATCGTATAATGCATTCTATCATGATTCAAGGTTAACTATGACAAAAATAACATGGCATGCAATTCAATAGCAATTTTACTCCTTATGAATGATCAATTCAACAACAATAATCAATGAAACAACAATATTCAATAGCAATTTATATTGTATAACGGTAATTTTTCCTTGGATTGATGTATGGTATATGGATACTCGAATTCCTAGGCCACACCAAAATCAATAATGGTTTAGTCCCTACGCCACACTACTATGACCATAACACATCATACCTCCGCTGCACCACAATAAATGCCGTAGCCTAAGGACCGTAGTCCACCAGTACCAATGAGTTCATGAATTCTATGGCATGCCAATTGTAGCCAATCCCACTCCAACCCAAGGTTCAATAGCAATAATCCGGTAGCAATAATTTCAATATCAATAATTCGGTACAATGATTTGGTAATAATATTTCAATAATAATGGATTAATATCAATAGTTCAATAATCATGTCTTACAGTCAATAAGGAATAGCGATGATTCAATACAATATTTAAGGACAATACTCAATGCTCAATGACTAATGATTCTACATGTCAATACTTCAATGATTTCAATGGCAATAATAATGACGCTACGAACAATGAATCGATGAAATACTTACCAATATAGCTGATAAGTGTTCAAAAGTACTATTTTTATTACCTTTTTTACTCATATTATTGTTAGACTTAAGCTCATATTAGTTGCATAATTAGTTATTCATGCATTAATTCATGTTTCTTTCCACCGTTGAGCTTGATTACATAACTTGGTGATTTTTGTGGAAAAAGATACTGCTTTGGTGTGTTTTTATGTGTGTGCAGAATCACTTGCCTAAACAAGGCTAGAACCAGTTGCCAGGGCAGTGCATGAAGGAGATGCCGAGCTAATTGCCAAGGCAATGCTTGAAGGAGATGCCGAGCTAGTTGCCAAGGCAATTTTCGACAAAGAATAAGATGATATGGTAGTCGAAAATGATGACTAGATAAGCCCAAGATGACGTGGAACAAAGTTAAATTCCAAAGGAGTTTGATTTCCATGAAGAGGTTAAAGAGAAATTAAATCCCAAGAAGATAGGAGAAGTTCTAGAAGGAATTTAAATATAGTAAAGAATTATATTCTTTAAAGATAATTTAATTCCAACTTAACTTCCTCCTCAAGAAGGATTTTGACCTAGCCATCTCCTATTTAAAGGACCAAGCCGTCAAAGAGAGGTGAGCAAGAAGAGGGAAAATTTCGACAACTCCAAAGGGAAAGAATGAAGAGATTTCGACAAGAGAGCAAGGGGGAGAGAGTTCAATTTCTTCTTCTTCTTCTTTGCTTCCATTAGATTCATGGTTTGGGGATTATTCTTTGTATATCTTTTGAACCCAACCATGAACTAACTTGATTGGTTGGGGTTATTGTGTTTTGTTGTTGTGAGAAACAATTGGATTTTGTTTAGGTAATAAGAGTTTGCACTTTTCTATTCAAGGTTTATTCATTCTTGGTTCTTATTTTTGTTTGCGAGTGAATTGGGAGAGGATCTCGTAACTTTATCTATTTATCTAATATCGGGAGAGTTAGATTCAAGAAACGAATGAGTATGATCTTTATTCAATCTATTGATGGTGAAGATTAATTCGGCTTAGGAATAAGTTAAGGATTTCAACGGCTAAGAAGAGCGTAAGACTGGTTGTTGTTCACCCTTGATTCACGCATGGATGTATTATCAAGGCATGCACAAGTAGCTAGAGTTTTGACTTAGGGATAAGAAGAAACCATTGAAGAACGCTCTGTCGAACCTTGAAGTTGCTGCCCAGATGCCCAAGTAGTTGCCCAACTAGTCGCCCAGGCAACCATCGATTAGTTCCCAAGGCAACCCCGCTGTGCAAGTTGCCACAGCAACTGAGTTGCCTTTGCACTCTTTTACCAAGACGATCCAATCGGCTATCACACCTTAACTCATGATAACCTCGGAAACCCCTGACGCCTCGGCAACCATGGATGCGCATGCCTCGAAAACCCTCAACGCCACGACAACCACTGATACGCACGCCTCAGCAACCATGGATGCGTATGCCTTGGCAACTCTAAACGCACACGCCTCAGCAACCTTGGGAGCAGTCGCCACGGCAGCACATGCCTCGGCAATACCCTGGTACGCGGATTTAGTTAATTTCCTTGTTTGTGGTATTTTACCTTATGGACTTACTCACCAAGGGAAGAAGGGGTTCCGACATGATGCTAAGCATTACTTTTGGGACGAGCCTCTTTTGTTTAAACAATGTGCAGATCAAGTCATACGCCGATGTGTCCCTGAAGAAGAGCAGCAGAATGTACTCCGGTAATGCCATTCTTCACCCTATGGAGGACATTTTGGAGGAACTCGTACCACGGCCAAAGTTTTGCAATCCGGTTTGTATTGGACAACACTGTACAAAGATGCCCAAGAGTTTTACAAGCAATGTGATCATTGCCATAGGACGGGAAATATCACCCACAAACCAATGGGCAAGGAGAAATTTCCAATCGGGAATTGAAGGGTATACTCAAGAAAGTTGTAAATCCCTCTAGGAGGGATTGGTCAGCAAGACTAGATGGCGCACTTTGGGCATATCGCACTGCATTCAAAACACCCTTAGGTATGTCCCCCTTCCAACTTGTCTATGGAAAAACATGCCATCTACCGGTGGAAATCGAACACAAGGCATGTTGGGCAATCAAGACCGTGAATATGGATTGGGAAAGTGCTGGGCAAAAGCGTTTGTTGGACCTCAACGAGATAGAAGAATTTTGTGCACTCGCCTATAACAATGCACGAATCTACAAGGAGAAAACAAAGCAATGGCATGACAAGAAACTATTGCCGCGGCAATTCATGCTAGGGCAACTAGTTCTCTTATTCTATTCTCGGCTAAAACTTTTCCCGAGAAAACTAAAATCAAGATGGTCGGGACCATTCGAAGTTGTCAAACCATTCTCCCATAGTTTCGTGATAATCAAGTCCATTACCGACGAACATGAATTCGAAGTTAACGGACAAAGATTGAAGCACTACAACGGTGCCCATGTAGAACGTAACAAAGAAGTTGACACCTTAGGAGATGCATAAGCATGCTCTCCTTTCGATATTTTCTTTTTCTTTTTATTTTTTTCGAGCTATTTTTTATTATTATTTTTGGTTATTTTTTTCTCTTTATTTAATTTGGAATTTTTAGGAGATATTTTATTTTTCTTCATTATCTTTAGTTTCCAGGTTTTCTTTGTTTTCTTTTCTTTTCCACAACAAGACTCACAACCACCATGCTAAGAAAATTCATTGCCGACTACTTGCCACAGCAACCACAACAGGGATTGCCCAGGCAACAACAATGGCGTCGGCAACTTCTGATGCCCAAACATGGATCAAATCAAAGCAACGCTATTCATGTGGTACCAGCCACAAGCATTCAACCACCGACCGGAATATGAATCAAGCAAACGACACGAAGGAAACTTATCACTCGAGATGACGACCTCTCCGACTAACTCATTTCATTTAGTTTCTTTTAAATTTTGTTCACTTTTACATGCATTGAGGACAATGTTTCTCTCGAGTTTGGGGGGTGTTGGTTTCTAGTTAGTTTCATGTTTAGTTGCATTCATCTTTAGCAATCACATATAGGTTGCATATGTTACTTGCCATGCCTTTAATTGGATTTAATTGCTTAAGACTTGTTGAATATCCAATGATGAATTTTTGCCACTGCACTTAATTGAAAGAACCTTTAATTTTAGGATTGCATGAAAAGAACTTAGAATTTTACTATGACGCTGATTTTTTTACACGGTTGTGGGTTGTTGATTGAAAGAAACTTAGTGAACTTAAGTTGCTTAAAATTTGGGTAAATTTAAAATTGAAAATTAAAGTTAATTTCCTGCTAGAGGTGCCCAAAACTGGCTCTAGCAGTTAATGCACATTAAAGAATCGCTAGAGGTGCCCGAAATTGGCTCTAGTCGACTAAAATAAAATGAGAAATTGCTTACTTTGCTAGAGGTGCCCGAAATTGGCTCTAGTGAAAATAAAAATAGATGCCCCAGTAATTAAATTGATAAAAGCCTATTGTTCACATAGAATCTTGAAAATCAACTTGTACACAACTACGCACACACATTGTCACGGGCATTATAGTTTGGTTCCGGATAATTTTTGTGCTATCCAAAAAATTAAAAGGTGATCATACTTTGTGTCACGGTTCCAGGTTTGAATTCAAGTTTGAAGCATGTCTTTGACGATTAAAGTCTTGGCAGGTAATTGTTAGCTTGCATTGCTTGAGGACAAGCAATAGTTTGAGTTTGGGGGTGTGATAAGTGTTCAAAAGTACTATTTTTATTACCCTTTTTACTCATATTATTGTTAGACTTAAGCTCATATTAGTTGCATAATTAGTCATTCATGCATTAATTCATGTTTCTTTCCACCGTTGAGCTTGATTACATAACTTGGTGATTTTTGTGGAAAAAGATGTTGCTTTGGTGTTTTTTTGTGTGTGTGCAGAATCACTTGCCTAAACAAGGCTAGAACCAGTTACCAGGGCAGTGCATGAAGGATATGCCGAGCTAGTTGCCAGGGCAATGCTTGAAGGAGATGCCGAGCTAGTTGCCAAGGCAATTTTCGACAAAGAATAAGATGATATGGTTGTCGAAATTGATGACTAGATAAGCCCAAGATGACGTGGAGCAAAGTTAAATTCTAAAGGAGTTTGATTTCCATGAAGAGGTTAAAGAGAAATTAAATCCCAAGAAGATAGGAGAAGTTCTAGAAGGAATTTAAATATAATAAAGATTTATATTCTTTAAAGATAATTTAATTCCAACTTAACTTCCTCCTCGAGAAGGATTTTTACCTAGCCATCTCCTATTTAAAGGACCAAGCCGTCAAAGAGAGGTGAGCAAGAAGAGGGAAAATTTCGACAACTCCAAAAGGAAAGAAGGAAAAGATTTTGACAAGAGAGCAAGAGGGGGAGAGTTCGATTTCTTCTTGTTCTTCTTTGCTTCCATTAGATTCATGGTTTGGGGATTATTCTTTGTATATCTTTTGAACCCAGCCATGAACTAACTTGATTGGTTGGGGTTATTGTGTTTTATTGTTGTGAGAAACAATTGGATTTTGTTTAGGTAATAAGAGTTTGCACTTTTCTATTCAAGGTTTATTCATTCTTGGTTCTTATTTTTGTTTGCGAGTGAATTGGGAGAGGATCTCGTAACTTCATCTATTTTCTAATATCGGGAGAGTTAGATTCAAGAAACGACTGAGTATGATCTTTAGTCAATCTATTGATGGTGGTCCTTCTTTCTCCAACACTTGTGCTAGGTAAAACAAAGGAAGATGTTAGAATCAATACTTATGGATTCAAAATCAATACTTGTAACACCCTAAACCGGGCTTAGGAAAGTTACCACTATCTAAGTGACTGACTAATTGAACTAGGTGTTAGTCAAATTAAAAGAATTGAAAATTAATTGAGGGAAGAACATTAGCTAACGTAATTAAAGGATTAAAATGTTACAACTAACAAGTTAGAGAGCCAAATTAAGAGGACCAAAATGAAACAAAGAATTTGCATGGTAATTAGACCATTTAGAGGTAGTGGAGTACATGTGTCAAGGTAATTACACATGTGGCAATTAAGGGAGAGAGTTGGCCGGCTAGTTGGAATAAAAAATTAAGCAAAATTTCATCTCATTCATTCATCCTTGCTGCCATAGTCGATCTTGAGAGAAAATAGTGAGAGAGAGTGGTTTTGTTGATCAAACTAGCTTAATTGAAGGAGTTAGTTGAATAGCTTCTTGGTAGGAAGGTAAATACTTGATTCTTCACTTGAATTTCATGTTTACATCTTGAATTTTGATGTGGTTGCTGCCTAATTTGATTAGGATGGAAGATATGCATGTTCTAGTGATGATAGTTATTCTTTGAAATTTTGAATGTTGTGGTCAAATTGCTAAGAAAGAGATATGTATGTTGCTGGAAACTTGAATGTTCATACTGGAAATTTAGGTACTAAATTGGTATGACTTGAATGTAACATGGAATGAAACTGTTTTGATCACATTGCTAGTGAAGATTGTGTAAACATGCTTGATTATATAAAATGCTCTGTTTTGATCACATTGGTAGGTGAATAAAACTGACCTAGACTTGTATGAGTATGTATATAAGTTGAATTAACATGTTAGAAGTGTTATCTAAGTGATTAAAGAAGCTGGAAATTTAAGCTAGAGTAATCTGCCCAGAATACCTTGTTCTGGGTAGTAACTTTGAAAAATCTCTATAAATTGTACAAATGGAATTTACGGTTAAAACTTTAATGGATAGTACCTTAATATGTCTAATTTCATTAGGAGAAAACGGAATTGAACTTGGGATTGTAGAATAGATTGTAGATATTAAACACTAAGGACAGTGCAAGCTGTCCAGTGTTGTAAATTACCCTATCTTTAAGTTAAAAACTGTATTAATTGGAAAATAACTAAAATGCAAGGCCAATATGGTTAGAAAAAAATTAAGTTAGCTTTCCAACGGTGTAAACCAATTGAAATTCCGACGTACGGAATGAAAGTTATGCATATTTTAGTAAGCAGTGCACAAGCTGCCAGGCAGTAGCAGCAGCACCCTTGATGTTTTGAAATGAATGAATTATGTATTGTTGCCTTGTTTTGACCTTGATTTACTTGTATGGATTGTTAGAGCAAGGAGTAAACCTTGTGGAGGAAGAAAGGAGTGGCCAAGCTAGTGACAAACACAAAGGAATTTGGATCCAAGATTAGCTAAGCTTGGAGTATTGTGAGTGTAGTTTACAAAAGGGTTAGGACTTAGGTCCTAACCAAAGATGCATGTCTACTTTTTGTTATTGATGCCATGTTAATATGTTTGATTTAAGTTTGGTTGTGATGATAAAATGGAAGAATGGTTTAAGCTAAAACTTGAAATAATAATAACATGTATGTTAAATTACCTAGGAAGAAAGGTGAAAACAAATACTTGAGCCTTGATGCCTTGACTTTGATCCATTCGAATGAATGCTTAATGCATCTCTATGATCTGAATAATTGTTAACATGATATAAATCATGAACTTAAGATCTTTCTTGATGCCTAAGAAATGGCATATGTTAATTGCTTGCTTGAATGACAAGATTAAATTGCAAAGTGTAGAGCTAAGGCTCAATTGGCCTAAGGGCCGTGTATATGTACATGATCTGGCAATGTATCACTTGAATTGATCCTTGAATAAGCTATTTCTTGACATAAACATGTAATACTTGAATAAGTGATTCATAATTGAACAAAGCCTTTGTTGTTAGTGGTCATAGGTAGAAGAGCATGCCTTAGAGTCTATAGCTCATTATGTTACGGTCCAGGGCTAAGGCCCCTAATTGGCGACAGACGGATGGTACGCATGTGTGGTCTTTGGCGACAGTAGGAGGGCTGACTAGTGCTACAACACATCTTGTGGCGACAGTTGGTTGGAGACTCGATTACCTGGACAACTAAATACCAAGGGCATAAACTAAAGAAAGCAAATAAAAATAATTAAAGAATAAGCTTACATGACACTTGAACTACTTGAATCTTGAATTACATGATACTTGAACAAACTTGAATCTTGAATTACATGATACTTGAACATACTTGAATCTTGAATTACATGATACTTGAACATACTTGAATCTTGAACTACATGATACTTGAACTACTTGGATTCTTGAATTACATGTATTTGATGCCTTATAATTCTACTTGCATTGATTGTGCCTGGTGTATTGTTTGAAATGATAAGCATGTATAAAGCTTAAAATCGAATTGCTTCCAACTTGGACGAGGCTTAAACTTGGCTAAGTGATACTTGTCTTGTAAATTGGTTAGATCTAGTTGCTACCTCACTAAGTACAACCTTGTACTTGTCACTCTTGTTCTCATTCTTCAACCACAGATTAAGGATTTCGATCGTTGCTTGATCCTGAAGTCTGGTTTCCTTGAGCTCGAAGCAAGACATAAGATTTTGCTAAAGTATGGTTCATACTTGTTTTGTACTCCCCTATTTGGTGGCACTTAGTTGTATATAATGTCTAGTGCATGCATTTTGAATACTTGATCTTGTATATATGTATATATGTCTTGAATGGGCCTATCATGTTATGAACTTGCTTGTTAATGTAAATTAAGTAATGAACTCTAATTCTATGGAATGGTAATGTATTTTGCTGTGCATATAAGTATTGATATGTGTTTAATGAATGTACAAAGGGATAATATAACCTTGTATGATCATATCATGTGCATATGTATTCTTATAAGTTAAATGGTAAATGTCGAAAGTTAAGGCTTGGCATGGCTTGCTTGGAATCAAGGTACGTTCAAATGATCATGTTTAGTAAGCTATGTAAGTAATGTTACATGAATCAAGTTAATGAACAATGAAATGAAAATGGAAACTTGTTTGCTTGTAGTTTCGAAATATGATGTTGTATGATAATGTAAAGTGAAATTTTTGGCAACCTATAATGCATTGTAAATGAGATTGCTTTCTTGTTAAGTATTGATGCTTGGTTACTTGCTAGTTAAGTAACTCATCTAATAGGGATGAGTAAGCCTTTACTTGGTCGATTTTTCTCGTATTGTTTCTTGGTAACGCTCCTGAACCGGTTTGCTGCCAACCCGGGGTAGGGGTGTTACAATACTTAAGCTTAGATGAGCTTTTAGCCAATAAGACTTATATGGATTCATGGGTTCAACTATGGTCTTCAAGACTTAAATCTTGAAATTAAACTCTAATTATCTATGGAATTAACGAATCGTTTAGGGCTTTCACTTACCAAACCAATAGCTATTTAATAGTGTATAGAAATCAAGGAAAGCTTGCACAAATAAGAGAGGTGCTTGCTTGAGCTAGAGGTAGGGGACGACAATGTAGGTGCTTGCTTGAATTTAAAGAGAAAATATGGAATGTGGGAAAGGGAACCTCTGTAGATCAACAATGATTCTTAAAGTGTTCAAAACACTTAGTTTCCCCTTTTGAAAACATAACTGAGGGTTTCCTCCTTTGGGAGGAAACCTATTATTTTATAATAAATTCTTTTCATCTTTTAGATACAATAATTCCCTTCCTAATTCCTATCATCTTTTCCTCATTTCAAGAGTTATATGACGTGAATGGGTGGAAAAATAGGAGGCGATTCACCTCAGAATGGTATAATTTCAAGAGTGGTCCCTCAACTTTCTAAACTTCACCTTATTTCCCCCAAACTTTCATTTATCCCAATTTAGCCACTAAATTAGTTCTAAAGAGTTCAATTCGGTCCAATGTCTTTAAATTGACTTAATTAGGGTTCAATATTGTATAATTGATTTCACAATTAGGGTCGGTATAGTATTTGAATCTTTCCGATATAGATTTTCCGATCACCAGAACCTAGTTTTGACTAGACCGATTTTTGGGGTGTTATATTATACATGCTTTGAAATGATTAAGTGAATGGAAAACAAGGCATGATATTGTGATGACGATTTGAAAGGTGTTTTAAAATGATTTTTAAAGTGTTTTGTTAAACGATTTTAAATGCATTGATGGTGGTTTATTTTAGAGCACTCCTCACTAAGACTAGTGTGCTTAGGCTCTCTTTTCCATCAATGTAGAGAATTAAAGGGTTGGAGGCATCGAGTAAGCAAGGAGGACTCCAAAGACTTAATTTTGGAAAGTATGGTTTTGATTTAGACTTGTAGTAATAAAGGCAATATGGTAAATTGTTTTTTGGGAGGGTTGTTTGCTAAACTCCCTATTTGTGCAAGTTTAAATGTTGTTTTGGTTTGGTTTAAGGCTTAAAATGCTTGTTGCGCACTTGGATTTATGTTTTGGATGTTAAGTAGGAAGCATGCCTATAGATATTGTAAACTTTTGATCTACGCTTGATTGGCTTGTTAAAAATTCTTAAATGATTCGTGTAAGTATGCATCTGGTGTCTAATAATGTTTAGGTAAGTGTTGGTTATGTTTAAAATGAGCCAAAGTGTCATATGTTAGACCTAGAGGTTATTATAGGCCATCGACTACCAATACGGGTCCTTGGGTTTCGGTACGCGGGGTTTGGAATGCCCAAATCATCAAAAATAAACAAAGGGTATGAGTACGCCTAGCCACCGTATCGATACGCCTAGAGGAAAATTTATATTGCACTTATATGCCTCGTAGCTACTGGAATTTAGATTTTGAAATATTTTCTTAAGGGATCGATACGGGGTATCACCCTATCAGTACGAATATGCTCAGCACACTGCATCGATATAGATCAACATGTATCAGTATGAGTAGCTATTAAGTTTGTTACGCCGTATCAGTACTGTAATATCCTATTTTTTGATTAGTGACCAAAATGTAATTTTTGACAATTTTGGGGTTAAAGTGTAAACTTTGGAAAAGTTCATGGACCAAAGTGTAATTTTAAAAAGTTATGTAATTTAATCCTGTAAATAAATAGTTCACCCCCAAGAGTGGTATTTATGTGTTACCCAGATTTTTCATACGAGCTTATATTATTCGAATTTTGGATCGAATAAAAATTGTTAAGCATGCTCAAACCAGAGTATTACAGGGATGGGTAACCTATTGGGAAGGTCCCATATTTGATATTTTGACTGATAAAAAGGATTCAGTTTAAGTCAGTAATATTCGTAATGGATTGTTGAGATAAGAATTCTAAGAGGAAATATATTTGATAAAATTTTGGGTAATTATCGGTATATCGAATTGAATTGAAATTTTAAAGACAATTCCAAAGATTATGGGAAATTCATAAAATATTATTTTATGAATATTTGGATTCTAACTAGATTTAGTTAGATTATGATGGAATGGCTATAAAGCAATAAAGCTCAAAGAAATGAAATTTGGAAATCGTATTGAGCGAAATTCGAATAATTGGATCGAATAAATATCATAAATTAAAATTTATGATATTTTGGGAAGGAGTCTGGTTAGAATGGAACCAATTTGGTTCAATTTTTATGGAATGGCAATTTTAAGTCATGTAAGTAAATAAAGTCTAGTTGGAGAGCAAATTGGTCATTTGCCACAGATGGCACTTTTGAAATAATTTTAAACTTTGAGGGCAATTTTGGAAGAAGATTTACACATGGACTAAATCATGGCCATTGATTTTGATATGATTGCATCTTGGCCATTAGATTAAAAGGGCAAAATGGTAATTTCACTAATTAAATGGATTTTAAATTCATTTAATATGACATGTGGAATAAATAGATTAAAAGATGATAAAAAATCATCTTATTTTCTCCAAGGGTTGTTCGAACGTTCAAAGAAAGAAAGGGAAATAATTTTTCCAACTTTCAAGCCAAATTTTGAAGAAATCAAGACAAGTTTAAAGCAAAATTTATTTAGGTAAATTGTTCTACACTTGATTCTCTTCAATTTGATAGTATTTTTGCATGATAAAAGTCAAGTATGAGTTATTTTATGGTTGGAGATTGATTGTGGAAATTGAAGTTGATGATGGAATTAAACTTGTAGATAGTTAAATTGATAATTTAAACATGGAATTAAGGTTGAAATTGGATAAATTCCATGTTAGAGATTATAAACCCTAACCCTAAAATTTGGGGGTTTTGGTTAGGAAGCTAAATTAAGGATGTAATTGATTGGATTATGATGTTATGATACCTATTTTGATGATATGATGAATTTATTTCCCCAAGTTGTAAATTTAGGGACTATTTCGAAATTATGGAAAATTATCTAAAATTTTATTTTAGCATTGAAATCATTGAATTATGGTGAAAGTAGCTTGAATTGATGATTAGGGACCAAACTGAAAATTTTGGAAATTCAAGGACCAATTCGGCAATTTAGGAAAAATTAAAGATTGGTCTTGAATTTATGGAAAATTGATAAAATTGAAGATTTAAGCATGTTATGAAAGTTGAAGGATTGAAATGTCAAGAAAGGAAACATGAGGGACCAAACTCGAAAAGAAAGTTTAATTAAGGACTAAATTGAATAAAGTTTAAAAGTTGAAGAAAATTTCTAAGGATGTTAGAAATAAATAAATGGTTTAATTGTACGTGAATTTATGTACAAAAGTGAAGTAGTGACTAAAATGTCACTTTTATAAAGTTTGAGGATTAAAAGGTAATAGTCCAAAATTAGTAAATGATTATGGAAATTGTTCAAATTAGGCTTGAACAATTGTTTAATGTTCAAAATGGTCAAACAGGACCTAGGGACCAATTCGGCAACTTTTAATAACATTAGGGTAATTTTTAGAAAATTTTATATTCGAATAATTATGTTTAAGAAATCAAGTTAGCAATGTTAGATTTAAGTTTAACGCAAGAGAAATGATGAATATGTTCGATTGGTTTTGTACAGTTCTAAAAGAGATCGAATGAGAACCAGTGATAAAAAGAAAGATAAGAACCTCGAGTAAGCTTAGTGAGGCATACTATTCATGGCCCAGGTGAGTGCATTTATATGTTTCAAATTGCAATTAGGAAGAATAGCGAATAGTCAACCTTAATTTAAAAATAGTATTGCCTTATACATATGTTGAGCTTTTGCATGTTGCAATAAAGGTAGATTAAATGGAATATGAAGTATGAATTATTATTCTGAGAAATAATGATGATCTATGTTTCCCATGAAACATGAAATGTCTATTTATATGATTAATTATGATGTTGAGTTGATGATGAAGAAAAGCCCAAGTATTGTGTATGAGAGCCCATGGTATAGTTGGAATGCCATATAGTCTTTAGCAGCTGCACCCTAATGTTCATGTTATCAAACAGATATTGTGACAAAATGATAGTGTCACATGCACCTTGGGGATCCACGCCCACTGTGCCTGAGTGCACTGTCGAGGTGCTTCGTGTTTATGGGGAGCAAAGAGCGTCCCTGAGTATATACTCATCTTAATGTTCACGTTAGACACTACGGTGTCATTTCAAGATGACTCGCGTACCTTGATATCATGTAGCGTACTTTGGGCAATGATAAAAGAATCATGTCATGTAAATTAATCATGTCATGTAAATGAATCATGTTACGTATATGAATCATGTCGTGAATATGAACCATGCCATGTATATGAAATATGTCATGTATATGAACCATGCCATGAATACGGAATAAGCCATGTATATGAATTAAATCACGTATATGAATCATGTTATGTAAAAGAATCATGTCATGTAAATGAATCAAGTCATGTATATGAATGATGCCACGTATATGGATTCTACCATGTATATAATTCATGCCATATATATGAAGTATGTCATGCATGTGAATTATGTCATATGTATATATATATATATATATATATAAATCATGTCATGCATGTGAATTATGCCATGTGTATGAAATATGCGATGTATGTGAACTATGCCATGAATATGATTTACTTGATAATGATAGAGTATTGGAAACTAGACTAAGTTAGAAAAATATGACTTGCATATGAATATTGACTGACTAAGAAAACCTTATTAGTACGATACTACTTTAGACAGAATCTATGCTAGGTTAATGTATAATATGTATTGCTTTATTTTTTGTTTTGATAAATAAGATTATTGCCTCACTAAGTTCGTACTTAACGTTTGTTGTTTCACACGTAGGTTCTCCCAAGTAGAATGGCAAGAAGGAGCTTTTAAATTGGAAAATCAATATACATTAGTAAACATGGTATGTACATCTTAAGTTGTAAGTTTGATGTCTAGTGGGCATGTACATATATGTAGTGGAATTAAAGAGAAATACTGTTTTGTAATCTTAAGTTTATAATGTCTTTATGTACTATTACAATGTATGAATTTAGAAGTTGGTTTTCTATAAGTAGTTATATTTTTCGATATAGTTAAGTATAGTTTAACCCTAATCGTGTAGTAATTTTAAAATCAAGAAAGGGTCTAGGCAGGGTACATAGCATTCTCCCTGAATTATAGTTTCACTTCAATAACACATTTATAAATTTTATAAAACAATTCAGGGTTAAAACTAGCTGCTATAGACTAACGTAGTTTTTAATTTAAAACCGAAAAAGGTTAGACTACAAGATAAAGTTTAAAAAAAATAATATTCAAGTCAAGTTTTTCTTAACAGCTCTGTATCATCTTTAGTGTATATTCAATCTACGAATATACGTTAAGGGTGTTACAGGTAAGGGTTGTCTCGTATCGATACGCAATGCATGACTTTATGCTTTTGTTTGTTGAGTTTGAAAATTATGCAGTTTGGTCCCTGAATGTCAAATATGCAATTAAATGAGATCAGATGGTTGTTTTGAGATGGAATTTAACATGTGAGCATGAAAATTGGATTAATAAAGGATTGGTAACCTGAATTTTAATTAAGTCACTATAATTTTTGGAAATTACATTTTGGTCCCCGAAGTGCATGTTTGAGCAATTGAATCGTTTTTTGCGACCTATTCACATAATAATGTATCCACTATTGCATGTTCACCTTAGGATCTAAATTGATGCATTTAGATAAGATAAAAAGAAAAAAATTGACCCAGTTTAGGTTATTAGCTCGGGTTTGCTTTAGTAAACCTAATGTGATCCTTTTAGCTTAATTTCGTCTAGACTGGGTTAAGGGGTTATATTTGTTGGTATCAGAGCCAGGTTACAAAAATTGGGATGTTGTTGATGATCGTTTATTGTTTATTTTCCTTGCACGGTGATTGTTTATACATATGATGATTGATGTATGTTGCGACGGGGTATTATTGGGGGCACATTGCCTTATTACTACAGTTATAAAATAATTTTGTTTTAAAATAAAAGTCTTGGATCTTTGTTTGGAGCTGGCCTGATTATTTTATTTATGTTATCATGCATTAGATATATTTTTATATGATCCACCATGCCTCAGCTCTGGGCGAAACCTCCTTTCACGGTGTCTCTTGGCCTGACCACCACTATAACCCGAATCAGCAGCTCTCTTCCCCGAGCTAAAACTTCGTGATCCAGAGCCAAACCCAAATTATGTTCCACATCCTTGGCTCGCGAAACAAACATATCAATGTCGGTATAATCAGCCGCAAGCATGTATGTCTTAACATCCTGTACAAGCCCATAATGAAAATGATCACAACGAGTACGCTCGTCAGGAACCAACTTAGGTGCATACCGACTCAACCTCACAAACTGTACCTCATACTCCGTAACAGACATACTGCCCTGCACCAAAGCCATAAACTCACGCTTCTTCTCGTCTTGATATCACACTCCCAAAAACTTCTTCCAGAAAACCTCACAGAAGAACTCCCAAGACACATCCTCGGTCGCCATACCAGATATCGTGGTAGTCCACCATGCATAAGCATCACCCTAAAGCAGGGAAACAATATAGCCCAACTTACGAGCATCGGTACAACTCATCTGGCCCAATATCCTCTCAGTACTAGCCAACCAATCCTTAGAAGCCTCAGGTGACAATCCTCGAAACTCAACTCTGACTAAACTATGAAGACGCTCAAGCGACAACCCTTGCCCCTCAACCGGTGGTGCTGGCCTACGAACACCTGCAACTGCTGCCTAAAACACACCGGTCATAGCCTGAATCAACGGTGCCATATCACCTATCCCTGGCCCAACTGGCGCAGGTGGTACTTGCTCCACTCCCTCAAGTGGATTAGGTGGGGGCGGTGGCAACCCTCTAGGAGGTACAACTTCTCCTTCATCGTCCTGCCCGGCGGCACCAGCAATCGCTCTAGATCGCAACTATCTCCTCGGTCCCATCGTGCTAAAATATATCTAAGGCATGATAACCATTTCAAAACAATACAATTAGCCCAGCCTAAAACAAGGATCCAAGAATTCCATTTCAAAAATCAAAACTTTCCAGACTATAATAATAAGGCAATGGGTACCCCTAAAACTTTCCCAACATAACATATGGCAATCAACATTCATATATCAATCACCGTGCATATAATCCAGTGTACATACAACAATCAACATTCATATATCTCTAACCTGGCTCTGATACCACCAAATGTAACCACCTTGACCCGGCCTAGACGCCCAACCGAATCAAGATGGCCACATTAGGTTTGTTATAGCAAACCAAAGAGATTCAGCCAACCCGGTCCATTTTTTTCTTTTTATCTTATCTAGATGCCAATTATTAATCCTACATGTTCATACATATAACAAATGTAATCCCAACTCAATCGGGCATCACTTTGACATCCAATTGATTCTGTTTACCATTTAGGGACCAAATTGTAATTTGATGAAGTTACAAGTCAAAAACCCACTTTTAAATTACCAAACTTAGATTAGTCAGGTTTCATGAGTATGTCTCATATTCCAACTCAAACCAATCATTTTAACCATGTATTAATGCATTAGCAAGATTCAGGGACTAAAATGTGAAGCAAGCAAAATTGTGAGTCATGCAACAGAAAATAGCCTTGAGCATCGGTACTGGTGTTACCGTACCGATACGCATAAAGATGCACCGTACCGGTACACCACGGCCCGTACCGATACGCAATAACCAACTTACCTAACTTCTGATTTGTTTTAAAATTCTATTCCGGTACGCTTACATGGGTATCGGTACACTGGTTTGGGTTTAAAAAGTGAGATTCCAAAGGCTAGAACGTGTACCGATACTCCTTTCCTGCATCGGTACGCCAGGCTAAAATTACCTAGGCATACCAGTACTCCCTTACACGTACCGATCCCTAAAAATGCCTAGTCGTACCAATACGGTTCCCCGCGTATCGGTATGCATGAACCTGTAATGCCACAAATTGCTGATTTTTCAACCCAAAAACATTCTCAAACCATTCCAACATGCTTATAACACCATACCAACATGCCAAACATACCATAAGCAACCTAGCAACACAAATCTAATAGCATAACAAGGCTTTATGCATCAAATGGAAATCTATAGGCATGCTTCCTAAAGTTGCATCCATACAATATACCAAAAGACAAACCAGCACCAAAATCAATCTTTAAAGGCCATTTACAGACCAAAATCAACCTAAGAAATATACACAAACAGGGAGTTCCTCAAAACATCTCTCAAATCATAACAAGTACCCAATTACCCTTATTCATTATAGTCCAGTCTCTAACATACTTTGAAACCTAGTCCTGCCAAGATCCCCTTGCTTCTTGCTGCCTCCCGGAACTTTAATTCTCTGCATTGATGGACAAAAAGAGCGTAAGCACACAAGGCTTAGTGAGGAAAGCTCAGAACAAAGCACCATCAATGCATTTAAAACCATTTCTCAACATCATCTTTTAAAACATCATGCCTCGTTTAAAACATGCACTTACAACATTAAAACCAGCATATCAAACCATATGCTACATGTATCATTAACCAACAACAAGTCACGATGCTAACCCTCTACTTAAGCCTTCCCATTCATTACTGCCAAATGCAAAGCTTAAGGAGAAAACATGTATAAATCACATTATACAACATAAACAATTCCAATGATACATTAACAGTTACATTGGCTTTCAAGTGATCTTTAACAAGTCCATTAACAAAAGAGTTCATTAGATACACGGATTCAACAAGTGTTAACCCAACACTTCAAGCCATCTCAACTGGAATAGCAATACAATCACAATTCCGGTACAATAACACCCAGGTACAATTCCAACTGGTACACTCTCAACCCACAAGGATACCAATCCCTCTCATTGGTTAGATGCTTAACCCACTAACGGGAGTATTTGGTACTATTTAACCTCTCAACCGTTAGGGTACTTGGTAGAGTATTCGGTACACCGTATAAACCCCTCAACATCCAAGGTGACTTATTTTACTGTGCATTTAATCCTATGGCCGGCCAACTATATCCGATAACAATTTTAAAACCACATCACTTGCCAATATAATTAACCAAACAACATTTACCTCACTGTTTTTAACAAGCATTAAACCATGCCATTTCCAAAGCAACAACCATGCTTTAAAACACAAGTATAAACCATACTTACAAGGATCACTTACCAAGTGCTTCCTTCAGCAAAACATGCTTAAAAATAGTACATCAAATACTTTAAATCATGCTTAAACAGTAGGTACAATGTAAATCAAAACAAGTGCATAAAACCATTTCAATCTAGCACGACCGAGAGAGTAAAACCACTTTACTTACTTTCGAGATTAGGTAAGCATTTCAAGCTCTACCTAAACTCCCAAAAACCATCTTTAAAACATTCCAACGCTGGAATCCACGTTTTCACTCACCGTCACGCGAAACCTCGACTCGCCGACGCCAAAACGAGTAGCCAAAGCCTCCTACGCTTCTCCACATACTTTCGAATCAACCTTTCCTGCTTTTACCACAAAACCACAGAGGATAATACATCATAATGCAATCTAAAAACAGAAACCACAATCCTTCTCGGTTTCCCACAAAACTCTCACAATTAACCCTCCACAACAACTGAAAACATAACAAAAACACTTCGATTCATAGCCCAGCCAACATCTATCAACCTAGCACCACTTTTATCATCAAAACACATCTAAAAGCAGAATCAAAACAACCTAACACCTCCAACAACCAAACAACCACCACAACTCCACCAAAACACAAGTCTAACAACCTAAACAAATAGAGATTCAAGAGTTTCGGGATTCCATTAACAAAAACGACTTATCAACATTATTATACATCTATAATATGTTCAAAATCAATCTACATCATTGGAAAATAGATCTAATTCGAATCTTTCACTATTCCATCAATCTTACCCAATTAAATCAATTAATTCAATGTAAAATACACAAAATCATATTATAAACCATAAATCAAGGATCAAATACTTGGGAATAACAATAAATAACCATTCAATAGAGGAGATCACGAGCCTTACCCCTATTCTGTGATTTCTCCCTCAATTGGCTTGTTTAAAACTAGGAAAACACAAGATTTCAATAAGATTTTGTAAATCAAAGTTAAATAATCAATTGTAGATCAAGATTCTGAGTAAAATTGATCTCTCACCTCTGGTTTTGATGAAATCTGAGTGTTTGGCAGAAAAGAAGTGGAAAGAAAAGTTGTGAGAAAAGTTACGTCAATTTTCATTAAAACCAAATAACTAACTTTAATATCTAAAATCCTTTTTAATTAACTTTTAAAACACATGTTAAAATGATTTAATTGAAGAGAGAAATCACCAGCAAAAAACTTGGTAAAATAGCTCCTTAAGGATTCTAAGAATTTGACCCTTTTCATTTTAGTCACTTTAAAAATAGTTTTCAAAAGTTACATTTTGGTCACCAGCCAAAATGTCACATCTCCCAATCTCATTTTCCAAAATTGATTCCACCAAAATTAATCATATATTAAAACATGATTTTTAACCATTTTCTATAATTTTTCCCGCACCGAAAATATACGATCCCGAAACTGACTCTAATCTCTACTCCGGTCCACCGGACCGCCTAATAACCTACTTAACCGCTAAGCCCTAAAACTAGGGTGTTACACAAATAATAGAGTTGTTAGTGTTAACGCAGACATGTATCACCTTAGCTTTAATGTTATTAACTTTTAGGCATTGAGAGAGCCAGGAGTTCATTACAAAATCATGTCAAGTATATAAATATCTTAATGGTTTACGCAGACATGTATTGCCATTCGCTATAGCATTGAAATAAGTAATCAAAAATATATCCTTAGCAATAAACCCAACTTCTATAATTATATGTCATCTACCGCAGTATATGTTCGTCTTAATCATAGCTACTTTTGTTTTATTTGCAATTAGTTTTGATAAACCGACACCAATCAATACTTGTTCACACATTCTTAAGTTTGATAACTTGGTAGTTATTGATCCAATACTCTTGAGTTTGACACTCTACTCTCTCACTTTATAACTTGATTCGATGAGTATACTTGCTCTAAAGTGCATCACTATTCGACAAGCATCAAGTTTTTAGCGCCATTACTGAGGGTTGGCAATTGATAATTGCGTTTAAGATTTTATTTTATTTGCATTTAATTTTTTATTTTTATTTCTCAGGTGCATTCCAATGCATGACCAGAAGGTCAAACTCAGAACCTATTTTCCCTTAAATCCATAGATAGAGAAGACTTTGCGAAAAATACGCAGAGAAAGAAAGAATATGGTGAACAAGAATAAAGAGTATAGTCATGAGAACGCGAACGATGGCTTACCACCGGTGGTGGTGGTTGACAATGCAGCTCTCAATAGAGGCTAGATACGATAGGATGTTCCACCACCTATTAGAATCAAGAGACCCATTAGAGAAAATATTGAGCCTATGATCAACAATCTCAACCCATCGATCGTTGTTCCTAATCTAGGGATAGCTCTTTTGAGTTGAAGCCCGTTATGTTCAACATGCTCAACTCCATTGGACAATTTGGAGGATCAACGAGAGAGAATGCTCGAGAACACATTCAAGCTTTCTTGGAAGTTATGGATTGTTTTTGACAACCAAGAATTCCTGATGATGCATTGAGAATTGGTTATTTCCCTACTCCTTGATGGATCGGGCCAGAGCATGATTGAAGACTTGTTCCTCAGGATCAATTACATCTTGGGATGACTTGTGCAGTAAGTCTCTGCACAAATATGATCCACCAAACGTGCACAACCAAAAGCAAAGCGAGATCATCTCATTCCAATAGCATGATGATGAATCCATTTATGAATGTTGGGATAGATACAAAGAAATGTTACGCAAGTTATCGATTCTTAGATTCCATGATTGGCTACAAATCATGATGTTCTATATTGGCGTCAATGCACCTACAAGAATGATGAATGAATCTTCAACCAATGGTATTTTGCTTGATAAAGATCCTGGAGAGGCTTTCGAACTTTTAAACAAGATAGCTAATAATGACTACTAGTTCCCAAGGGAGATATTGAAGCCTGGACCAAAATCTTCTGAATTAATCCAGTTGGATGATTCTCATAGTGTAACGACTAAACTTTCTAGCATTGGAAACTTGCTCAAAAACATACAGCCAACATCTAATATAACAGAGTCTAAGGTAATTCAATACACATGTGAGCACTATGATGAAGAACATCAGTCTAATAAATGCCCTTAACGACAAGAATCTGGATGTTATATAGGGAACGCCAACTGCAACAACAATCCCTACTCCAACCCCTACAACCCAGGGTAGAGGAAACATCTAAATTTTGACTAGGTAGCAACACAGGTAATTCAGGAGCATGAAAGAATGCCACAACAGAATCTCTTAGACTCCAACAAAAGACTTAGAAGCAGACCTAGGGAGCTTCTAACTCTATTTCCAGTTCCCTTGATTCTACTTATCAAAATTTTATAAAAGTTGTCTAAGTCGTTATGCAAGATCAGGCAGCTCATTTAAAGAACCATAGTGACATGCTCACAAAGCATGCCGCTATGTTGCAAAATCAGCAATCGATCATGCAAAAACAACATAGCCTCCTTATGATCCTTGGAAACATAGGTTGGGCAGATTGCCCAAGTATTAAAGATGCGACCACCATGAGGATTACCTAATGATACTGAAGTCACTAAAGCCTTTAATGCGGAGCAATGTAATGCTATCACACTATGTAGTAGCACCCAATTGAAGAAATATGATAAGTTTGGAGGAGGTTCATCTGTTGATTCCACTCCAAGCAAGCCGTCCACCGATGCTCTTGCACCTAAGGAAATAACTCATGTGTCTGATATAGTGAGTGACCTTGCTACTGATGGCAAGGATGATAAAGCTAAGGATGCACCTGCATCCAGTACACCACCTGAGGAGCCCAAACCACCACATTTGTTTCTTCAACGACTAAAAGCTCAAAAACAAGATGTTCAGTTCTAGAAGTTTTTGGACATGCTCAAACAATTGCACATCAATGTCCCATTCTTGGAGGCCATTGATCAAATGCCGATATAGGTAAAGTTTCTAAAAGAGATCGTGACAAAGAAACGGAAGATGGGTGAAGTTGAAACCATTGCTACTACGAGCGAGTGCGTGGCTATGCTAAGTGACTTACCACCCAAGATGAAAGACCCTGGCAGTTTCACCATTCCATTCTTCATAGGCCATAACAATTATGGCTGTGCCCTATGTGATCTCGATGCAAGGGTTAATTTGATGTCAAAATCTATGTTTATATGACTAGGGATCGAAAGAGCTAAGCCAATATTGGTGATCCGTTAATTGGCCGATCAATCTCAAATTTGACCAAAGGGCCAAATTAAAGACGTCTTGGTTAGGGTAGATAGGTTTGCCTTCTCGACATATTTTATCATCCTTGTCTGTGAAGCTGATGAGAATGCTTACATCATCATAAGGAAACTATTCCTACCACCAAGCATATTGTGATTAATTGTGAGAAGAGTGAATTTACTATGAAGATGAATGACCAAAAGATCACACTCAACATCTTCAGCACTCTCAAGTACGTGGATAACTATGAAGAATACCATCTTATACAAGACAAGAAAGCTCTTATTAAAGAAAGTCTACCTGAGATATGCTACAGTAATATGCTTAGTGCTGCGGAGCAGACTGACTTTGACGAGGCCATGCAAGAAGCTAAGAAGGAAGGCAAGGTCAAGATTGAACAATCCAATGTTGTGCTTACCAGAACATGTATGACTTTTGAACCTTTTGATTATGTTGAGTTTAAATCTCCCAAGCGATACTTGAACATCCATCAGTACTTGATCTTAAACCTCTTCCCCCATAATTAAAATATGCATAGGGGAAAATAATATACTACTTATTGTTATATCTACTAGCTTAACATCTGACCAAGAAACTAAACTATTGAATGTCTTATCTCAATATAAGAAGGCTATTGGTTGGACTATTGCTGATTTGAAGGGTATAAGCTCTACTTTGTGTATGCATAAGATTTTCCTTGTAGATGATCACAAAAGCTCGATCGAACCACAATAAAGATTCAATCCAATTATGAGGACTGTGGTTATGAAGAAGACCATTAAGTGTCAAACAAATGAGACAAGACCATGATAAAAAATGATGCTGATAAAATCCTCTCTACCAAAACCATTACTGGATAGCAGATTTGTATTGATTGTCGAAAGCTAAACAAACCCACAAAAAAGGATCACTTCTCGTTATCTTTTGTAGACCAAATGCTTGATAAGCTTATAGGGAAACCCTACTATTTCTTCCTGGATGGTTCCTCTATACACAACTACATTGCTATTGCACTGAAAGACGAGGAGAAGACGACATTCACATGTCCATATGGCATTTATGCCTTTCGTTGAATACCCTTTAGCCTATGCAATGTCCCAGCAACGTTTCAGCGTTGCATGATGGCCATCTTTTCATACATGGTGGATGATTTCCTGGAAATTTTTGTGGATGATTTCTCTATCTATGGACATTCTTTCGATCATTGCTTGGGCAACCTTGAGAAGGTATACAAAGATGTGAGGAAATCGACCTTGTACTTGATTGGGAAAAATGCCAATTTATGGTGTCCGAGGGCATTGTCCTAGGTCACTGTATTTCAAACAAGGGCAATAAAGTTGACAAAGCCAAGATTGAAGTTATAGAGAAGCTTCCACCACCAACCAATGTTAAATTCATTCAAAGTTTCCTTGTCCATGCCAGATTTTACAGAAGATTTATCAAAGACTTCTCCAAAATCTCAAATCCCTTATGCTTGTTGCTAGAGAAAAATAAGGCATTCGAGTTTGATAACCAATGTCGTGCAGCATTTAAAACCTTGAGGAATGAACTTATTTCTGCACTAATTGTAGTGCCTCCCAATTGGTCACAACCATTTGAGCTCATATGTGATGCTAGTGACTACGTTGTTGGTGTTGTTCTTGGTCAGTGCCGAAACAAAGTTTTTCATGTCATATATTATGCTAGACGTACACTTAATGAAGCACAAGTTAATTACACTACCACTAAAAAAGAGATACTTGTTGTAGTTTTTACATTTGATAAATTTAGGTCATATTTAATAGGAATTGAGGTCATTGTGCATATTGATTATTCTGCCATTGCATATTGTTAAGTGTCTAAAAGTACTATTTTTATTACCCTTTTTATTCATATTATTGCTAGACTTAGGCTCATATTAGTTGCATTATTAGTCATTCATGCATGTTTACATCGTTTCCTTGGTGGACAAGCTTGATTTCATATTTTGCTCAATTTTGTGGAAAAAGGTACTGTTTTGGTGTGTTTTTGTGTGTGTGTGCAGAATCACTAGCAAAAGCAAGGCTGGAACCAGTTGCCAGGGCAATGCATGAAGAAGATGCCGAGCTAGTTGCCAGGGCAATTTTCGACAAGGAATAAGATGATATGGTTGTCAAAATCGATGACTAGATAAGCCCAAGATGACGTGGAGCAAAGCTAAATCCCAAAGGAGTTTGATTTCCATGAAGAGGTCAAAGAGAAATTAAATCCCAAGAAGATAGGAGAAGTTTTAGAAGGAATTTAAATATAATAAAGAATTATATTCTTTAAAGATAATTTAATTCCAACTTAACTTCCTCCCCAAAAAAGACTTTGACCTAGCCCTATAAATTCAAGACCATGCCTTCAACACCAAGGGGAAGAGGGGAGAGAAATTTCGACAAGGAGAGAGGAGAGAAATTGTGAGAAAGGCAAGGGAGATTCCGACAAGGCTTTAGAGAGATTTCGACAAGGCTTCATCTTCATCTTTTTCTTTCTTGTTCCATTTGGTTTATGCTAGGAATTCTTTATCTTGTGTTTCTTTGGAACCTAGCCATGAACTAAATCTATTTGGCTAAGGTTATTGTGTTTTTTGGTTATGAGAAACAATTAGATTTTGTTTAGGTAATAAGAGTTTGCACTTTCAATTCAAGGTTTACTCATTCTTAGTTCTTATTCTTGTTTGCGAGTGAATTGGGAGAGGATCTCGTAACTTAATCTATTTATCTAATATCAGGAGAGTTAGATTCAAGAAACGAATGAGCATGGTTTTTATGCAATCTATTGATCGTGAAGATTAATCCGGCTTAGGGATAAGTTAAGGATTTCAACGGCTAAGAGGAGCGCAAGATTGGTTGTTGTTCACCCTTGATTCACGCAGGGATGTATTATCAAGGCATGCACAAATAGCTAGAGTTTTGACTTAGGGATAAGAAGAAACCATTGAAGAACGCTCCGCTGAACCTTGAAGTTGCTGCCCAGCCGCCCAAGTAGTTGCCTAGCTAGTCGCCCAGGCAACCATTGATTAGTTGCCAAGGCAACCCTGTTGTGCAAGTTGCCACGACAAC
The DNA here is from genome assembly GCA_019671005.1 of Hibiscus mutabilis. Lineage (NCBI taxonomy): Eukaryota > Viridiplantae > Streptophyta > Magnoliopsida > Malvales > Malvaceae > Hibiscus > Hibiscus mutabilis. The sequence goes on along the minus strand of CM033734.1, from coordinate 37,416,061 downwards.
TGAGTTTCCCTTGCACTCTTTTACCAAGACGATCCAATCGGCTATCACACCTCAACTCACGATAACCTTGCCTATTCTCTCTCATTAGATTACATCTTCTTTTACTTATTTGCTTTCTTAGTTTAGTTGTTCGTTAAAACTCCTATGATCTTTTACTTGTGTATTTACTTTTTACAGTGCAAGAGATTAGATTCTTGAAGTGGCACCAATCCCTGTGGAGACGATATCTTTTATACTATAACTTGCGACGTGTACACTTGCACAATTGCGGAGCACTTATTACGCGCAACACATACCTAGTGACTAAAAAGGATGCTAAACCTACGCTTTGGGAAAGATGGCTTTTGGGTTGATTGAGTTGACCAAGTTGGGATTTTGGATGACCAAGATGGAAAATATTTTTATTAACCCTTTCCTTTTTTCTCTCCCTCTTCAATGCCCTATAACCACCACTTGTCTCATCCCTATTTCACTAGCCGCCTAACCATTCTCTTTCCTACATTTTAAAAATCATCAACAATAAATGTTGATTTCCCTTAGTCACCTTAAAAACCTTTTGCCTTCAAAACCTTCCATATCCCTTTTCCCCAAGTTTTCCCATCTTTGATAAACAAAGTTTCCTCTATCGGTGACTATCCAATTATATTGAAACCCAAAATTCGTATCTCTACAGCCTCATTGTTGTTAAATATGGTACGACAACTCTCAGTCACTCACCGCGCTCAGCAACCTTATCCACGAAGTATGAGCCTTAGTCCTCTATCTTCTCCATGCTTTTAGAAGACTTCTTCAGATTTCTTCTATGGTGATTCTAATTTCTTTTCAAAACTGCCTGCTCCCCTATGTAATCGTCTTTACTCCAAACAGTTCAAGAAACATTATAAGAATTTGCAGACTCAGGAACTTTTAATGGAAGAAGGACTCATGCACGACTATGTGTTAATGCCCAAGTTTGACGATGCTAAACTAGTCATAGTCGCCACGCATGAATGATAATTATATGTTCAGCAACCCAAACCAGTCAATGCTGACTAGGTAAAAGAATTCTACATGTAATTTGGCCATCATGGCAAGGGGTGAGTATTTGTTAGAGGAACCAAAGTGGAATTCATGGCAACCCTTATTGCCCGCTATTACCATCTAACAGTGTCTAAAAGCACTCATTCCCAGTTTGTGGCTCAATCTACTGAAGAAAATAATACCCAGCTTCTACAAGACCTCTACCTTTTAGGGACAACTTGGTAGTGAACGCTATCCAATGCTCAGGCCGTACAATGGCAACACCTCACCCCAAAGTCCAAAGTTTGAGTGAGGTTCATTAGCACCAAGCTTCTACCCACCAAAAATTACACCATCATCTCTCGCTGGCAATTGTCTCTCATTCATTCTATATTCCATGGGCGAGAGATTGAACCCTATGAACTGATATATGGGGCAATTTTGGAACGAGCAGCATCCAACAGAAGGAATAGGGTATTACCCTTTCCAAGTCTCATCACGACCTTCTGTCGAAAGGCATGTGTGGCACAATGGGAAGAAGACACCATTCTCCCAACACATGAAAGATGGTGGCCTAATGATATATGTGAAATTAAGGGCCTCCATCAGCCATATTTTAGTGCTGCCACCACTCTTGCTGCAAAACCTAAACCTGCACCACCCACCACTTAGAGAAAAAAGTGACTAGATATTGAAGTTGGTGCCTCTTCTTGCCCTTCCAAGAAACCCATGTCCACCCGGGAGAGAGGCAAGGGCATCATCATCTGGGAACCACCTCCCCAATAACTTTCCGGGTTAGTTTTCTTTTCTTTTGTTTTTAGTTTAGTTTAGTTTTTCATATTGCATATGCATGTTTTTCTTTTCTTTCTATTTGTTTTTTTTTTGTTTCTTTTTTGCATTGAGGATAATTCTCTTCTCAATTTTGGGGGAGTACTATCCCATGTATATATTAGGTTACATTTAGGTAAAATTTAAAAATTTTAAAATGTTTTTTAGCCTATAAATAGTCTGATATGTTTCTGCTAGTCCCATTTGCCATGATTCCATTGATTCTAAAATTATTGTTGCGTTTATCATGATTTTCTATGATTAATCTATGCTTAATGCTTTGCAATGTGTTAAGAGCTTTAGTGTTTAGTATTGAATCTGATGTATCCCTTAAAAAACACATGTTGCATGCCTTCTAAAAGCTTAAGAAACCTTTGGGAAATTCTAGGTCGACTCTCTAATGCCAATGCATGAATTAATGTGAATGACATGAATGCTCAATGTAGCAATTAAAGGTTTAAACACTCCAAAAAAATTGAGTAAAATAATGAAAATTAATTGAAAACTCGATAACATTAGCAAAACTGTAGAGGGACACTCTTCTATGCATCTTGTTGCCTTAGTATGCTAGGTGAGTTGTATTTGCTCCATTTAACTTTCCCTGGTAGGAATGGTAGCACTGGCATAAGAGTCAATGAAAGTCTTCACAGGATGACTCTGCTCGTAGGACTCGGGGATGGGCTGTTTGCTCTACTCTATCTTCATGTCTGAAGAGTACTTGTGATAAGCTGAAGCCCCAGTGATATAGTTTTGAGATTTAAAAAAGAATAAAGGAGAGAAAAACAATGTTCTTAAAAAGAAAAATTCAGAGGCAATAATAGAGATCAATCCTTAAGTTTTTCTAAGGCCATTAACTGATGAATGCATGTGACATTGCACCCATTGCACCTACAGTAGAATTGATCCTTGGAACATAAATTTAAGCTCTAATGCATTGAATCTTACTAAAATATCTTAGGAATGAATTACTGCTACAACATGTCTTGGAATCCTTGTAATCATAGCTTAGTGGAACCTTGGGAACTATTGATTGTTTACTATTTTTTGTTTTGTTTTTAGCATTTCTTAAGGACAAGCAACAGTTCAAGTTTGGGAGCATTTTATCACTGTGTAGATATCCTATTTTGTGTCCTTTTTATTTGACTTTTGTAACTCCCTTGACCCAGCTTAGACGCCCAACCAAACTAAGAAGGCCACATTAGGTTTGTCGTAGCAAACCGGAGAGATACAACAAAACCATGTCCATTTTTTTCCTTTTTATCTTATCTAGATGCCAATTATTAACCCTACATGTTCATGCGGACATCAAGTGCAATCCCAACTCAACCGGGCATCAATTTGACATCCAATTGATCACATTTACAATTTAGGGACCAAAATGAAAACACAAAAAATTAGGTTTAAAGCTCACTTTTGAGTTACCAACTTTTAAATTGACCAATTTCAAATATTCATCTCAAGTTTCCACCGCGGCCTCCTCAACACCGCGGTGCCTCCACATCACCTTAACGAGCTCAACCGTCTTGCCACGCAACACCTTACTGCTGGTATCAAGAACCTCTACCAGTTCCTCATCGTAAGATAGGTCCGGTCTCAACTCAATCTCCTCCACCGGCATGACATGCGATGGATCTGACCTATACCTCCGCAGCACCAAAACATGGAACACATTGCGATTCTTCCCCAACTCTGGAGGTAGCCTCAAACGATATGCAGCAGGACCCAAACGCTCAATGACCTCCTAAGGTCCAATGTACCTCGGGCTAAGCTTCCCTTTCCGCCCAAACTGCAACACTTTTTCCAGGGCGACACCTTCAAAAACACTTTATTACCTACAGCATACTCTATATCCATACGCTTCAAATCCACATAGAATTTCTGGTGATCTGTAGCTACTTTTTAGCGCTCACATATCAACTTTACCTTTTCAGTTGTGCCTTTCAAAACATTGGGCATCGACACAAACTTTCCCCCGCTTCTGCCCAACACACGGGCATACGACATTTCCTGCCATACAACGCCTCATAAGGTGCCATTTGTATGCTAGCATGATAACTGTTATTATAAGAAAACTCCACCAACGGCAACTGCTTCTCCCATGTTCCCTGGTACTCAATAACACAACACCTCAACATATCCTGGAAGAACCTGAATTACACGCTCCGACTGGCCATCCATCTGAATATGATACGAGGTACTGAAATTCAACCGGGTTCTCCTTCTGTGTCATCTGATACTTCAAACTCTTATGATCCGTATAAACCACACATTTCTCACTACAAAGGTAATGCCTCCAAATCTTCAAGGCAAACACAACTGCTGCAAGCTCAAGATCGTGAGTAGGGTAGTTACGTTCATGCACCTTCAACTGCCTAGATGCATACACCACTACCTTACCCTCCTGCATCAACACACAACCAAGCCCAACATACGACGGATCACTATAAGCAACAAACTCCTTCCCCGATTCTGGTTGAACCAAGACTGGAGCTCGCGTCAAGGCTTCTTTCAACCTTTCAAAAGCTCGTTGTCTATCTCATGTTCACTCAAACCGAACATTCTTCTATAGAAACTTTATTAACGGAGCCGCCAAACTAGAGAACCCTTCCACAAACCTTCGGTAGTAACCTTCCAAACCAAGGAAACTCCTAACCTCCACATAGACTTGGGCTCCTTCCAACTCATTACAGCCTCAACCTTATGCGGATCGACACGAATTCCTTCTGCTGACACAACATTCCCGAGGAACACAACTTCCTTAAGCCAAAATTCACATTTGCTTAACTTAGTATAAAGCTAATTAGCCAACAGCGTCTGGAGCACAATTCTCAAACGTCTATCATGATCCTCCTTGGTACGGGAGTACACAAGGATATTGTCGATAAACACAACCACAAACTGGTCTATAAACTCATGAAACACTCAGTTCATCATGTCCATAAAAGTAGCTGGTGCATTGGTCAAACCAAACGGCATCACAAGAAACATGTAATGCATGTACCTCGTACGAAAGGTTGTTTTGGCATATCCACCTCCTTCACCTTTAACTGGTAGTACCCCGACCTCAAATCTATCTTGGAAAACATCGAGGCTCCCCTGAACTGATCGAACAGGTCATCTATCCATGGTAAGGGATACTTGTTCTTTATTGTCAACTTATTCAACTATCGGTAATCTATACACATCCGCAATGTACCATATTTCTTCTTAACAAACAGCATTGGCGCCCCCATAGTGAGATACTGGGTCTAATGAACCCATGGTCAAGCAACTCCTGCAACTGTGTTTTCAACTCCTTCAATTCCTTCAGAGCCATGTGGTACGAAGTAATGGACACTGGTACCGTACCCGCAAAGACCTTGATGCCAAACTCTACCTCTCGGTCAGGTGGCAACCTTGGTAATTCCTCTGAAAAAACACCCGAAAACTCACATACAGTGCGAACATCATGTACCCTCAACTCCTTTGATCCAGAATTCATAACATAGGCCAAATAAGCCTGACATCCTGAATCCAACATTCGACTTGCTTCCAAAGCCGAAACAATATTAGACAAAAACTTGGCATTCTCACCAACAACCACCACCTCATAATCATCCAACAACCTCAAGGATATCCATTTGGTCTCAAAATCCACCACAGCCCGATGTTCGGTTAACCAATCTATTCCCAAAATCACATCAAAACCATGGAATTGAAACTCCATCAAGTCCGCATCAAACACATGTCCCTGAACCATCAGCGGACACCTACGATACAACCTCCTAACCACGACTATCTCCCCAAGAGAACTAGTCACTCTAACACCCATATTAAGAATTTCAATAGATATATCAAGCAACTCGGCATGCTCACTCAAAATGTATGAATGAGTATAACCAGAATCAACCAACGATTACAATGACAAAGACTGTAGGGTAAAAGTACCTGCAATTACATCAGTGTCATTGCGACCCTCGCGGTGCACATACACCCTAGCTGGTCTACCTCCCTCAGGTTAGATAGCACCAGTATGAGCTACAGTCCTTTGCCCACCATCTCGACGGTGAAACGGTCTGCGACCACGACCATGACCCCGCTGTGGAGCAATAACAGGTGCAATACCCTGCCCACCTCGAGCCAACAACGGACACTCACACCTCTGATGGTCGACTGACCCACAACACCAACAATCGTTAGCCACCACAAGCGTAGGTGTCTGACCCTCCTTGGCTAAGCATGGGCAATTTCTCCTCAAATGATCTTGGGATCCACATACCCAATAAGTGCTAAACGGGGCTCTAACCTGGGCACCATGCCCCTAGACTCCACGTCTCATAACACCTCTGCCATGCCTCGACTCCGGGCGAAACCTCCTGTCACGATGTCTCTTGGCCTAACCACCGCTATAACCCGAATCAATAGCTCTCTTACTCGAGCTAGAACCTCGCGATCCAGATGCCAAACCCAAATTCTACTCCACATCCTTGGCTCGTGAAACCAACACATCGTAGTCGGTGTAATCAATAGCAAGCATGTATGTCTTAACATCCTCCACAAGCCCATAGCGGAAACGATCACATCGAGTACGCTCGTCAGGAACCAACTCAGGTGCATACTGACTCAACCTCACGAACTGCACCTCGTACTCCGCAACAGACATATTGCCTTGCACTAGAGCCATAAACTCACGTTTCTTCTCGTCCTGATATTGGACTCCCAAAAAATTCTTTTGAAATACCCCGCAAAAGAACTCCCAGGTCACCTCCTCAGTCACCATATCAGATATCGTGGTAGTCCACCATGCATAAGCGTCACCCTGTAGCAGGGAAACAACACAGTCCAGCTTACGAGCATCTGTGCACCCCATCTGGCCCAATATCCTCTCAGTAATGGCCAACCAACCCTCAGAGGCCTCAGGTAACAAACCTCGAAACTCAACTCCACCCAAACTACGAAAACGCTCAAGCGGTAAACCTTGCCCCTCAACCGGTGGTACTGGCACATGAAAACCCACAACTGCTACCTAAAAAGCACCAGTCATGGCCTGTATCAATGGTGCCATAGCCCAGCCGTCGTAGGTGGTACATGTTCCACTCCCTCCGGTGGATTAGGTGGGGGTGGTGGCAACCCTCTAGGAGGTACAACTTCTCATTCAGCTTCTTGCCCATTGGCATCAATAATCGTACCAGATCGTAACTCTCTCCTCAGTCCCATTGTGCTAAAATATATCTAAGGCATAATAATCATTTCAGAACAAAAATAGTCAGGCCAGCCTCAAGCAAGGTCCAAGACTTCCATTTCAAAAATTAAAACTTTCCAGACTATAATAATAAGGCAATGGGTACCCCTAAAACTTCCCCAACATAGCATACAACAACCAACATTCTTATATCAACACACTTCGTATCAACCAGCGTACATACAACAATCACCGTACAAATCAAACATGGCAACAACACAGCAACCTCCCAAACGAACCAAACCTGGCTCTGATACCACCAAATGTAACCCCCTTGACTCAGCCCAGACGCCCAACCGAACCAAGAAGGCCACATTAGGTTTGTCGTAGCAAACCGAAGAGATACAACAAAACCATGTCCACTTTTTCCTTTTTATCTTATCCAGATGCCAATTATTAACCCTACATGTTCATGTGGACATCAGGTGCAACCCCAACTCAATCGGGCATCAATTTGACATCCAATTGATCACGTTTACAATTTAGGGACCAAAATACAAACACAAAAAATTCAGGATTAAAGCTCACTTTTAAGTTACCAATTTTTAATTGGATCGATTCCAAACTTTCATCTCAAGTTTCAGCTCAATCCATTGATTTTATCACATTCAATTGCATTGGCAAGATTCAGAGACTAAATTGTAAAGATGACAAAATTGCCCAAAGTGATGATATCAGAATTAACGGTCATCCATACCGATACGGGTATACCCGTATCGATACAGATTGTAACACCCCATTTCGGTACACCTTCATGCCATATTGATACGCCCAACTGAAATACCAAACTTTTGAAAACCTTGATGATCGTACTGATACGGCTCTCTAGGCATTTCGATACACGGGATTGGGACGAAAAAGTTGATTTCCAGTAGATGAGACCCGTATCGAAACACCCATTGCCGTATTGGTACGCTTAGACTAAAATGGCCTAGGCGTATCGAAACACCAACCCGCATACCGATCCCTCAAGCCTCAAAATGCCTACCCATATCGGTACGGTCCCTCGCGTATCGGTACGCCTGGACCTGTGATGTCACATTTTGCTGATTTTTCATCGCAAAAGCATACTCTAACCACTCCAACATGATTAAAACACAACACCAACATGCCAAACATATCTCAAGCCAACTAGCATCACAATTCTAACAACACAACAAGGCTTCATGCATCAAAAGGAAATCTATAGGCATGCTTCCTAATATGCATCCAACCAATATATCAAAAGATAAACCAGCACCAAAATCAATCCTTAAAGGCCATATACAACCCAAGAGAAACTAAAGAAACATGCTCAAAGAGGGAGTTCCACAAAACATCTCCCAAAACACAACTAGTACCCCATTGCCCTTATTCATTATAGTCTAGTCTCTAACATACTTTGGAAACAAGTCTTACCAAGACCCCATTGCTTCTTGCTGCCTCCTGGGACTTTAATTCTCTGCATTGATGGACAAAGAGAGCGTAAGCACACATGTCTTAGTGAGGAATGCTCAGATCAAATCACATCAATGCATTTAAACCATTTTCTTTACATCATCCTTTAAAACATCATGCCCTTTTAAAACATGCACTTTACATCATTAAAACCAGCATATTAAACCATATGCTACATCTATCATTAATCAATAGCAAGTCACATTGCTAACCCTCTACTTAAGCCTTCCCATGCATTACTACCAAATGCAAAGCTCAAGGAGAAACATGTGTAAATCACATTATACCCATAAAACATTTCAATGATACATTAACAATTATATTGTCTTACAAGTGATCATTAAACAAGTCCAATAACGAAAGAGTTCATCGGATACACGGATTCAACAAGTGTTAACCCAACACTTCAAGCCATCTCAACCGAAATAGCGATACAATCACAATCGCGGTATAATAACAATCAGGTACACTTTCAACCCACAAGGACACCAACCCCTTTCATCGGTTAGATGCTTAACCCACTAACAGGAGTTTTTGGTTCTGTTTAACCCCTCTATCGTTAGGGTACTTGGATGGAGTATTCGGTAGGCCGTATAAACCCCTCAACATCCAAGGTGACTTATTTACAGTGCACTCAATCCTATGGCCAGCCAACTATATCCGATAACAATTTTAAAACCATATCACTTGCCAACTATATCCAAAGCAATAACCATGCTTTACACCACAAGTATAAACCATACTTACAAGGATCACTTACCATGTGCATCCTTCATCAAATCATGCTCAAAAACAGTATATCGTATACTTTAAAACATGCTTAAACAGTAGGTACATGAACATTAAACCAAGTGCATAAAATCACTCGAACAAGCACGACTGAGAGAGTAAAACCACTTTATACTTACTTTCGAATCTAGGTAAGCATTTCAAGCTCTACCTTAACTCCCAAAACTCTGTTCCAAAACATCAAAACGCTTTAAACCACATTTTCACTCGCCAATATGCAAAACCTCGATTCGCCGACGCGAAATCAAATACCCAAAACCTCCAACGCTTCTCCAATCACCTCCGGATTAACCTCCCATATTTTTACCACAAAACAACAGAAGATTAATGCATCATAATGCATTCTATACACATGAACTACAATCCTTCTCGTATTTCCTCAAAACCTCCACAATTAACCTTCCACAACAACCGAAAACATAACCAACACACTTCGATTCAGAACCCAGCCAGCATCTATCAATCTAACATCACTTTCAACATCAAAACACATCTAAAATAGATCCAAATCAACCTACCACCTCCAGCAACCTTACAACCATAGAAACACTACAAAACCTCAAAACTATCAACCTAAACAAATAGAGATTCTTATGTTTCGGGATTCCATTGATAAAAATCTCTTATCAACATTATTAAACATCTAAAATATAAATCAAAGCATCCTTAATTACTAGAAATTAGATCCAATCCGTGAATTAACACATTTCCCCCAAATAACTTAATTAAACATTAGAAAATCATCAAAATTAGATTAGAAACACAAAAACAAGGATCAAATGCTTGGGAATTTCAGTAAAGAACCATACAGTAGAGGAGTTCTCGGACCTTACCCCTATTGTGAAGTTTCTCCCTCAATTGATTTGTGAAAAGCTAAGAAAACATGAGATTTCAATGAGATTTTGCAAGAGAAAGTTAAAGAATCAAGTTAAAATCATAATTTGAGTGAAAAGAATCTCTCACCTCTGGATTTTGATGAAATTTTGATTGTTTGGCAGAAAAGAAGTTGAGAGAAAAAGTTTAGGAAAAAGTTACGTAAATTTTCTTTAAAAGTTAATAACTAACTTAGATATTTTAATCCCTCTTAAACCACCTTTAAAATGCATGTTTAAAATGATTTAATTGAAGAGAGAAACCACCGGCAAAAACTTGGTAATTTAGCTCCTTAAGGATTCTAAGAATTTGACCCTTTAAAACATAGTTTTCAAAAATCGCATTTTGGTCACTAACCCTCTACTTTGATGTGCATTGTTCTCCATGCATGAAACAACACATATATACAAGAAAAAACATAAGAAAATTAAAATGCATGATCATGTAAATGCAAAGAAATAAATTGAAAAGGAGTTTAGATAGAAGAGGACTCCCCTTTGGAAACTTCTTCTCGTGTGATGCGGATCTTTCTTTTCAGAAATCGGTCATGGGCAGGGACCATTCGTTTCTTTCTTTTCATGATTGGTTGTGAAGTGGTAGTAGAGGCTACAACTTCCTCATTTTTCTTGGCAGGTTCCAACGCGGTAGGTGCACGGTAGCATCAAATGGTGTTTGTATAGCTGGTGTCACTAGTGACTTGGCTTTGGTTTTCTTTGATTCGGATAATGAATTAGAACTGGCAGACTCAACTTGTACTGGAGATAATAGGACTGTGGCATCGAATGGGGTATGCACTAGACTAGCTGGCATGGCATCACCACTGGCAGAGGGCTTGGCCGGGAACTCTGGGAATTCTTGCACAAAGTCAGGGGACATTTTCTTGAGATCTTCCCTGATTACAACATCATTGGCCTGTATGTAATGTCGTAGCTTTACATTAAGCTCCTCAGCTTTCTCTATTTTACTGAGTATGATCTCCTGGCGATGGTAAATTTGTGATAGCATTGCCAGTGAACTGTCTCGCATGGTTTTAGGCATGGTATCTGCACTACCTTTGGCATCTTTGGCTCTTGCGTGGGCATTTTTGCTTTCCCCTTGCCTTTGTCCTTTGGCTCGGTAGCTGTGAGGTTTCTCCAAATAGCAATTGTGATTGTTATTCCCTTGATCCTTTGACCTTTATTTGTATCAAGATGTGGCACACCATGGAGCATGCAAATGTTAGAAATTAACAAAGGAAAGAACAAACTGCCATTTGCTTTCGCTGCACATTTGTAAATTTCAACAATAATGATCCTACCAACATTAATCTTGTGCCCCATAATGATGGAATGCAATAGGATCAACCTATCTTCCGATATAGTCTTGTTGTGAGATGTTGGCATCAAATTTGCCTTGACAAAGTGATTCCATCCTCTCCATTGGGGTTTCAATGCCAACCGCTTTACCGTGCGGTGTCCCTTTAATGACACTGTCCATGCTGTGCCAGGCTCATACAAGTCTACTAGTAGCTACTTTCTCTTGGCAACATTAGTTGACTCAGCATAATCAAAACATTCATCCCCTGCACCATCTAATTCAAACATAGTGTTAATATACCCCTCATCAAAATGCACACACTTACCTCGAATCATCAAGAAGGACGAATCTTTGGTCACAAGATAGGCATAGAATTCTCAAACAATGGTGGCATAAATCTCCCCTTCTTGTTGGCAAAATAGATTCCACTTGTGCATGTCAACTATTGGCATGAATTTTGGAGGGAATCCAATGCTTGTCTCCATCTTGAAATCGAAGTGTTTTTCGTAGCAAAAAGATCTTGAAGCAAAGTTAGCTTCAAACTTTTTCCAGATCTCCTCATTGAAAAATCGGTTGAAAGGGGTAGAAGAAGAAACCATTGGAAACATGCAAGAATTTGGAATGGTTTTGAATCAAGAAGAAGAAAAGACGATGTAAAGTTGGGTTCTTTCTTGAAAAGAAGTGGAAACTTGAGAGAGAGTTGGGTTCTTTAAAATCGGCTAGGGAAAGAAAGTGAAAAGGTTGGGTGTTTTAATGGGGTTAATAATGGTAACCGAGTAAATATATATAATGATGAAAGAAATAAATTTGATTTGAAAGGTGATAAAGTGATAAGGTGAAGTAATAAGGTTGTAAGTGATAAGATTTGATAAAGATTGGATTGATAAGGTAATTAGGTTGAATTTAAATTTCAAGCCAAGTTTTGGGCGGCTAGGGTTTAAATTTAAAGAAAATACTCTCTCTCATCTAATGGGCCAATCAAGTTAAGGTCATTCTCGTCTTTTCATCTTTCAATCCGTCGCATGCCAAGCTACTTTGGCACTATGCTTGGCACAAATAATTCTCCCATTGTGGCATCGGCTCATGCCAAGTCTCCCATTGGTATTAATTCTAGCATTGCTCCTGGCATATTGATTCTGCATACACTCAAAGAAAACCTTTCAACATAGACAATGAATAAAAATGAAAATTGACATAAAGAAAAACTATTAAAAACCCTAAAACCTAAAAACAAAAAACAACTAAACTAATATGTACAGAAGTTCAAACATGATGATGTTTTCACATTACCTATGCCAAGAAGATCACCTCATTGGCATTGTTCCGATCACCTTCCATGTAGTGCTTTAGTATGTGGCCCTTGGTTGATGGATGGTAAACTGTGGCACTATTTTGTTTGAATAACCAACATAGAAAGCCAAAGAATTGCTTTCCTTTGATCATGCCAAACTCTAGATTGCTCAACAAAGGAGAATGTTTTGCCATGTGGGTTTTGAATAACCACCTCAGAAAACCAAAATACCTCTTCCTTGTAGGCCTGTCAAATCTTTGCTTGAATTTAGCACCCTAGTAGTGCTTAGGTTGGGGTCCTTCTGTTTCATTTAATGCCAAGGTTTATGTATCCTTGACCGGTTCCAGACTTGCCATAGCATTCTTAGGTAAACCTTCAATTTCTGGCGGCACCATCTCTGGCATTATTATTATGGCCAAATTCTCTTGCTTCAGTTCTTCATTTTCTACCATTTGGACTCCACCTTTTCTTCCAGTTGTTAGGCACTTGCATTGATGTAATCATGTTTTTCAGTTTAGAAGTCTGTGCTGATAGTGTTGTATAGGCATCCTCTTCATGCTTTTCATATCGTCTTTGCTCATGGATAGCTCTTGGAATTGGATATTGGTAGTCATAAGTGGGAAAAATGTAGTCATCATCATACCATATGTGGCTACCCATGCTCTTCTTTGTAGCTTTCCAAAAAAATTTAATGATAAAAAAACAAAGTTAGTAAAATAAAAACAAAAAAACAAGTAAAAATTAAAGCAATAAATTTTGTCGCAATCCCCGACAACGGCGCCAAAAACTTGTAGACTCTCTAAGTTAATGCTGGCAAAAGGGGCAGAATATATGTATTGGAAAAGAATAAAACAGTGCCAAGATGAGTCTTTTGCGTGCAAGTATACACGATCTACAAGTAATACAACAATTAAGCTGAGTATTGATCCCACAGAGATTGACTTGGAATTCAAATGCCTTGATTGTTAATTCCCTTGAGAAAAAGTTGTTTTGTTTTGAAGTTGGTTTTGGAAATAATTGAATAGAAAAGAAATAAAAGTAAAGTAAAGACGTTGGCAAGGAAGGTTTTTTAATGAATTATGAGCGTTGGCAGGGAATGTATGGTTTTCACGCGATTCATGTCGTGCCAGCCTTTAATAATAACATGTCTTGGCATTCTTTGCCGAGCATATTCAAAATTAGCAAAGTCTCTCTCGATGGTCATTACCCTAAATTGATCATGTAAAAACCCCTATATCTCTATAGTGCATGCTTTTAAATAAACCAATTTGATTAAGATCCAATCTATACTCCTACGGGCATTTCACTCCTGAAGTAAGTTCATCTACTTGAACGACTTCTCTCGAAGCTTCTCTCCTCAGTACTCAACAACTTAATCGTTGCCACCCCAAGTCTGTTAAGATATTGAAGAGCAATAGGCCAACAGTGCTAGCTCTCGTTTAGCATAGTATTTAGAAAACATTAAAGTATGTCGAATAGATAAAACATTGCCAAAGGCAGATTTATTATCAAAAACTAAAACATAAAATAGCGTTCAATGCAAAACACCTCCACCAACTATTAGATTAGTTCATAGTGAGGGATTTAACCCAAAATTCACAAAATTTTTCCAAATACATCATTATTAAAATGAAAATAAAACTATTTAAAACAAGAGAATGGGCGAGAGGGGTCTCTCGATGCAACCCTCAAGATCCAGGCTCTCAGCCAAGTGGTCGAACCTCCCTCCTTTGTGCGGCCGGTTGTCAATCGTCGCACTGTAACTCCTCACTCCGATCAATCATGATCAAGCACCTCCAAAAATCCCCAAAAACCACTCATAGAATGCTTGCTTGGTTAGTCTTTAAATAGGCGTGCAAGGAGGGCATATGATAAGCTTCTTATTTGAATTTTAAATGTTGAAGGGATAAGAGGTGAGATCTTATCCAAATTTGAATGAAATCTTATCAGGTTAGTGTGGATGTCATACTGCCGACGCTGCCTTGGCATCCAAGCTTGGCATGCATCTGCCAACCAATCTTGGCACTATCTTATCCGTTATTTTCTCGGAGATTAATCCAATTGCTATCTTTTCGAAGCCTAATCTTGTCCTATTTTTTTGGAGTTCAACAACTTCTTGGCATGGCATCAAGTTCACTTCTCTACCAACCGGTGCTTGGCATTGTCTGGTCCATCTGTGCCAACAACACTCGGCATTCTCTCTGGCATTCCTTCCTATGTTGCTTTTCTGGGCCAAATACTATGCCAAACCTACAAAATTGCCAACAAAACAACCCTTCACACCGGCATAGACAGGATTCTAAACTCCTTATGTAAATGCATGGTTTTAACATCCTAATGCAACTAAATGTACCTAAAAACAAGCAAAAGCATTGTAAGATTGGCATTAAAAATAGTACTTTTGGAGAGGTAACAGTAAGCCTAGGGTATGGATTCAGTAATCAAACTATTGAGGTAAAAGGGTCTATCCAGTTGCCTTGGACTATGGACGATGGCGATAATAAAGTTACGCATATGGCCAATTTCTTGGTCATTGATAACCCATCCATATACAATGACATCTTTGGTAGACCTTTGATGAAGAAGACAAGAATGATCGCAGCTCCGTTTTGTTTGTAGGTAAAGTTTCCTACACCTTCTATGAGGCTGTAATGCAGGCTGACCAAAAGATCGTAAGGTAGTGTCACATTCTTTCTCTCCAACTAGCACAGAAACAGAGGGGTCAGGACCATACCGATGAGGGAACCCCAGTAAAACAAAGAAGACCTGAGGTTAACATCATGAATAAGACAATGATGACTCTCAAAAGCTTAGATCTTAGGGAGGAGGATAAATTAGCCAAATGAGAACATGTAGAGGAGATGGAGACAGTGGAAATCTACCCGGACGAACTTGAAAAGTTTACAAAGATTGTCACAGGGTTAGATATGCATTGTAGAAGGAAACTGGTGAAGCTATTGTGGGACAACGCGGATGTCTTTGCATGGTCAGCGACATACATGCCGGGAGTAGATCCGAGCGTGATTAAACATTTCTTATAGGTGAATTCGACAGTAAAGCCTGTGAGTCAGAAAATAAGAAAATTTTCAGAGAAGAAGGTACATGCCATCAGACAAGAGGCAGAGAAGTTAATCGCGGCAGGCTTTGTCGAAAAAGTGAGGTACCTACATTGGCCAGGCTAATGTTGTAATGGTCAGAAAGTAAAATTGTGAATGGCGAATGTGCATAGATTTCACCGACCTTAACATGGCATGTCCCTAGGATATTTTCCCACACCCATCAATTTATAGTCTGGTGGGAGCTTCAAGAGGCCATAAGTTCATGAGTTCGATGGATGTATTTTCTAGATACAACCAGATCGCAATGGCGGACGAAGACAGAGAGAAAATGGTATCCATTATAGAGGATGTCATCTATTATTATAGAGTGATGTCGTTTGGACTAAAGAACGCAGGGGAAACCTATCAAATGATGTTCAATAAGATTTTTCGCCATTAGATTGGACGAAATATGGAGGTCTACATAGATAACATGTTAACTAAAAACACTTCATTTGAACAGCACTTGGATGACCTACAAGAGGTCTTCAATATCCTCCACATGTATAGGATGCGTTTGAACCCTAAAAAGTGTGCCTTTACAGTTGGAGTAGGGAAATTCTTGGATTTTCTAATCTCAGAACGAGGAATCAAGGAAAACCCAAAAAAGATAAAAGCCATAACCGACATGGGGTCCCCCACAAACATAAAAGAAAAATAGTAGTTGAACAGGAAAATGGTGGCTCTAAACTGATTTGTTTCTCGCTTGGCAGATAAATGTATTCCTTTCTTCAAAGCGTTAAAGGGTTCCTTTTAGTAGACGAATGAATGCCAGAAGCCTTCGAGCAACTTAAGTAGTATCTAGCTAGCCCTCATGCTCATAGTACATAAAGAGGGAGAAACCTTGTTCATTTACTTAGCAGCTACTGATGAAACTATTGCGACAGTTTTGGTCAAACAAAAATAAGGAGCCTAGAGACCAGTTTACTATGTTAACGGGGTCCTTCAACAAACGGAACAAAGATATACTATAGCGGAAAAGCTAGTGTTCGCTCTAGTGGTAGAGGCTAGAAGACTTTGCCACTACTTCCAGGCGTATCAGGTGATTATTTTGACAGACCGGCCCTTGAAGGATATGTTGAGGAAGGTAGATGTATACGGTCAGATGTTGAAATAGGGCATAGAGCTTAATGAATTTGGGATTGAGTATTAACCGCAGAAAGCACTGAAGGCATAGGTTTTGGCCATTTCATAGCGTAATGTACATTTAACTGTCCTGTGATGAATCTACATGCTGACATTTCAACGGTAAACAACGAAAATTCTAGAACTACAGCAAGAAACCTCCCAGACCGTAGACAGACAAGTTCATAATCCACAGTCCTGGACTCTCTATGTAGATAGTTCGATAGCTATTAAAGGGGCAAGAACAAGTGTAATATTAAGTGGGCCAAGCGCGAAAGAAGAATGACAGTATGTGCTTAGCGTCGCGTTTGCCCTTTCCAACAATGTAGTTGAGTACGAAGCCCTAATAGCGGGACTGGAGCTTGCAGTCAGACTCAGGGTTGACTCATTATAAATCTTCACAGATTCTCAACTGGTGGCGAAGTAGCTATATGGCAAATACGAGGTCCACGATGAGATACTCTTCAAGTACCATCTGAGGAGTGAAAGGTTACAACAAATACATATACTCATATTTTATTTCACAAATAAATACTCTATCCCTTACATAACAAATTCTTGTTAGACTAATTCTCTATAATACATGATTGTTAGTAAAGTTTATCATGTATTATATAATGCAAATTCCCATAGGAGACAATGCCAAGGCATATGTCCTGACAAGACTGGCAGCAGCACTCGAAGTGTAGAGGGGAGGTAGATTCTGAATCGAATATTGAGAGAGCCCCACAATCGCAGAGGAGCATCAAGTATACCAACTTGATAAGGTGACACTTGGATGACACTGATCGCCACATACATCAAAGCAGGAGTATTATTTGAATACAAGGCTTAGTGACTCAAGATAATGAAGCGAGCAGCTCAATACACTCTTATTGACGTTGTTTTACACAAGAGAGGCTTCCTTCAGCCTCTAATGTGATGCTTAGGACCCGATGAATCCAGTTATGTATTACAGAAAATTTATGAGGGAATAGATAGACACCACCTAGGCTCCCATGCACTAGCGTAGAAAGTCATAAGACAAGGTTTCTACTAGCCTACAATACGTAAAGATGCTAAGGAATTGGTAACTAAATGCGTGCCATGTCAAGAGTTTGCCTCAATCCTAAGGCAGCCAATGAAACTCATCAAGTCCATTATGAGCCTGTGGCCATTTGCAATCTGGGTTATCGACATCTTAAGCCTATTTCCAATGGCACTAGGTTAGAGGAAATACCTAGTATTCGTTGTGGACTACTTTACAAAGTGGATAGAAGTGGAACCACTAGCGACGATTAAAGAGAAACAAATGGATAGCTTTCTGTGGAAGTCCCTTGTTTGTAGGTTTGGTATTCTTAAAACTGCCATCAAAGACAATGGTACCCAATTCTAGAAGCGATTCAAAAAATTCTACGAAGACCTCCATATCATGTTGGCCTAAAGTTTTGTTAAATCCCCCACAAGTAAATGGTCAAGTCGAAGCGGTTAATAAGAAGATCTTACCCGCACTCAAAAAGAAGGTCAGAGATGCGAAAAGAGCTTAGGTAAACGAACTGCCATGGATATTGTGGACATTATGGACAACCTCCCACATCGGTACAGGTAAAATATACTCTAAGATAAGCTTCTAGTACCATCATACTATCTAGATTTCTCTAAAATACATAAAGATACTTGTGTTAAATCCATAACCATCCCAAAGCAGGAGAAACACCATTTAATCTGACGTATGGTATAGAAGTAGTGATACCAGCAGAGATAGGCATACCAACGCCAAAAACCGCTCATTATGATGCCCAAGAGAACAATGAAGCATTACGAATGAATCTGGATATGCTGGAGGAAATAAAAAATGAATCGGACGCAGCGGTAGAGGCAAGAAATCAAATAGTCACCAAGTATTACAACTTTCATGTAAGAAGCAAGCAATTAGTAGCCGAACTAGTGCTGAGAAACGTGGAGGCTAGCAAGCCACCGATAGAGAGATGCCTTCAATATAGGAAGGACCCTATAGAATCCAGAAGAAATCGGGTTTGGGCATGCGAGCTTATAAAGTTGGACATGAAGGAAGTCCCTAAAACATGGAATGTCAGACATTTGGGAAAACTTTATATTTAAGATGACTTTGAAAACAAGGGTTCTAAGACTTAATACTTTATTATGCATATGATGAATTCCTCGAAAATTGTGAGATTGCCAAATTAAGGTTCGCTAGCCGCTTCCAAGTAAGCGTGCATAGTAAAGCGACCGATCACTAAAAGAAGGTTCGCTAGCCACTTTCAAGTAAGCATGCATGGTAAAGTGACCAATCGCAAAAATAAGGTTCGTTAGCCACTTCCAAGTAAGCATGCATAGTAAAGTGATTGATCGCCAAAATAAGGTTCACTAGCCGCTTCCAAGTAAGCGTGCATAGTAAAATAATTGATAAGTGTTCAAAAGTACTATTTTTCTGACCCTTTTTACTCATATTATTGTTAGACTTAGGCTTATATTAGTTGCATAATTAGCCATTCATGCATTAATCCATGTTTCCTTCCATCGTTGAGCTTGATTACATAACTTGGTAGTTTTTGTGGGAAAAGATGTTGTTTTGGTGTGTTTTGTGTGTATGTACAGCATCACTTGCCAAAGCAAGGCTATAGCTAGTTGCTAGGGCAATGCATGAAGGAGATGCCGAGCTAGTTGCCAGGGCAATGCATGAAGGAGACGCTGAGCCAGTTGCCAGGGCAATTGTCGACAAAGAATAAGGTGATATGGTAGTCGAAATTGATGACTAGACAAGCCCAAGATGACGTGGAGCAAAGCTAAATCCCAAAGGAGTTTGATTTCCATGAAGAGATTAAAGAAGAATTAAATTCCAAGAAGATAGGAGAAGTTCTAAAAGGAATAAAATTATAATAAAGAATTATATTCTTTAAAGATAATTTAATTCCAACTTAACTTCCTCCTCAAAGAAGGACTTTGACCTAGCCCTATAAATTAGAGGTCATTCCGTCAACTCCAGGGAGAGTAAGAGGAGAGAATTTTAGACAAGCATCTAGGGCAAGGAGATTTCGACAAGCTTCATTCTTTATCTTTTTCTTTCTTGTTCAATTAGGTTCATGCTAGGGATTATTTATCTTGTGTTTCTTTGGAACCTAGACATGAACTAAATCTATTTGGCTATGGTTATTGTGTTTTGTGGTTGTGAGAAACTATTGGATTTTGTTTAGGTAATAAGAGTTTGCACTTTGCTATTCAAGGTTTATTCATTCTTGGTTCTTATTCTTGTTTGCGAGTGAATTGGGAGAGGATCTCGTAACTTCATCTATTTATCTAATATCGGGAGAGTTAGATTCAAGAAACGAATGAATATGATCTTTATTCAATCTATTGATGATGAAGATTAATCTTGCTTAGGAATAAGTTAAGGATTTCAACGGCTAAGAGGAGCGCAAGATTGGTTGTTGTTCACCCTTGATTCACGCAGGGATGTATTATCAAGGCATGCACAAGTAACTAGAGTTTCGACTTAGGGATAAGAAGAAACCATTGAAGAACGCTCTACCGAACCTTGAAGGTTGCTGCCCAAACGCCCAAGTAGTTGCCCAACTAGTCGCCCAGGCAACCATCGATTAGTTGCCAAGGCAACCCCGTTGCGAAAGTTGCCACGGCAACTGAGTTGCCCTTGCACTCTTTTACCAAGACGATCCAATCAGCTATCACACCTCAACTCACGATAACCTAGCATATCTCTCTTATTTAATTACATCGCCTTTTACTTATTTGCTTTCTAGATTAGTTATTAGTTAAAACTCCTATAATCTTTTATTTGTGTTTTTACTTTTTTCAGTGCAAGAGACTAGATTCTTGAAGTAGCACCAATCCCTGTGGAGACGATATCTTTTATACTATAACTTGCAACGTGTATACTTGCACAATTGCGTAGCACTTATTACGCGCAACAAGTTTTTGGCGTCGTTGCCGGGGATTGGCAATAGCGACTTTGTTTTTATTTTCTTGCACTTTCTTTTTACTTTTCTTGTTTAAGATTCAAAGGGCTAACAAACTTTGGTTTTGCATTGGTATATGACCAGGGCGAGACCGATTACACCAGAATATCCCTTTGATCCAGAAATCGAACGAACCTTACAAAGACGTAGACGAAGGATAAGAGTAGCAATGGCTAATCAAGATGGCAATATGAATCAAGATGTTCCAGCAGGAGGAGGAGTGATTCTTGCACGAAACAGAACTATTCGAGACTATCTTGATGAAGATCTTGATGGACTTAATCTAGAAGTTGTCGCACCTGAAATTGAAGCCGACCACTTTGAGTTGAAACCAGTAATGTTTAATATGATCAACACAATTGGTCAATTTGGCGGCTCAGCAACTGAAGATGCACGGCAACATCTTAAATCTTTCCTCGAGATTTGCAACTCGTTCAAAATACACGGAGTCACCCCTGATGTCTTACAATTAAGATTATTCCCCTATTCACTGAGGGATAGGGCGAAAGCATGGTTGAATAGCATTCCTGCCGGATCAATAGGATCTTGGACCGATCTTTGTCGCGATTTCCTTGCTCGGTTTAATCCTACAAATTTGACTGATAAGCTTCGTAACGACATTACTTCTTTTCGGCAGGCAGATGATGAATCCATGTACGAGGCTTGGGAGCGATATAGAGAACTTCTACACAAATGCCCCCTACACGGATTCCCGGTGTGGACACAAGTAACAATGTTTTACAACGCCGTGAATACACTAACAAGGATGATGCTACATCCTCGGCAAATAAGTCGCCGGAGGAAGCAATGCAAATTCTAAACGGGCTGGCCAAGAATGATTATCAATTCCCCTCTACTAGAAGAGGAGGAGTTAGACGCCAAGCCACAATACATGAACTAGGATCATCAGATTCAATTTCGACACAATTGGCCACTTTAACCAAGATGGTCCAGAACATGCAAAAACCAAACAACACACATGAGGTCAAGGTAATGGATTCTTTTTGTGAGTTATGTGGTGATAACCATGATTCTTCTAAATGTATGCAGAATCCGGAATCCAGCTTCTATGTGGGGAATTACAATCGGAACAAAAATGTGATGTCCAATACATACAAACCAGCTTGGAAGAAGCACCCTAATTTTTCATGGAGTAATCCCAACAATGCTCTAAACCAGAACAATCAGAACGCACAAGCATCGGGATTCCAGCAGAATATGCCACGGCAACAGTTGCCACAGCAACAACCGACAACATCTAGTTCTTTGGAAAATTCTCTCAATGCTTTTATGTTGAAAACTGAATCTTATATGGCTGAGAATAGTAACTTCATAAAAAGAACTTATGCTTTTATTAACAGGACCGAGATGAGATTGCAAAACCAAGAGGCGACAATCAAATCATTGGAAAATCAAGTCAGACAGTTTGCTCAAAATCTGAATACTAGACTGCAAGGAGGTTTACCTAGCGATACTGAAGTCGCAAGAGGAACTGGCCATGAGCAATGTAAGGCGATCACCACTAGAAGTGGCCAACAACTTAAAGAGGCTCAAGCCCGCTCAACAAACAAAACTCCACAAAAAGATCAAGACAAACCTAGCGGCAAAGCCTCAGATGCTGAACCAGGAATTGCCGCTGAAACCGGCAATAAGCATGCCTCGGCAACCGACGATAAGGATGCTTCGGCAACTTGTGATAAGCATGCCTCGGCAACCCCAATTGATAATGCCTCAGCAACTCTAGTTGTCCTGGTTATGCCGTCAATCAGGTTCCAAACCAATGAAAGGATCGAAGATATCCAACTTCCACCACCATTCCCACAAAGGTTGAAGCGACAAAAGCAAGAATATCAATTCAAGAAGTTTCTTGATATCCTAAAGCAAGTCCACATCAACTTGCCATTGGTGGAAGCAATTGGACAAATGCCGAGCTATGCCAAGTTTCTTAAAGACATTGTGTCCAAGAGAACAAGGCTAGAAGAGTTTGAAACAGTTGCCGCAACAGAGGGATGCATGGCCATGTTACACAATCGTATGCCACCTAAGTTGAAGGATCCCGAAAGTTTCACAATACCCTGTTCTATTGGAAACCACTATGTCGGGAAAGCATTATGCGACCTTGGGGCTAGCATAAATTTGGTGCCTAAACCAGTTTTCCAGAAACTAGGAATCGGGAAGGCAAGACCTACAACAGTTATGCTACAGCTAGCCGACAGATCCTATGTGCATCTAGAGGGAAAAATCGAGGACATACTGGTAAAAGTTGATAAATTTATTTTTCCCGCTGACTTTATTGTTTTGGATTGTGAAGCAAATGAGCATGCACCTATCATTCTCGGGAGACCATTCCTAGCAATAGGGAGAACCTTGATCGATGTTGAAAAGGGAGAACTCACAATGAGGGTGAATGACCAGCAAGTTAAACTAAATGTGTTCCAAACACTAAGGCATGCCGATGATCCAGAAGAATGCCAACTTCTTCATGCCACGACAGAGTTTAACTTCGACGAGGAATTTAGTTGCCTCAGCAACTACATTGCCGAACAAGAGGAACCTGAGGAGTATGAAGAATCGGTTAATGAGGAACAACAAGAAAAGGCAAGTTGGCTAGTCAATCGACCAAGAAAAGAAGCTGATCAAAATGTTGATGCTACACAAGAAGGCAATAGGGAGGAGGACGCGGATCTAGAGATATGCGATGAATTCCTGGATGAACAACTTTTAGTTGCCTCGACAACCATGGATACGCACGTCTCGGCAGCTCTCGACGCCGCAGCAGCCCTTGACGCACACGCCTCAGCAATTTTGGGAGCAGTCGCCAAGGCAGAACATGCCTCGGCAATACCCTAGTACGCGGATTTAGTTAATTTCCTTGTTTGTGGTATTTTACCTTATGGCCTTACTCACCAAGGGAAGAAGCGGTTCCGCCATGATGCTAAGCATTACATTTGGGACGAGCCTCTTTTGTTTAAACAATGTGCAGATCAGGTTATACGCCGATGTGTCCGTGAAGAAGAGCAATAGAATGTACTCCGGCAATGCCATTCTTCACCCTATGGAGGACATTTTGGAGGAACTTGTACTGCGGCCAAAGTTTTGCAATCTGGTTTGTATTGGCCAACATTGTACAAAGATGCCCAAGACTTTTACAAGCAATGTGATCGTTGCTAGAGGACAGGCAATATCTCTAGACGACATGAGATGCCGCTCCAGAACATCATCGAGGTGGAATTGTTCGATGTATGGGGGATCGATTTTATGGGACCTTTCCCATCTTCATTCGGCAACCTCTACATTCTACTTGCCGTCGACTACGTGTCTAAATGGGTTGAGGCAGCTGCAGTTCCCAACAACGATGCCAAGACCGTGCAACGATTCTTGCAGAAAAATATATTTACACGGTTTGGGATGTCGAGAGCAATTATCAGTGACGAAGGCAAACATTTTGACAACAGACTTATTGCCAAGATGTTGCAACACTTCGGCGTATCACACAAGATCGCCACGACATATCACCCACAAACTAACGGGCAAGCAGAAATTTCCAACCGGGAATTGAAGGGTATACTCGAGAAAGTTGTAAATCCCTCTAGGAAGGATTGGTCATTAAGACTAGATCACACACTTTGGCCACATCGCACTGCATTCAAAACACCCTTAGGTATGTCCCCTTTCCGACTTGTCTATGGCAAAACATGCCATCTACCGGTGGAAATTGAACACAAGGCCTATTGGGCAATCAAGACCGTGAATATGGATTGGGAAAGTGCCAGAAAAAAATGTTTGTTGGACCTCAACGAGATAGAAGAATTTCGTGCATTCGCCTATAACAATGCACGAATCTACAAGGAGAAAACAAAGCAATGGCATGACAAGAAACTATTGCCGCGGCAATTCACGCCAGGGCAACTAGTTCTCTTATTCAATTCTCGGCTAAAACTTTTCCCGGGAAAACTGAAATCAAGATGGTCGGGACCATTCGAAATTGTCAAAACATTCTCCCATGGTGCCGTGATAATCAAGTCCATCACTGACAAACATGAATTCAAAGTTAATGGACAAAGATTGAAGCACTACAATGGTGCCCATGTGGAACGTAACAAAGAAGTGGTCACCTTAGGAGATGCATGAGCATGCTCTCCTTTCGATATTTTATTTTTATTTTATTTTTCTTTTTATTTTTATTTTTAATTTTGTCAAACTATTTAATTTTTTTTTTATTTTTTTTTATTTTCGATTATTTTGCTTTTTTTATGATAGATTTATTTTCTTTTGTTTTATCTTTTTAAGTTTAAGAATCCCTTTACACATCTTTATTTATTTTCTTTTATTAGTTTATCTTTAATTTTAATCCTTATTTGATTTGCCTTTGAATTGTAGGAAAAGAGTTCAAGATAAAGAGGAATTTTGATCCAAGAAGGAAAACATCTTCAACAAGGAATTTAATGGGCTGAATCTAAGGCTTATATAAAGCCTCCAACTTACCCTAATTAAACCCCCTTGCTGTCACCCTTCCCCTAAACTGAAACCCTCTTTTTCGTCTTTCCAAAAATTAATCCCACCCACCATATATACTACCTATATTTTCTATAAAACCCATCACCCTTAACTTCCAAATCTTGCAACTCTTTAGTTTCTTTTATTTGTTTTTACAAAACTCACAACCAAGATCATCTATGGCATCCAAAATTAAATTTTTAGTTCCTCCAAAGAACCAAGATACAAGAAGTTTGTTACACCGGTGGTTAAAGAAAGATTTCACTCCAAGTTCGAAAGCCGGAAGATTTACGAAGAACAAGGCTTTGAATACTCCAACTCTCATCAAGATTTCGGCCTTGAACCATTCATCTTCGAGAGGATTGCACATCAAAAGTGGCAAATCTTTTGCCATCAATCAGAACCGAGTAACATCTCATGGGTAAGAGAATTCTATGCTCACTCACCTAACCCGGGTAATCCTTATGTTTTTGTTCGTGACGAGGCCATACTCATAAGCCCCGAAAACGTCAACACCTTTTACGGGCTTTACATTGAGAAGGACGAGCATCAAGCCTTCGTTGATCAAATCACGCCCAAGCAACTCGACAAGGTGCTTCAAGGACTCACTCAACCAGGAACTCATTGGAACGACGGTAAATACAAGGGCACGGTAAATCGCCTTCGGCTTAAACCCAAGGCAAAACTATGGAATAAGTTTGTTAAAACTTCTTTAATGCCCACCACACACAATACTATCGTTGATATACCACGTCTTTTGCTCATACATTCTATTTTGCATAATCGCATCATTAACATTGGAAAATTTATTTGTGATGATATTTTTGTATGTAGCTCAAAAGATAAGGGTTCTTTTTTCTTCCCTTGCTTAATTTCTAATCTTTGCAAGGAGATGCAAGTCCCAAGTGAGTCCACCGATGAAAAGGCCCTACCAAAGTCTGGTTGGAATCAAGCACAAATCCGAAAGCTAATGGGAGAGGCACCGGGAAAATCTTTAAGGCCCCCAATTGCCGCGGCAACTCCTACCGCCCCGGCAATCCATAATGCCCAAGCACCTAACGCCCGAGCAACTCGGCCATCAACCCAGGACACTTTGAAGCACTCTTGCAACCATTGGTGAGCCACCTAAGGCAAATTGAAGACCGGAAAATAATGTTCATGCGGTACATGAAGGAGCACAACAATGCCATCACCCAAGTCATCCTAGAAAAGTACCCGGACAATCGCGTGCCGTTCCCAATCTTTTCTGCCGAGATTCTTGCCTCGACACCCAATGAAGTAGTCACCACGGCAACCGCAACAGATGATGCCGCGGCAACCTACATCATGCCTGCACAAGCAGATGCCATGGCAACCAACCCTGAAGATGCCACGACAACCAAAGCTAAAGACATCCCGGCAACCACTGCAAAAGCCAAAGGTAAAGTACCTATGCCCAAATCAACTCCTACGGAATCATTTTCTGATTTTTCAGATTCGGACGAGTCCTCCATTGCACCAACAAAGACCGCACCAATTGAATCCTCCAAGCGAAAAGCCAATGACATTGATGAAGAGGACGATGAGGACAACCCCGTACGAGGATCGATTCCACCACCGGCAACAAGAAAACAACTATCGCGTTCAAGCAAGAGAATCAAGACACCGACCAAAAGGAAACTAATCATCCACGATGACGAACTCTCGGAGTAAGTCCTCGTTTGCATTTTATTTTTCGTTATTTTTATTTTTCTTTAATGCATGCATTGAGGACAATGCCTCACTCGAGTTTGGGGGGATTGTTATTAGTAGTTACCATGTTTAGTTACATTCATCTTAAGTATTACATTTAGGATACATAAATTGCTTGCCATGCCTTTAGTTGGAACAAGAATTGCCTAGATTTGATGAATATCCGATGATGACTTTGCCAATGCACTTAATTGATAGAATTTTTATTCTAGGATAACCATGGAAAAACTTAGAATTTTACTATGATGCTAAATTCAATGAAACACTGTTGTGGTTTGATTGATTTAAGTAATTCTAGTGAACTTAGGTTGATAATTAAACAAATTGGGGGATTAGAATAAAAACTGGATGAATGCTAGAGGTGCCCGAAATTGGCTCTAGCATGTGCTAAAAAGTGAATGCTAGAGGTGCCCGAAATTGGCTCTATCATGTGCTAAAAAATTGATCACTAGAGGTGCCCGAAATTGGCTCTAGCATGTGTTAAAAAATTGATCGCTAGAGGTGCCCGAAACCGGTTCTAGTCGAATAAATTAACTTAAGAAAACTAAAAACAAAACACTAGAGGTGCCCAAAACTGGCTCTAGTTAAAACATGTTAAAAAGAACCCAATGAAGTAATTTGAAAACCTCTTGTTTGCATAGAATCCGAAAAATCAACTTGCACACAACTCCGCACACACTCACAAGCATTATAGTTTGATTCTGAGTAACTCTTAAGTTTTCCGAAAAATGAAAAGCCAATCATACTTTGTGCCCCGGTTCTGAGAATTGAAATCAAGTTCAAAGCTAAGCTTGTGAAAATTGAAGTCTTGGCAGGTAATTATTAGTTTGCATTGCTTGAGGACAAGCAATAGTTTGAGTTTGAGGGTGTGATAAGTGTTCAAAAGTACTATTTTCTTACCCTTTTTACTCATATTATTGTTAGACTTATGCTCATATTAATTGCATAATTAGCCATTCATGCAATAATCCATGTTTCCTTCCATCGTTGAGCTTGATTACATAACTTGGTAGTTTTTGTGGGAAAAGATGTTTCTTTGGTGTGTTTTGTGTGTATGTACAGGATCACTTGCCAAAGCAAGGCTAGAGCTAGTTGCCAGGGCAATGCATGAAGGAGATGCCGAGCTAGTTGCCAGGGCAACGCATGAAGGAGACGCCGAGCCAGTTGCCAGGGCAATTGTCGACAAAGAATAAGCTGATATGGTAGTCAAAATTGATGACTAGACAAGCCCAAGATGACGTGAAGCAAAGCTAAATCCCAAAGGAGTTTGATTTCCATGAAGAGATTAAAGAAGAATTAAATTCCAAGAAGATAGGAGGAGTTCTAGAAGGAATAAAATTATAATAAAGAATTATATTCTTTAAAGATAATTTAATTCCAACTTAACTTCCTCCTCAAAGAAGGACTTTGACCTAGCCCTATAAATTAGAGGCCATGCCTTCAACTCCAGGGAGAACAAGATGAGAGAATTTTCAACAAGCATCTAGGGTAAAGAGATTTCGACAAGCTTCATTCTTCATCTTTTTCTTTCTTGTTCAATTAGGTTCATGCTATGGATTATTTATCTTGTGTTTCTTTGGAACCTAGCCATGAACTAAATCTATTTGGCTATGGTTATTGTGTTTTGTGGTTGTGAGAAACTATTGGATTTTGTTTAGGTAATAAGAGTTTGCACTTTTCTATTCAAGGTTTATTCATTCTTGGTTCTTATTCTTGTTTGCGAGTGAATTGGGATAGGATCTCGTAACTTCATCTATTTATCTAATATCGGGAGAGTTAGATTCAAGAAGCGAATGAATATGATCTTTATTCAATCTATTGATGGTGAAGATTAATCCGACTTAGGAATAAGTTAAGGATTTCAACGGCTAAAAGGAGCGCAAGATTGGTTGTTGTTCACCCTTGATTCACGCAGGGATGTATTATCAAGGCATGCACAAGTAACTAGAGTTTCGACTTAGGGATAAGAAGAAACCATTGAAGAACGCTCTGCCGAACCTTGAAGGTTGCTTCCTAGACGCCCAAGTAGTTGCCCAACTAGTCGCCCAGGCAACCATCGATTAGTTGCCAAGGCAACCCCGTTGTGCAAGTTGCCACGGCAACTGAGTTGCCCATACACTCTTTTACCATGACAATCCAATCGGCTATCACACCTCAACTCACAATAACCTAGCCTATCTCTCTCATTTAATTACATCGCCTTTTACTTATTTGCTTTCTAGATTAGTTATTAGTTAAAACTCCTATAATCTTTTATTTGTGTTTTTACTTTTTTTCAGTACAAGAGACTAGATTCTTGAAGTGGCACCAATCCCTGTGGAGACGATATCTTTTATACTATAACTTGCAACGTGTATACTTGCACAATTGCGTAGTACTTATTACGCGCAACAATAGCCGACCTCCAAAATAAGTTCCGCTAGCCGCTTCCAAGTAAGCATGCATAATAAAGCGATCGACAGCCAAAATAAGGTACGCTAGCCGCTTCTAAGTAAGGGTGTATAGTAAAGCGACCGTTCACTAAAATAAAGGTCATAAAATCGTACAAGCGATTGCCACTCCCAAATACGGGTACATAAGAAGCTAAAAACAGTTAGTGAGCCTAGAAAATATGATGCTTTTAACATAACAAATGTACTTGTGAGGCTATGGTTTTAGATATCTGAAGTAAGCTAGCAAAGAAATAAATCTAAACATATGTCATCATTCAAGCTGGTTTAATATAGAATTAATCACCGCAAATTAATTGTTAGGACTTCTCTAATCACCCTTACTCATTAACCAATGGGCAATAACTTACAATTTGCATCCCTTCAAGAAGTCATCGACAATATAAAATTTTTCACATTTATTGTTTACTCGTTGCTAACATAAGAGAACAAAAAGAAAGAAATCCATATAACCAGGGGGCAGTAATCTATAGATTCACATCTTCAACCAGTGTGATTGAAAACCTCAAACAAAGAGCCACACCTCAAAAATAAACCTGAAATAGGTAAAATTATCCTCAAGGTACGCTCCTTCCTAGAGGTTGACAAACTCAAGAACCACCGACGAAATGACCAGGAACCAAATTTGAATGACTTAACCTGCAAAGAAATAGAATGCAACTACAAACGTCAAACAAGGAGTCACACCTTGAAAAAAACTCAGAAGGAGTAAAATTGTTTTCAAGGTGAGCCCCTTGTCAGACCCCTTGTCAGACGTTAGCAACTGCGAATACACTAAGAAAGGAGAAAACCGCTAACAAATGAAGAGAATAACAAAAAATGAGCTACACAATTTTTCCACAAAAGAGGACCCTATTTATAGAATAGCATAAGAGAAACCTTAGCGGGAATAGCGAAGTTTTAGGTGGGAATCTTCTTTGGGTAGCCCAAAAATATTAAATTTTGAAATTCAAAGTACACAAACCCCAAGAAAGCAACTTTAGCAAAAGAAAATAGGTAATAAAACAATAAAACAAACTTTTTAATCCTCCAATAAAGTTCTCAAAACATTGATTGCTTACAATAAAAATAGCAATAACAAAAAGCTATTCGACGCCCTCAGAGGTGCATGATGCCTCAGTACCGTCTGCCGCATAATCACCAACGGTATTAGTAGGTTCATTCAAAGATGCCGGTGTACTAGGCTCAATAGCAAGAGGAATCAAAACATCCGTGTACTCTAAATCAAAATTTTCCCAAGAAGCCCAAAAGGATTCTTCGCATCAAAATCCATTACTTTACAAAGGGTATTGAAGTCCATGCCGGTAACATTGAATGGATCGTGCGCCACTTGAAAGCTGAGGATAGCAGCATCTCGTGCCTTATCCATGCCTTTGACCATTAAAGCAAAAGCTTCGTCCGCCGCTGCTTTAACCTTTTCAGATATATCTACCCCATGAGTAGTTTTTAGCACGGTCGTTTTATTCTTGTGAGCCTCCTTTCACTTAGTCAACTTCCTTGATAATCTTATTGTCTACTCATTCACCATAATTTTTGCACGCTCTATCTCTTCTTTGAGCTCTCAGATATTGGTTCTGAAGCTCTTCTACACAACTGCATGAACTAGAATTTTCTTCCTAAAGGCATGGTCAAACTCATCTTCCATCTTGGCAACTTTCTCAGGGTGTCTTCTGTTTAACTCTTCCATTTGTGCCCACGTCTGCCTTGTATTTTTTCTTTAATTCCTCTAAATGAGCAGCATGGTCCCTCGCCTGCTAACGCAACTTCTCGTTCTCCTCTACAAGCACTTGCATGTATTTCCATGTTATATTAAACACAACCCAACTCTTGAATAAGGCCTTAACTCCCTTCAACAGTCCTCTTAATGTTGGCACAGGGTATAGAGGAAGCGAAGCTACTCGAATATAACTTTGATAACCTCCTCAAAGCAGTTTTAGGATAAAACCACCTTTTTGTATCCCAAGCCCACTCCAAGGGTAAAAGGCACTTCATGGAGCAAGAGATCTGACATTTTTACTAAGAGGACCACCAGAGGATAATGGTACTAAAGGAACAGTCTCAACCACAAAAAAGTTGAGATCTTAGCAGACACAGCAGTAATAGGCACACTCCCTACAGCATAATGTACAACAACAGAATCCACAGCATCGGATCTTGTGAAGGCATGGACAAATTAAAAAACCGTAAATTAAATAGCAAATTACTAAAGTAAAAATGAACATTTGAGGGAATGGAAGTAGGAAAATGAGTCACCAAGCTCACAGAAGCAAGAATCGTAACACCACCAATCGAATACATAAAAGGAGAGCTACTAATCACAGTAGAACTGGATAATCCAATGGACAAGGGAGGAACAACAAAGATAGAACCAGATAATCCAATCCTCATATTTAATATCGGTTTTTTCCCTAACTCTTATCTTGACTAGCCATAAGATGTCTTTTCGAACTATAAGCTCTTATTTGGCATACCACACTCTACTTTACCACCTCTAAAACATCTAATGAAGATGAACTTTTACCTTCTATACTCGCGGCCTCCACAATCGAAACAACGAGAATATCAACTAAACTCATCAAGCAAGAGACGATAGTAGTCGTGGTCACTGTAGATGTCTTTATGATAGTACAAGCTAACAAACGCGTCAAACCCACTTGCTCGCTTGTAGGTTCTTGCGAAGACGTCACCTCTACCAGGGCTTGCGAACAAATTTGGTCACTAATAGATGGAGAGAGAGACATCTTTGATGAACCAAGAAAGCCTCCTGACTCACCCTCAACAGCCTCCAAAGAGGCCACCACCGCTCTTACGAATAAGAACAAAACATGCGTTAAACAAATCATACCCACAAAGAAAAAAGAGAAGCACTAATATTATAAGGCAAAGCACGAACATTGATAAAACCCAATTACCTCTAGGAATATGCAGGAAAGTAGCACCCGCATCCATTCACCTCTTTGTTATGCGCTCCAAGTTAATATATCTACTTTCTTCTAAAACAGATAAAACTGGTAAACATGAGGCTACCCGCTTCTTCCCCCTACTACTATAGTCTATGGAAACTCTCTGTAATACCCCAAAATTTACTAAGTTGATTAAGGTCATTTAGTACTAAGATAATAGCTTAAAAGCTAACTTAGTGACTAAAATGACAAAAATGCGAAAGTTTGGATTTCTTTAATTATGGGTTTTGGAAAGGAAATTTCTAAGGTTTAAAGGTCTCATGTGATAGATAGTGAATTGAATAAGGTATTCTTAAAGTTTGGTTGAATTCCAAGGAAAATTGGAATGGGAATTGAAGTTTAAAGAGGTGGTGACAAAAATGTAAATTTTGGAAATTTTATGGCTAAAGTATAAACTTTGGAAACGTTTGGGGACTAAAGTTGTAATTTCCCAAAAGTTAAGAGTTTTTATTTCATAAATAATCAGATCACCTAAGGGTGTGAATCAAATGCGGAATTATTGGTTTGATCTGATGTTTCGATTATTGGGAAAATTGCGGTTAAAGTTTAAGTGGAATTCGGATACCCACATCGAACTGGAAAATTATGCAATTTTTCCATATGATAGAGAAAGGTTATAAAATCCATTTCCAAGTGTTGGAAATATTTTTAGTTTGATTCAAGATGAATCCTATAGTTTATTTCTGAGTAAAGGATTATTTATCAGTATATTGGATCGAATGGAAATTTTGGAGACTGATTCAAAAGACATGGAAAAATTCATAAAATATTATTTTATGAATATTTTATTGTATTTGGTTGGATTCCAACTAGACTTAGTTGAATTTTTACAAGAATGGCAAACTAGTAAATAAAAACTAGTTGGAGGGCAAATTGGACATTTGGCCCCAATGGCATTTTTAAATATTTAAAAAGTTATAAGGGCAATTTTGGAAAGAGAAAATGGAAGATTAAATCTTGGCCCTTGATTGATGATAAAATCAATCTTAACCATTGGATAAAAAGGGCAAAATTATAATTTCACTATTAAATGAATTTAATATTCATTTAATATATATATGTGTAAAATAATGGTGAAAAGATGAACATTCTTTTCCAGCCAAAAACGTGAGGGCTAGGGAAAGAAAGAGAAAATTTTTTCCAAGCTTAATTCAAGCCCCGAAACTCGATTTTCAGGTAATCTCTTTAACTACAGAGTTGTTCTACTCTTCAAGCTCTATCTTTTAATATCAATAATTCATGGAATCTATGCTTGATTGATGAGAATTTACATGAGAAAGAAATTAGGGTTTATGGATCAAATTAGGGCTTTTGAGATTCCATGATTGAATTCAAGTTGAAATCAAGCTACTATGATGTTAAAATCATGATATTGAGTTGGGATTTAAGTTTTACATGATTTGATTATTATGAAGATGATTAGGGTTTATGGATTTAAGTTTAATTTAGGGTTTGTGATGTTGAAATAATGATCTAGTAAGCTTGAATTGTTGTTTGGAAGCAAAACCCAAAGTTAAATTGTGTAGGGACCATTTCAGCAACTTGAAAAGTTGAAGGACCAAATCAATATTTTTAGAATTTGGAGTGTATTTGTGTTATTAATGATGTTGGAGATGTGAAATTGATGATAGAATGCTAAACCGATGTTGAATTGAATTAGGGACCATTTTGACAAATTGTCAAAATCAAGTGACCAAATAGGCAATGAATTCTTGGATGGGGATTAAATCTGATTTTTGGTTAAAATAATAGAAATAAGGTAGTAGTGTTGATTTGAGGACTAAATTGCAAAGTTAAGAAGTTTAAATCTTTACCTTTGCATTTTAGTGACTATTTTGTGCAAAGAAAGAAAATTAGAGGGAATTATTTGAATAATTATTTGATGAAGAAGATGATAAATTGATGTTTTGAAACAAGTGATGGGACTAAATTGATAAGTAGAAAAAAAAGAAGAAGTTAGTATAAATTAGAAGTTGATTATGGAAGGCTATGATGAAGATTGAATTTTGGCAGTGACTTTGAAAATTCACCATATATTCTAAAAAAATGGTTAGATAATGAATTTTATACCGTTGTAAAGATGTGTTTGTCTAGTTTCGTATCCAAAAAACGGAAACTGATTTCGAGTTCCGAGTCAAAAGATATGAATTTTTAATCGAATGAAGGTCAGAAAATTTACAGAGCAGTTTCTGTCTGTGACGGGAGTTTGAAGAATTTTCATAATTTTTGTAGATTTTATTAATTTATTTAGCTTATACCGTTAGAGCCGCTATCGAATCTAGTTTTTCCAGTATAAAGGAAATTACGATCCGGTATGTATTATGCCCAGTATAAGTAAATCTTTAAAGGTATCACAAACTGTCAGAAAATAGAATTTTAAACATTTGGTATTTAAATGTGAGTTAGCAAGCTCGGAAGAATTATTAGAAGTTCAAATTGGTCACTAGGGACCATAATGAGTTTGTGAAAAATATAAGGAAGAAAGGAAAAATAATTGAAAATTTTATATTCGAATGATTATATTAGACCGCATGGTTAAGGTATTGTTAGATTTGAATCTAACAAATATTTTATCTTATTCATGTGAATAATGAAGTCAAGGCCGAATCAAAGAAAGTTCGAGGTTCTATAAAGGAAAGGATCGAGTAGAATTTAGTGAGGCGTGCTAATAAATGGCCCAGGTGAGTGCAATGCATACATAACATGATACATGGTTGTTTTATACATCATTGGTAAGACTTGCGCTAAGTCTACATGATTTATATGTTGCATGATATTTATGTCATTGATCGTATATTTGACATATTTTAAATATGTCAAGGGTTGAAAACAAATGCATTGATCACTAGTTATTGATGATGGTATGCTATGGATATTCTTTCGGGTATGAACTGCCCAATATTAAATTATATTGATATACATTGCCATGGATGGAATAAATTCGAGAATTTTGCCCAAATGAGTCATTGAGGAACAGGGTATAGTTGGCATGTCATAGAGTTCAACAAAGGCACACTGCATAATCGGAATTCAGGATAACACTATAGTGTTAAAAGTACACTTAGTGTATGGTAAGCACGACCTTATAAACGTATAGGATAATGGTTAGCACGACCTTATAAACGTGCGGGATAATGGTTAGCACGACCTTATAAACGTGCGGGTTAGCACTTTGGTGCATATTTCACTCGCGTACCCAGGGTCCTCAAGGTTATATTTGGGCTATGAAATTGGGAAACCGGGAAATCATTGATAATCGGGCTATAAATAAAGGGATAATAAATGGTAAACAGGTTAGAGAGTATATGAACTCTTGGGACATATTTATATGAACACCCAGGGCAAATGGCAAGTATATCGGTAAGAAATTTATATCCGGTTTATATTATGTTGATACATGATTGGTATGATGGTAATATTTATATACTGATCATGATGCATATAAGGCATATTATGATCACCAGGCATACATGAAAATCTTATGACATTGACATATATCATGCTATATAAACTCAGCCATGAACTTTAATAAAGTTTAAATTATTGTTATTAATTTCCTTTATTGCCTCACTAAGTTCGTACTTAGCGTGTGTTTGATTGTACACACGTAGGTAAATCAAGATGAGAGGGAGAAAAGCATTGCATCAATATTGGAAAGCTCAACAGGTAATCACAGTAATGACATCCTAATTGAGGTTGATTTTTATAGTGGCATGTATGCTTGCTAAACTTATTCGAGTTGAGATTGGCCTTTAAAGTTGTTGTGGGTTTTAAGATAATTGATTCATGATTATAACTTGAATAAATAATTTATGTCGATTTTAAGTAAAGTTAAGCGAGCTTGGGCTAGAGAAATTTTAGGATGGCTGACCATCGGGAAGTTTTCTGAAAATTTTAAATTACCCGATCTTTGAATAAAGAAGTCATAGCATTTCTGACTCATATCCGGTGTACGGATAGGGGAAGAGGGTGTTACATTTATTGTTATCAGAGCTACAAGCTAGCCAATTTTGGAGATTAAACGAAGTATGGTAAAGGTCAAAAGTGTATACATGCCACTAGGATGTCATAATTACTGATGATTTTACTTGTTGGAATGTATGCGATTACTTACTTCATTATGATAGTAATGTTAAATTCCAATGTATGAGAAAAGATTTGTGTCAGGTGTTTAGGCAAGTGAATCAACAAGAGATTCACGAGAGTGATAAAGTTAATGATAATGCTCTACCTTCGTCTTAGCATGGTGCAGAGGCACCAGGGTAACATGATATGCATGTTCTGGATTAAGAGCTTTTCTTCCAGACATTAGATTCGATTTTGAATCAGCCTGCTTAGGCACTGATTGCAAAAGAATTAAAAGTTCTGGCATACTAGATTTTTAGAAAGATATTGATGGAGATTCTATGATTGTTAATCTATGGTTTAAGGATATAAAGGTTAGGAGAGTATTCTTATTGTTTGGAAATTTTAAATGGGTTGCTTAAGAGGAGTAGTCAGACTTGATGCTTAATCGAGAGACTAAGTTTAAGATTGTATTTGATCCGATAATGGATTTATATTGATTACCACCCAGGTCGAGCAAAGGTTGTAGCAGATGCTTTGAGTCGGAAAACATTCACTACATTACGAGCTTTAAATTCTCAGTTAAAGGGAAAATCAAATGGTTCGTTATTGGTAGAGCTGTAATTAAGATCATCATTGTTAGATCGGATTAAAGAAAGTCAGCAACGAGATGAAGATTGCATAACCAAGATAAATCAAGTGGAATCGGGTGGAATTGAAGATTTTGAGATTAAACCCGATGGATGTCTTTACTATAAAGATAAAGTGTATATTCCTAAAGATGCTGAGATGAAACAGGATTTGCTTATTAAGGCACACTATAGTCCATTGACTATGCATCCAAAAAAAAGTATCAAGATTTGAAGGGTCAATATTGGTGACCCGGTATGAAAAAGAATGATATCAGAGTTTGTTGCTAAGTGCTTGACTTGTCAACACGCGAAAGCTGAACATCAAGTACCATTAGGGAAATTGCAATCTATTTCTATTCCGCAGTGGAAATAGGATAGAGTTACAATGAATTTTGTGATAAGATTGCCATTGACTTCCAGTAAGAAAGATTCTATCTGGGTAATTATGGATAAGTTAACTAAATCTGCTCACTTTATACCAGCTAGAATGGATTATTAGATGAGCAAGTATGCTGAGTTATATGTCAAAGAAATAAGGAACAAGTAAATACCATTGGTGAAAGTCATTTGGCGCAATCACCAAGTGGAAAAACCAACATGGGAAGCAAAGGATGTAATGGAAAAGCAATATCCGCACTTATTTAAAACATGTACGTTTTGAAAATTCGAGGATGAATTTTCTTAAGGGGGAGAGAATTGTAATACCCCAAAATTTACTAAGTTGATTAAGGGTCATTTAGTACTAAGATAATAGCTTAAAAGCTAAATTAGTGACTAAAATGACAAAAATGCGAAAGTTGGGATTTCTTTAGTTATGGGTTTTGGAAAGGAAATTTCTAAGGTTTAAAGGTCTCATGTGATAGATAGTGAATTGAATAAGGTATTCTTAAAGTTTGGTTGAATTCCAAGGAAAATTGGAATGGGAATTGAAGTTTAAAGAGGTAGTGACCAAAATGTAAATTTTGGAAATTTTATGGCTAAAGTATAAACTTTGGAAAAGTTTGGGGACTAAAGTTGTAATTTCCCAAAATTTAAGGGTTTTTATTTCATAAATAAACAGATCACCTAAGGGCGTGAATCAAATGCAGAATTATTGGTTCGATCTGATATTTCGATTATTGAGAAAATCGCAATTAAAGTTTAAGTGGAATTCGGATACCCGGATTGAACTGGAAAATTATGAAATTTTCCCATATGATAGAGAAAGGTTATAAAAGTCATTTCCAAGTGTTGGAAATATTTTTAGTTTGATTCAAGATGAATCCTATAGTTTATTTCTGAGTAAAGGATTATTTAATCAGTATATTGGATCGAATGAAAATTTTGGAGACTGATTCAAAAGCATGGAAAAATTCATAAAATATTATTTTATGAATATTTTATTGTATTTAGTTGGATTCCAACTAGATTTAGTTGAATTTTTTACAAGAATGGCAAACTAGTAAATAAAAACTAGTTGGAGGGCAAATTGGTCATTTGCCAATGGCATTTTTGAAATATTTAAAATTTTATAAGGGAAATTTTGGAAAGAGAAAATGGAAGATTAAATCTTTGCCCTTGATTGATGATAAAATCAATCTCAACCATTGGATAAAAAGGGCAAAATTATAATTTCACTATTAAATGAATTTAATATTCATTTAATAGATATATGTGTAAAATAATGGTGAAAAGATGAACATTCTTTTCCAGCCAAAAAAATGAGGGCTAGGGAAAGAAAAGAAAAAACAATTTTCCAAACTCGATTTTCAGGTAATCTCTTTAACTACAAAGTTGTTCTACTCTTCAAGCTCTATCTTTTAATATCAATAATTCATGGAATCTATGCTTGATTGATGAGAATTTACATGAGAAAGAAATTAGTGTTTATGGATCAAATTAGGGCTTTTGAGATTCAATGATTCCATGATTGAATTCAAGTTGAAATCAAGCTAGTATGATGATAAAATCATGATATTGATTTGGGATTTAAGTTTTACATGTTTTGATTATTATGATGATGATTAGGGTTTATGGATTTAAGTTTAATTTAGGGTTTGTGATGTTGAAATAATGATCTAGTAAGCTTGAATTGTTGTTTGGAAGCAAAACCCTAAGTTAAATTGTGTAGGGACCATTATAGAAACTTGAAAAGTTGAAGGACCAAATCAATATTTTTAGAATTTGGAGTGTATTTGTGTTATTAATGATGTTGGAGATGTGAAATTGATGTTAGAATGCTAAACCGATGTTGAATTGAATTAGGGACCATTTTGACAAATTGTCAAAATCAAGTGACCAAATAGGCAATGAATTCTTGGATGGGGATTAAATATGATTTTTGGTTAAAATAATAGAAATAAGGTAGTAGTGTTGATTTGAGGACTAAATTGCAAAGTTAAGAAGTTTAAATCTTTACCTTTGCATTTTAGTGACTATTTTGTGCAAAGAAAGAAAATTAGAGGGAATTATTTGAATAATTATTTGATGAAGAAGATGATAAATTGATGTTTTGAAACAAGTGATGGGACTAAATTGATAAGTAGAAAAAAAGAAGAAGTTAGTATAAATTAGAAGTTGATTATGGAAGGCTATGATGAAGATTGAATTTTGGCAGTGACATTTTAAAATTCACCATATATTCTAAAAAATGGTTAGATAATGAATTTTATACTGTTGTAAAGATGTGTTTGTCTAGTTTCGTATCCAAAAACGGAAACTGATTTTGAGTTCCGAGTCAAAAGATATGAATTTTTAATCGAATGAAGGTCAGAAAATTTACAGAGCAGTTTCTGTCTGTGATGGGAGTTTGAAGAATTTTCATAATTTTTGTAGATTTTATTAATTTATTTAGCTTATACCGTTAGAGCCGTTATCGAATCTAGTTTTTGCAGTATAAAGGAAATTACGATCCGGTATGTATTCTGCCCAGTATAAGTAAATCTTTAAAGGTATCACAAGCTGTCAGAAAATATAATTTGAAACATTTGGTATTTAAATGTGAGTTAGCAAGCTCGGAAGAATTATTAGAAGTTCAAATTGGTCACTAGGGACCATAATGAGTTTGTGAAAAATATAAGGAAGAAAGGAAAAATAATTGAAAATTTTATATTCGAATGATTATATTAGACCGCATGGTTAAGGTATTGTTAGATTTGAATCTAACAAATATTTTATCTTATTCATGTGAATAATGAAGTCAAGGCGAATCAAAGAAAGTTCGAGGTTCTATAAAGGAAAGGATCGAGTAGAATTTAGTGAGGCGTGCTAATAAATGGCCTGTGTGTGCAAATGCATACATAACATGATACATGGTTGTTTTATACATCATTGGTAAGACTTGCGCTAAGTCTACATGATTTATATGTTGCATGATATTTATGTCATTGATCGTATATTTGACATATTTTAAATATGTCAAGGGTTGAAAACAAATGCATTGATCACTAGTTATTGATGATGGTATGCTATGGATATTCTTTCGGGTATGAACTGCCCAATATTAAATTATATTGATATACATTGCCATGGATGGAATAAATTCGAGAATTTTGCCCAAATGAGTCATTGAGGAACAGGGTATAGTTGGCATGTCATAGAGTTCAACAGCACACTGCATAATCGGGAATTCAGGATAACACTATAGTGTTAAAAGTACACTTAGTGTATGGTAAGCACGACCTTATAAACGTATAGGATAATGGTTAGCACGACCTTATAAACGTGCGGGATAATGGTTAGCACGACCTTATAAACGTGCGGGTTAGCACTTTGGTGCATATTTCACTCGCGTACCCAGGGTCCTCAAGGTTATATTTGGGCTATGAAATTGGGAAACCGGGAAATCATTGATAATCGGGCTATAAATAAAGGGATAATAAATGGTAAACAGGTTAGAGAGTATATGAACTCTTGGGACATATTTATATGAACACCCAGGGCAAATGGCAAGTATATCGGTAAGAAATTTATATCCGGTTTATATTATGTTGATACATGATTGGTATGATGGTAATATTTATATACTGATCATGATGCATATAAGGCATATTATGATCACCAGGCATACATGAAAATCTTATGACATTGACATATATCATGCTATATAAACTCAGCCATGAACTTTAATAAAGTTTAAATTATTGTTATTAATTTCCTTTATTGCCTCACTAAGTTCAGATTACTTAGCGTGTGTTTGATTGTACACACGTAGGTAAATCAAGATGAGAGGGAGAAAAGCATTGCATCAATATTGGAAAGCTCAACAGGTAATCACAAAGAATGACATCCTAATTGAGGTTGATTTTTATAGTGGCATGTATGCTTGCTAAACTTATTCGAGTTGAGATTGGCCTTTAAAGTTGTTGTGGGTTTTAAGATAATTGATTCATGATTATAACTTGAATAAATAATTTATGTCGATTTTAAGTAAAGTTGTTTTAGCTTGGGCTAGAGAAATTTTAGGATGGCTGACCATCGGGAAGTTTTCTAAAAATTTTAAATTACCCGATCTTTGAATAAAGAAGTCATAGCATTTTCGACTCATATCCGTGTACGGATAGGGAAGAGGGTGTTACATTTATTGTTATCAGAGCTACAAGCTAGCCAATTTTGGAGATTAAACGAAGTATGGTAAAGGTCAAAAGTGTATACATGCCACTAGGATGTCATAATTACTGATGATTTTACTTGTTGGAATGTATGCGATTACTTACTTCATTATGATAGTAATGTTAAATTCCAATGTATGAGAAAAGATTTGTGTCAGGTGTTTAGGCAAGTGAATCAACAAGAGATTCACGAGAGTGATAAAGTTAATGATAATGCTCTACCTTCGTCTTAGCATGGTGCAGAGGCACCGTGGTAACATGATATGCATGTTCGGATTAAGAGCTTTTCTTCCGGACATTAGATTCGATTTTGAATCACCGCTTAGGCAATCGATTGCAAAAAGAATTAAAAGTTTCGCATACTAGATTTTTAGAAAGATATTGATGGAGATTCTATGATTGTTAATCTATGGTTTAAGGATATAAAGGTTAGGAGAGTATTCTTATTGTTTGGAAATTTTAAATGGGTTGCTTAAGAGGAGTAGTCGGACTTGATGCTTAATCGAGAGACTAAGTTTAAGATTGTATTTGATCCGATAATGGATTTATATTGATTACCACCAGGTCGAGCAAAGGTTGTAGCAGATGCTTTGAGTCGGAAAACATTCACTACATTACGAGCTTTAAATTCTCGTTAAAGGGAAAATCAAATGGTTCGTTATTGGTAGAGCTGTAATTAAGATCATCATTGTTAGATCGGATTAAAGAAAGTCAGCAACGAGATGAAGATTGCATAACCAAGATAAATCAAGTGGAATCGGGTGGAATTGAAGATTTTGAGATTAAACCCGATGGATGTCTTTACTATAAAGATAAAGTGTATATTCCTAAAGATGCTTTGAGATGAAACAGATTTGCTTATTAAGGCACACTATAGTCCATTGACTATGCATCCAAAAAAAAGTATCAAGATTTGAAGGGTCAATATTGGTGACCCGGTATGAAAAAGAATGATATCAGAGTTTGTTGCTAAGTGCTTGACTTGTCAACACGCGAAAGCTGAACATCAAGTACCATTAGGGAAATTGCAATCTATTTCTATTCCGCAGTGGAAATAGGATAGAGTTACAATGAATTTTGTGATAAGATTGCCATTGACTTCCAGTAAGAAAGATTCTATCTGGGTAATTATGGATAAGTTAACTAAATCTGCTCACTTTATACCAGCTAGAATGGATTATTAGATGAGCAAGTATGCTGAGTTATATGTCAAAGAAATAAGGAACAAGTAAATACCATTGGTGAAAGTCATTTGGCGCAATCACCAAGTGGAAAAACCAACATGGGAAGCAAAGGATGTAATGGAAAAGCAATATCCGCACTTATTTAAAACATGTACGTTTTGAAAATTCGAGGATGAATTTTCTTAAGGGGGAGAGAATTGTAATACCCCAAAATTTACTAAGTTGATTAAGGGTCATTTAGTACTAAGATAATAGCTTAAAAGCTAAATTAGTGACTAAAATGACAAAAATGCGAAAGTTGGGATTTCTTTAGTTATGGGTTTTGGAAAGGAAATTTCTAAGGTTTAAAGGTCTCATGTGATAGATAGTGAATTGAATAAGGTATTCTTAAAGTTTGGTTGAATTCCAAGGAAAATTGGAATGGGAATTGAAGTTTAAAGAGGTAGTGACCAAAATGTAAATTTTGGAAATTTTATGGCTAAAGTATAAACTTTGGAAAAGTTTGGGGACTAAAGTTGTAATTTCCCAAAATTTAAGGGTTTTTATTTCATAAATAAACAGATCACCTAAGGGCGTGAATCAAATGCAGAATTATTGGTTCGATCTGATATTTCGATTATTGAGAAAATCGCAATTAAAGTTTAAGTGGAATTCGGATACCCGGATTGAACTGGAAAATTACGAAATTTTCCCATATGATAGAGAAAGGTTATAAAAGTCATTTCCAAGTGTTGGAAATATTTTTAGTTTGATTCAAGATGAATCCTATAGTTTATTTCTGAGTAAAGGATTATTTATCGGTATATTAGATCGAATGGAAATTTTGGAGACTGATTCAAAAGACATGGAAAAATTCATAAAATATTATTTTATGAATATTTTATTGTATTTAGTTGGATTCCAACTAGATTTAGTTGAGTTTTTACAAGAATGGCAAACTAGTAAATAAAAACTAGTTGGAGGGCAAATTGGTCATTTGCCAATGGAATTTTTGAAATATTTAAAATTTTATAAGGGAAATTTTGGGAAGAGAAAATGTAAGATTAAATCTTTGCCCTTGATTGATGATAAAATCAACTCAACCATTGGATAAAAAGGGCAAAAATGTAATTTCACTATTAAATGAATTTAATATTCATTTAATAGATATATGTGTAAAATAATGGTGAAAAGATGAACATTCTTTTCCAGCCAAAAACATGAGGGCTAGGGAAAGAAAGAGAAACAATTTTCCAAACTCGATTTTCAGGTAATCTCTTCAACTACAAAGTTGTTCTACTCT
Source organism: Hibiscus mutabilis (assembly GCA_019671005.1). Classification (NCBI taxonomy): domain Eukaryota; kingdom Viridiplantae; phylum Streptophyta; class Magnoliopsida; order Malvales; family Malvaceae; genus Hibiscus; species Hibiscus mutabilis. Next base: position 37,371,737 of record CM033734.1, on the reverse strand, counting down.
TCAAGCTCTATCTTTTAATATCAATAATTCATGGAATCTATGCTTGATTGATGAGAATTTACATGAGAAAGAAATTAGTGTTTATGGATCAAATTGGGGCTTTTGAGATTCAATGATTCCATGATTGAATTCAAGTTGAAATCAAGCTAGTATGATGATAAAATCATGATATTGATTTGGGATTTAAGTTTTACATGTTTTGATTATTATGATGATGATTAGGGTTTATGGATTTAAGTTTAATTTAGGGCTTGTGATGTTGAAATACTGATCTAGTAAGCTTGAATTGTTGTTTGGAAGCAAAACCCTAAGTTAAATTGTGTAGGGACCATTATAGAAACTTGAAAAGTTGAAGGACCAAATCTGAATTTTTAGAATTTGGAGTGTATTTGTGTTATTAATGATGTTGGAGATGTGAAATTGATGTTAGAATGCTAAACCGATGTTGAATTGAATTAGGGACCATTTTGACAAATTGTCAAAATCAAGTGACCAAATAGGCAATGAATTCTTGGATGGGGATTAAATATGATTTTTGGTTAAAATAATAGAATTAAGGTAGTAGTGTTGATTTGAGGACTAAATTGCAAAGTTAAGAAGTTTAAATCTTTACCTTTGCATTTTAGTGACTATTTTGTGCAAAGAAAGAAAATTAGAGGGAATTATTTGAATAATTATTTGATGAAGAAGATGATAAATTGATGTTTTGAAACAAGTGATGGGACTAAATTGATAAGTAGACAAATAAGAAGAAGTTAGTATAAATTAGAAGTTGATTATGGAAGGCTATGATGAAGATTGAATTTTGGCAGTGACATTTTAAAATTCACCATATATTCTACAAAAATGGTTAGATAATGAGTTTTATACTGTTGTAAAGATCTGTTTGTCTAGTTTCGTATCCACAAAACGGAAACTGATTTCGAGTTCCGAGTCAAAAGATATGAATTTTTAATCGAATGGAGGTCAGAAAATTTACAGAGCAGTTTCTGTCTGTGATGGGAGTTTGAAGAATTTTCATAATTTTTGTAGATTTTATTAATTTATTTAGCTTATACCGTTAGAGCCGTTATCGAATCTAGTTTTTGCAGTATAAAGGAAATTACGATCCGGTATGTATTCTGCCCAGTATAAGTAAATCTTTAAAGGTATCACAAGCTGTCAGAAAATATAATTTGAAACATTTGGTATTTAAATGTGAGTTAGCAAGCTCGGAAGAATTATTAGAAGTTCAAATTGGTCACTAGGGACCATAATGAGTTTGTGAAAAATACAAGGAAGAAAGGATAATGGTTAGCACGGCCTTACAAACGTGCAGGATAATGGTTAGCACGGCCTTACAAACGTGCGAGATAATGGTTAACATGGCCTTATAAACGTGCGGGATAATGGTTAGCACGGCCTTATAAACGTGCGGGATAATGGTTAGCACGGTCTTATAAACGTGAGGGTTAGCACTTCGGTGCATATTTGACTCGCGTACCCAGGGTCCTCAAGGTTATATTTGGGCTATGAAATTGGGAAACGGGAAATCATTGATAATCGAGCTATAAATAAAGGGATAATAAATGGTAAACAGGTTAGAGAGTTTATGAACTCTCGGGACATATTTATATGAACACTCGAGGCAAATGACAAGTATATCGGTAAGAAATTTATATCGGTTTATATTATGTTGATACATGATTTGTATGATGGTAGTATTTATATAGTGATCATGATGCATATAAGGCATATTATGATAACCGGGTATACATGAAAATCTTATGGCATTGACATATATCATGCTATATAAACGTAGCCATGAACTTGAATAAAGTTTAAATTATTTTTATTAATTTCCTTTATTGCCTCACTAAGTTCGTACTTAGCGTGTGTTCGATTGTACACACGTAGGTAAATCAAGATGAGAGGGAGAAAAGCATTGCATCAATATTGGAAAGCTCAACAGTAATCACAGTAATGACATCCTAATTGAGGTTGATTTTTATAGTGGCATGTATGCTTGCTAAACTTATTCGAGTTGAGATTGGCCTTTAAAGTTGTTATGGGTTCTAAGATAATTGATTCATGATTAGAACTTGAATAAATAATTTATGTCGATTTTTTGTAAAGTTAAGCGTGCTTGGGCCAGAGAAATTTTAAGATGTGTGACCATCGAAAAGTTTTCTAAAAATTTTAAATTACCCTGATCTTTGAATAAAGAAGTCATAGCATTTCTGACTCATATCCGGTGTACGGATAGGGGAAGGGGGTGTTACACATTCTTCCACTACGGCTAGAACTTGCAACACCCCGAAACTGGGCCTAGTCAGAATTTAATTTCGGCAACCAAAAATTTTGCACTATAAAGTCAAATTATAGAGTTGCCCTTTGACCAAGTGATTAATTATTGGATTAGGGACCCTATTTAAGTATTGATATTGTTTACGGACGCTATTGTAAACTTTGAAACTTGTCTTAGTCACTAAATTGAGAAAATTGAAAGTTAAGGGGCAAAGGTATAAAGAATGAAAAGTTGAGGGACTCACCTTGCGATTAGCCCCTCCTTAATATTAGTCACCATCTACGTGGGCTTTTGGGATAGAGTTGCTTCATCCTAAGGAAATCCTAGCTATTAAGATAGTAAAGAAAAGAAAGAAGTTTAGAAAGCTTACCAGTTAATTTTCCAAGCAAACACCTCACCATCTTCATCTCCTTCCTCTAAGCTTACACCTCAAGCAAACACCTCCATTGGAGGATAAGTTGAGCTTTTATTCTCTTAAGTTTCTTAATCCTAGATTACGGCTATCGATCTGTAAGCAATTTCGCCCAATTTATTTATCGATTCCATGGCTAATCCATGTTTAATTCCAAGTTTAAGAATCAAGGAACCCTAGAAATTCTCTAGGGATATCACAGCCTATTTATTATTGTTTTTCATAGCTAATAAGTTCTATGAGTCTAAAATCGATATTGAAATTCTTATAAATTTCTATTTTTTGTAGCTCAAGAAAATCAAGGTGGGGAATCACCAAATCCTTCTAATTCTACCAAGCTCAAGAATAAAGGAGTTGATATCCATGAGCCTTGAAAGCCTCAAAAATATCGGTGAGTGTAGTTGGAGTCTAGGGATTGGCTAGGTGTCTTTCCCGAATTCATTGATATTTATTTATTGCATCATCATCATTGATCAAGGTATGAACATAAGAAAAACCTTGTTAAAGGTATTGTTGGTAAACTTTGGTAAGCTCATTACATTGACAAGTTAATTATTGAATCATTGTATCGTTATTGATATCGTAGAAATATTGAGGAAGGTCATATTGATTATGTTATATTGTTATCGCTATTTTTACCGTCATTGTCATCGTTATTGTTATTGATATTGGCCTAAGTATTGAATTCCTTGGATGCGAATGGACATAGGATACAATTGGCATGCCATATAATTCATGAGCTCATTGGTACGGAGTGGACTACGGTCCTTGAGCTAAGGCTCTATTTGGATATGTTGGCGGGATGTGTTAGTGTTGGTCTCATTGGCGATGTTGGAGGATATTGACCATTTATTGTTGGCTATGTTGTTTGGGAATTCGCGTATCCATATTACATGTCGATCCAAAGAAAATAAATGAGTATTGCAAATATTGTTAAACATGATTTGAGATGCACTTACATTGATATCCAAGTTCATGACATTATTAAAACACATGTTGTTATTATTGACTACCTCACTAGGCTAAGTAAGCCTAATGCATCTCATTTCCGTGCATTTTCAGGTTAAAAGTTTTTCAGATCGAGGATCAAAGCAAGGATGTTTTGAAGCAAGTCACCAAGTTACATGTAATGTAACCTTTGTCCTTAAACTCCTAGAAAGGTGGCATAGGGTCTAGACAAGTTAGTTTAGCCCCAATTTGTATGTACATATGTTCTACTATGTTAAACGAGTCAAGACTTGATATATGGTATGTTAATGTTTTGATAAATAGAGATTAATGGCCAAAAATGCACCAATAACGAAAAACATGGTAAATGGATTCGTTTTGGCGTAAAATTTGACATACATGTAGATTTATGGTGTATAAGCTTGCTGGTAAAAATTGATAATATTTGGACAAGGTTAAGGCTCTTAATTTGTTGAAAAACCAGATAAAATCTATCATTATAGGTTTGTCCGTACTGGTACGGGTGATGGCGTATCGGTACGGGTATGCATTTTGGGACACAGGCAATAGGGCGTACCTTACAGATTTTTGGTGTACCAGTACGGGTTTTAGTCATTGGAAAAATTACTGTAGCACCGTATCGATATCGTACTGATACTGATAGTTGACCTTACAAGCGTTGACCATGCGTACCGATACGAACCTATATGTTTGGGAATGACTAGTCGGTTATGGAATTTGATTCTTGCAAAGCGTACCGATACGGATAAACCCGTACCGGTACGGTTCTTAATACGTATAACTAATTTAACGACCTGGACATAGGCGTACTGATACGGCCTCTTCGAGTACCGGTACGGAGGTAGGTAACTTGGTTAAAAGTTGTTTTAAAAGGTTTAAAAAAGTTATAAATTGGTCACCGAATCTTATATGATATAATTAAGGTCACCAATGAACTTTAATCATGATAAAAATTTATATGTCGAATAATCAAGTATTGAATTTCTTATGGGTAACCTAAATTTTAGACAAGTCCTTATATTTTACGAAATTTACAATTTGGTCCCTAAACTTTAACAAGTTACCAATTGGTCCAAATATGAAATTGATCAAACCTTATAGATTAAAAATGACTTTATTTTACACTATGAAGTATTGATACATGAATTATTACATTTAACCTTGAAATTATCAACTTGGTCACCGTATTGTTTATCGGTAATGCTTTTCGACCCGAATTCCTACCAGACCGGGAAGGGTGTGTTACAGAACTAAGGGGAGTAGCACCAACATAAACTCTAGGAGCAGCATGATTAGTTTTCCCAATAAACTCACTGAGAGGAGCATATTCTACTCGATATTTCTAGGAACGAGTGTGAACACTAGTGTAATCAAAAAATAAATTCTCTGGTTCACTTCATGACCCAAAAGATCCCTTGCCACGAGCCCATTGCCTTCTCCACCAAAAGGCAAAGCTTCTGCGCGAATTGGTACATTTTCCAAAGACCCTTCAGGAAGGACATTGAAATCCTTTTCATCCCAACAATTTGGACTTTCCCCCCAGTAATGCACCCACACATTCCTCAAAGTGCATACCTACTTAAACCGCAATGCCAGACCCCTTTCTAATCTCCTAAGAAGTCTTAGCTCAATAGGCGTTAACTTAGTCAAATCAGGCACCTCGACCATATCCTTCGTCGGTCGATGCTAGACAATAAGAAAAGGAAAACTTCCAAATTTACACTCTACGTTGATATACTTAGTTCTATCTAGACGAAGATTGCTCGCATAGTTGCTCATTGTTGGCATCCTCTAGGTGCGCAGACCAATCGACAAAATACCCTTCACATCCTTATCATTGCCAACCATTGCATTATAAAAGTAACAAAAAAACATCAACAGAAGGCTCATCTCCATGAATTTTTCAATTCAAGAAGTATGTTATCACGATCCACCAACTCATTCCAATTAACTGACCTGGCATTACATCGAACCAATTAAGACAATTCACAAAAAAGGGTAAAGCGGTAAATGGAACTCAACCTCGAATGCAAAAAAGGGGATGAAGCACCATGATTTACATTCATCAAAACACGCACTTAAACGATATGACCCTCGCGACAAACTAAATGGATAATAGAAATTATCTACAACACGAAGACCCCTACACTCCATAGCCTTCATCATATCATCGAACTCAATACTACAAGTGTACTCATCACTAATTGCAAGAGATGAACTAGCCATTGAAGCAAAGAATTATATTTTCTAGGTTCTTTTCTTTCTTTTCCTCAAACACAAAACCAGCAAACCGCTTTACGAAAGATAAAGAAAAGAAAACCTAGAAAATAATACTTATTTATAGTCAAGGATTGTGTCTTCCTCAAGATGTTTCACTAATAAATAAGTTCTATTATGTGATGTTTCACATACAACGGTCCATTCTAAAAAGAGCTGGCTGGTTCATTAACCCTACATGTGTGATAGTTGTAATAGTCACATCAATACATCCCTCAATAAAAACCTTTTCAAAATCTCAAAATTTTTTCACCATAAGAGCTCCCTCCTAAGTAGTCTCTTAGAGTTCCCAGGTTTGCCAAGGTCAATTTATAGCCTTCCCTCACCTGGGGGCAATTGTTGGTACCTACGAACACTCACCGCCACATGTCAACAGATCGTAGCCCATGAGCAGTGATCTGCCCTGTGAACCAAGGGACTGCGACCTATGAGCAGCGATTTACCCCTGTGAATCCTTCGAGCACGCAAACAAGTAAGAATAACCCACAAACTGTAAAGATGCTTGGGAAGACAACCACTTGTCAGCGTATGTGATCATTATCGATGACTATGCAAATCTATGACGTCGAATCATAGCTAGCCCAATCATGGCTCAACAACTACCCTATGATGACACTTGTCCACACGGTGTAAAACACGCATACAGTAGAGAGAGCAGGAGAACTTGAGACCTGAAGAGACCAAGGTCGGGGGACGAGACAGCACAACCCACCTTAGAACTCAGAACAACCACCGGAGCCACTACCAGGCCACCATCCACAACCCTTGTTCACTTTATCAGTCAACAAAAGGTAAAAAAAAATAACGTGTTTGTTTTGAAAAGATAAACATAAGCATTAATTTTGGGCTAGGAACATAAACTTAAATAATTAAATGAAATGTTTAACTCAAACAATAAATTAAATAAGTTTTACTAAAATAAATATTTTACTATTCAAAGCAAGTTGAGATGTACATAATTGAATTTTGATGGTGAAATTGAGTTTATAACTATTAAGATATTAATTACAAAAATTAATAAATTATTTTAAATAAAATAAGTGTTCATAATAATTTTGAAAATAAATACATATATGTAATGCCCCAATATTTGCTTAGTGACTAAAATGTAAGGGGTTAAAGATTGGTGGTTTTAGTTCAATGACCAAAATGAAAATTTAAGGGTCAAAGTATAAATTTTGGAAAAGTTTAGGGACTAAATTGTAATTTCTAAAAGTTATGTAGGTTAACCCGGTAAATGAATAGTTCACCCCCAAGAGTGACCCTTTTGTGTTACTCGGATTTTTCGTACGGAGTGTGTATTAGTGGCTATAAAGCTTTAAAGTTCGCATGAAGAAAATTTGGAAATCGTATTGAGTGAAATCCGAATAATTGGATCAAATAATTGCCATAAATAAAAATATAAGATATTTTGGAACATGGACGGTTAGATTGGAACCAATTTGGTTCAATTTTAATGGAATGGCAATTTTTAGGTCTTGTTGTAAATAAATACTAGTTGGAGGGCAAATTGGACATTTGCCATGGATGGCATTTTTGAAATATTTTGAAACTCTGAGGGCAATATTGAAAGGTCAAAATATACATGGATGAGATATTGTCCATTGATTTTTGATAAGATTGAATCTTGGCCATTGGATGAGAAAGGTAAAGTAGTAATTTCACTATATAAAATGAATTTTTAATTCATTTTATTGTAAACATGTGGATTAATATTAAAGATGAAGAAATATCATCTTCTACACACCAAGGGATGTTCGAATGGCAGGAAAAAGAAGGGAAAATAGAGTTTTCAATTTTCAAGTCCTAAATTGAAGAAATCAAGGCTAGTTTCAAGCAAACTTGTTTTAGGTAAATTGCTCTACACTCGATTCTCTTCATTTTGATAGTATTTTTGCATGATAAAAGTCAAGTTGGTTCATGATCTTGGATGAGGATGATTATGATTTTGATAGAATGCGATGGAATAGAAGTAGTGTTGTGTAAAATTGATGATATAGACATGAAATCAAGCTTGAATTTAGATTACTTTCTTGTTTGAAGTTATAAACCATAACCCTAGGAATTGGGGATTTTGGTTAGGGAATCAAATTGAGGATGATATTGAATGGACTATGATGTTAAAAGTTCAATTTTAATGTTAGATTAAATAATTTCCCCAATTGAAGTTATAGGGGCCATTTTGAAAATTTGGAGAAATTAGGGGAAATTATTGAAAATTTTATTTTAACTCTTGAATTGATGAATTATGGTTGAAATAGCATGAATTGATGTTTAAGGATCAAAATGAAAATTTTTAGAAGTACAAGGACTAATTTGGCAATTTGAAGAAAATTAGGGATTAGTCTTGAATTTATGAAAAGTTTAGGGATTTAATGTTGAGCTTGTTTTTGAAGTATATTATGTTGGGAAAATTAAGTAAAGTGATTGGAATGTTGATTTTGGAGTTCATATTAACTTTGGGGCCATTTTGAAAGATTTGGTTACCTTAGGGATCAATTTGTAAATTTTTAAAGTTTGGGTCCTAAAGTGTAAAGGATGAGAAATATAAGGATCAGACCTGGAATTGATGGTTTGAAGGTTAAAAGAGTCCTTAGGGACTAAAATAGAATTTTCGAGAAAAGTTGTAGATTTAAAGAAAAGTATGGGAAATAGCAGTTCGAATATAGAAAGCTTTATCGTATCAAGTTAATGTTTGAATGATAGTTAATTATTTACTTTCCATTATTGTATATGGAATGAGTATGTGCTAACATATACTTTGAAATGGTATATGTTATTGTTGGTGTAGATTCCGATAAAAATCGAGGTTGTACTAGTAAACCTGGAAAAGAAGTAGTTCGAGACTGAAATCGAATAGTAAGGGTAGACACATTGCAAGGCTAAGGTGAGTGCATATATATTTTTTAAATGTATGTTTATTAACATACATGTTATAGGAAGACTTGAGCAAATTCTGCCCTAATCTCGTCCTATGTTTTTAATAAATAGTCGCTACCCCCTGGTATGTGCCGCTTTCCTAATCAAAAGATAGGAGAGCACCCCTTCTCCTGAGGTTACGGGGTCATTTTGCCGAGTTCCTTCGACATGGTTCTCTCAAGCGCCCTAGTATACTCTACTTGTTCACCTCTGTCGATTTGGGGTACGGTCAGTTCACCGGGAGGATCGCCCTCCCAATTCGAAGTTTTTTCTTGGAAGTTTCAACCTTGTTGACTATGACAACAGTCGCGACTATAAAAAGACTCGCGACTACGGCAGGGCGGTATGCTCTGCTCTCTCGCGACCCCTTCTCTAATCAAAAGACTAAAGGCCCCTACTGAAGATTCAAAAGGCGAGCACTGAAATGAGAAAGGCTTGTAGACTCGTGATGCTGAACGACACATTCTAAAACTAAAGCGCACACTAAAAAGTGCTTCGAAAGGTGTCAGCAAGTGCGCGGAGCCGAAGCCCGGCATGTTCGCCCGCTGGGTCGAGTGTTCGCCCACTTTAGAGTCTTCGCCTTTAGATAACAAAAAGTGTCCACCCAGGTTGCCAAACTACAACGATAGTTTCGCCTTTTGAAGCGCCAGTCGTGTAGGGCGACCGGGCCAAGCCGAGTCAGAAAGGCTTTGATGACTCAAGGTTCATATTAGGGAAAGGAGAGTGAGGGGAAGAGGGGGCAGCCCTCGGCCCTACCTTCTGGGTGGAATTTCCACAACATGGGCATTCTTCTTAGCAAGAATTATTGCAGTAGGATAATGGCTAGGAGGATTTGAAAGGCATTATGGCATTAAGATTTCAAAGGTTTAGCCAAGGATTAGCTCAGGACCCCACTACTCGTCGTATTTGGTTTGGTATTGCTACCGCGCATGACTTCGAGAGTCATGATGATATTACTGAGGAACGTCTTTATCAGAATATTTTTGCTTCTTATTTCGGGCAATTAGCAATAATTTTTCTGGGGACTTTCGGAAATCTGTTTCATGTAGCTTGGCAGGGAAATTTTGAGGCATGGGTACAGGATCCTTTACATGTAAGACCGATTGCTCATGCAATTTGGGATCCTCATTTTGGTCAACCAGTCGTTGAAGCTTTTACTAGAGGGGGTGCTCCTGGCCCAGTGAATATCGCTTACTCTGGTGTTTATTAGTGGTGGTATACAATCGGGTTACGTACTAATGAAGATCTTTATACTGGAGCTGTTTTTCTATTATTTCTTTCTGCTCTATCCTTAATAGTGGGTTGGTTACACCTACAACCGAAATGGAAACCGAGCATTTCGTGGTTCAAAAATACCGAATCTCGTCTCAATCATCATTTGTCAGGACTATTCGGAGTAAGTTCCTCGGCTTGGACAAGGCACTTAGTCCATGTCGCTATTCCTGGATCCCGGGGGGAATATGTTCGATGGAATAATTTCTTAGATGTATTACTGCATCCCCAAGGGTTAGGCCCATTTTTTTCAGGGCAGTGGAATCTTTATGCTCAAAACCCCGATTCAAGTAGTCATTTATTTGGTACCTCCCAAGGATCAGGAACTGCCATTCTAACCCTTCTCGGGGGATTCCATCCACAAACGCAAAGTTTATGGCTGATTGATATTGCACACCATCATTTAGCTATTGCATTTCTTTTTCTCGTTGCTGGTCATATGTATAGAACTAACTTTGGAATTGGTCACAGTATAAAAGATCTTTTAGAAGCACATATTCCTTCGGGAGGACAATTGGGGCGTGGGCATAAGGGTCTTTATGACACAATTAACAATTCGATTCATTTTCAATTAGGCCTTGCTCTAGCTTCTTTAGGGATTATTACGTCCTTGGTAGCTCAACACATGTACTCTTTACCTGCTTATGCGTTCATAGCATAAGACTTTACTACTCAAGCTGCATTATATACCCATCACCAATACATCGTATGATTCATCATGACAGAAGCTTTTGCCCACGGAGCTATATTTTTTATTAGAGATTATAATCTGGAACAGAATGAGGATAATGTATTGGCAAGAATGTTAGACCATAAAAAAGCTATCATATCCCATTTAAGTTGGGCCAGCCTCTTTCTGGGATTCCATACTTTGGGACTTTATGTCCATAATGATGTCATGCTTGCTTTTGGGACTCCTAGGCGAATTAGTCAAAGGTGGAACCCCCCAAGAAGACCCTGTGGCAATGGATGGTTAGAACCCGAAAAGAAGAAATATCAGTTTTTTTATATTACACGAACAGAAAATAAAGATTGATTTCAAGGCTTTTCACTCCTTACTTAAACTTAAAGCTCAGAAATGCAGGATGGTCTTGGACGGACTTCGGACAAAGAGAGGGAAAAAATTGAAGACCGAGGATAATTAAAGCTTAATTTAGTCCCGGCAAGAAAAAAGAAGATGATGATCGCTCGTGCACCATGACTAATTAGGAACTCACCCAAGGTGTGAAGCAAAAACATCCTTTATTGGGACTGGAAATATAGAAAAACTTGCAAGGACACACGCACACCAAGCAGTCACTTCCGCACCTGAAGGCAAAGAGAAATCATTCCTGGATGCGAGATAAGGTACAAGCACTAAAAGAAAAGGAACCTTCCCCGATTGACAGAACGTCCCGCTACTGACACTTGAAAAAACAGCTTTCAAGGTCTCGTCGCTTCAGTGAATCACTTGAGCCCTGATACATTTTCGGTGCCATGGAGCTAGACCAGTGAGCTATTACGCTTTCTTCAAAGGTTGGCTGCTTCCAAGCCCACCTCCTGGTTGTCATCGCTCGATCACTTCCTTTTCCACTAAGTGATTGCTTATGGACCTTAGCGTACGATCTGGGTTGTTTCCCTCTCGACTTTGGATCTTAGCACCCCAAAAGTCTGTCTGTACAAACAATCTAGGCCTGTATTCGGAGTTTCCCTGGGGTTGGTAAGGCAAAATGGGGCCACCCTAGCCCATTGAGTGCTCTACCTCGGGCCATCGACATCATACGCTCTACTGAAATAGATTTCATGGAAAACCAGCTATATCCGATCTTGGTTGGCCTTTCACCCCTAGCCACAAGTCATCCCCGTATTTTGCCACATACGTGGGTTCGGTCCTCCAAGGCCTGTTAAAGCTCTCTTCAACCTGCTCATGGCTAGATCGATCGGTTTCGGGTCAAATAGGAAGAACTAGAAGATTCCACCTCTGGAAAGCGTCTACACCTAATGGCTTAAGCCGCTGTTCCCATTTCCTTGCTGACCCATCATGCAAAAGGTACGCCGTTAGAGTAAGTGCGCTTTACTAATATCAAGTAAAGGCTCTAAGCTCCGCTCTTTCGACTGATTGTTCGCATCGGATCTCAGGTTCTCTATTGCACTCCCTAAATAGGGTTCTTTTCACTTTTAGCTTTTTATAGATAGCGTCTGCACGCCCTTTGAGTAATAATGATGATTTCTATTTTCTTGTTTACCTTTCTCTCGTAATTTTACTTTTACAACCAGGGAAGAAGAAAAAAACGCTTTTCTTTCGCATATCTTCGGTTCTTTTAGAGAAAATAGCTCACAGGGCGTCCATAATCGATAAGATCCATCTCACTCTCACCATCTCCCGTTATCATAAGGTTTCTAGTTTGCTTAGAGAAAAAGATGAGGTCAATACAACAATTGCATCTCGGCATGCAGAGTGATATCGATGCAAGGAAAGGCTTAGATAGGGGGTTATACAAGCTTCAAAATATGCCAAAGGAAACTGAAAGCTGGCCTTCTCATCAAAGATGTCCATTCAGAATTTTTATTTCGAGAGGCATATAAATAGTTAATTTAATCTATCCCATCCATTTACTTCTCTGTCGGCATCCACCCCAGATGAGTTCGGTTCGATCCCACAGCTTCTAGGTTGAATTGCTTTATCACCTGGATAAAAAGGTTAGAGCTGCTATCTTCATGCCCTAGCTCAGCTTCCCAGCGAGACTCTGTTTATCCTGAAGTGAAGGTTTCAGGTTCTTTCCTCTTAGCCTACGGATTGCGATCGTTGAGATGTCATTGTTGAGATCAGAAGTGGACTTGAACTGCTTTATTCGGTCTTCAGCTGGCCTACGATTGGAGGCTGCTGAAAGAGAAGAAAAGGAAAGGTGGTGCTAAAAAGGGACTGCTACCAATCTTAAACAAAGGGCTAGAAAGAAGACAGCAACCGCGTACCCGGGAAAAGTGACTTACTTGAATGGGGAGCTATCCTATAACACTAACAAGCGGGGAAAGAAAAGGGAAGCTAACTGTGTAGATAGATGCTCTTTCCTCTTACGGGAAATCTATTCCTTGAGTTGAGATGCTACTGCTTAGATTAGATGGTTAGCTTAGTAGATGCTTTCTTGTAGCTCTACCTTTTAAAAAGCACTTCTCTTGCGTTCTTGAGTTAGTTTTTTGTCTTGTAGCTACTATCGATATGCTATACAAGTGGTAGAAGTGGTGCTATTAAAAAAGTACTAAGCACTCAGCTCGCTCAGGGCTTGGAAGACCCTTCGCCAGCAAGGCAGCTATTACAGAGAAAGGAAGAATAAGGGGGAGGGGGTACCGAGGAGACAACCTTGCGTATACTGCTCCTCCTTCGGGTAGCTCTCTCTTCAAGCACTCTTGCCCCCAATTCACCGATAGAGAAGAAAGAGATAAGCAATGACCGAGCTAGACCAATGAAAGCGGACCAATGTTTTTATTCGTTAGCTAAGCGAGCCTATTACAGGGCCTCTATTACAGAAGCAAAAGCGATGTGCCCTATTGACCAGCCGAAGAGCATTCTTATAAAAGAATGAATGGGAAGCAGGCCCGGTCTATATTGCTAGAGTTATCTTTACTTCACCCCCCACGTACTCCTCTATTCTTATATTAGAATTCCGTCTCTAAGCTTCCCCTTTAGTGCCTGTTGATACTTATTTTCTCTCCACTATAGTTGCGATCTCTAAGCGGGATTTTCAGTCATCTATACTTTTTCTTTCTCTAGCGAGTGAAGAACGAGTGTTGAGCGAGTGAAGTGCCCCATAAGCTATAAGGGCGAGCTATATGTAACAATTTCGTGAGAAGCAATTGAACTAAACGTTCCAAGTGCATCCAACAGGAATCGAACCTACGAATTTGCCTCTTTATTAGGTTGGGCGCTTTAACCATTCAGCCATGGATGCAAAAAGACTCAGCGAGTGAACTAGGTTTTGGTATTCCTTCTCGATCTTCTGTTTCTTCCGTTAAAGGGGATTCGAGAAAATATGGAATAGGAAGACGTGTTTCCAGAACAAACAAGATACAAGTTGAGAAGGGGAAGTTTGCAAAGTTAGACAAGATTGGAATGGGCATAGGAACATGTATTGATGTACCAGATTGGCTAATGCTCCCAGGTTGATGCGATGTATTCCACCAGTTGACTGAAGACTTGATTATTGGTATATTGATCGTTCCAACACAGATTGAAATAGAAGCTGGTTCGACATGAAGCTTTTGAAAACGCAGTGCACCCAGGTAAATAAGGAACGAGATGAATACTGAGGTTAAACGAGCATCCCACACCCAAAAGGTGCCCCACATAGGTCTTCCCCGAAACCCCCCAGTAACTAAGGTAAACAACGTAAAAAAAGCACCAATTTCTATACAACCGGGGAAGAAGAAACGTGAAAAGGTAAAAAAAACGCACGAGAAGATAGGAGAGCACCCTTTCTCAAAAATAGAGGGGAAGATATGCGAAACCCAGAATTTGCTCAAAAATACTATCGGGCAAGGGATGCCCGATAGTATTTATACGAAGACGATCACTGAGCTCCAGACGTCTTTGTCCGTCTTCTTGTAAGGGAAGATAAACCATAGGCGCTGCGGGTTCACCAAGATTGGCAGCCGATTCCGGTTGGTTTACGCTGTCTTCCGGTACTGCTTGGTTTACGCTGGTCTCAGAATTCCCAGTGGAACTGTTTCCAAATAAATCGTTCCAATGGAAGCCTCTTCCCTCACATGATCCTGAGGCCCCCGAAGGAGCCATCATCTTCCCCATGGTTTTCGGATCAAAAGAAAGGACTGATAAAATCATTAGACCCCCCCAAACCACCCCAAGCAACTAAAGAGGAAGTGGATAGACTTCCCCAGAAGTATCGATTGGAGTTTTATAAGAAAGCTAGTGAAATCTATTCCAAAAAATAGAAATAAAAAGTAGACAAAAAGAAGCATCAACAACAATATCGAGATTCTGATAAAAGAATTAGACATTCTTAGACTTTCGCGGTCGCCCCCACTGAACCGACTTGAATCTGAACTACGATTCTTCTCAAGTCTTACTGAAATCGGATTTCCTTTTCATGCCATATGCGCTTAGACATTACTTACAAAGTCCCCTTATTCTTCCTTGTTCACTATTTTTGCCCCGAAAACAACGTTCGACTTGCATGTGTTAAGCATATAGCTAGCGTTCCTTCTGAGCCAGGATCAAACTCTTCTTTTGAGTATGATTGGGCCCTGCAGTGGTAAAACCGTGAACCGGGCGTACTACTTTTCAACCTTTTGTGGACCTTTCTTCTCTTACGATTTTTCAACTGTTAAGAGAATTTAAAGAGTGGTTGCACTCGGGTGAGAGTGCGGAAGGAAGGCATAGAAGATTTTAAAGAAACTAAACTAAGGGAATATGCTTGCGTTTGCACGGTATTCAAAGTAACCTAAAAATGTTAAGAGGGAGGGGAGGTGCAGAACCACGAGACTGATAAGGATAGTTCAGTTGCGCGGTAGCAGCGAGACCAAAGACTGAACTAGATATTGAGTAAATATTATCTTGTGCTTTCCTCTTCTTTCCTTTCAGTCGAGACTTTCAGACCTCAAACTCCATTTACTCGGCGCATTCCTTCTTTTTCCCCTCGGTTGAGAGCATTTCCCTTATCTTTACTAAGCCTTTCAACGACTAAATACAGTGATTCCATGTGACGAACTTAAGGTTTCCCCCGGTTCTGCCCTTACTCGCTCGGTAGAGAACACTGACAGAATCTTAGCGAAAAGCGCATTTGAATTGATCATCCACGCTCCGAACGCATTCTAGTGATTCCATCTTCTTTTGACTAACACATTTCTCTCGCTTTAGCTCGAGATATTTCATATCCTTTCGCTTTCAAACCGTTGCGCGCGTAAGGCTTAAATCCATTTTGACAGGCCCCCTTCGAATGTGGCCTCTGGAATGACGTATCTGTCCCTATGTGATAGTCGAGTTTCAGCACCTTCGCATACTTATATATTATATATATTGTTATACCGATCCTGATCCTGCAAAGGAAAGTCACTTCGTACCTATCAAAACAGCCTGATCCCTATCCTTTTAGTCTCGTTACATCGTACGCCTTAACTATCTTTCTTTCTGACTCCCTCCCCGCATAATTAGCTTCGGGCCGACTAAATCCATTGAGCATCCACGCCTACATTTTCCTCTCGCTAACGCTTCTTCGACCTTTTGTCCTCTCGTTAAAACTCGACTCTTGCAGACCCTCTCCCTATCTAAATTGACTCATTTCCTCTAACTTTCGCTCCAACCTGAACACCAAATTTATACTGTTAAGCAAATACACCTTCGACATTTATGATGGATCCACCCGAACAACATCATTCCAGCGCACCTCCTCCTCACACGGGATAACTACATCGCATCACACTCCGTTCGTCGCATGGATCACTGGGATTGAAAGTAGGGATCACTCCTTCCGCAAAGAAAAACCTGATCCTCCTACACCTGGCTTTGAAAAACCAGGTCTGAAAGAGCCTGGAAAAGAAGATCCTCCTACA